>CM046881.1:127674154-128288627 GCA_025667525.1 Glebionis coronaria
CTTCATACTCACATTTGAAATTGATCACGTTAGTCGTCTCTTCCTTAACTTGAGTTAACCAACGTTCACAATGTCATAAGTGTAGGGGAGACTTTTCCCACATGCTTAAACATTGAGGACAATGTTTATCTTAAGTGTAGGGGGACTTCTATCGAAGTTTTAAGTGGACTTTTCCATGAAAATGCCTTCATTTAACCGGAAAATCATCTTTTTCAACATTTTTCAAATTTTTTATTAACTTTGGCCATTTAGTCGTAATTTTTAAATTTTATCGTTGCTTTCATAAGTATATATCCCGCAATAAAGTCAAAAATATTAATAAAGTGGTGTAGCTAGTTTTGAAATCTTTGACATATTAGGCCCGTTGCGATTATTTTGACTCAACCCGAATAGACTTGTCCAAGTTTATTCTAGCTAGTATCCTTAACCATGTAGACCTTAATTGGTTTATTAGGCTAAGCATCCACGAGTCTCATTACTTGAGATTTTAAATTGTGGAGAACGAGAAATGATAGAGTCAATTATAAGTCCGTATTCTTGCGCAAGCTCACTTCGTGTAATTATCTGCCTATTCTCCCATCACTTGCTAATAATTTATCTGCAATAAGTAAGGTCGTACGATTTGAAAAGTTACTTAGCTTCTAGCCCAAGATCGTTTAAAAGTTGCTCGGTAATGATAAGAGTTCATAGCCAAGGCATAACTTATGAAGCGGGGCGTGAAGATTGGCGAGTCCGAAAAGGCCCTAACAAGGCATGAGGATTCATTCTTATTGCTAAAGATCCAAAGTGATGTGAAAAGCATTATTCCCAAAATCAATATGACAGATCAAGACTCACGACAAAAAGCAATCAACTCCCATAAAGATCATGGAGAAGTCTATCCGAAAAGACCCTAACAAGGTATGAGGATAAATAGATTCAAGTCCGAAAAGGAGGCGGATCGTTGTATCTCAAAATCCCAATTAGCGATTGAAGTAATAATCATGAAGTCGTGGTCAACAAAGTTGGATTACCCCTCAAAAGTCTCCAAGTGAAGAAACTCTATTAACGAAGAGAAGACCATTATCTCGAGAACGTCTCTCGAAGATATGAAGTATGAAGTACATGCCAAATATCGGCCCGAGAAAGGTCTCAAATCGTGAACCGAGTTATGCCAAGATATGAACTTTTTGATATCCCGAGAAGCAGTTTTAAGAGATTTTGTCCTTTAGCTAACTATTGATCAAATCGTCCTACTTTGCTTTCAGCCTAAATAAACTATCGAAATAAGTCCACAAATGCATCTTCATGATCATTCTAAGACAAAAATAAAATATAAGAGATACCTCTAGGAATAAGGGAGTTTAAGCATTTAATTAAGCCATGTGTGTAAGTGTTTGATTTGCTAACTTATAATAACAATGATCTCGTTTTTAAGCTTAGTTTGGGGAACGTGAAACTTGAGGGTGATAAATTTTCGCGGCACCAAAGCCCTAATGTAAGTCCTTGATCTCTTTGCAAGTTATTTCCATATAGCTATTTTCAAGTGAAAATGGTTTTCTATCCTTTTGTTTGCTTTAAAGTTTTAATTTCTCTTAGTACTTTAATTTTTGTTTAGTAGTATTTTAATAAGGCCAAGGTTGATTGATTATGAGAAGAGTGTAAATTTGCTTTATCACTAAGCATTGCATGAGGGCATGGCAATGGTTAAGTGTAGGGGATTTGATAGGTGTGAAAACACCTATCATTTTACCACTTATTTCTTACTAAAACAAGACCAAAACGCGTGTTTAATATCATTTGTTTGGAATTATGCGTGGTATTTGTGTTTATTGTGTTTTCAGAGTCAACCCGATGAATTTTGAAGAAAACATGGGATTGCACGGGTTTTATCGAAGAAAAAGACTCAAGACAAAGTCTATTGTCCAAGAGATGCAAAAGATTTGAAGTCATGGTGCCTATTTGAAGATTTATCAAAGAAAAGGACCAAAGACGGAAGATTACAAATGTCGAAGAAACTCAAGTCTATTAAACGAAGAAATTAAAAGACGAGTTGAATTTAATCGTCGACAAATCCCGAATCAGAATCGAAAACGTCAACTTTTCTGAAAAGACGAGAAGACAAGAAGAGAGGAAGAAAGCCCACTTCACCAACCAACCACTAGCCTATATAAGGAAAACCCCTCACACATTTGGCACTAGTTTTTTCATTCCCAGTTTCTTCTTTTCTTTCGTAGGAAGCCAACACCACTAAGGTGTTGGTGATTTTTCATTTTTGTTGAATCCTTCATCTTGTAAGCTTTTAATCTTTTTTCCTTTGATTTTTAAACCTTAATCATCAATATAATCTTTCCATTTCATCTTGTTCATCTTCTCTTTTTATTCAAAGTTTTAAAGTTCTAGTTTGATTGATTTTGATCTTCAAAAGTTAATGGGTTTTGTGTTTTTATGATTGGGATTTGTTGTTTATGACTAGTAGATGATTTGTGATTAGTTTTGTTCAAGATTTGGTTAAAAACTTGGTCGATTTTTTATTAAACCGTGTTCCCCTGTTTTCTTGATGTGTCTGTTCTTCAATTCCCCAGATATTTCGAATAGACTGTTTGCCTTGTCCCTTATTCGGAATATTTGTATATTCCGGATAGGGTCCTTTATTCCGTATAGCCAATTCTTCCGCATGGCATTTTTATTCCGGGTAGCATTTATATTCCGGATAGGTTCATTATTCCGAGTAGTAAAACATTCCAACTAGCAAGCTTTATTCCGCATAGCCTTATTTATTCCGTATAGGGTTCATTATTCCGAATAGCAAGTTTTATTCCGGGTAGCCAATTATTCCGCATAGCCTTATTTATTCCGCATAGGATTTTTATTCCGGGTAGCCTTATATTCCGCATAGCCTAGTTATTCCGGATAGCCACCATTATTCCACATAAGCTTTTTATTCCGGATGGCATCATTATTCCGAATAGAGGAAGTTTTCAGTAAGGGTATTTTTCAGCTTTATCGTTTAATTGTTTAATTTTAAATTCAAGTTTGATTTCATTAACTGCTTTCGGTTTAAATCTTTATTTACTTCATTTATTTATCTTTTTAATAGAATAGAAAACCAAACCCACTATTTGTCACCAAGAACAAATCATTCCACTTTGAGCTGTGATCAATTCGAGAAGATTCCGTGAGAATAAATCTTGAACCCAATGAAAACCATTGTATCAATGAAGTAGAAGAAACATTGGCCCTCGGGTTATTTCTTGAAGATGTGGATGAATCCCAATTTTTGTGGTGAGTGGTCATGTTCTCTATAAGCTCTCTACACTCCTCAGGTCTTCTCTTCATGAAAGTACCACCGACGGCAGCATTAATCGTATCACGATCACGAAAAGTTAAACCATTGTAGAAAGTATCAATCAAAGTGACGGGGAGCATATTATGGTTAGGACAACGATCGATCAAGACATTATAACGTTCCCAAGCATCGAAAAGCGACTCATAAGGTTCTTGAGTGAAACCACTGATTTGATTACGAAGACTAGTGACCATGGATGGTGGAAAGTAGCGCGACAAAATTGTTTGAGTCATTTCGTCCCATGTATGAATTGAGTTTTTGTGAAGACGATCAAACCATTTTTCGGCATGGTGGGATAAAGTGTGTGGAAAAAGATGAAGGCGAAGAAAATCCATGGAAACACCGGGCAATTTCATGCTTTGAGTGACGGGTATGAATTTATCGAGGTGTTTGTTGGCATCATCATCCGGTAATCTGCGAAATGGACAAGCTTTTGAACTTGTTGGATCATGTGATGCTTCAACAAGAATTCGGGAGCCATGATTTGCATCGGCGCAATCGGTCCTCCACGTTCGTTCATAGTTGGTTGACAAAGCCCCTCCATCGTACGAAGGTCGAGTTGAAGGACATGGTTGTTATTGTTGTTATTATTCAAATTGGGGTGTTATTATTATTATGCACACCGGCCATATCTAAGTATCTAAGAGTCTCGGGCTCAGAATAAGACGTAGATCGAGTACGCATACACCAAAATGAAATACAATATTTCTGGTTTTTTTTATCTTTTTTTATTTTTTCGGATTTTGGAAAATTTTATATTTTTTAGGATTTTTAGAAATTTTTATGCTTGAAATAACGTTCCCAAAAGAACGAATCCCAAAATCCAATTTTTCTCACTAAAAACCGTCAATCTTTACGAAAAGAGCCGGCAGCGGCGCCATTTGATTTAAATGGGTTTTGTGTGTGTGTGTTCTTGAAGTGTTGTTCGTACTCGATTCAATTCGAATTGATCACGGTTTAGGGTGGAATTATTGGTGTTGGTCACTAAAAGGGGGAGCTTTTGATTATCTAAGTCTACTAATAATATAAACATAAAAGCTATTAAAAATAAAAGAAGGATGTCTAACCTTGAGTGCTTTTCCAGAATGAATGTTGCACAGTAGAACTTGGTGAAAATAACTAAAGGTAATTATCTATTTTAAAATGAAAGTGAAAATGTAAATGTCGTTGATTAAAAATGAAAGCTTTAAAAGTTAAACTAAAAATTAATACTTAAAAGATAAATGACGAAAAATTAAAACTTTAAAAGTAAATTTGAAACTTAAAACTTTATAAAAATGTAAACTTGAAATTAACTAGTACAAAACTCTTTTGAAAATAAACTAAGTAAAAATTGGCGAGAAAAATAAAGATTTAAAAATAAGTCGGGAACAAGATCCCTAAACTAAGTCGGAATAAAGGATTCCACACCTAATCCGGAATGTGTGTTCAACACACAATCCGGAATCAAGATACTATATGTAATTCGGAATCAGCACTAAGATCACAATCCGGGATACGAGTTCAACACTCAATCCAGAATACACAATTCGTATCTAATCCAGAATACGAAATTTGTACTTAATTTGGAATCCCAATCCACACGTAATCCGGAATCCGAGTTTCTTGACCTAATTCGGAATCACCATTCTTGCACTTAATTCGAGAAATGAATTTCACGCGTAATTCGGAATCCTAATCTTGCACTTAATTCGGAATGTACTAGTATTGCACTTAGTTCAGAATACCAATTTGTGACTTAATCCGGAATAATTGATTCCCACCTAATTCGGAATGTATGTTTGGCATATAATCCGGAATAACTTCAAATACCTAATTCGGGAAATAAGTTTTGTACTTAATTCGGGAAAAGAGAAATTATAACTTAAGTCTGAATAAAGAAAAAGGCAGTAAGTCGGGAAAAGAGGGTTTTGAAAACCGGATTAACTCAAAATAAGCAAAATGAAAATAAGCACTTACCAAAACTTTAACCAAATTGATTTTTAGAAAAAGCTAATAAGACACAATTTAAAAACTTTTAGAAACACTAAATAATCAAAATATTTAAAATCAACTTTTTATAAAAATATTAATCTACCAAAAATCAACTTATTTAAAAACTAGAAAACATAAAAATTAAGCAATAAGCACAATACTATAAAAATCTCAAACACACCAACTCAATAAGCACAATCCAATAAGCAAATCAATCACACAATCAACAAGATAAAATCAACTACATGATTAAAAAGATAAATCAATAGATTATGATTAAGAAAGGTAGAATGAGAATTAATTCAAAAACTTGATTAGATTAAAAATTAAGATTCAAAATTACAAGATTAAGAAGAAAGTTTAATAAACTTGAAAGAAAAGCTAGAGAGAGAAAAAGTAAAACACACACTAATTACCTACTAAACATAAAGAAAAATAAAGACCAACTCTCTAATGACATGTTTAGGAAACTATATATAGGGAAAGGGAAAGGTGTTGTTTCCTCCTTCTTTCTTTTTATCTTCTCGTCTTTTAAATAACTCGTCTTTCTCGACTTTGTCTCGGGATTAGTCGAATGATAAAATGAACTCGTCTTCTAATTTTCTTCTTTTAGTAGACTTGGTACTTCGACTTCGTTAAACTTCCGTCTTTAGACTTTTTCTTCGATAAATCTTCAGAATAGGCCTTTGACTTTCGTTCTTCTTGCACTTTTGACCTTTTGACTTCGTCTTTTGTCTTTTTCTTCGATAAAAGCCCGTGTTTTCTTCCTTATTCATATTTTTGTCCTAACATAATAAAAACACAAACCACGCATAATTCCGCCTTTTACGACATTAAATACATGTTTTGGTCTTCTTATTATTAGAAATAAGTGGTAAAAAGATAATGCTTTCACACTTATTACATCACTTGTATTAACAGATATGTTAGATTAAGTTTGCAGAGACTATTTTCGTTAGATCAGCTAAACCAAATGAACGATTTATGCGACGAACTAGTTATCAAAATAAAAGTAGGGGTGAGCATAAAACCGAAAAACGAACAAAAAACCAAAAAACCCAAAAAAGACGCACAAAAAAAAACCCGCCCCAATTGAAAAACCAAAAGGATGGTTTGCACATATTTGAAAACCAAATGATTAGGGCGGTGTTTGGTTGAATGTATAAAACTGAACCGAAAAAACCATCCCGCCCAACTTAGATCTACAAAATTAATATATTTTTATATATTTAAATAGTTATATATGTGATATTTCTAATATTTTTATATAAATTTTGAATGTATAAAACCGAACTGAAACAACACACGTTAGTCTCGTCTCAGATTTAACCTCGAGACCAAGCTTCGATGTAAGAATGAGAATGTGACCGGAGTGGTAATTTTAACTTTGAATGACAGAGTAAATGTAATGTACGGAATTAGTTGTGTATTTAATAAATATGAGGTGGTATTTATACCCAATGACTTAGACAAACTTGAGGTCTTGACTTTAGGCGTTGTACACGAGACAAGATTTTTTTTATAAAATCTGAGATTGGACTGCTTTGACGGCGATTCTACGTACCGACCATTGGATAAAGCTCTGTCTCTGGATATAAGCCTCATCTTAAAGTCCTATGCTTTATTCAACGTTTCCTCATTTCCATTGTCACGTGTCTCAGCCTCAGATGGTATAGCTAGTATCGACCTTAGAATTAATTTTCAAGATTATTCGCGAACAAACACCATGTCAGTTTAACAAAGTCTTTGTGCAACAATGATATATACAAAATTATAATTGATGTTAACAATAATGAAAAATTATGTAAAAAATTTAAACGTGCATGAATATAAATGTATTATAACTATGTATAAATATTAAGAATTTATTATAATTGTATAAAAAAATCATAAACATTACAAACGATGTATCTATACATTGTCACATTATTAAACTTTAAGACAAAGTTACTTAAATATTATTGCATACATGTATATATTGGTTTGAGGGAATTGCAAAAATAGTCCATGTGGTCATTCGGGTTTAACACTTTTAGTCCTTTTACTTTTTTTTTTTCAGGTTTAGTCTTCGTGGTTGCAACCTATAACGGGTTTGGTCCCTTGACCAAAAAACTGTTAGTTGACTGTTAACTAGAAGGGTACTTTATTCTTTTTACAATCCCTTCTTTCTCAATCTATTCTTTCTCACTTAGAAAATACTCTTTCTCAATTCTCTACCACTAATTAAACATCAACATCACAATTAAACATCACCCCTAACTCACCGCTGCTGCTACAATCACCACCACCACCTCTACCGCTGCTGCTGGGGATGTTGTCGTCATGGTGGAGTGGTTGGTCGACGACGAGAGGGTGGTGGTTGTGACGGTTATACATAACAAATCGTGTAGATCCATGATGGATTTAAAAGGGTAACGACGGATCTGTTGTAGGAGGGTCCGATGGTGGCTAGAGTTTCGTGGTGGCAGCGTGGTGGTCAAACCACGGCTGTGATGATGGTGTTGTTGAGTAGATAGGTGATGGCAGCGGCGACTGGTAGTTTTAAGGTGGTGGTTGTTGGCGTCGGTAGAGTGATGGGTGATGGCGGTCATGATGGATTTGTGAAGGTGGTGGTAAATCAAGTGTGGCGGCAGATGGTAATAATAATGGTGGCGGCCGACGGTTGTACGTAGGGTGACGATCAGAAAACATGAAAATAGTAGTTTAGTCGAATTTATGTGGTGGATCGGATAGTCGAATTTAGGTGGTTGAAAGATATGGTTTTTAACTTGAAGATGTGTTGTTGAAGTGAGGTTGAAGAAGATACTAGGAAAAACATCAAGTGGAAGAATAAATATGGGTTTGCAAAAAATATTACAATTAGAAGAAAAAAAATCTAAGTGGTGAAGGATGTAGGGGGCATGATCGATATTTTACAATGCACTTCACAGTCAAAGTGACAGAAAAATTGGTCAAGGGACCAAACCCATTATGAGTTGCAACCACAGAACCCGATAAAAAAAAGTAAAATGACTAAAAGTGTTAAACCCAGATGACCACAGAGGCCATTTTTGCAATTCCCTGTATTGGTTTTTGATAAGATATGCTAGACATAGTCTACACCCAGCTAAAAAAAATGAGGATACTACATCAAAAAACTATTAGTAACCATGCATGATAGTAATAGTTCAGTAATAAGAATATATATGGCTAAATTATGTCCAACTGTATGATGAGGCATGTATGCATACACATGTATATGTTAACATGTTGAAGCAAGCATTCCTAGCCACAAGTAGTATAATCTGACTCAGCTAAGAGTCATTTTCCTTTTAGTGAAAGATATTTTCTACTAGTATAAATAGGGGCATTGGTAAAGCATCATAACAACATCTTCACACTCTGCATCTCTCACAGAATACCTCACTCTTTACCTTTATTCTTTCTTTCCGTTTAAGCTTCCTTATAAACGTGGCAACATAGCTACGATACATCTGAAGGCTACTCGGATCCATTTAGTGGCGTAAAACCACATACATAATGTGAGTTACCAGCAGGGAATCGCCAACCGAGAAGCTATCTCCCCTTAAGTCACAACTTATCGACTCACTCAAAATTCACTCACTTGTAAATGATGTCAGTAACATAGGACCTAACCGCGGTGCATAAGTCATATATCTAGGCTCGCGATTCGGACCTGTGAACTTACGCTTCATCAAATGGCGCCATCCGTGGGACCGAAAATTTCTTAAAAAATAGCCAATACCGCTACCCAACTACTAACGGCATAATCATGAATGAAGACGATCCGGTTCAAACCCCCACACATGACGCGTCAGGTCCTGGGGGCCAAGATGAATCAGACAACGATCCTACACCAATCACCCATGAGGCTGGAGGACCCAGTAATGCGGTCATAGAGCCGGATCCAGAAGACCCAGTAATGCAGTTTGTCGTTCATAATTTCGACCGGATGAACGCAATGTACAAAGCCTTCACCGAGAAACTCAAAAGCGCCCCGCAACCACCAGCGCTCCCAAACACCGATCCACCCGTCATAGAACCATGGAACTCAGACTCAGACGACATACCTCCAACCAAAACTAAAGAAAACGCTTTCGTTGAAAGTTACAATGGAGACCTCTCTAAGGGTCGTGTCCCTTCGAGGCCTACACTTCTCACGAATATAGGTAAAGCAAGGCCAATACTGAATAATGATTTCTACCATGAGCCTTTTGTTTTCAGGCAACCAGAAAGAGATGTAAGAGACTTGGTGGCATCCCCTTTTACTACGCGAATCCGATACTATGACATGCCAGATGGCATCAAAGTCCCTACCAACCTACGTACATATGACGGTACAACGGATCCCGATGATCATCTCACGGTCTTCATGGGAACGATGGATGTACAGAAACTCCTAGAGCCCGCGTGGTGCAGATTTTTTCATATCACATTAAACGGGGCAGCGAGATTTTGGTACGATAATCTTACACCCGGGAGCATTGATAGTTTTCATCAGTTGAGGGATAAATTCAGGGCAAACTTCTTGCAACAACGAAGGTTCCAAAAGACCCAGGCATAGATCCTTGGCATACGACAGCGGCCAGATGAATCGCTGAAGGATTATGTGGCTAGGTTCAGCAAAGAAACATTGCACATGGCAGATCGATCTGATGTTATGGTGTCAGGAGCATTTATTAGCGGCTTGCGCCCAGGGCGGCTATTCAAAGACTTGATTGCAAAACCACCAACATCGCTGGAGGACTTATTCACACAAACCAATAACTTCATACGTGCGGAAGATGCAAACAACGAGAACCGTCTCCGAGAGCCGCGTCGAGAGACAAAGCAACACGTGACGTACAGGGACCTTCCCCGGAGAAACAGAGAAAAGCACGTTCCCAGACCAGCCGTTAGACCTGTAGAGAGTCGTAGAATCCCGCACGAATCTTTTACCACGCTGATAAAATCCCCCGCTGAAATATTGGCCACCACTGAAGGAAGAGCCATGCTTCGCCCACCACCAAAGATGTTCTCCCTAGCAAAACAAAAGGGATCGGACAAAATACTGTGAATTCCACGAGGATCACGACCACGACACCAACGATTGTATAGATCTTCGAAACGAGATTGAAGCATGTGTCCGAAAGGGGCATATGGCTCACCTAGCCAAAGGGGCCAAAACACACAATAACAGCCAACCATCAGGGTCGAAAGAAACGCGTGACGCACGAATAGAGTGGACCAAGAAGGACAGCACCGATGCCAGGCCAAAAAGCGAGATACACATGATCCAAACTGCAAGGACAAACGAAGGAAAATCTCGAACATTACCGCCTAATATTATGTTCAACGAAGATGATCCAATCCCGAAACATTGCACCGGTGACAATCCGCTAATTATTACCGCAGAAGTAGGCACAACACACATCCATAGGATTTATGTATATGGGGGAAGCTCTGCCGAAATCATGTACGAACATTGTTTCGAACAACTCACACCCGAAGAAAAGAAGACGATGCGACCAGCGACCGCCCCACTCGTAGGATTTTCAGGCCAAGTGGCATGGCCTTTGGGGCTAATTACACTACCGATGACCCTGTATGATTACCGTGGTCACATGAGCAAGAAAATATTGGCGGACTTCATGGTCGTAAGAGCCCCCTCGCCCTACAATATCATTTTGGGTCGCCCGGGAATGATGAAGTTCGGCGCAATAGCTTCTACCTTACACGCCTTAGTAAAGTTCCAGACGAAAGAAGGTATAGCTATTGTAAAAAGTGAAAATTTTCAACCGAACAGTTGCAACCACATATCTCGAAAGAGAGAACGCGATGAAGGAACTAAGGATGCCAAGGAGGTCGAACATGTAATCATCAATGATGCACACCCAGACCAGACGATAACAATCGCTGCTAATCTTTCAAAGACATTAAAAGAACAACTTTGCAAGCTTCTACGTTCTAACACAGACATATTTGCTTGGATGCCAACCGACATGACTGGGATTCCAAGGGAGCTAGTGGAACATAAGCTAAACATCCACCCTCGAACTTTCCCTGTTTGGCAGAAAAAGAGGATCGTAGCAAAAGAGCGAAGTGAAGCAATTACGAATGAGGTGTCAAAGTTGGTGGAAGCGGGAATCCTTAGATCAGTACTTTTCCCCAAATGGGTTTCTAACCCTGTAATGGTAAAAAAGACAAATGGCACGTGGCGCATGTGCATCGACTTTACGAGCCTAAACAAAGCATACCCTAAGGATAGCTACCCTTTACTCGACATGGACCAGAAGGTAGAATCTTTAGAAGGGTTCAAGTTAAAATGCTTCCTAGACGCTTACAAAGGTTACCACCAAATACGCATGGCTAGAGAGGATGAAGAAAAGACTTCTTTCCACACCGAGCATGGAACCTTCTGCTACGAAAAAATACCCTTCGGGCTAAAAAACGCTGGAGCAACATAACAGCGGCTGATGGACAACGTGTTCGCCCATCAATTGGGCTGAAGCATTGAAATCTACGTTGATGATATGGTGATAAAAAGCAGGAATGAAGGCACACTCATCGCAGATATTTCTGAGACATTTGATACCTTACGGAGGGCAAATATGAAGCTCAATCCAAAGAAATGCACCTTTGGGGTAGAAGCGGGATAATTTTTGGAGTATATAGTTACCAATGAAGGGATCCAGGCCAACCCAGAGAAGGTTCAAGCAATAATTAACATGGCATCGCCAAAAACATTACGAAATATTCAGTCACTTAACGGGAAGCTAGCTGCACTAGGGCGTTTCTTGACGAAATCCGCAGAAAGGTCGTTACCTTTCTTCAAAACATTAAAGGGATGTCTAAACAAGAAAGATTTCCAATGGACTATGGAGGCCGAGGAAGCTTTCCTTGAGCTAAAAACCCATCTTCAATCACTACCAGCGCTAACAGTGCCGAGGCCTGGGGAAACATTAATCCTCTATTTAGCCGCAGCAGCAGAAGCCATCAGTGTTGTCCTCTTAACAGAGAGAGGGAACGTACAAAAACCTATATATTTTGTCAGCCGTGCACTCCAAGGATCAGAAATCAACTACCCTAACCTTGAGAAGGTATCCCTCGCCCTCGTACATGCAGCCCGAAGGTTACGTCATTACTTTCAGGCACACACAGTATGTGTACTAACTGATCAACCGATACGACAAGTACTGTTGAAGCCTGAAAACTCCGGGCGCATAGCCAAATGGGCTATCGAATTGGGAGAGCACGATATACTATACAAGCCTCGGTCTTTAGTAAAAGGACAAGTTCTTGCAGATTTCTTGGCAGAATCCCCCATGGTCAATGATTCGCCGGTCAAAAATATAACTAATGCACCAGGGAAAACTAATTCGATTGCATGGACCTTATTCACTGATGGTGCCTCTAGCCTGGAAGGATCAGGCGCCAGATTAATTTTAACCGATCCAAACGGCCAAGAAGTAACCTATGCTCTCCGATTCAACTTCAGAACCTCCAACAACGAAGCCGAGTACGAAGCCTTAATAGCAGGGCTAGAACTCGCGATTCAGATGGAAGCTCGATGCCTAGCCATATACACCGATTCCCTCTTAATCGTAAACCAGGTGAAGGGTTTGTACGAAGCTAGAGAGGAAATAATGAAAAGGTACCTGTCAAAAGTCCATGAGCTACTAGGACATTTCGATAGTTTCGCAATAACCCAAATCCCGCGATCGAAGAACAAACGTGCAGACGCTTTAAGCAAGCTGGCCTCATCATCTTTTGCACACCTGACCAAGAGTGTCTTGGTCGAAGTAGTCCCTTGCCGAAGTATAGACGTAAAAACAGTAAATACGATTGAAGAAACGGGTACTACTTGGATGGATCCAATCATAAATTACCTAAGAAATGGAGAACTTCCAGAAGATCAAGTTGAGGCACGAAAATAAGAATCAAAGCGCCGCAACATTCAATCAAGCAAAATATACTTTATAGGAAAGGATACTTGGCACCTTGGTTACGATGCGGAGGCCCTGAGCATGCAAACTATGTCCTGCATGAAACACACCTCGGATCATGTGGTGCACACGCTGGCCCGAGAAGCATCGCTCAAAAGGTAGCAAGGCTTGGATATTATTGGCCCACAATGTACCAAGACGCAAAAAAGGTGGTTGAAGCATGTCACAAATGTCAACAACACGCACCAACAATACGTCAACCGCAATACGATATGACAAGCATCTCAAGCCCATGGCCCTTTTACCAGTGGGGAATAGATATAGTGGGACCATTTCCTGAGGCGCCAGGACGAGTCAAGTTCTTAATAGGAAAATAAAAGAAACATAATCATTGCACCTCAGGTAAACATGTCAATATCATACACACGTGGGAAGTAATAAAGGTGAGTAACAAAACCTACTTTCTAACTGGTAAGTCTAAGGGAATGCGACGTTAACGCGTGTCCTAATCAAGTGAATTCCATATATTGGTAAAATATTATAGGATGGGTACAATACATAAACCGCAGCACTAATATGTACCTATAGCCCATACCTATAGCCCATATCTATAGCCCATATTTAAGCCCGGAGAGTTTAAATAAAAATAATAATAATAATAATAAATAAACAAAATAAATAATAATAATAATAATAAATAGAAATATTTATACGTAGCCGATAACGTATCGATTACAATTTAGCAACAACTTGCGACATAGAAGAATATAGTATTTTTCAATTCATATGTCTTATGATATCATGACCCATATGAATTGGGGGGCTTGATAAGATATGCTAGACATAGTCTACACCCAGCTAAAAAAAATGAGGAGACTACATCAAAAAACTATTAGTAACCATGCATGATAGTAATAGTTCGGTAACAAGAATATATATGGCTAAATTATGTCCAACTGTATGATGAGGCATGTATGCATACACATGTATATGTTAACATGTTGAAGCAAGCATTCCTAGCCACAAGTAGTATAATCTGACTCAGCTAAGAGTCATTTTCCTTTTAGTGAAAGATATTTTCTACTAGTATAAATAGGGGCATTGGTAAAGCATCATAACAACATCTTCACACTCTGCATCTCTCACAGAATACCTCACTCTTTACCTTTATTCTTTCTTTCCATTTAAGCTTCCTTATAAACGTGGCAACATAGCTATGATACATCTGAAGGCTACTCGGATCCATTTAGTGGCGTAAAACCACATACATAATGTGAGTTACCAACAGGGAATCGCCACCCGAGAAGCTATCTCCCCTTAAGTCACAACTTATCGACTCACTCAAAATTCACTCACTTGTAAATGATGTCAGTAACATAGGACCTAACCGCGATGCATAAGTCATATATCTAGGCTCGCGATTCGGACCTGTGAACTTACGCTTCATCAAAGCGTAAATTCACAAGTCCGAACCGCGAGCCTAGGTATATGACTTATGCACCGCGATTGGTCCTATGTTACTGACATCATTTACAAGTGAGTGAATTTTGAGTGAGTCGATAAGTTGTGACCTAAGAGGAGATAGCTTCTCGGGTGTATGTTATTATTCGTTTTTTTAATATTATTATTATTATTATTATTATTATTTAAATGTATTTTTTATATAAAAAATCATCTCAAACTATTTGGGCTTCGATATGGGCAATAGACATAAGTAGTGATGCTATTACTTTGCATGTCTGGATATACCTTACTTTGCATATTAAAGAGATTTTTTTATTTTTATTATTTTTTTTAATTATTTTTTTTATTTATTAATCTATGGATTTTACGTGCTTTGGACACGCGTTATCATTACATTGATCTTAGACTTACCTGTTAAAATATAGCTTTTCTTACTCACCTTTATTACTTCCCACGTGTGTATGATTTTGACACATTTATCTGAATGCAATGATTATGTTTCTTTGATTTTTAGCTTTTTTACTCTCAACGTAACTACTCTTTCTCAATGGTATGAATTACTCATTTTTATTCTATTTTCTTATTTTTGTCACTTATCATTTATACATATAGTAGTTGTTTTCGTATTACTAGACCATCCCTGATTATCCTTTGTTGCGCAGAATGCTTCCAATCATGCTTTGTATCCACTTTCTGGGGTTTCGAATGAGTATGATAGTGGTGTATACTCCACTGAGCTTAGCCGTACTTGGAAAGAGGAACTCCATGGAATTTCTTATTTCAATGGTTAGTTTCGTGTTAATATTTAGTTTGTTCATCCTTTTTGTATATATAGCTTTACATGCTTTCATGTTGTAGATACGGGTGAGGTGACTCTAATGATCAAAGACACTACTGAAGTAACTGTTGGAACGAAAAGCTTCCCGCATATTGGTGAATCGTCTAACTAGCTTCCTGATGTGGGTGGTTTAGATGAACATGTTGCGCTCGAGGAGCCTTCAAATGAGGCGCAATACTTAGACCTGTCATGTAGCCAGGGCACAAGTGTGGGTATGAATCGGGTTGTTAAGAGGCAACGCACTTCGCGTGTTGGGCGTCCTCGCCGCAAAAACGATGGTAGTGGATCAAGTGGTGGCCTTGCGTCTGGTAGCGGGGCTACTAATGCGCCTCCACATGTCGTTGTTGACGCGGTTCCTGTTGCGGCTCATGCTCCCGAGGGGATGGGTCCGCCGCGTTGGCTTGAGCGCCGGTATGAAACTTTGGTGAATGCATATCGAGGGTTGCAAAGTCGCAATCTCGAGTTACATGTGGAGAAGGATAAGATCCAACATAGGTGTAACGAGTTGAGTGGCATGGTGTTGACTCGGGATGGGGATATCAAGTTGTTGAATGGAGTGATTGATCGTGTTGCGAAGGACAGGGATGACTTGAAGAAGCAGGTTTTTTACAACAAGGGAGAAAACATGAGCTTACCTTTCAGAGGATTCATAAAAAACAAATAAACTTTAAATTTTATAGGCATTAATATACAAAGAGAATGATTGACTTAACTTCAAAGGCCATAAACGTTATTTTTTGGTACCAAATAAGAACCAACCGTATTAGTTACGTTCCATTGCATAACCTATATTTCTTACGAACAAGGTCATTAAACCACTACCTTTTCTCTAGTATAGAGCAAAGAAAAAGATACATCAAACAATCTATTACTGTAGTTGTTTTTTTTAAAAAATTTTAACATTCTCTTAATAGATTAAATCTTTTAATTAGATGTCACTGTAAGCTCGAATCACTAACTACTAACTCGCCGTTAAAAAAAATAAATAGTCAAAACTTTTAAATATTAAGTGTATTTATTTTTCATTATTTTTTCAAAGAAAAAAAACATTTAAATGGGTCAAACATAAATATGTTAATAAATTATTCAAACATTTTTTTAAAAATCAATGTATTTTAATCAGATTCAAATATTTCCGCTTCTAATTTAGATTCAAATATGCAAATCAAATTCAAAACCTCAGATAAACAACACCTAAATCTCACCTTACATTCGAAGAGTAGTGGGTGCGGTGGATGTGGTGTCACAGCTAAAAGTGATGTTGTAGCTAAAAAATGTTGTCATATAGGATATGACACCATATGACTCTACATTTTGTGGGGTTGCAATAAGCCATGAAAAAATAGTGACATATGTTTTTCTTTTTTTTAAATATCATTATATAATTTGAATATAATAAATAAAACTTTATAATTAAAAAAAATTATCCATTAAAAAACAACATTACATGAAATTAAATTATTTTTACATAAAAAGACATTACACGAAATTAAAGACATTTCAAATCATTCATCATCATAGATGTTGTTTAGATGCGCCACAAGGTCTTTCCGAAGCTCGTGCTGCACACTTTGGTCTCGGAGTTCTTTGGATTTCCTCTCATGAACTTCACATCGTTCAATCCAAGTTCGAACTATGTTCGGTTTTGGATTAACGAATACATCCTTCAAATTCAGTGAGAACTTTTCATCTACTAATATCATGGTATGCAATTTTATACAACAATACATGATTCTTCTCAACCAATTTATTTCATAAGTACGTGCAGGTTGTCGTATGATGCCAACGACCTTGTAATACACCGAAAGCTCGTTCAATATCTTTTCAAGCCGCTTCTTGAACCCTTTTAAACCCCAATGTTTCTTCATCCCTTACGATCGAAAAGGTTTTAACAAACGTAACTCATTCAGGATAAATACCGTCGGCTAAGTAATAATCTTTTTTGTATACACGACCGTTTACCTGAAACGGACATTCTAAAGTGGTATTTGCAAGTTCTTCATCAAATAACGGGGAACCATATAACATATTAAGATCATTATTTGCCCATAGAACCCCAAAATATGCATGTAAAAACCGTAAATGTTGATCTGCAACATCTTCTAACATAATAATAGGGTGTTTATGATCCCATTTTTTGAATTGAGCCTGCACAACCTTCAGACAGTTTTTCTAGTCCCAATGCATACAATCAATACTCCCGAGCATTCGCGAGAGTCCATGTTTCTCTTCGTGCAATGCATATATGTTTTCAATATCTTCGGTTGTTGGTTTTCTTAAATACTCTTCCACGTATAACATATATATGCATTTACTAAATTTAACTAAACAGTCGGGACCGATTCGTTCCGCCTTTTGTAAGTACTCGTCAAATGCATCGGGCGATGACCCGTATGCCAATTGACGTATAACGAAATTACCATTAGAATAGGATGAAAACATTCACGACCGGTAGCATCGCAACTCGGTTTAAAAATGCAAAGTATTCAGGAAGCGGTTCAGCTTCGTAACTTAAAATACCATTAAGAATTTCTTTAAAAAGTTTAGAATTCATACGATACCTTCTCCGCAACTTATCTTCCGGGTATTTAGGAGGTGTCTCATCGTCACCAAAATAGTCGTCGAGTAAACGTTGTCGCGCCTCTTCTCTTTCACGAGGTATGTATATACGCGAGTGCTTCGTACCCGATCCCGAACCCCCAACTTGTTCGTTACACAAAGCTACGTATTTTTCGTAATCATGGTAGCTCTGAACGTATCGTTTCGCGTCGCCTTGAAAGTATACATCGAAAGATCGTAGGTGTTTGGAGTATTTGTATCCATAATTTTTTTGTTGAAAAAATGATATATTTGTGAAATGGAAATGAAATTGATATATAAAAATAGGATGATAAGGGGTTTTTATAGAATTTTAATGGGTTAAATTTTGAAAAATATAGGCTGGAGAGTACGACGCGACATTCCACGACGCGAAAGGCGGTGTGATGCACCGTCGAGTTTCTCGCGCCATAAAATACGACGCAAGGCACAATGCCACCATATCCAAGCTTTAAAGAGTATAATTGCATCCTAAGTATTGCAACATACTTAAAAGCAACGTTTCACATAATATAAATTGCAACACGATTACAACTTTACAAGTACCAGAAACAAAATACAATCACACTATAGGTTTTCTTTAGTGATTTGGGTCCTAAGGTCTGCCTATTATAGATTACATAACTCGAAAATCAGATTTTAATAAAATTAAGGTGACGTTCTAAAAAACAAAATACAATCACACTAATATTTCGAAAAATAAACCTTTAAACTATCTCTTAATATTCCAATTATCATTAATCAACCATACAATTATGTGTATCTTCAAGTATCAATAATTGAGGTAATGATTTTTGAAAGGCTACCCTAGTACCCTGCTTCACAGGGAGCTACACTTTGCCTAGCCACCTTTTATCCTTGTCATCTAGTCAATTAGCACCTCAAATAGCCATTTTCCCATTTGTCTTATACCAATCTTAAAAGAAAAGAAAACATAACCCCACACACAAAAAAACACAAATAGACCCCATTAATCTTCAACTGTTTTAAACACATATCACACACTTCATCTCCTTGTTCTTATTCTTAGAAATTTCAGAAACTTCACATTAAATGCTTCCACCACCTTTTCCTTCGGTGCCACAACTACTTTTTCAGCTTTTATTTACCTCACCCACGTTACCATTTTTCTTATTTTTTCGGTATAATTTATAAATAACGTGAAAGATATAGTAGTATTATTGTCAAACCTCAAGTTTTAAAAGATATAACCAAATTATATCGTTTTTTAAAACGTGCTATATAACGGTATAAATATTTATAAATTAATATTTATATAACGAGTGGTGCGATCAAAAATTTATCTCTATATCAAAATTATTAAGCCAAAGTCTGATAAACAAGCTCAAATCCTGTAAATCGGTTAAAAAATTCAAAAAAATGTCACGCTATATGCTATAACACGTTGTATCATGTTTTATGCCATTTTTTAACTCGCTATTTAGAATATGAAAGCCGCTTTTAATACACTATTTAAACGACGCTTAAATTTATTTCGTAACATAAAAACCACGACTAACGCTAAAACCTCGCTATAACGCACTATTTAAAACCTGTTTTTTTTTTACACACACCAAACACACAATGGGCATTATTGCATTAATGTGACACAACTTAAAAGTACTAAACCAAACACTTTGTTTTGTACTCTTTGTTTTTTACAACTTCCTATCTATAAAAACTAGCTTCCCAAAACATTCCTTTTTTAACTCACTTTATTATCTTGATATATAAACCAAACATTAATTGCATAAATCTTTTGGTTTTCTATGTTTTTTTAATAATAATGTGTTTAGTATCTGAGATTCATGCTTTTAATGCTCTGACCATTAATCTTTAACTATATACTAGTAGTTTTGAATGTTAAAGTGTTGATAACTTTAGTCTCATGCAACACATGCCACATGGGTGTCTTGTCTTTATCTCATTTCTTATATATGTTAAATTCATCATATTTTAAGGTTTCCGTTGGATATTAAAGATATGATCAGTTTTCATGAATCTTGAAATGGATTTTCTGTGTTTTTTTTATAGTTTTAAGTAAATTTTTTGATAGTTTTGATCATATTTTGTGAATCTAAAAATGGGGCTATTATACTGGTCAAATTTGTTGGTGTTTATAGTGTTTGTTGTAAGTGGTTTTCTTGTTTCAAATAGTCATGAATTACAAGCAACTCAAACTCAGCTGCTTATTCAAGTTAGGAAGCATTTGGAGTACCCAATGCAATTAAGCAATTGGGAGAATTTCAATGGTGATTTTTGTAATTTGGTTTCAACCCCACAAGTGAGCATCAAATGTGAAGCTGATTTAGTTGTTGAGCTTAAAATCATGGGGGATAAGCTATCTAAGGTGAGTGGTTTTCATGGCTATGCTATCAAAAACCAGACTTTATCCGAAAATTTCTCGATTAATTCGTTAGTAACTACATTAGCTAGGTTGAGTAGTTTAAGGGTGCTTAGTTTAGTTTCTTTGGGAATTTGGGGCCCACTTCCTGATAAGCTGCATAGATTAGCATCTCTTGAGCTTTTGGATATGAGTTCAAATTTCATGTTTGGCTCTGTCCCGAGTAAGATTTCGAGGCTTGTAAAGCTTCATACTTTGACATTAGATGGTAATTATTTCAATGAGTCGGTCCCGAATTGGTTTGATGCAATGTCGAACCTTACCATTCTTAGTGTGAAGAACAACATGTTTAAGGGTCGGTTTCCTTCTTCTGTTACCAAACTCAAATCACTCACGGATGTTTCTTTGTCGCATAATAAACTCAGCGGTGAATTGCCTGATTTAAGTTCTTTATCTAGTTTGAATATGTTGGATTTGAGGGAAAATCAGTTTGATTCTGAGCTTCCTTTATTGCCCAAAGGAGTTACTACGGTTCTTTTGAGTAACAACTCATTTAATGGAAAAATTCCTGAAGAATATGGTAAACTTAATCGGTTGCAACACCTTGATCTTTCGTCCAATTCGTTGGTAGGTACACCACCTTTTGCGTTATTCTCATTGCCAAACGTTAGTTATCTGAATCTTGGGTCTAATATGTTAAGTGGGTCCCTTCGTAATATCGTCAAATGTGGAGAAAATCTTGGGTTTGTTGATATTTCGGGCAATAGGTTCACGGGTAGTCTTCCTTCTTGTTTGGATACGAATTCTAGCAATAAACGCGTTGTGAAGTTTAGTGGGAATTGTTTGGTTGGGGCCGGTAATGAACAGCAACTAGCAGAATCTATTTGCAAAGAAGATAATGTGAAGAACAAACGATCTTGGAGTAATGTTGTATGGATTACAATTGGTGTCATTGGTTTAATGGTGATCTTTTTGGTCATAGTTGCCTTTGTTCGTTTAATTTTCCGTAAAAGAGAGCATCGAAGAGAGACTGTCACGCTTCAGCACACGGTGCCAAAGGCTATCCAGGATAGTTTACCTTCTGGGATTTCTTCTGAAGTTCTTGCAAATGCCAGTAAGTTTCACCTAAACAAATCCGCTTATTAATTATTGTAATTAGCTTTTAATGTTAGGATTAGACACTGTGTAATCTCGTTATTCAGGGCCCAAGTAGTCAGCTTTTTACCGACTGCCACGAAACTGTTTATCTAAGGGTAGAAGAAATTCCCTTTTTACCTGATATCAAACACCACTATTCCCATTTCAGAAACTGTCTAATTTTATTTTTTCTTCATTATATGTCTTTTTTGGGTCATAATATCGAATAATTACTCAAATAATCTTAACTTTCCAAACACCTTTTACTTTGAATAATCATTACTTAAAAGTTAAAACAGTAAAAGCACATTCAAACGCTATCTTCCACGACCGGTTTTAGTACCACTAATGATTTATTCTGATTATCAAGAGTGTATTAAGGATTAATGTCTTCCCACATTCATTTCAGGGATCATATCTGAAGCATCTAAGTTAGGGACACAAGTTGCCCCGTCATGCCGCGTGTTTTCTAAAGAAGAGTTAGCCGAAGCCACTGACAATTTCTCGGAGTTTCTGGGCGAAGGCTCAATCGGAAAGGTATTGTTAGTTTGTCTTTTCTAGTATGCAAAAAATTGTTTGTCCATCCATTTAAACAAAAGTGCAAGCATTGACTTTTGTAGTCAAGCCAACTAAACTTTCAACTCAAAGTTGGTTTGCATTTTCTAGTTTAAACTTCATTATTATTGTAACTTATAACACCATATTCAACTGCACCCGAAATCCATAACAAATATTCTATCACGTCAAATCTTTTGTGTTAGGTTTGGTCGCAAAAGTTTGAGTTTATATAAAGCTGTTTGAAACAATCTAAACGAAGCTACCTTGTTGCAGCTTTACAAAGGAAGATTAGAAAATGGAAGCTATATCGTCGTACGGTCTATCACATTATTAAAGAGATATTCAATCCGAAACTTAAAAGTTCGGTTGGATCTTCTGTCAAAGCTTCGACACCCACATCTTGTTGGGTTTTTGGGTTACTGCATTAATGATATGGGTTTAGAAGATTCTACTTCAAGCAGAGTCTTCCTTGTGCACGAGTATATATCAAATGGAAATTTCCGCAATCATCTCTCAGGTCAGTCTGCTCATAACTAAACCCATTATTACTGTATAATATTTGTTTGGGCACATTACACGTAAAAACATACTGTCGGCCTAACTTACTCTCAGAATCAGCATCTTAGGGCCTACGTTATAGGTTTATAATCAGTGTTTAAGACCACTAAAACATTGATTTTGAGAGTGCGTTCTCTAGTATAACAATATATTTTGTATTTGACCCATTTTAGCCATTGTACTTCTTTTGTACATTCAAGTTTGTGATATATCTCTTTGTCCCTTTGGTCATGTTGTGATCCGTAATATTAATAGTTATATATATAGCCTTTAATAAGTATAACATGTTAAGTAACCAGTAATCTCTCTCAATTTGACCATTCTTGGGAACTTCTAATTTTTGTTTGCAATAATATGTGCAGAGTGCTCTCCAAATCAAGTTCTGAAATGGTCAGATCGGTTAGCAGTTCTAATCGGAATTGCAAAGGCAGTACATTTTCTGCACACAGGTGTAATTCCTGCTTCTTCGAGGAACCGATTAAGAACAAATAATATATTGCTAGATGAGCATCGTATTGCAAAGCTAAGTGACTACGGAATGTCCATTATCACTGAAGATTTAGAACAACTTGAGGTCCATCTCTTTTATTATATTTGGCTGTTTGTCACACGACTTTTTGGGTCAACTCTGTGTGCTGACTTTGATTATCTCTAATGCAGGCAAAAGGAGATGGTCCAAAATCATGGTAACAAACCTTCTTTATACAGTAGTTGATCTTTTTTGTCAGAGGTTGAAAAATAGGAGGGCTGGGCTGGTTGGGTCATTGGTCGAATGTGTACGTTGACCATAACTAAACTTGACTCATACATTGATAAATGGGCCGGAATTACCACCTTTAGTTTATGTATGAAAAAATTTTATACCGTGGTATATGGATGATGAGATATGACGTATGGAGTCGAATGTTGCAGGAATATGAAGAAGTTGGCTGATGACGTATATGATTTTGGGTTCATTTTGCTTGAAGCACTTGTGGGACCGATTGTAACAGGAAAAGGCGAATCATTTCTGCTTAATGAAATGGTACACGTGCATTATCTCATATCTAAACTTTGCTTAAAGATTCATAAAGATCAAAATTATCTTAAAAAGGAATATGAAAAGTTGAATTTTACTTAAAAAAGATTTATGAAGTTCAACATTTTAATTTTTTTGATATTCTTTTATATATAGTCATAATTTTACTGTTATGCAACAGAAATCTTTTGGAAGCCAAGATGGTAGACAAAGAATTGTGGATCCAATGGTGTTAACGACGTGTTCACAAGAATCATTATCGATTGTGATATCAATAACTAACAAGTGCATATCTATAGAACCTGCAAATCGACCTTCGTTTGAAGATGTGCTGTGGAACTTGCAGTATGCAGCTCAGGTACAGGCCACAGCTGATTCTGAACAGAAATCGGAGGGTGCATTATAATGACACAGAACTTGAAAGAAACTATATTAGTAGCAACAGCAGATACAAATTTCATGATTCATTCATATTTTAGGCACATAAAGTTAGATGCTAAAATTAACTATATAGTATCGATCATCTGTGTTTTAGTTACCATTGTTGTACAAGTTTGTAAATTCCATGTTTTCTATGTATTCTTTGGCACACAGTTTAGCAGTTTGCATGAAGAGAGTCTAGTCGTAATAGGGTGTATCAGAAAGATAATAAGTTTCAAATTGTAAATTCTAAATTGTAACACTGTTAAATTACACGGCTGATATTTTACATATTTGCAAAGAAAAAACAACTAAAAGGCGCATTAGTACGTTCCTATCTAATGATATGATTGTTAATCAGACATGTTCTTGACACCCAGAGGTTTGCTAGAACTTTCTTTCATTAACAGTAAACTGCTCCTCCTGGTAAGTCCACCACCAGTTTCGACAACTTTTGCACCACTTCTCCTGCATTTGGCCTCAAAGACGGATCATCTTCCACGCACGATCTTGCCACATTCGCTAACACTATTGCTGCCTCAAATGAATAATCCTCTCCCAACACATTATCCATCCATTCTCTTAGTTTCACACCAGCATCACTTGATTCTAACATAAACTTAATTTTCTCACATAACAAGACACCCTCTTCTTCAACCGGTGGTTTTCCTGATAAAATCTCAAGCAAAACTACCCCGAAAGCATAAATATCAGTTCTTGTACTAATTGCACCTGAACTTTTTAGTTCAGGTGCATAGTAGCCTTCATCCTGCAAAATAGTATTTACTTTATTTACTTCTTTGGGGATATTATTATCATCTTTAACACAATCTTCCATGCCGAAGTTACCAATTTTGGCATTAAATTCCTCATCTAGAAAAATATTACGACTCTTGATGTTCCTATGAACATAACTTGGGCTCATTACTTGATGCATGTGTTGTAAAGCAGTAGCGACATCTAAACAAATTCTTACCCTTTGGTTCCATGTCAAGAAACATTGGCATGATGCGATAAAATGACTCTTCATTGCTAACCCACCATGAATCCAATCCTTTAACGAGCCATTTTTTGCGTACTCAAACACTAAAAATGCAGCATCAGATTCTTTACAACTCCCCAACAGTTTGATTATATTGGGATGGAAATATGCCGCATCATGGAATAGGTCAAACTTGATCTTGGAAATAGTATGGTGGTTTGTGCGCTTAATGGCCAAGTCCTTGCCTTTGTGTCGGCCATGATACACATTGTCGTCAATGAGGTTGGTGGAGCAGAAGTTTGAGGTTGCAGTTGTCAGCTCATCTACCGTGAAAGTTTCCACCACTATCAGCTTGTGTGTAGAGGATTCAAATGAGATTTTGTTTTCACTTAATGTTCGGACACTTAAACTCAAGTGTTGTAGCTCTAAATCGACACTTTTGTTGGATAAAGAACCTTGATGCAGGATCCTTTTCAGGATAATGTATGTTGTGGATGCTGCAATGGCGACAAATATAACGAATGCAAGGACACTTAGAGTAATATAAACTCGAGGTTCCCACATTTTGCTGGCTAGGATTCAGGTTACTGTTTACACTTACTAATGTTTATTTATAGAAAAAACAAGCCGGATGACGTTTGTTTTGGAGATATGCATCGGGCCGATTAAATAACATGCTAAATAGTTAAATAATGATGATCCCGATAAGGCCAAAAAGACAATCACATACTTTAAAACAACATCCTTGTTAAATTGTGTCTAGCTCCATCTTTAAAACCATATTCTATCAAATCTATTGCTAAATCCCATGATGACAGCTTAGCATTGTCACGGACCCCGACACTTATGCAAAGGTTGGGGTTCAAACTTCAACCTCAACGTTTTTTCTTTGCGGTTAACTACTCCATGATGACCAAGGGGCACGCTGATGCGGGCTATTAACCGTGTTAAGATGTTATATAGTCCATGGGATTGTACCCTGTCAACCAAGGGAGCACGCGTGCTAATTTGTTCAACCGGACTAACATAAACGCTAAATCTATCCATATCGGATCACAGATTAAATGCTTAGATAAGCGACTGAATTCACTCAATTGAGCATCAGATGATACTGATAGGATGGAAATGTATTGGATCGATACAAAATAAAGTTATGGACAGGTACATTGGGGTTGTTACAAACTTGCAACTTTTTAATACTTCTATGCAATTGCATCCCACAAATCCACATATAGTTTCGATGACCAATGATCCTTGGTTAAACAAAAGAACCCTATAGTAATAAACATAACACATGTTGTACAATGATAATCTGTATTTTAATAAAACAAATGTTGCAGATGTTGATTCAAGAAGAGTTTATGCCAACTTTAAGGTTAAAAGACTAGAATTGTATGTGCTTGTGCACATGGCTGCCACATGCTCCTCATAGATCTGCTCAAAATCAACAGACCATAATCAAATTAGTGAAGATAGAGAATAATATAAATGTGCTATGTTCAATGCTACTACTTGGACTACATAAAACTACAAAAAAAAGTGATGTTTAAAATATAAGTGTGTGCAATGTGTAACAGAATAGAATCCAACTACAAAGTCTGCATAACAATATCAAAGGCTGTAGTTTACTTAAAACATCAGAAAGGCCCTTACCTGAAAGACCCCAAAAACACGAGCCCAATCGTGAATACTAGATTGGGCATGTCATATCATTTCCAAAAGCTTACAGTTTCAAAAACATCAGACGGCTAAACTTCTAGGACGCTGTGCCATTTTATGGAATTTATAGGGCCATGTGGTTTTGGACGCCTAATGCGACCCATTTGGTTACATTTTTACTAAATGACCCATTTATTTTAAGCTTAATTTATTGTAAGCAACTCTTGGCCGATTTGACCCGTTCAACTTCTTAACAAAAAGTTTGCCACTTTTAATCTGTGTTTAAGGCCAAACACAAAAGAAACTACAGCTGTGCAGTGGACACCATTGGTTGACTTTTAAGTTTTAACCCATTTGACAGCTTGTTTTCAAACATAAAAAGCTCCCATACTAAAACATACTACAGGGAGTAGAACTAAAACCCCCCTACAGAAAGCATAAAACAGACCACTTCTGGTATTAACTGATTAAGGCAGCCTTTTAGCATTCAGTTATCTAATCTGTGTTGCGGGTCCAGTAATGGCAAACTAATTATCTGGATCTATTCTATGTAGCTTCAAATAGTTACGGGGTGACTAGTAAATGTGACTAATATCGTGTGATGCGTATAAATAAAACATCTTATGAATACATCTATTCTTTATCAAAACAAAATATATCAAAGTTAAAACCAAAATTTGTAAAATTCCCGTAAACCATTCCAGTCTCTCTTCTCATACCCTCTTACTATAGTGCGAAAAGATCTCCCAAATCATCAAATGCGACAACATCAAACAGATATCTTCTCACAACAATATACCACATGAAAATATGTAATGCAATGTTATGTTCATCTGCTTTAATGTTATAACCGAATTTTACTGTCATAATGTGCAGGATTCTGAAGTTCACTCCTCAACTTATATGCCTCGTCTGATGTCAGATCACACAGATCTTAACCATGCCTTCCTACCTCCTTTCCTCGTCCTATTCCTACAAATACGAAACACCATATATGTAAAAAAAGTTTAATTCTAAGTAGTATTTTCGATCGATTATATAGCAAGAACCACATGTATTTGTAGTATTACTTGTCAGTTTGTGATGGGAGAGTGTTCTCGATTATCAGGCCTTTATTATAGCTCATCGGAAAATGATCAAGACCAAGACCAATTCCAATACTAGAAAACGTGCCTTTGGTTTTATTATGTGCTACGTCTTCTGCTTGTTGCTGTGAGCAGTGTTCCTCCAACTGCAGGTAGGTTGTGGGTCAAGACAGATAACTTGGTATACAGGTTTAAAAGGGTCAATGGCTAAAAACAACCGACCAGTTAAAGACTAAATGAATCGAAAATATGAAAACTAAGAACTTTCATAGGAAATGTGAAAGAAAAAGTAATACGATCACCTTTAGCATTGCACAATTGACAGCTGCAAATAGAACACCAATTGACATTACATTCGGACCCCTCATACCACTAACCAACGATACCATGACTCCAGAACCAAACCCAGAAACCATACTGTAATGAAAATACACAGATGAGCACAACATCGTATTTAACCAAAAACAACATATTTTGTTATGCATAGACTAAAGATTAGTAATGATATCTAATAGTATCTGCATTTGAAGAAACTACAACTTATTAGGCTTACCGTGTCTGCATATCCTCCTTTCCTCGTAATCTTTTCATGACACAAGATATGCCTGCATTAACACCCGTCATAACAGCAAAATTACGAGCCTGTTCCAAGGTCCCTCCTAATATGAAAGACTCTAGCAATGGTTTGTACCCTCCTACAAAAGAAAGAACCTGCACATACAAGTGATTAGTTAAAACATGAAAAGCTAATTTAATATATAAAAAGTCACGGTAAATCCCGTTCCCAAAAAATTAAAAACCGTTCCAAGAAAAAGTCACGGTTAATCTGTATACCTCTGGTCTAATGCTGCCGCCTTGTGAAGGTGATTCAATGGAGCCAGCAGAGCATCCCCCCTCAAAAAGAACATCCACAACGACACCCATGACAGCTCCTCGGAAGGCGCCAGTGAGGGTTGTCATAGCAGCTTCGACCGGTAAAGACTGCTTGGAAACCCACTTTGTAAAATCCTCGCATGTTTTCTTAAAGTCTTTAGCTTGTTGCGCATTAATAGCATCTACAGCTTCTTGCAATTTCTTTTCATCTCTGATCAATGTTGAGAAACTAACTAAACAGAATACAAAAACATGCATTTCTCATAAATATGTACACTGGACTATTTCAACAAAAGAAAAGCAGCACATGTCAGCGAGCTTAAGAACCTAAGAACCACACATAGTGATACGATATACACATGTTTTCCTTGTTATCTTTTCATTTTTTTATTTTTTTTTTGTGAAACTGTGAAAGGTATTGAAAATCTGAGGCAAAAAAAGCCAAGTGTTGTAAGCAAGTGTTTCTTCTTCACAAAACTATGTAACAAATCGCATATTCGCCATTGCATTTTTGGTTGCTTGTGCCATCCACGCCTGTACACTCTCACAAACTAGAACTCTAATCTACCCGTTGCATTTTCCTTAGCTACCCATCTCCTCACCGTGCCTTTCGGTGTCTTGACCTTGCTACTAACAGAGTCATTATCTCTCGACATGTCACGTTTGATGAACATGTGTTTCCTTATGGCACTGCCTCCTTAACACCACCCGCGATTCATATCAATTTCTGGATATAGACAACAAGCCATCACCTATCTTCATCCGGCTTCTAACTACACCAAGTAACACATCACCAACTGATGGCATCCCTTCTGTTACCCATACAACTGAACCCAATACCACTCCACCGAATTTGAGCCCAACCTCCCCTCAGCCCAATACGACTCCACCAGCCCCAGATCCCACCGAGCCAAACACTTCCTCACCTATCACCCAGCCCATCGCCTAGCCCAACTCACACCCGGCCCCACACTATGACCTAACAGCGCCAACTAGCTCCCCTGGCCCACTTCCCTCTCGGGCCACTACCATAGCCCAGTAGCAACTGGCAGGGACGGAGCCACGTTGGGCTCAGGATGGGCCATGGCAAACCCCATTTGTTGGGCAAGCACCGCTGGTATGTATGTTTAATGGACAAAATTTCCTATCAGCCCCAAAATAAGAAAGACGGCCCATGCACATGGATATTAGTAAATTTTGTAGTCCAATATAATACTTAGTTGAAAACTGACACCAGGTTTACAAATGACGGAAATTCAATGTTTCCGTTTTCTCGAATTATTTTCTTTAGTTTCTGTTTTCGCCAACCCGAGTGAACAATCCTGGCTCCGTCACTGGCAACCAGCCCATGGCCTCGTCTCAACCCAACCAGCTGTCTACATCACCAACAGTAGCACAAACCCAGTGGCCCCGCCTCAGAGTCAACCGATGGTCACACGATCCAAGGTCGGCACTGTCAAAACGAATCCTAAATTCTCCTTTCTCGTCTCTTCGCCCGCCTCCATTCCCCGCTCTCATTTACATGCCCTTCGTGATCCCAATTGGTAACATGTTATGCTAGACGAGTATAATGCTTTTATTAGTAATTGTAGTACGTGGGTTCTTGTTCCCTGACTGCAAAATGTCAATGTAGCTTGTTCCATGTGGCTTTAAACTTAAATTTAACGATGTTTCCTTTGGTCGGAACGAGGTGTGCCCTTATTCGTATTCTACGCTATGTTCGTGGGGTGGGACTATGGATCATGCCTTCAGTTATATCATTCCGCCACTACCCATCAATACACCTAACAACTAGGGCACCGCGAGTCCACGAGGCCACCTCGCGTTTTTGAGTGTTGGAGCCACCACCACCACACTAAATGGTCCTTGAAAACGCAAGTGATGACACGACAAAGGTACGGTTTGTCGCGTTATGGCATTTTGGCGTTATCGAGTTTATTATTATTATTTTTTTATTTTGTGATGTTATAGATGGAGGGGTGTTTTTGTTGTTATGGTGGATTGTGTTGTTATGAAAAAAAGTAATGCTGTAACACCGCTTTTACCCACGACACGAGCATGAACACATTTGGATATCTAATGCTCTAACAATTTAACGGCTCAGATGGTCAAGCAACACAAAACTGGCAACTATATATCATCACTAAAATTTGAGAGGTGGCATGCTCAAATCCCTAAGTGCAAACAAGGCCGCCACCACCACCTCCAAAAAAAAGGGTTTTACCCATTTTGAGTGTTTAAGGTGATGGCAAATAAATCTTATGAATTAATCGGCTAAAAAACAATTCAGCAACATGTTTTCCTTAATGTAATGCATCAAAAAGTAACTTTCAAAAAAATAATACAGTACAAATGCTACTTCATGTGTGTGGGACCGGAACCAGCCTCTCTACAACGTCTCAACCTCCTCATATACCGTCCTAGACGGTATTTGCCCTATAATCCATGAAATACGGAATTGGGTGTTACCTTACTTTACCTTTTTACTTCATGTGTGGACGATCGAATTTAATTACTAAACCTACACTACATACATTATTGAACTATATGAATGTTACTTTAATTCAAGTGATTTTTTGCAAAGAAAAACCATATAGAAAACAGAAACAAAAAGTATATATGTAACATGCAAATGTAACGTTGAATAAAAAGAGATGGAAATAGATCGATAGATACCTTTTTGGTCTGTTAGGGCCTGGTTGGAACAATTACATTTACAGCAACATGAGTTGGGAGACATGATGAAACAAACGATGAACGTTGTTGTTTTATGATGATAAAGGAAAACGATGAAAACCGTATAACATAGGGCTGTAAAAAGTTTTTTATAGGGTAAAAATAATAAATAGGGTACCAAAAATGACAATCCTAGTCAAAAAATACTAGCCATTATATAAAGATATATATTCAATCTTTAATTCTAATCTCAATCTTTTTTTTGAGCAAGCTAATCTCAATCTTGAACTTAAATTTTAAGTAGATTTAACTTTATATTAAAAACTAAAATAAAAAAAATTAGATTTAAAACATTAAATAATATTTTATTAAAATTGATATAATCTATCTATTTTTTATAACAATCTTTTACAACAAATTATTAAAAACAATTTTACTTTTAAATTAATATATCTTTTTTATCTATTTATTTTTTTATGGTATAATTTTATCATATTTTTTTAAAATTTGATATCTAATTTAATATATTTTTTAATATATTTATTTTTTTATATCATCTAATTTCATCATATTTTTTAAAATTTTATGCTTTTAAATTTAATATCCATTTTCATATTTTTATACAATTTTTTTTGGGAAAGTTTTATTTATTTTGATTTTTTTTATATTTTAACACTAGTTTGATTGAAAAATAAAATACTCGATTGATATCCGTCGTCGTATGCGCAGATATGATGTTAGTCAATATAAAATGTATATATTCTCATCATAACTTCAAACCTAACTACAAATGAAAAATTAATATTAACATATCAAATATCAATCATTAGATCATTTTATCCAAAAGTCTAACTCTAAATCAAATGTGAAATCTTTACCATACATCTCTTTCGGTCTTTTTAACAACTTTTAACAACTTATTAAAAAATTACTTTTATTTTAAATTAAAATATAGTTAATTTCTTTTTTTCATAATATAATTTCATCATATTTTCTAAAATTTTGTTCTCTTTAGTTCAACATCCATCCAAAAGTCTAACTCTAAACCAAATGTGAAATCTTTACCATACATCTCTTTCGGTATTTTTAACAACTTTTAACAACTTATTAAAAAATCACTTTTATTTTAAATTGAAATATAGGTAATTTCTTTTTTTCATAATATAATTTCATTATATTTTCTAAAATTTTGTTCTCTTTAGTTCAACATCCATTTTGATATATCTACAAAAAAAATCATTTCTAATGATTTTATTTATTTTAATTCAAAATCTGTATATTTTAACATTAATTTGATTGCCAAAAAAATAGTCACTAGATACCCGTCGGTGCATTGCGCGAATACCATGCTTGTACATTTATAAATGGTGTATTTATCATCCTAATTGTAAACCTAACTGTAAAACAAAAATTAAGATTAAAGATCAAATCTAAAATCATTAGATCATTTTTAATTCAAACCTAATCTTGACTATCCATATTTTTTTTAACAATTTTTTTAACAAGTATTAAAAACAACATTTATTTTTAAATCAAAATATCTTACAATATATTTATTTTTTTATCATCTAATTTCATTATATATCTAAAATTTTATGTTTTTTAATTCAACACTCGTTTTGATATACTTTTACGATAACAATTTTTTTGGTTTTTTCATTTTTAGTGAGTTTGATTTAGTTTAATTCAAATTTTTTATCTTTGGCATTAATTTGATTGCAAGAAAACAGTCAATGAGTCTATCGTTACATTACGCGGGTACAATACTAATTATTTAAAAGAATAAAAATTAGAATTAACATTAAATTTGAATGGAAAATTACAAAGTGGCAAAGTGCTGCTAGAGAATCTCCAATGCATAAAGTCTTAAAAGACTTTATACATTTAATACATTTTATTATCTTATGTAAAAAGTTTTTTTCTAAAATCTTATTCAATAATAAAAAGTTATACAAAAATTTTTCAAATAGCTTTATGAATTTCCATAAACCACTTTGTATATACAAAGTCTTTCTCAAAAAGTTGTTTGTAAACTCTTTACCACAATGCATATAGTCTTTTAATAGTTTTTTAAATAGTGAAAAGTCATGTGTAAACTTCCCTATTAGAAATGCTCTAATAGCTTAGTTTTCGAACAATATACTTTATTTTGCTAACAAATTAGTATCAAATTTATTTTTGTTCGTTGCGTACGTCTAAAGAGTCTAGACTACCGTAATGCATTGTGTACGCGTAGAAGTGGTAAATTTTGCCCATTTTAATAAAAAGGGAAAATTCCATATATACCCAAAATAAACATGATAATTCCATATTTACCCAAATGACAAGTTTTCAATGCATATGTACAATGCTTTTTAAGCATGAGTTGGGGAAATATGGAATTATGCTTTTTATTTTGGGTATATATGGAAATACCCCTAATAAAAATATAGGTATTTTTTGCCCATTTTTAAAAAAGGATGAGGTAATTTTTGCCATTCTTTATTATTATTAATGGGCTAAACGGGCGCATATGTAAGAAACTTATAGGCTTAATGGGCGCACATGTAACACACTAATTAGGCTACTCGGCGGATATTTTATATTTAGTTTTTATCCCCGGCTTTTAAGTATGTTTATTTTTTAATTATACGTTTTTATATATTTTTTTTCTCATTATAGCTTGCGCCCGTTTAACCCCCGTTTCACTCATCCGTTTAGCCTACGCCCGTTTAGTCCACGCCCATTTAGCCCGCCGCTCATTTAGCCTGCCCAAATGCTATCTTCAAAAAGTGAATTGTGAAAAAATTGAAAATATTTTAAGAAAGTATGCAATAAGTTGAAAATTATCTTAAATTCAATAGCTTTTTCCATACTTTCAAAATTCATTCGCTGCTCCTCATTCCAATCACCTGTCGGTCAAGTCACCGGTTCGATCATCGGATTACCGGTTCAATTCAAACCAAACGGGTCTAACTGTGTTTCGAAAATATAAAACTCTGTTTAATTTAACTCGCTTTTTAATCGAAACTAGTTGAACTGATCGAGTCGAACCCAGGTTTCAAAAAATTGTGTTTAATCTCAAATCTTCAAACTTTTAATTTTTTGTTTATAATCCACATACACTTTTTGTATCACTACAAGCTATAAAATCTTGTTGTAATATAAATATTGATTACAATTTAATCAAAACAAAAAGAATATAAAGGACACAACACAAACACAACCCATAAATTCGGATGAAAATGTATGCATGATCACACCAATGCTATCATGCCATCCCTGACCACCTACTAGAGCTTAAGGATGAAAAGTAGACACACATATCAAACCATGAAGCAATACCAGGTACATAAAGGCAACAGTGCAGACATACAAAACAAACTTAAAATGCAGCCTGCACTAACTGAACCTTAAAATGAAGTACTCCCTAATATGTATACCAGCTATGGAGCACTTTATCCACTCTTTCTGCAGCATTTTCTATAGTTTTTACTACATGTTCTATTAATTTGGAATAATGTACTTTACTCAATAATAAAACTAACCAGCTTCTATTAAAATTAGCTATGCTCTTTGAGGGCCTCATCAGGTTGATCCCGTCTCGGGACCCTTTCCTGTCTCAGGCCATCCCATATGTTCATAATAAAAACAACAAGTCGTATAACTTATGTCTCATTATCAATCGGACATAGGATTTTAAAAAGCAACATGCTGTTGTACTCGGTATCTATTAGGCTGACTAAATTCGTATTTCTAATAAGCTGATCTGTAGGTAAGTAAGATGATTCAGTTAAAAAAAATCATAATACTATACAATTACAAATATATTTAGAACAGATCACTACATCTTCAAGTCACAGCTAAGGAACACTAATTACTGTCATACTAATTTTGAAGAAAGACCCAACCCAACCCGACTAAATTCTAACTACTACCAAAAATAGCTCGTTACTCAACCAGCCCATCCTGAAAATATGACAGACATTACCTTTAGACAGTGAAGTTAATAGAAGATGTGTGCAGGGTGCAAGCGGGGATAGTGTGAAATGTATCCTCCCCTGTTCTGGACATGAAATAAATCAATAGATACCAACTCTTGATGCGTTAAAGAGACTGTTTATTATCGATACACCTTATTTAAGGAATAACTAATACAGTAACTTACTTTTTTAGATGCCCTATCAGAAACTGTTTAAATCACAATCTATTATTTCAATCGGTATAACATCAACTGATAACAACATACTACTATTGGCATTTCTTCATCAATCAATTATAACTACACATGAATCTTCTATCAATCACTAGTTCAAGAATCCCTTTACAATTTCATATATTTCGTACTATGTCAGCTCTAAAGGAAGGGAATATAGACTTCAGTTCATACTTCATACTACGAAAAAGGTACCTTTGGTTCTGCATACCGTCAAAAAACTCTTACTCCTTTGTTTTCTCCTTTGATAGTTTGATGAATGTATAAGCACACAGTCTAAGAACAAACCACAATACAGAAAGAATAGGCCCAAATCTTTCTAGAAGCTCCTTGTAGGCTGGGAAAACCTCAGCAATCTGAAGAATAGCAACTAAATCCAACACTATCAATGTCTTCACAAGCTGTTTTTTAAGAGATGCTCCAAAAATATCACTTAATTCTTCCAAAACACTTTCACAAAAGTGTTCTAACCCAGAAGAAGCATTAAAACTGTGGATTGTCAAATAAACATAGAAATATCAAAAAACAGTTCGCAAAATGTGTTGCTTAACTAGAAACCATATTGTAAGACAATGATTAATACCTCATACCCTTCCCAGTTTGCGTTGGCTTAGAATCCTGCCTTGATTTATGTCCCTTAATAGAATCCTTCGCACTTGACTTAGGCTTAGTATTCTCCTTCGATTTATGTTCTTTAACAAGAACATAAATCCCCAACCTAAACACAAACCAACAAACTGCAACGACATGAGCTGAACTCCTATGTTTCTCCATGAAGGAAGTGAAAAAACTCGCCACTTGAACATACGCTAGCACATCTACAAACTGTACATTTTTTATGAGCTGTTTCCTCATGGACACCTGTAAAATCTGTTTTGATTCTTTCATGACATCCTCCAAAAATGCACAGAACTTCTCATATGCAGTTGGTGGAGGAGGTGGCGGTGGAGGAGGGGGAGAAAAAATACCAAACAACTTAAACCATTTCGGCCTGCTTAATATATTTATCAAATTATGTGTTAGTACTACAAATTGTGAAAAGGAAAACACAATTTACTACAACTAATAACCTAAAACCTCCATCATTGATTCACCGAATCATAAAATCAATTAAACGTATCCCTTAAATCACTCTTTTCCCATACCTTATCATATCACTATTTTTTTTATCAACACACTTTTTCTGTTTATTTCATGTTTTTATCAGTTAAACACACTTTTTCTTACTAATCTAATAGTAAGAACAAACCTATCAATCACTAAGCTTAATTACAAGTTAACCTCAGCTGACTCATCGTCAGATTGTATCAATAATAACAAAACTATAAACAGAATCTGAGTAAACAACTATCGAAGTATCAATTCAAATACAGCCATACTTCTAAATTGTATCAAATTATGAAGCGAACTAGTAACTACAACATGATACAACCATTAAACTGTATCAGTTACGAATTTAAGCAAAACATAAAACCTAACTATACAGATATTCGTATGCCAAGCAGCTTATGAGCGGTTAGCGTTTTTAATTATAATCTTGTTGTTTACTGTACTTTTTTATAAACTCAATTTGAAGAAGCGTTAACGTTTTCGGCATTTGACTCAATTTACACTTAATAATCCCATATGCAGCTACATTATACCAAACACTGTATGAAACAAACACATAGCCTAAACTAAGCTTATCCACTACAGTTATAACTAAAACACTAAAAGTAAATGCGCCAGATCAAAATTACTAGTTTAATCATACTCTAACCTAAAACTAACATATGTGGATGGCGGATACTCAAATTGATAGAAAATAGTCAACACGCATAACATATCCAAACAACAACTGATAAAAGTCGATTCGAGTTACACTTAATAATCACATTACGTTATACCAAACACTTTTTAAAAACAAACACATAGGCACATAGCCTAAACTAAGCTTATCCGCTACAGTTATAACTTATAACGCTAAAAGTAAATGTGTGCCATATCAAAATTACTAGTTTAATCATACTTTAACCTAAAACTACCATATATGTACGGACGATACTCAAATCGATAGAAATTAGTCAACACGCCGGGTAACATATCCGAACAACAACCGATAAAAATCGACATGAGTTACAGTGCGGACTAATTACTTCTAAACCTAACTTATAATCAACGTATTAATGCGTAAATTAAAAGTAACGATATAGATGTTGAGCTGTATACCTATCATCAGATGAAGCTAAAACGGCGCTTATACCAAAGGATTTTGCGGTTTTTACGAAACGATGTTCGGTGTTTACGCGAAGAAGTAAAGGATGAAGCGAGGATGATGATGATAGGAAGCGAAAACGAGACGGATAAGATGAATGATAGAGCTTCAACGTCGTCGTCATGACCGTGTTGGTGTGGTTTCAAATGAAATTGAACATTTGGCGGGAAATGAACGGTATTTGTTTGTTTATTGTGTGTGATTTTTTTGGGATGAAGGAAATAAGTAAAGAGGGGTGAGTTGGTCCTTTTTAATGGGAAGAGACGGTTAAAGAAAAAAATTGTTATTTTGTGTTTTTTATAAAAAAAGATGAGATTTATTTTTAAAACAATATTAATATTAATATTAAAGAATGTGTGAGATTACTTATTGAAAATATATTATTTGTTTTGAAAATAAATAATTAAATAATCAATAATTAGAAAACGTTATTTTTAACAATAGTGTTTGAATTTGATTTTTTTGTTTGAAATCATAATAATCAAATTATTAATTTTTTTAATATTTGACAAATCAGATTATTTATTTAATTGATAAGTAAATTACTATCAACCTAATTTTAAAAACGTCATTTTCATGAAGTACATACTCACTTACTTTTCTAAAACTACATTTGAAAATTTCTAAACACAAATAATTATTTTTTTATTATTATCCAAACATTTATTTTAATTTATTTCCACTTAAAAAATAAAATAAATAAATAATCTAATTGCAAATATAATCCATAACACTCTTTAAAATACAATCACTGATGGTTGTAAATTCACGCACGTTTAAGAAAACGAGGTAAAAGCGGTAAGTATTAAGTGTTCGTTTAGGAAAACGAAAGCACTTATGACCCTTTGTGTGGGATCGTTCTCAAGGAGGCAAGTGCGTTGTGTTAAGAATTGATTAATTTGTGATTATATTGATGAGAAAAGATAAAGAAAAAGACGAATTACGCTAAAAATTACCCTACGACGTAAAAAACGTAAAATCGTAAAATTCGATGAAAAATGAAATTGTCCTAAAATTACCAAAAAATTACCTAAAATCAAGAAAAATGTAATTAAGACAAAAATGCAAACAAAAATTTCCAAAACCTTTTTAATGATTTTATATTAATTTTATAAGTTAATTAAAAACCCTAAAATTAAATAAAATCAAAAATAAGTAAATTTGAAAACTTTAATGGATGTAAACCTCAAATTACTTAATTAAAACCTAAAAATAATTTTTGTAAAATTTTAAACTAATTTAACTATTTTTTTAATTACTTTCTAAAATTAAAACTAAAAATAATCATAAAAAATTAAATATAAACGTGAAAAATAAAATTTTTAATTCAAAAAGTCCTAAATCTATCCAAGAACAAAGGAAAATTGAAAAACAGTAATAAACCTTGATAAATAAGCTGAAATTAGCTTATTTATAAGCTGAATGTTTAAATAAGCCAAAAATTAAAACACCTTAAGTAATAAACAAAGCAAGAGTTTACCAGTCAAAGACCCTAGGGCAACTGGTAAACGCGTTTGTGTGTGAGAGGAGTGGCGCAGGTTCGAGTCCTGGCCACGTCCTTTTTGGAAAAAGTTTTTTTTTTCTTTTTACTAAAACTTAAAATTGGTGATAAACACAACACAAAAACACAATAAGAACTAGAAATTAAAAAGATATAAGCCCTAAAAATTGTAAAAATGTGCCCAGATTAACAAAACTTGCAACAGTAACGAAATGAACCAAACCTAGTTCTATCCGAGAAAACCACTCAAGGGTGGCCTAGTGGCAAAAAGATTTGTGGCTATCACTCCAAAGTGTGTGAGGTCTCAAGTTCAATTCCCACTAAGTGCAAACAACCTTGAAGTGGCCACGCTAACCTCCTGAAAAGGGAGGGCTTTACCTGGTTTGAGTCTGTGTGGCGGTGGGCTCAAACCCCGTGGATTAGTCGGCAAATGAGTCGGAAATCACGGTTACCAAAAAAAAAAAGTTCTATCCGAGAACCAAATCGTTCTCTGGCAATACTAGAAAACAACTGATGACATTAGAGTCTGATTTTAGCTTGTTTTTGTTGATTTGTTGTTGTTTATGGCAAGTTAAGGCACCCCCACAACCAGTTGGGTTGTGGGGAGTCACAATGAACAAGAAAAACACAATAATAACACAAAAATCACACAAAGAAGCACCAATCCAGTCACTGAAGTGAACTGGTGGTTTGTGGGTGTGTATGCTGGTCTGTTTGACCACTTGGGTTAATTTTGGTTGGCCAAAATTTGCCCAAGACACCACCACAGCACAACTAAACAATCAACAGCCCTAGTCTAACAGATGTTCTAACAGGTTTCAAGGATTGATGATCAACAATTGCTAAAACTAAGCAAATATAGGTTATTGATTTTATATGACTGGTTTTTAATCTTTTAGCATACAAAAACCAATGAAACTCTACCAAATTAACAACTAAACCCTGACTTCAACTAACAATGGCCAATAGAGTATATTCAAACAGATTAAAGACCCAAAGGGTGTCACTTTCTGTCCTAATAATCTATTCCCAAATACCCTTATCTTCTGAAAATGGACTTTTTTACAAATCACAAGCCTTCAAAACTCATTAAAACTACTTGAATCTATCACAAACTAATAAGAGACACAAATCCACATAAACTTGAAACCAAAGACAGACAATCAACACATCCCATAAATTCACAAAGTCACATACAGAAGAAATAAGCAGGGTTCAAGTCCATGAATACCTGGTTGATGCCTTCTACTTGGATTCTCTTGAGCATATATGAGCTTATAGGAAGTGTAGAGATACCATGCTGTTGGAATCTACAAGAGACCCAATGGTTATCAATATCTTCAAAGGAAAATAAAGAAATGAATGGAGATGAGACAATGATTTTTGTTTGGTTCCTACACAACACCACAAGACCAAGAACAACCTTCAAACTTATATAAGCTAATGCTCATAATTTTGTGTCAACAGCTTATGAGCAAGCTTATATAAGCAGAGAGTTTAGAATAAAAAATTTGTAACCAAAAACTTTTGCAAATGATTTGAAACCACCAAACTTTCTAAAAAAATGAAACCCTTTTAAACCTAATGTTAAACCAACAATAACTACTTAGATTAACAACTCAAACTCAACAAACCAATCTCAGGCATCCACTTTCACTTCCACCTGAGATTTGTCTTAAGTACTAGTGAAATCTAAGAAAAACGTTTTCTTTTGTCCTTTCTTTCCACTTAAACCTTAATACCAAAGAAGTTTATCCTACTGATACAACCCTAACAAGAAATCCTTGACAGAATTCCTTGAAAACCAATCACTTTCAACCAATATTTCTTGAAAAGAAACCAATGATTACAAAGGAATTAACAAATCTGATTTTGGAACTCAGCTTTTTTAAACAAGTCAATACAATTTTTTAAATAACTGAAAAGGAATTAAATTTCACTGAAAATACCAACTTTCATTAAGAAAAACAAGATACAAAGACTTGTAAAAAAACTGGAACAAAAGAAAATGGGTCACATATCGACTCCCTTTTATACTAGTACGAGGAATAATCTAGAATAGGAATAAAATAATACAAAGCCCTAAACCCTAAATGCAGCTTTCCAGTCTTGCCCTTGGTTGAAAACTCAAATTTTGGTCTTCTCTTTGCCATGTGATGTTCAGTTGGTATACAGCTGTTGTTGACTCATCTAGGGCGTTTAACAAGCCTTTGGGACCAAGGAAACAATCTCAAGCGTTCATTTGGTCGGGTTTTGGGTTTTGGTGTAAAAGTGACGTTGTAGGGGAATCCCATGTGGGGACTTTGGATGTAGTGGAGAGTGGTTTGAGGAGTGGGTTTAGTTTAGGTGCCCATTAATCACCAATCTGGATAGTTTGGGGAGAAACCCCTTTGATTTAGGGTGGATTTGGGATTAGGGTTTATGATACGGATTAAGGGTGAATTAGGGTGGGGATGATGCACAGTAAGTGTTTGGAGGGAAATTAATATTAGTTTAAAAAGTTTAAACTTAATATTAATTTTATCAGTTAAGGGTGTTTGACGTGGGTTAACTGGGTAGTGGGATGTGACGTGTAGGAGTATAAGTGGTGGGGGTGTGACGTGGCGATGGCTGGTTGGATGATAGGAGAATGCTTGTCTGCCCAAAACAGTCCTTCATCTTCCTTTATGTTGTCACTTAAACTTTAACAGCCCAAAAGTTATAAACCCTTTGTAAAAAACTTTTACTTTTCATACTTTGGCCACCAAGAACTTTCTTAAACATGAACCAAGGGCTTTATGCATATATTGCATTCTTCAAGGGCCAAACTTGTAGTATCTTGACATTTTAGGGACCCTTTATGTAATTTTGAGTTTTACAAGGGTTTAAAATGACAAGTCTTCAAAAGTAGAGGGATCAATCTTGCCAATTCTTCAAACTTCAAGGACTTCAAAGGAAATTCATGATTCGGGTCCGGTTCTTTGTGCGGCTTCGTTTCCCGTGTTCGCTTTTGCTTGATTCTTGTTCTCTTTTGTTGAATTCACGATATCCGTACCTAAAATACACAATGAACAAACACAAGCATATATTTGGGTATTTTAATGATATTTTTAGCATTTTATGCCCGATTTGGACGATGAGACTATGTATAATTGTAGTCTCATCACTCACCCATACTAAACCATTGTCCTGTCCCCACGCAATGCTAGAATTAAGTATCATAGCACTTCCAAAATTCATTTTATAATGACATTTATTGAAGACATAAACTTAAATAAACTACTACACGTGTTTTAGACATAATGTATTGTTTTCATCACAATTAAGTGACTTTTGGAATCATAGAACAAGAACACGTGAATGCTTCATTAGAAATAATTTTGTCGTCCTCGATTTCCACCCAATTCCATGCTAAGCGTGTAACGAGATCATTGTTATTATAAGTTAGCAACACAGTCATATCTCATGAGTGTTAATTACGAATCTAAACTCCCTTATTCCTAATTGGTATCTCTTATATTTTATTTTGTCTTAATGATCACGAGGATACATCATTGACTTATGCGTGAATAGAGATTAAGTCTAAAAATAGAATCTTAACGGTGTAATCAAAATCATCGAATTAATAATTCACCCTAATAGACAACGATGTCAAAAAATTAAGTCAACAAGAAGGATCGATAAACACGGTTTTATAACGGTTTTGAACATGAGACTTATTACCAAGACTTTTATACGCCCCCTAACGGAAGGGCCTTATTATCATAGGTTTACCTCCATCTTTTATTCAACTTCGCCATGAAGCTTTTATTATGACTTCGGTCTTGCCTTGCCTTTTATTATCCTCCATCATCGGTGGTTTTATTATGGCCAAAGACGTATATCCTCACGCTAAAGCAAATTTTGGATCTTTAAAGCTTCAAAGATTAAGGCTTGATTCACTTTTAATTTGGGCATAGATTTTTCGGCCTTGTGAGCTTCAAATTTTTGCTTAATTTAGGTGAGCACTTGAAATCTTATTATTAGGTGAAGCTTTCGATTATTCGGGTTGCCAATACTTCAAAACCGTGGCGCTGGCGATACCTTAATGTTTTCCCAATTTAATTACATGGAAGATACTAAAACAAAGTAGAAACCAACAATAGTGATTAGACCGCTAAATCAATATTTATTAACAATTTATTATACAAAAGCGTGGGGAGATTAAGCTAATAATTACTACACATGAGATCGTGACGATTACGAGACTTATAAATAACTCTATCATTTCTCGTCCTCATTTAAGAGACTTAGCCTAAAAAGTTAAGGAATCGAAGCTAAGTGCTCAACACGCACGGTCGAGTCAAAAATTACTCTTATTCTCACCATCGGAAAACCTACATTCGTGTCTTAAACACTTATGAAAAATACGAAAATTTTAAAATTTGGCCATTTTTAGCCTTATTTTGCATAAAATGATAACAAAAAAGATGAATATTGGCTTGCGTGGTGACGTAAGCAAGGTGAAGTATCTACTCACCCCCACCCCCCCCCCCCCCACCCCTTTACTAAAACTAAACATTGTCCTCAATGTTTCGAGTCTAGGGGTGAAACACCCCATACTAGAGACGAATTCGAATGCTTAATCTCGAGCATGGAAAGGGTAAAACGAATAACCTAAAATCCGTTTATGAATTATGCTATTAAGATAAACGTTAGAACATAAAAGGATATCATCGGATATCAGAATATCCAAAGGCAACGATCGAAGCTCGAGTGATCCGTAAAACGAACATGAGAGGCTTCAATGATGACGATGAACCTAATGAATCACAATCACAAACAACACGGAACAAAGGTTGGAAGATCACAAGTCCCCTAGTTACGTTAAACTAAGAAAGCGATAATATATACAAGGATAAGCATGAGAATCCCCCACGAGGCACCTTGTTTTTGATAACCGAGTCAAAAGCTCGACTCGAATCCCCATAAATGTGATCATTTAGGGATAATCATGGTATGGTCATTTTTTCTGGGGCTTACATGATAAACAAGGCTCAAAAACAACCGGTATTAAGGACTAAGTCCTTTGATGGTGCAAAATACCGGGATCGAAGATAGCGTTCTCATTTTTATTGGATAAACAAATCAACGTCACTTCAACATGTGCCAACACAAACCCAAAGGGTTTAAAGAAAATAGATGAGAAGAAATAGAAGGGTGGGACAATGGGTAAGTCACAAAAACTATGAGCTACTCGAGGTAGACTCGCACCAATTAAATAGAAAGATTTTCCATTTATTGCATCGGTGGAAGACCGAGATTTCCCTTTATATGCAATTCCGGGATCAAATATCTCGTCCTCGGTGGAGAAAGGGGAGGGAACATAAGGGGCTTCCCCCACACTAAGTCCACACAAAGCATCGTCAAAAGGAGAAGACGAGCTTGTAGCACTCAAAACACGAGGTGATGACGGAGTTATCTTTGTAGAAAAATATTTTAAATCCAATTCAAAAAAATTTCTTTTTTCATCTTTTGAAAACTCCTTTTGAAAACCCAACTTGATTATTTCAAAAATATTTGGTGTTTCTAAAACGATGTTAGTCACACTAAAAATTCTCACATTTGAAAACCGTTTTGGTTTTGGTGGTGGTAAGTTCTCAAAACGTTTGTCGACAATGAAAACCTCCCCATCGGGGTTAACATATTCATCATCCGAAGAATCATTCATGATTGGAGATGTAGGCTTAACACTCTTAACCTCCACCGGCGGAGGGGATGGAAAATCATTTTTATCATCAACTCCTAAAACTCTTTTTGAATTTCCTTTGCAAATGTTTTTGATGGGATTAACATTGTTCAAAGACGTGATAGAATACACACGATAAAGCGTAGAGTTTTGAGTTGCATTTATGACGAGTTCTTCCTCATTGAAACGTAGAATGATTTTCCTAGCATGCACATCGATAAGTGCTCTCAAGGTATCCAAAAATGATCGACCTAAAATTAGAGGAACTTTAGGATCGATGGGTATGTCAACAACGATAAAGTTCATGGGATAATAAAACTTTCCAACTTTCACGAAGACGTCCTCGGCTACTCCACAAGCTAGAATCATAGAATGACCGGCCATCTCGATTGACATTCTTGAAGGAGTGAGATTAGGAAGATTGAGCGACTTAAAAATCTTAAGATGCATCAAATTTAGACTAGCACCAAGATCGGCCAAGGCGTAGCATTCCTCCATATCTTGTATTGCACATGGGATTAAAAATTTACCGGGATCACCGACTTTTTGAGGTATGCGGCTAAGAAAAACCGAAGAACAACTAGACGACTTTTGCAATTTCTCTTTGTTATTCAACATACTTTTGAAGTTTGCGGCAAATCGAGGCATCGTGACCAAGGCGTCGGAAAAACTTATATTAAAATGCAAGTCACTAAACATTTTCATAAAAAGTTCAAATTGATAATTGTTACGTTCTTGTGCCTTTTCTTTGTTTCGTCTTGATGGGAAAGGTAAGGGTGGTGTGGGTTGGGCATTAGGCAACGGCCTTGGAATCTCGGGTTCCACTATTGGTATTGGTTCAACCGTAGGTGTAGTTTGAGCGGTACTTTGTGGGATTGGAACTTGCTCCTTTTCAACCACCACCTCGGGTTCTTTCTCTATTTCCTTCTCCGTAGAAGTAGTTGGACGAGAAATGGGTTCTTTGAAAGTTTTACCACTACGAGTAGTAATAACCTTCAATTCTCCTTTTGGGTTTACAATGGTATCACTAGGAAGACCACCCGAAGAAGAAGGTTTACACATGATAGCTTCAAACATTTTTACCATTCGAACTTAAAACTTAGATTGCCTTGCCTCCGCTTTTAACAATTCTTGCTTAATCTCATGTTGACCTTGCTCCATTTTTTGTTGATTTTGTTGGAGACGTTGAACATTTCCTTTCATTTTATTAGCATGATTTTTCAATTCATTAGCAAGTTCGTTTTTAAGCTCGTTTTTCAACTCGGATCTTAAGCTAATTATCTCACGTTGCATGTTATCAAACTTAGCATCGTTTGCCTTTGCATATTCCAAAAATTCTCCATTAAGATTTTTAGTGTGAGCATTTTGAAAACCTTGTGTGGTAGTTTGAAAATCATGGTTTTGGTTTTGGTTTGAAATTTGCCCATTTCCACTTTGATAATTACCCTTGTTGAAGTTACGTTGATTTCCTTGATAAGCACCATTTTGATTGTTTCGATAGTTGTTAGCATTTTGATTTTGTGGAGCTTGATTTTGGCGGGAACCTTGACCGTTTTGGTTATAAGTTCCCGTGGCTACGTAAGCATTCGAAGTGTTACCATCCGCGGTAATGAAATCGGAAAAATCATGAGCTCCACCACACGAAATACAACTCTTGGCAACCGCTTTAACCGATGCGGAATTCAAAGCATCTTGTGCTTTCCAATGAGTCATAAGATTCGAAAACCTATCGAAAAACCGATTCTCCTCATTTGCTTCATCTTGCAAGGCACTCATGTTACGAGACGATGATGACGAACCCATAGTGGCAACACTCGGTGTGTTACGAGGGCTATAAACCTTAGACCTATTCTTATTGATTTTTAAAGCCTCATCGGTCGTTTTGCACAAAAAATTACCACCCGCCGCGGCATTTAAGTAATCTCGTTCATGATCATTAAGCCCATTATAAAAAGTGTCAGTTTGATGCAATTCGGAAAAATCATGGTGTGGACATTCATGTAGCATTTCTTTAAACCTTTCCCAAGCCATTGAAAAACTCTCATTAGACCTTTGAGTAAATCGTGAAATCTCGTTTTTCAAATGTGTTGTTTTAGATGGTGGAAACAATTTATTCACAAACTTAGAAACGAGATCACCCCACGTCAAAATCGAATTTGGGGGTTCTTTCTCGAGCCATATCTTGGCGGGTCCATCTAACGAGTATGGAAACAACATCATCTTAATGGCATCGTGGGGTACTGTGACAACCGAGAATTTTCTAGACTTTAAATAATAATAAATTATATTATTTATTAATTGAAATTCGTTTTCGAGAGATATCAAAGTTATTTGATTCGAAAACGGGAGTTTATTTTACATACTGTAAAAGACTGCGCAAAATCTGAGAACTGACGCGATACAAATTAAATTTATATTTAATTATTCAGAAATATTTGATAAAAGGTTTATTAAGTTATCTAATACCTCTCTTTTAGTTTTAATAATGTATGTTGAAAACGAGAGCATTCAAGTTGAATTTTTTTTCTTTGAAGGCAACTATCCGAGTTAACCGATAAATAATAACTATTTTAAATAAAGATGTAAATGATTACGAGAAATTGGTCGAGTAAATACTCCAATTTATTGGAAAAACTATTTAAAAACCAACGGCGCAAATATCGTAAATCGAATTAAATTTTATTGAATATGAACGAGTCCCGACCCGTTTATTTACAAAAGATATAAGAGATTTTTGTTTTTAGTCCCTGCAATAATATTTTCAACCTTAACCCTTCACTATGACACACTTTGCAAATTCTTTTAAAAACTTTTGAGTAGTAGTATATAAAGGGAAATTAGGGTTTCTCCATCTCATTTTTAACAAAACCTAGCCACCAAAAACTCTCTCTCCCTCTTATACATAATATCCGGCGCCTCCTTTTGTTTTCCGGTCACCGGAAATATTTTCCGGCCACCTAAACCTGCCGCCGCCGCAACCCTTAAATGATAAATCGGAGTGATTTATGCAGCACCGCCAAACCTGACGCCACCCATTCACCTATTTCGTTTCCACCTACTCCACCACACAGCCGCCACTAGATCCGTCACCATCCACCATCATCTTGTGCCCTTATTCACCATAGCCGCCACAGAAACATCATCAACTCCACTGTCATCATCAGCACGCTGTCACCACTTATCCACCTTCACCCTAAATCAATAGATCAGTCGATCTATCACATGTTATCACCACTAATATCGTAGATCCGTCATCTCCTTAACACATACGACCACCGAGGTCGCATATCTAGATCCACCACAGCCGTGATGGTCAACCTCGTCGTCACCACCATCATATTATCAGACCGAGGGTGTTTGTTCGTTGCTACGGTATGACGACCTTAAAAGGGGATTTATTTTTGATTATAACATAAAAGAAGTGCGTTTGGTTGGAAATAAAAAAAACGACCCATAAGGTGCGTTTGTGTAGGCGTTCAGCAGCTCGACGAGTGTGGTTGTTTGGCTAGCTAATACACGCGGTAGTCGGGGCGTTTGGTTCGGGTTAAAAACACAGCGGGGGTTTTGTTTAGATGTTTACCGACCCATAAGGGTGTGTTACATTGAGTCAGTCGTCGAGGTTCCTAACCAGCCACCATAAGGGTGCATTCGATGTAAAAGAAAAGCGAACAAAGGGTGTTTGATTCAGTTATGTTCAACCCCGAAAGGGGTGTTGATTTGGTTGTTTGTTCCCTGCGGTTTAATGAAACTGTAGGGGTATTCGTTTCGGTTAGATTAAGCCACCATCGAGGGTAGTCGTTTCGGCTGAAAGATCAGCCAAGAATAGTTGTTGGTTGCTACGAGTAATGGCAACGAAGAGGTGTTGATTCGCTAGCAGAAAAACGTAGCAGGGGCTGTTTGGAACTACTGTTAACAGAGTACGGGACAGTTTAGGATTAATTACTGCAGTAAGGGTGTGTTTGGGGAAGTAAGGGTGCGTTTGGGGTTAACAGCAGGAGTTTAAGGTGCGTTTGGGTCTGCAGGCAGGCGTATGAGGTGCGTGGGACTGCAGACAGTGTGTGAGGGTGTGTTTGGGTTTGCAGAAAGTCATACAAGAGTGTTTGGTTGCTGATTATTAGTTTCCGGCGTGTCCGGACGCGGGATGTCGAGGGTTTAGAGTACCGGGCGCGATTACGATACATGGTTGGTTGTGGTTTAGGAATCGGCTAATAACATATCTATTTTTATTAATTAATTAAGACGGATTAAACGGTGGTATACAAATATACGTATATATAAAAGCTTAAATAAATATGTCGGATACTATTATTATCACGAGAACTATAAAATTGATTATACATTAAAATATGTGTTTAATAACTTACATCGGGAGTTTGACTTTAAATTTATAACACATATGGTGTGATTGGTTATATTTAATTAAGGTGATTAAATATCTTAGTTGATTTTATATTAAAGCGTGATTTGCGTAACGTATATTGTTTGGAAAATATTGAGAATTGGTTAATATGGAAAAATTTGTATAAACGAAAAGGTCATGTCAAAATTATATAAAATTAAATATTTTATATTTTGTTCACTACAAACTACTATTATATTTGTAACCGATAAAATAAATAAATATTATTATATTTGTAAACCGATAAAATAAAAAGATTTTATTGTATTGATAAATCAATGAAAGTTATACATTTTACCTAAGAGTGACAATTATTAATTAAGTGGTGATTTTCTTAAAATGTGTTGAATTATGTTGTCTAATTATTTTTATTACGATATATATACTGTAAATACAAAATTTATATATATACTTTGGTTTATTTTGTAAAAATTGTTATCGCTGTTATATAATTCAACATAAGAATTATAAAATCGTCTGGTTTACACAATGTGTACGGAATACATTATATACTTGGTGCGTGCTTAATAAATTTATTTAACCAACCACCGAACTATTATACTTGGAACTTAAATATTTTATCAACGGGTCACGTTGATGTACGTATTTATCGAGAACTCAAATACATATTTTTAAATTACTGGATTTAGCCGATTAGTTAAACCACAACACCATGACCGAGCCGTTTCGATTTGTGTTTTGCGAAGCGTATTATTAGCATCACTAGTGTTTGCTCTACATCGTCGAGGTGAGTTCATACCCCATCTTCCTAGTTTTAAATTGATTTATAAAGGTTTTATAATCATTTTGGGGGAAGTACATGCTTGGTCACAAACTATTTATAATTTGCTTGGTTGGTCATAAACTGCTTTAATTGTTACGGACTGAGTGGTTAACTTTATTAATTGTTATACTTATGAATGTTGATACTAAAATTTCTATTGTGGGTTTCATAGCCGAACACTTTAACTGCTTTTTCACTGGTTCTCGGGTAGAGACAATGGTTGCAAGAATGAACACAAGTGCATATACTCGTTATATATTGGTCTAAGTCCCGCTTTAACCCAATTACTTTGGCCCGTTATCATGAACCGTTAATTTCTGACCGGATGACCGGTCGAAAGCGCGAATGTTATGGATAGATCTATCGGAGTTGACGCCCCTGTCCGGCTTGGTCCAACAGAGGACAAGCGGGCACAGTTTCATTTGAGTGTGTGGATGGATGTCGTGGGTTAGGCATCCGTAGGGGCTGCATTATGTGATTATACTACCGGTGTTGTTAACGCTTCGGTGTCATGAGCTTAGACAATAATAAATGTTTTTTATGGTGACTTTGTATTTGTTATATTGTCACCAATGTTTGGGAAAAATCTTGTGGTTCATCAAACACTTCTTTTATTATCAAGAATCTTACTTATGAACTGGAATATATTTTATCATCAGGGAATTCAATTATTAACGAGAACATCTATTATTATCAGTAAACTCTGCTTATACAAATAAACTCTTGTTTTATCCGTAAACTTTGTCTTTACTATTTAACATTGTTTTATCATAAACCTGATATTATTAACAAAGTCTGTTTTCATCAAGAAACGCATTTTACTAAGAAACTAAAATTTTTAAACTCTTATATTTTACTGCAAGGTGCAGTGGTTGATATAAACTCTAATTTTTCCTAACACCTTAAAACAAAACTTATGAACTCACCAACTTTATGTTGACATTTTTAAGCATGTATTTCAGGTACTTGACTATGTGGATTATTTGGAGTCTACTTTGTGGTTTTTGGCATGTAGAGGTCGTTCTCGGATCAAGCTCTCGAATACTCATGAAGTCACAAGTCCCCAAAGCAAGTCTTCCGCTGCAGTGAATTTGGGGGTGTGACAGGTACATCCTTAAACTTGCTTGTCGCGGTGAGACGATTGAATTGCCTAATGTGATAATGTGGGTTGTCTTTTTCGTGTCCACGAAAATTGTTGGCTTGAAGCATAGACATTAAACCCGTCTTGATCTCGAAGTTCTCCGCAAGGATGGAGGGAATCACAATGGCCTCTCCAAAATCCTCGGTGGGTGCTTGAAGCAACTCCATCATAGTACGATTAGCCATGATAGCTTCTTGTTCTACAATAGGTTCCTCACTTGGAGTCTCTTCACTAGAAGGTGTTGGTGTGTTTTCCTTTCGATTACGACGTTTACGTGCACGTCTTGCTTGATTACGAGTAGGCATAAACCTCACGTACAACGTGGGGATGAGCAAAGAAGAATCTTTTTGGTGTTTTTGACTTTTTCAATTTTTTTGGATTTTTGATTGTTTTTACTTTTTTGGATTTTGGAATTGTATTAAGTAGACAAAAATCTACAAATCTCCTCCTTAATAAAATCTCTTGATTAAAGAAGCCTCAAGGAATGAAAACGATCACGTGAAGTGAACGCCTTCGATGACTTTAGAACGTTGGTGGAACACCAAAATGTCCAGGAGGGTTTAATCAAATGAAACCAAGAAAATATATATGATATGTAGATAATACTTTGGTTAGCAAACCCTCGATTAGCCCTTTTTATCTAAACACGCGCAAGCAAGGGGGGAAACGAGACGGCGCGAAGCACTTAAGAGCCTTTTTCCTTAGGGTATATTTTATAATACCCGCCTTATACCCACCTTATAGTTTGTGTTTTTCAAAATTAAGCTTCACGAAAGTAGTTATCTATTTTGCCTTTGATTTCTTGTTTGAGATTCGAATACAATGATTGAGTAATGACCTCCCAATCAAGGTTGTGTTTTCACACTTTTGGAGTACTTGTGAATTAATTGTTCTACGTATACAATATAGTAATAGTATTCACACAAAAAAACGAAAAACCGATAATACGTATTAGTAGAGTGCTACTAATACAAATAGATATTATGGCTATATATAAAAACAACAATTGTTCAAATCAAAAAACAACACGCCTCCCCGGCAGCGGCGCCAAAATGATGGTTGTAAATTCACACTCGTTTACGAAAACGAGGTAAAAGCGGTAAGTATTAGGTGTTCGTTTAGGAAAACGAAAGCACTTATGACCCTTTGTGTGGGATCGTTCTCAAGGAGGCAAGCGCGTTTTGTTAAGAATTGATTAATTTGTGATTATATTGATGAGAAAAGAGAAAGAAAAAGACGAATTACGCTAAAAATTACCCTACGACGTAAAAAACAAAAAATCGTAAAATTCGACGAAAAATGAAATTGTCCTAAAAATTACCAAAAAATTACCTAAAATCAAGAAAAATGTAATTAAGACAAAAATACAAACAAAAACTTCCAAAACCTTTTTAATGATTTTATATTAATTTTATAAGTTAATTAAAAACCCTAAAATTAAATAAAATCAAAAATAAGTAAATTTGAAAACTTTAATGGATGTAAACCTCAAATTACTTAATTACAACCTAAAAATAATTTTTGTAAAATTTTAAAACTAATTTAACTATTTTTTAGTTACTTTCTAAAATTAAAACTAAAAATAATCATAAAAAATTAAATATAAACGTGAAAAATAAAAATTTTAATTCAAAAAGTCCTAAATCTATCCAAGAACAAAGGAAAATTGAAAAACAGTAATAAACCTTGATAAATAAGCTGAACTTAGCTTATTTATAAGCTGAATGTTTAAATAAGCCAAAAATTAAAACACCTTAAGTAATAAACAAAGCAAGAGTTTACCAGTCAAAGACCCTAGGGCAACTGGTAAACGCGTTTGTGTGTGAGAGGAGTGGCGCAGGTTCGAGTCTTGGCCACGTCCTTTTAGGAAAAAGTTTTTTTTTTATTTTTTCTTTTTACTAAAACTTAAAACTGGTGATAAACACAACACAAAAACACAATAAGAACTAGAAATTAAAAAGATATAAGCCCTAAAAATTGTAAAAACGTGCCCAGATTAACAAAACTTGCTACAGTAACGAAATGAACCAAACCTAGTTCTATCCGAGAAACAAATCGTTCTCTGACAATACTAGAAAACAACTGATGACATTAGAGTCTGATTTTAGCTTGTTTTTGTTGATTTGTTGTTGTTTATGGCAAGTTAAGGCACCCCCACAACCAGTTGGGTTGTGGGGAGTCACAATGAACAAGAAAAACACAATAATAACACAAAAATCACACAAAGAAGCACCAATCCAGTCACTGAAGTGAACTGGTGGTTTGTGGGTGTGTATGCTGGTCTGTTTGACCACTTGGGTTAATTTTGGTTGGCCAAAATTTGCCCAAGACACCACCACAGCACAACTAAACAATCAAAAGCCCTAGTCTAACAGATGTTCTAACAGGTTTCAAGGATTGATGATCAACAATTGCTAAAACTAAGCAAATATAGGTTACTGATTTTATATGACTGGTTTTTAATCTTTTAGCATACAAAAACCAATGAAACTCTACCAAACTGACAACTAAACCCTGACTTCAACTAACAATGGCCAATAGAGTATATTCAAACAGATTAAAGACCCAAAGGGTGTCACTTTCTGTCCTAATAATCTATTCCCAAACACCCTTATCTTCTGAAAATGGACTTTTTTACAAATCACAAGCCTTCAAAACTCAGTAAAACTACTTGAATCTATCACAAACTAACCTAAAACATGTAAGAGACACAAATCTACATAAACTTGAAACCAAAGACAGACAATCAACACATCTCATAAATTCACAAAATCACATATAGAAGAAATAAGCAGGGTTCAAGTCCATGAATACCTGGTTGATGCCTTCTACTTGGATTCTCTTGAGCTTATATGAGCTTATAGGAAGTGTAGAGATACCATGTTGTTGGAATCTACAAGAGACCCAATGGTTTTCAATATCTTCAAAGGAAAATAAAGAAATGAATGGAGATGAGACCTTGATTTTTGTTTGGTTCATGCACAACACCACAAGACCAAGAACAACCTTCAAACTTATATAAGCTAATGCTCATAAGCTTGTGTCAACAGCTTATGAGCAAGCTTATATAAGCAAAGAGTTTAGAATAAAGAATTTGTAACCAAAAACTTTTGCAAATGATTTGAAACCACCAAACTTTCTAAAAAAATGAAACCCTTTTAAACCTAATGTTAAACCAACAATAACTACTTAGATTAACAACTCAAACTCAACAAACCAATCTCAGGCATCCACTTTCACTTCCACCTGAGATTTGTCTTATGTTCTAGTGAAAATCTAAGAAAAATATTTTCTTTTGTCCTTTCTTTCCACTTAAACCTTAGTACCAAAGAAGTTTATCCTACTAATACAACCTTAACAAGAAATCCTTGGCAGAATTCCTTGAAAATCAATCACTTTTAACAAATATTTCTTGAAAAGAAACCAATGATTACAAAGGACTTAACAAATCTGATTTTGGAACTCAGCTTTTTTACACAAGTCAATACAATTTTTTAAATAACTAAAAAGGAATTAAATTTCACTGAAAATACCAACTTTCATTAAGAAAAACAAGATACAAAGACTTGTAAAAAAACTGGAACAAAAGAAAAGGGGTTACATGTCGACTCCCTTTTATACTAGTACTAGGAATAATCTAGAATAGGAATAAAATAATACAAACCCCTAAACCCTAAATGCAGATTTCCAGTCTTGCCCTTGGTTGAAAATTCAAATTTTGGTCTTCTCTTTGCCATGTGATGTTCAGTTGGTGTACAACTGTTGTTGACTCATTTGGGGCGTTTAACAAGCCTTTGGGACCAAGGAAACAATCTCAAGCGTTCATTTGGTCGGGTTTTGGGTTTTGGTGTGAAAGTGACGTTGCAGGGGAATCCCATGTGGGGACTTTGGATGTAGTGGAGAGTGGTTTGAGGAGTGGGTTTAGTTTAGGTGCCCATTAATCATCAATCTGGATAGTTTGGGGAGAAATCCTTTTGATTTAGGGTGGATTTGGGATTAGGGTTTATGATACGGATTAAGGGTGAATTAGGGTGGGGATGATGCACAGTAAGTGTTTGGAGGGAAATTAATATTAGTTTAAAAAGTTTAAACTTAATATTAATTTATCAGTTAAGGGTGTTTGACGTGGGTTGACTGGGTAGTGGGATGTGACGTGTAGGAGTATAAGTGGTGGGGGTGTGACGTGGCGATGGCTGGTTGGATGATATGAGAATGCTTGTCTGCCCAAAACAGTCCTTCATCTTCCCTTATGTTGTCACTTAACTTTAACAGCCCAAAAGTTATAAACCCTTTGTAAAAAACTTTTACTTTTCATACTTTGGCCACCAAGAACTTTGTTAAACATGAACCAAGGGCTTTTTATGCATATATTGCATTCTTCAAGGGCCAAACTTCTAGTATCTTGACATTTTAGGGACCCTTTATGTAATTTTGAGTTTTACAAGGGTTTAAAATGACAAGTCTTCAAAAGTAGAGGGACCAATCTTGCCAATTCTTCAAACTTCAAGGACTTCAAAGGAAATTCATGATTCGGGTCCGGTTCTTTGTGCGGCTTCGTTTCCCGTGTTCGTTTTTGCTTGATTCTTATTCTCTTTTGTTGAATTCACGATATCCATACCTAAAATACACAATGAACAAACACAAGCATATATCTGGATATTTTAATGATATTTTTAGCATTTTAAGCCCGGATGAGACTATGTATAATTACAGTCTCATCAATCACATGGGTTATAAAGAAAACAAAATACTGTGTTTTTAGTTTTTTTTTTAAGTTATGAAATGCATGTTCCGTGTTTTGTAAAGAACTTTGTTGCAATTCAACAATTTGAACGTGATTTTTGTTTTGTTTTTTTTTAAATATTTTATGAAAAATAAAAGTGTTTTTTTGCCAATTAAATGAAGCCTACGGTGCATTTAGTCAGAGAAAAACACTTTCATTTTTTACAAAATGTTTTCAAGAAAACAAATAAAATAAATATAACGTTTAAATTCATGTTTTCGGACAAAATTATCTATAAAACACAAAACCCCTATTTGTTACATTTAGGGCCTGTTTGGTTTATAAATGGGTTTTGGATTAAGATTTGGGTTTTAATTTAAAAATTTGGATTTGGGTTTTGTATAAGGTTTGAATTAAATGAAGAGAGAGAAAATAAAATAATGATAAATTTGTTTTTAATAATATATTTAAAATATAAAAATTGGAAAATGAAAAAAGAATAATTTTTTTATGGCTGGAAAGAAAGAATCTAATAAAAAATAATTTTTTATATCTTACATTTATAAAAACCCACCAAGTGGGTGGGGATTAGTAAATTGGTTTAAAGCCCCTCTGTCAGAGAATTTGATTGTTACCAAACAATACTTTACAAAACATTTTCAGTCCAAACCCATGAAAAACCGGGTACCAAACGGGCCCTTAATACACAAAAGAAGAAAACATTTTTTTTCCACCTATTTTCTATAAAACACCTCGAATTTATTTCTCACTAGTGTCTTTTGGTAAAAGCCAAATATGTTAGTGTATTAACCGAAGTGATTTATTTTTAAACGTTTTATCGTATTTATATGTTTTTTAATATTTTAAAAGTTTTTGTAAGACGTTTTTATACGCTTTCTACATTTTATCCAATTTTGTCAGTTTCTATACGTTTTTGTCCGTTATTTACAGGTCATTTGTTTTTTTACGTTTTCGTCAATTTTATATTTTTCATGTTACTTGATGTTAAATTTTACTTAAAAAAAATGATAATCGCTATGAGATTCTTTTCGGAGGTAGGTGAGAGATGGTGTTGAGCGTTAGCAGTGGGACGGGCTTATTGCTACTGTGTCGAACGTGGTTCTTGTACCTATGGCTGATAGGTGGGTATGTGATTTATCTAGTGATGGGTTGTTCAGGGTCAAAGATGTGCGAAACAAGTTAGACGAGTTGGTGCTCCCTACCACGGTTTCTACTCGTTGGATAAAATGGGTCCCTATTAAAGTTAATGTCTTAGTGTGGAGGGCTCGGAAGGATTGCTTGCCTACTCGGAATAATCTGGCTCGGAAAGGAGTGGTGTTGGATTCTAATGTGTTCGGTGTGTGGCGTTCATCCAGAGACTGTCCAACACGTTCTCTTTCAGTGTTCGTTTACTCAAGGGGTGTTCGCCCGTATTTGTCGTTGGTGGGAGTTGGACGGGCAAGTTATTACTTCTTTTACGAAGTGGCAGTCTTGGTTTCAGACAATCCGATTGCCTTCAGTTCTGAAGACGTTTCTGGAGGGAGTCTTTGCCACTGCCTGGTGGTATTGTTGGGGGTTCCGTAATAGAACGGTGTTTGATCCTACTCCCTGTGAGAACCCGTACTTTCCCAGCATTATTTTATTCTTTTTATTCGTGCTTATTGAATTTTTCAACGTATTTCGTTTTCTTGTATTGCTATATGTAAATCCTGAGATTTTTAAGTTATACTTTTTAAGTATTTTTCTGATCATCGATAAATACTTTGTATGGAATTATAAAATTTTTATTTTATTTTTCCATATTTAATTTAAATCAAGGTTTTTGATTTAAAATCACCTGCGTGCGTTTTACAACGAGTTTATTCAAAATCAATGTACAACGAGAATTCCTAGTGATCGCGATACCGACGGATGCCCAAAATATTACGTCTATTTATCGAATGTTTCGATAATTAATATTTTCGACGATTTCATTTTAATTACGTATTAAGTCGTGTCGGGAAATCGTATAATCATTTTTATGATGCATTGTAACTTTTGAAAATTATTTTTACGAAACCCGAGCCCTGTAAATATTTTCGATATTTACCAATAACCATTTTCTACCCTTTAAAACTATTAATTGTTTTTAAGTCCACAAGTTTCAAAGTTGGCAAAACTAACCCTCCACTTAACTAGCACTAAATTATTTTTTTACTTCCATTACAACATACACATCCATTAATAAAAAAAACACACAAACACCCTCCCCCTCCCTTTGTTGTCGTGACATCCAAACCAAAACACCCCATTTTCATCATCAATTAACATGAATCTCTTAAAACAAAAACAAGACCCATTCCTAGAATTCAATGGTGATTCTAATGATCCAAAAATATCCCACATGCATCAAGTTTTTATAAACTTATAATTTCATGGTTGTATGATGTTTTAATCATCATGCATGTGTTGTTTTTGGTAAGATTATGTTGTTTTGATCATAAAAAGTCTTGTTTTTAATCTTTGATTTTTGTTAGATTTTACATGCAAGTGTTTTTAGGAGTGTTTGGTTGATAGGAATGATGGTATAGTGATCCTAGGGGTATGGGAATGATTGGTTTTGATTGAAAATTGGATTTGACTTGTTTTCTAAAAGGCTATTTTGGGACAACAGGTATTAAACATATTTTTCGTGGGTTTAAGTTCTTAGAAAGGCAAAGATTATTTGTTATTGTTGTATAGTTTTCCGAGACGGTCGTTTTGGTATAAGATAGAGCTTCTAAGTCATTACGAGTCAAAAGTTATGCTAGTTTTAGTTTTCGTGTACCGGGAGACGCTAGTCGGCACAATCCGAAATTGTGGCTGATTTTGGGTCGACTCTCGGGGACTTTAGGCTTGGTTAGATAGTTGATACTACTGATTTTCAAAGTTTACAAACTGAGTTTGATGAGTCTAGTAGTGATTTCAAAATACGGATTGTCGAGTTAGTACTTTTAAAGTGGTCCAAACGGTTTTACAAAACAAGTGCACAAATCTGTCCCAAATTTGGAGTCGAGTAAAGTGTCGAGCTGATGGATTTTAAAGTGTGAACTTTGTCTCAAATTTTGGTGAGGTCTTATACAGGTTATAAGTGACCTTGACACCAATTTTCATTTAAAACGGACAAGTCTAGATAGGGTAGATCGGTGTGTACATTCGGGGTGTACTTGCTGATTTTATTTTGGTCACATAGTTCAATGCTTGTGTTGTGTGAGTTTGAGTATTCACCATCGGACATGGTGACTTATTCAAGTGCTTAGTCATTATATAAATGACTTAGCTACTGGTCCGAATAAGGTTAAAGGATAGTTTGACTTGCGTTGACTTGGCGTCGTATAACGGGTCATTTTCAAGTGTTCAAGTGTTTTAACGTGTAAAGTTGGATAAATGTATTCATTTGATTCGTGTCAATGGTTTTGAAACATGAATACTTTGGAAAACATTTGAGTCATATTATATTTGGTACATATCGATATTTGAGTTCGAGTCTTAACGTGCGCCTTATTTTGATAGGTTGCGGTTTTCGTGTTTCCCCGGGCATCCATATCGTCGGTGATCGTCTACCACTACCTTTTGTACTCAGTTGCTGAGTACCGTGATTGACTTACCTCGTGGCTAAGGTGAGTTCATAGCCCCTTTTTACTTGTACATGGTTTCTAAACACGGGGTGAAATTTTACATGGTGGAACACAACCATTTAAAAACCGTATGCTATCCAGAACTTGTATGATATCCAGAACTTGTATGCTATCCAGAACATGTATGATTTCAGGTTTTCAATATTATTATTGCTTTTAGTCTAGCCTTAAGTTTCCTCTCCTGATCATGAACCGTTAATTTCGAGTACTAAGCGCGAATGTTGTGGGTGGATCCATCGGGATTGACTATCCCCGTCTCAAGTACCTTGACGCACTGATATTTGTTTATTATTTGAGTATTTAGGCTGAATACTCCCTAGAGGAACTTACACTGAGTTAAGCTTCGGTTCATGAACTGAACAACAATAATAATGATTTCGGACTATGGTTGACGAACCAAACTCCATACTACTTGTTTTACAAATGAATGCTTGTGTTCCACACCTTTACTGCTAAACCTATGAATATCACTCAACTTTATGTTGACGATTTTACATGTTTAATCTCAGGTATTATTACTTAGCTTTGCTTGGATGGGAGCCCGCAGGATATTATCACAGCTTGGTGATTTCTGTGATGCCTTTGAAAGATTGGTTTTATATAAATTGTGAGAAGTTTATTATATATTTTGGGCAACTTTATGTTATAAATTGAGACGAAATAATATAATTTTCCGCTTTTAAAACTCTGGGACCTATGTTTAAAAACTCTGACCTTTTATGATGTAATGTACATGTTTCTATTTCGTCAGCTTTGTATGAACTGTAATTCATTGTTTCTTTTACTATGACGTGTTACCCCCTCGTTGCCTACTTGTTCCATGTCAGATTTTAAGGGTCTCACAGATTGGTATCAGAGCGATGGTTATAGGGAACTGAGTCATTTTTCAAAAACTTAGTCTATAACCGAAAGTTCAAATATTTCATGTTTTAAGTGTCAACCACAGAATCTGCCAATGTTGTTCGATATCTGCGCGGGTAACTCTCTAGTCCTTATTATTTACTTTTAATTATCGTTGTAGTATTTCATCTCTTGATTTCATGTTGAAATATTACATCTCCTTAATGACGATAATTACTATGTCTTTTCAAAGCCTTTGTGCTTCATGAATTATCATTGGGTATTACTTGATTACATATGCTCTTACTGTATTTATTGAATTCTTATTCTTGTGACTTGATCTTATTACAATGATTTTATATTGTTATGACGTTACATACTTGTATTCAGAGCGCGTATGGTGCCGACTTTTCATACTCATTTTTCTAAGTACTGTTGCTATTTCATTTATGCATGATACGACTGACTTCATATACTCGTTCGTTTTTAATCATTTGTTTTTCTCGACTCGCTGCTACATGTTGTGCATACTCTCGAGATACCATTATTTGGAATTTAGAAGTGTTGTTTTCGATAAAACTCCTGATTTTCATTTTACTACCGTGCGTGTTGTTTTCATTGTTTAATTCTTTTAAGATATCTATTTAGATATCCAATTTGCTTGTCGACCATTTGTGATTGGATGACTTGAAAATAGTCTTTAGACCATTGTGTAGCTCAATGTGCCTCCGAAAAAGACTAAAAGACATCGTGTGAGTCACACATCTCAAAGTATTCGTTGAATCAGTACCTGAATAATATTGTGGGTTTTCATAATCTTGATTTACCTTTACGTCACCGTTTTACACGACACTTGTACATGGATTACATCTTATTTCATTGACCATTCTACGTTTTGATTTCGACTTACAATATTCGTTGTACCTTGAACACATGATCATCATTTATTATGTGACGATTGTTTGGAATAGATCCTATTTGTATCTTCCCTTTTCATTAAACCTCATGCCCTCAGGAGTGTGACTTGTTAATATTTTGTTTCTTTCTCGGTATGTCTTGTGATTTTAGAAAATCACGCCGCCAGGAGACCTTCTTGCATTGCATCTTGCAGCCAAAGACACGGAGTCATACGTCGTTTTTTTATCTCTCAGATTATCGTTGGTTTTCTTGAACCATTTCTATATTGTGTTTTCTTTATATGATTAATTATACAGTTTATTCTCTTTCGTCCTTATGGAAGCCACAAGTCTTGTGTGTACATTAATTCTGAGTCGTTATGAAATTTGGATTTAATTTCAAGCTGTGTCGAAAAATATACTTTGTACAGAAACCTTACAGGGAATTTAACAGTATCGAGAAAATATTTTTATAACATTAGACATAAAAATATATATATCTACTTGTTGAGACGTCCGTTTAGGACATAAAATTTGACCAGTAAACTTTAAAATCGAGCAAGTTACACTCATTTGAGATTGTAAAATTTAAGAACTTATTTTTGCGTAATTCTAAAATATCATTTTATTGACAGATTTAATGCAAGGGCATTTTCGTCTATTTTTAATCCGTTTCAAGTCTCGAGTAAAACTAGAAAGTTGTCAAAAAAACATCATTTTACACCAAATTGCATTAGACTTCGAGTCTTAGAATATCATTTAGCGAGTTAATTGGTCAAGACAAACCCAAAAGTCAAAGTTGACTAAAAAGGGACAAAACTGTTAAAATTTAAAAATATGGATCGAAGCGTTTTTGAATTCGTTTGAGCTCGTAAGACTTTAACTAATGATATTTTGCGAACTAAAAACAATGATTGCGTTTGAACAAGTATAATATAGTACTTGAATTCGGTCATACATATACATAGATCTTGAACTTTTGAAATTCGGTAACTTCCTAATATAGAAACTTTTCGGAGTGATTGTACTATTTGTTAACTGATACCATATTTTCTTAGAAGTATATTATTGTCAAATTAATCACGATGTGCACACATACGGAATTCTTTATCCTTTCATTTATATATGACTTATTTGTCATTCTACATTGTCTTTCTTTGCTTCTATCATACCACTGATTTGGACCGAGGTTGAAGTTCCTATCTTCATCGTTCTTTATAATCTTGACACGTGTATCTTGACGATTTCAGCTAAACCTCTTGAAACCTTAGCACCTTGTAACCATTTCATTGACTGTCTTGAACTACTCCTTGTTTCCCTCTTGTAACCCACTCGCTACTTTATAAACTATTGTCATGTTACCATATAAACTCAAGCTGGTCTGGTTTGCGAATCATTTTACAAAAGGTTTCATTTAGGCTTTCTTAAATAATTGAATGATATCTTACAAAATTAATAAATATTAATTTTACAATGTATTTTCACAAATTGATCTAATACGGTCTTATAAAGAACCCTTGTAACTATACAAATTGTTGATTTAAACAGTTAGCCAGTAACTTATAGGCGAAAAGTTTCATATGTTATTTTGATTCCTGTTTTTACAAGTGCTATTATATACATATTTTAAATCATATGATATGTACTACTGGTTTGACGAAGCTGGGCATCGCATTGCTAGTCCTAAATTATGCATGGCCTGATCACCTATGCCTAATTTAGAAGGAGCCACGCAAGGTCAAATGGTAGTCGCCTTAAATATTTAGCCAAGAATCAACTTTTTAATTATGTTCCTTAAAAAGTTAGATAAAATAAAAGTTTTGAAAACTTTTACATCTTATGCGAGTAGCAACAATTCACGACATACACATATGAACCCTTATCTTTTCTTGAACAAAGTACATGCCTCGAGCACATATTTCCTTACTCAACGACATTTGTTTTACCTGTTACCTCATCATCCTCACGATACGATTTTCGTTAGCTTTTGCCTAAATTCTTACCATTGATACAAGGCTTGAAAGTTTCAACGTTATTATGCCTCTTCAGCAATCGACCTTCTCTGTCTCTTTTGGTAGACCTTCGAAACATCTCTGGACGCGAATAGTGATTTATGACTGGAAGTGACCAATGATTTCGTGTATCCGTCATTATGTGTGTTAGACTTCATTGCCTTGAAATTCATTCGTGTGAACCACGTATTGATTTCGCCTCTCATTTCTAATGTTGTTCATTTTACTAGAATTACTCTCAAGTGACTTCTTAATAATTTTCTTTGATTCGAAAATTTGTTGTGTGGCTTTTCTCTTTCGATTGTGTATCGACCTATGAGAACTTAATAAGCCGCTATTGGTGTCACCAACTACACTCAAGAAGTGATGACTTGCTATCATCCTTTGTTTCTTATTATTTAATCATTGACGCGTCTATTCTATCACGTTTGTTAAGAATTGATACGACTTTCGTTTTATTCCCTTGTGTTATTGCTCGCATACAAATTGTTGACCTTTATATGATTTATATTCGTTGCTGTCTTGTCACCTTTTGAAAACCAGAAAATGTTACGTGTTTACCATTTGATACCTTAATCACCTTCTGGGATTTCTAAAAATTATTATTAAATTTTAAGAACGTTTTATACATTTTATCAAATATTTAAATTACCAAAATAACTGTATCAAGTTAAGTACCGGATCTATATCCTCTTTTGGAAATTTACCTAGTGTTTCAAAGGATATCAAGTTGTATCTTTTAAAGTAATTGATTTTACCATACTTTACTGTCAACCTAATGAAATTATTAAATTAATTTACAATTTCTAACAATGATTCTAAATAACTAGGAAAATCTGTTTTTCTCTAATGGTAACGATAAACTTGAGTTTCTAACAGAAATTCCATGTAGTCACCCAAAAGTTCTTAAGCCGATCAGGATAACTGTTTTGAACTGTTCTACTTCTGCTTTGAAAATCCTGATCAAGGAAAAGATATAGCAACATCATGCTCACTAAATACAGATAGTTTGATTTTAAATCACTACACCTTGTAGAATTTTCTTTAATCAAGAAAATATTTAAACTGAGATTTAAAGTAATACCAAAATACTAGACAACTGATTGTGACAGCTTGTATTTTAAATGATCATATGTAATTCATTTTTCCCTTCTGTTTCTCTTGTATCCAGATTGTTACGTTTTTGTCATGTTTTACAGTTGCACGATTTGCGACTCCTTGTTGATTAACAATCTTGATTCATTTTAACGTACTTCGTCCGTTTAAGCGATTCTCATGTTCATTCTATCTTTTGAATATTTCTCCGTACTGAAGCGTAGTGAATTGCAATTGTTAAGGTTCGCCGTGATGCAAAAATTACCTGGAAAGCAATGAATTTTGTTCTACACTTTGTACCTCCTATTGTTTGCATCTTCTACTGTTTTCAGGAGAACTCTGGGGACCAGAGTTCCTTTAGGGGGAAGACTGTGAGAACCCGTACTTTCCCAGCATTATTTTATTCTTTTTATTCGTGCTTATTGAATTTTTCAACGTATTTCGTTTTCTTGTATTGCTATATGTAAATCCTCAGATTTTTAAATTATATTTTTTAAGTATTTTTCTGATCATCGATAAATACTTTGTATGGATTATAAAAATTTTATTTTCTTTTTCCATATTTAATTTAAATCAAATTTTTTTAATTTAAAATCACCCGCGTGCGTTTTACAACGAGTTTATTCAAAATCAATGTACAACGAGAATTCCTAGTGATCGCGATACCGACGGATGCCCAAAATATTACGTTTATTTATCGATTGTTTCGATAATTAATATTTTTGACGATTTCATTTTAATTACGTATTAAGTCGTGTCGGGAAATCGTATAATCATTTTTATGATGCATTGTAACTTTTGAAAAGTATTTTTACGAAACCCGAGCCCTGTAAATATTTTTAATATTTACCAATAACCATTTTGTACCCTTTAAAACTATTAATTGTTTTTAAGTCCACAAGTTTCAAAGTTGGCAAAACTAACCCTCCACTTAACTAGCACTATATAAATCATTTTTTTACTTCCATTACAACATACACATCCATTAATAAAAACACACACACACACCCTCCCTCTCCCTTTGTTGTCGTGACATCCCAACCAAAACACCCCATTTTCATCATCAATTAACATGAATCTCTTAAAACAAAAACAAGACTCATTCCTAAAATTCAGTGGTGATTCTAATGATCCAAAAATATCCCACATGCATCAAGTTTTTATAAACTTATGATTTCATGGTTGTATGATATTTTAATCATCATGCATGTGTTGTTTTTGGTAAGATTATGTTGTTTTGATCATAAAAAGTCTTGTTTTTAATCTTTGATTTTTGTTAGATTTTACATGCAAGTATTTTTAGGAGTGTTTGATTGATAGGAGTGATGGTATAGTGATCCTAGGGGTATGAGAATGATTGGTTTTGATTGAAAAATAGATTTGACTTGTTTTCTAAAAGGCTATTTTGGGACAGCATGTATTAAACAGATTTTTCGTGGGTTTAAGTTCTGAGAAAGGCTAAGACTATTTGATATTTTTGTAGAGTTTTCCGAGACGGTTGTTTTGGTATAAGATATAGCTTCTAAGTCATTACGAGTCAAAAGTTATGCTAGTTTTAGTTTTCGTGTACTGGGAGACGCAAGTCGGCACAATCCGAAATTGTGGCTGATTTTGGGTCGACTCTCGGGGACTTTAGGCTTGGTAAGATAGTTGATACTACTGATTTTCAAAGTTTACAAACTGAGTTTGATGAGTCTAGTAGTGATTTCAGAAGACGAATTGTCGAGTTAGTACTTTTAAAGTGGTCCAAACGGTTTTACAAAACAAGTGCACAAATCTGTCCCAAATTTAGAGTCGAGTAAAGTGTCGAGCTGATGGATTTTAAAGTGTGACCTTTGGCTCAAATTTTGGTGAGGTCTTATACAGGTTATAAGTGACCTTGACACCAATTTTCATCTAAAACGGACAAGTCTAGATAGGGTAGATCGGTGTGTACATTCGGGGTGTACTTGCTGATTTTATTTTGGTCACATAGTTCAATGCTTGTGTTGCGTGAGTTTGAGTATTCACCATCGGACATGGTGACTTATTCAAGTGCTTAGTCATTATATAAATGACTTAGCTACTGGTCCGAATAAGATTAAAGGATAGTTTGACTTGCGTTGACTTGGCGTCGTATAACGGGTCATTTTCAAGTGTTCAAGTGTTTTAACGGTTAACGTTGGATAAATGTATTCATTTGATTCGTGTCAATGGTTTTGAAACATGAATACTTTGGAAAACATTTGAGTCATATTATATTTGGTACATATCGATATTTGAGTTCGAGTCTTAACGCGCGCCTTATTTTGATAGGTTGCGGTTTTTGTGTTTCCCCGGGCATCCATATTGTCGGTGATCGTCTACCACTACCGTTTCTACTCAGTTGTTGAGTACCGTTATTGACTTACCTCGTAGCTAAGGTGAGTTCATAGCCCCTTTTTATTTGTACATGGTTTCTAAACACGGAGTGAGATTTTACATGGTGGAACACAACCATCTAAAAACCGTATGATATCCAGAACTTGTATGCTATCCAGAACATGTATGATTTCAGGTTTTCAATATTATTATTGCTTTTAGTCTAGCCTTAAGTTTCCTCTCCTGATCATGAACCGTTAATTTCGAGTACTAAGCGCGAATGTTGTGGGTGGATCCATCGGGATTGACTATCCCCGTCTCAAGTACCTTGACGCACTGATATTTGTTTATTACTTGAGTATTTAGGCTGAATACTCCCTAGAGGAACTTACACTGAGTTAAGCTTCGGTTCATGAACTGAACAACAATAATAATGATTTCGGACTATGGTTGACGAACCAAACTCCATACTACTTGTTTTACAAATGAATGCTTGTGTTCCACACCTTTACTGCTAAACCTATGAATATCACTCAACTTTATGTTGACGATTTTACATGTTTAATCTCAGGTATTATTACTTAGCTTTGCTTGGATGGGAGCCCGCAGGATATTATCGCAGCTTGGAGATTTCTGTGATGCTTTTGAAAGATTGGTTTTATATAAACTGTCAGAATTTTATTATATATTTTGGGCAACTTTATGTTATAAATTGAGACAAAATAATATAATTTTCCGCTTTTAAAACTCTGGGACCTATGTTTAAAAACTCTGACCTTTTATTATGTAATGTACATGTTTTTATTTCGACAGCTTTGTATGAACTGTAATTCATTGTTTCTTGTACTATGACGTGTTACCCCCTCGTTGCCTACTTGTTCAATGTCAGATTTTGGGGGTCTTACACTCCCCCGTGTCGAGCAGATGTTTTCGATGAGATTGTAGATCTCTCTTTTAGATGGTGTGTGAGTCGTAGTAAAAAATATATTTCATGGGAGAGTTGGTTAAATAACCCTCATTTGATTTCTTTGTAATGTTTTTGCTAGCTTTTTTAATATAAGTTGCTATTCTAAAAAAAATCGCTATGAGATTAATCGACTTGCAATGTTAAGTCTTAACCAAATAAACAAAAATAATAAAAGAAAAAGAATTACTTTTAAGTTTTTTAGTTTCTCAAACTTTTTCTTGTTGTTTTACACTTTTTTTGTTAGTTTATAATAATTGTTTTTTTGTCTCAAATATGTTTGTATCGTATAATAAAAGTTTTTAGAGAATTGAAATAGAAAATAATCATATTTGAATATGGTTTATAATTTTTTAAAATGAAACACAAAAACTCTAAATGAGCTTTTTATATTTTAAAATATTTTCTCATGATGATAACCTTTTACTTTTTTCTTATAATATATTTTTCATCTAAACACAACCGAAACTTTTCTATCCCTTTTTAGAAGCTAAGACCGCGTTTAGTTGTAAAAGAGTTTTCTTAGTTTTCCTTTTCTAGTTTCCTTAAAAATGGAGTAATTCTTGTTTCTCCCGGAAAATTTTAGAAAACTAGAGAGCTCTAAACCCAAGTTTTCTAAATCTAGTTATAACATGAGAAAACAGTTTTTCTGTTTTCAGTAGAAAAAATTTAAAAAAATACTCTTTTTGATCAGGTTTTATGTTTTCTTAGTAAACTTTTCTATAAAACTTCTCATTTTTCTATAACTAAACACACTCTAAAAACTTATGTGTTTTCACTTAATTTGATAAACACCTTCTTTCACGTCTTATTTATCATGTTTTTTTTTGTTATGTTCGGCCAAAGACTTACAAGAGCTTATGAGGAACTTAGCTTTTAAAATATATGGGATTATCTAATAAGCTTTGTTTAACATAAAGGCTAATGGAGAAACTATAAGCCTCCACCAATAAAAGAGCTAAAAACTTTTGATCGTTCATTTTAAATCATAAAATTACTTATTTACCAACAAATGTATTTACATATACAAAACTCCTTTAGTTGTGTTGTTTTTGGTAATTTTGCTATAATGAGCTTAAGCTAATTTAAACGAGATTAAATTTTGAATTATAATTAATGCTTGGGCTTTAGCCCAATCTCAAGCTAAGGTCGAGCATCGGACTTGGATCGGACTGAAAATCGAAATGATCCAATACCTGGACCGAGACCTAAACGAAATAGTCAGGTCGGTCGGTAAGCATTTCGTAAGTAGAGAAAACTAGATATGAAACTCTCGATATCAGTTACAATGCTCATTATTACGGATCCCACAACGACAGCTCTCGTTGAAGCAATTGTTGTTGCGGAGGTGGCCTTGCTCTGTCTAGTCCTATGAGGCATAATCGAAGGATTATTGGTAAGAATGAACCGGACCGGACCGAACACCAAAATCGACCAAAACCTCGAATCGAGGACATGACCGAAATTTTCCGGTCCAATCTGGGTTGGTCCAGTCCGATTTAATTTTACGATCCGATTCGAATCGAAGTTCTAAATGCTCACCCTTATCCTCAGCCAAGCCCACTCTGAGTCCAAACATTTTTTTACGTGTTTGTTTTTAGTTTACGAGGTTATTTCTTTTAACGAAGATTTTCATCTGCGTGTTGTCGCAAAGCGTTTGTATATGATTATGCATATATCATATCTGGTTTGAAATCAGCTTTCCTGTATTAGCCGCAAGTGTATCTTTCTAGCATATGTGAATGTTTTTGAAGAACCGCTTTTGCAAACTCGATCTCATTATAAACTTGGTCGGGTACCCTTATAAATGTGCTATGTTCAATGTTACTTAAGGGATGTTTGAATTTCTTATTGAAAATAGATCATGTATATTTAAAATGGATAATCAGATAAGTAATAATTGAAAAACATGTTTTTGAAAAATAGTGTTTGAATTTGATTATTTCATTTGAAAACACAATAATCAGATTATTAAAAAAAATTAGGTTTAACAAATCAGATTATTTATTTATTTGATAAGTAAAATGACTAAAATAGACATTTATATATTTGTCAAATAATAAACCTTACAATGTTATTGGGCAAAATAGACATTTATGTCAATTGACCCCACTTATGAAAACTTCATTTTCAAAAAACACATCTTGATATACTTTTTCAAATCTTCATTTTGCAAGCTTTTAAACGTAAATAATCATTTTTTTATTATTATCCAAACACTCTTTTAACTTATCTCTATTTTAAAAATAAAATAAATAAATAATTCAGTTGTAAATGTAATTCCAAACACCCTTTTAAACTACATAAAAAAGACGTTTAAAACATAGTGTGTGTGTATAGCAGGATGATTTGCAAGAGTGGGGGAGCAGCGGCTGTTAGCTAGGTTGTTAACCCTTTGGCACCACCTTCTCGTTGGCGCACCGTTCTCCGGCTAGCGCCAAAGGAGCTCGCGCCAACCGGACCAGCCAGCGCCAAAGCCATTTTTTTAGTAATAAAAGTGGATATATGTGGGCTCATTAAACCCTTTAGCACAACTTTTTCTTGTGTCAACAGTTACCCCATAAATGTGGTGCCAAAAAATTTCTGATGTCAAAACCACAAAATCTTACGTGGCGGCTTTAGCACCACTTTTTCGTACCGACGATTCTCAGTTATCTAATAAAATCCAACTACTAAGTTTGCACAACAACATCAAAAAGGCTTGTACCTGTAAAGCCCAAAAACACGAGACCGATTAATTATGGATACTAGAATGGGGCATGTCTTGTAAAGTTGTAATATCACATCATCTCAGTTAGATGATATTTTTATCAGCTTTGTTTTGCCACACACATGTAATACACTTAGACGAGAGTAAATATGAGATTGTCATGGATTTAAGATTACATATAAGACCATCTAGTTACATTAAAAATCGCGCCGTCTTGAAATTTGAGTATTTTAGAACAAATATATGTGATTATGTGTAATGAAACGCTTTTTATTGCGAATGAAATCAAATCATTGTTGAAGACTTGAATCTAGAATACCCAACAATATTATCATATCAAGCCATCACACGCAGGGACTAGGGGTGTCAGTAGGGTCGGGTTGACCCGACCCACATCCGAACCCGAACCCGATTAAGCTAATCAGGTCGGATGAAATCGAGTTAAAAATCTTGGCGGGTTATTTTTAACCTGATCTGATAACCCGATTGTGCTAACAGGTCAGATTAGGGTTGAACAAAACTTTTTCTCGAGTTTACAGGTCAACCCGATAAGACCCGAAATTAGTTTTAAATCTTTTTGTAAATAATACTTTTACTAAATTATTGTGCTATACTTATGAATATGTTAATTCATTGGAAACATGTTGGTCATATTGCATATAACAAGTATGTATACCCGCGCTCCGCAGCGGGGCGAGGGCTCTAGCGAATGTTTTCGGCGTTGCGTTCTACAATTAACTTTGACATCAAGATCGTTATTAATCTGGCATATAAATTTCTTTGGACATTTTACATGGTTCTGGTTGTTGCTTACGGTATCATCACATTACATATGTGTACAACATGTTCAAAAGTAGGAAAGGCATAACTCCAAATTACATATATTATGCAAGGACAAATGCCATTTCTGGAAAGCATATTGTTGACGAACATATGGTTAACCATAAGATAATGGGCTTTGTACCAATCACCTTTTTTTTTCTTCAGAAACATTGATTCCTTATGAACTTAACTGTCACATCAAGAAACTCAGGTTCCATAACTTCATCAGCAGTCATTAATCTCCTATTACCTAGAACCTGTAACGAAAACGTTAGGTTAGTTTCATTATGCAACTACACTTTCAACAATAATCGTACTCGACTCTTGTCAAGTACAGATGTTATGGAATCAACTATAACACACACATAAATCTGATGACTCTGTCTACCTATGAGGCATGATAACTCTCATTTGTATTAATTTTTTTAAGCAATTATAAGCATATTTAGGACCTTTAATGGTAGTAGATTGCCAGATCTTGATAAGTCCAAAAAGCTTCACCTTTATAATCTTTTTTCACAACATTTCTCCGTTGATCATTCTTTTAATACCATATACATTGGTTCTTTCTTTTACCGATATGTAGTATTCTTTTATACTACTGATATATAGTATTCTTTTATACGACAGCTCATTGAATTGGGAATAAGCAATCTCAGACGCCAATTTAAAAGAATCTACTGTCAATCTAAAAGGAGCACCTGATTTGTCGGTTGGTTCTGCTACTGTTCACTGAGCATCAAATAGGGTATTTTAGATCTACAAAGAACAAAAAAAAGACATAAACCTGGTAAACCCATAATATATCACTGATTATTCTAAGCTCAAACTTAGGATAGGCGTTTGCAATACATGTGACAACAGAAAACACACGCCTACATACGAAACCTATATAACTTCTGTGATTTGTAGTGGTTAAAAATGATTATAGCAACTCAAAAATCATCTACAACCTGATAATAGAGTAACAACAGTGGGCAGCCACTTTTTAGATAATGTCTTGTAATCCCTGACCCCCACTGGAAACTGACCAAACACACTCGAGACGATCCATTTGCTATAAAGCGCAATAAAAATATAAGTGTTACCAATCATATAACCAATCCCATTGCAACTAATATAGTAATTATTGATTTTTTGGTGTCTAGTGTTTACCTCAACTATAGCATTGTTCGTACAGGATGTGTCAGTGATACTAACAGCAGGTGTTGGTGTTTCCTTTGTTTCTCTGGGAGATAATTGCTTTGAATACTAAAGAAAAGGAAAAAAAAATACCAGTAAAAAAAGGTAAAACGTGAAATTAATCCCAAACACTCGCTTCAATTCGAATCAGAGAGAGAAAAGCATGTATGAAAAAGTCGAGAAATTAATGACCTACTATAAATTTACTCGTGATAATAGTTGTCGGCCCCGATCAGCTGTTCAATTACTCATTCCCACTACTCCCATAAAACTCTCACCTTTGCAATCACAGCCTACTCGTACACTCTTCTCGACTTCTCCAGCCGCCGTTACGATTTCCTCAACTCAAACATTCTGCAAGAAATGGGAAAATATTTCTATCAATTATAAGTTGGGCCTTTTTTTAGTCATGTCTATTGTAGGGCAGCAAAGAGAAATATTGTACCGTCTATCTCTTCAAATAGTTAACTTGTTAGGAGAAAATCTTACAAATGGCAAAGAATAAACCGTAACCATTTTCGGTTTATCTACAACTTTAGGTGATGTCAATCATGAAAGAGGGAGGAATCGATAATGTCGCATCAGGAAGCACCAAAACCAAGATCTATAGCTCAAAAAATAAATCTAAATAAATATAAAGAAGAGATCATTAAGAAGGTGAAAAAAACTTAAAGCTTAAACAAACACCCTGAAAAAAGAGATATCAGTGTTGACAGTTCATGTGACATAAAGAGTCATCAAGAATACCTTAAATTTATCGTCAGCCAACAAAGTGCCACCAAAAGTGGGTCTGCAATCAGGTGAGAGGGCCTCATTAGGAACTTCTGCATATGCCATATGAGGATGACCAGAGTGGTCTGTATATTCAACCTGAGTTGAAGCAAAACAAATACATACTAAGACGGTGAATCACTCGGTGTATTTACAAAAGTAATCCAGTCATGACCATCTACCGATGTCTAGAAGTAGAGTTGAAAATAAAAGCGGGCACAGCGGGATGGTTGGGTAATGGGTCAAAAAGATCTGTTGGTTAAAATATCAATATAGGCTGCACTTCCCTAGAGGATTGGCTTCTAAGGTCTCCGGCTATAAATACCAAAAGAAAGACAATTTCAACTTATAGATATTTCAAGCCATGTAACGTGTAATTTATTTTCAGTAATGCTCTCTTTATTAACCGTTATTACTGATCATAAGAAAAACTCCATTACTTAACCTTAAGCGAAAAGAAATTTGGGGAAATTAGTACTAACCTTTTTCCAATAAGACAGTGGTGTCTTGGATTTCCATATAAGAAACACGTGTGTTATCAAGGCTCGTAAAACAGAATACTGTACCTACTGTATTCAATTTTTTTTGGCTCAGAAGGGTAGACCATAGGATAAACAGTGCGCATCTGCCATGGCTGCAACTTTCGCAAGTTGCCAAGCCAAGATGCAGACCGCTTCAGGACAGTTCCTTTCTACCTCGAATATCATCATCGCCTTTAAAACTGTAATTATCCAAAAGACAAATCCAAATCAGTTTCATCAATTTCTGGCCACCGGCTGTAGCCTTTACTGACACAATTTCAGGTAAGTCGCAAACTTTAGTGTAACAATCAATCTGGAAAAGAGAATGACGATAACAACAATGTGTTATCTATTTCTAACCACACCAAATTCAAAAGCAGGTACACAAACGCAACATTTATATAATCAAACCAATTCACAAACAGGTCGAACGATACCAAATACAAAGATGGAGTAGACTTTCAACAAATCAAAACATAAAACTCAAACCCCTATTTGTTATATAAAACTGAAATCATGATTAATTAAACGAAGAAGAAACTACCTTACCATTTTCTTTATTGATTGAAAATTCCAAGAAACGATTATAGGTGGTAACCAACATCACCTACCCACCAACGACGCCGCCCACCATATACGGCGGCAACGAAGTTGTCAGGGCAATGGAACCTTTAGATCTCAAGAACGAAAGAAACCCATCACAAAGAAAGCATAATGATTTGCCTTAAAGCAATCATCATCAATTCATGAAGAACGACGCCGCCCACCATATACGGTGGCAACGAATTGGAAACCGATCACAAAGATGGGGGACGAAATCGTGGACAAAGACAGATATGAACAACCCATCACAAAGAAAGAAACCGAGGCGGTGTGTGTTTAATTTCCCCAGAACGTGACAACCCTATCACCATTCAAGTCCAACGCAGCACATGGGAAACACCTAAGCGCCCATAAAGCAGTAAATTAAACCCCCGGTTTAACACCCCCCCCCCCCCCACCCACCCACACCCCGCACCCCCCGAAAAACATTCTCTAACAACAGCAATCTATAACCGCGAGCGCATAGCACATTTTTATGGCCAAAGACTACTAAGGAAACCTTGAACAAAGCGAGCATAAATCATGATATACGAAGAAATTTATAACTATATTCTGTTTACCATTCAAAGTGAACATAAATTATACGATACCAACAAAATAATCGATACAAATAAGGTAATTGTAAAAGCCACTGCTTCACTTACCTCAATCAATTATCCGCCACGCCTTGGCTGCAAATCTAAGGATTTGCCTCGCCAGGACTGCAGATTAGGCAACTAATAAGCCACACCAAACTCAGCAGCAACACTAAACCATAAAGATCGTGGCTTGAATCGCTAGGGTTTCGAAACCCTAAAAGAATTCGATAATGAATAACGCGACAATCGAAGCAGCAACCATCATTAACAATTAGAAACGACACTTTAATCCCACAACATATGTAACACACGAATTACGCATGTGTTATATTTGGGGATTTCATTTTCGTACCGGCAACAATCAACAACAATTAGAACCCCCACTTGAATCTCACAACAGATCTAACACATCAATAATGCATATGTTATTTGGGGATCTCATTTTTGTATGTGGTAGATCTGTGTGTGCGTGGTTGATGTGTTTGTGTCTGTTAAATCTGCCTGCTACATTCATATGTTCATATGTGTGTTTTCCCAGATCTCTTTGTGGCAAAAAGTATGCAAAATGGGATATGGGACACAAACACATCAACCACATACGTGTATCCCATTTTAGTGGCCACGCAGATACATACGTGTCGATATTCTTTTCCCGCCAAAAACAGAAAGTATTATTAAAAAATTCCTATAGCTTCGTAAAACAGTAATAAGATATAATTTGGTTTAATAATTATATGTTATTTACTTTGTATGATCTGTACATTTTTGTTAACAGTCTATGATCTGTACATTCAGTACACATCAATGCAAGGTATTTGAAATATGTTTTGTTCAAAGTTATCATTCAACACAACTCCTGTAAATTAGAAAAAAGAAATGCACAAGTATTCTGACTTTCGAGTACATGTTTTATTTGATCAGTTTGTTTTTTTATTTTTATTAATGAGATCATATAAGTTTCTATGTGTAGTATAAGTGTATAATCCGATAACGCGATAAGACCCGACTCGATAAGATCCGACCTGAATACCACCCGAACCCGATAACCCGATTTTTTATAAGATCGGGTTGCGGGTGAGTTTACAAAAACTAAAATCCGACTTAATCCGACCCGATAAACCGACCCGATAACACCCCTAGCAGGGACGGTGCTCTCATGGCTAGTCTGATAAAATGAAATTTTAATATAAATTTTTCTGATTTTAAATTTTTTTGAAAATGTCACCCAACAGAAACTCAAATTGCCCCACCCATATACTAAATCTCAATATTCAATGCTCTAACATCTTATAAAACCTTCATTTTTAAGTAAAAATACTCGATTTATCATTTCGATAATAGTTTTTTCCGCATTTTTATTGTTATTGTAAAAAGAAAAATTTGCCCCCCAATACTTACTTTCTTGGTTCAGTCACTGATCACACGTGTAAAACCCAAGAATTTGGTTTGTGTTTTATTTCATCGGTTTGAATATATTATAAAGTTTAAATAATAAGCATTCGATATTAAAACTTTATGTTCTATAATTATCTGTTTATTATTAACTTTTAAATATAAGATATTTATTGTCAAAAATAAATGTGACATTGGTTCTTATATATATCACATAAATGAGAAAAGAATCATTTTAAGTAAATGAGCCTATTGCAAATCAGTCAATAAGACGTCTTTTCTTTCGAAATTCTCGTTAACATGTTTTAGCCGTGATTTGATTATTTATTCTTCCTATACTTAGCTCAATAAACAAATCAAATTTTAAATATTCAAATTTCACTGTCATGATATGTAACATTAAAAGTGTTCCTATAATTATGCAAATATAAACGCATTTTTATGTGGAGTCAAAGCAGTTACGTTTACCACCCGACTTATCGCCTATAAATGATTCTTTTTTTTTCACACCCGTCGATCCTAATTGATCTTTCAGTATTAAACGTTACATAAACCTCAACAACAATTCTAAAAGAATTAAGGGCATGTATGTCGATTCATCCGTTAGCGTTCGGAGTCGTGTTCTTATGGGTGGTTAACATCATGTTCGAGATACGGGTCGGTTTCGGTTAGGGTCGATCGCATATCGTTGAAGTCTGTTGTTTGTGTCTTAGTTGATGTCCATGCTCATGTTCGTCACACCTCTCGTTTAGCAAGGAGGTAAGGTCTCATTCATATAATAGTTAGTGTACAAATGTTATACTTATAAAAGGAAGTATATATCATGCTTATACAAAAACGCATGAAGGACTAGAAGCTTTTAGCTTAGATTACTCCTACAATACATATACGTAAAGAAAGCTTTATAAGATCTGTATGAAGGTTGATTTTCAATATATAAAACATGGTCATGCATGTATAGTCGAATAATGAAATGATGTCCATTTGTGATAATTTGGATGTGAGATAAACTAGTGTACAAGTATTTGAGAATTTTTATTCAATTATAGCAAGCATGAGTTTAAACGGAGAAGGTAAATTTTTAGAAAGTTACTATTTATGGAAACCTGCTACTTTTAAAACCATTTTTTTTAGAAACGTTCTATTTTAGAAAACTTTCTATTTCAGGAAAACTTTCTATTTTTAGCAGGTTACTTATAACAGTATTATAATACCAGAATACAGTATAATACAATAATCAGAATATAGTATAATATACAGTAATCAGAAGTACATGATATACACTAATCAGTAAATACTTAAAGAACAGTCACATTTATCAGAGATACACCAGAATAGTCAGATTTACCAGATTGTATACAAGACAATAAAATAATACAAGAGCATATAAAACAAGCTAAGAACACTCAGAACCAATGAAGTATACAGTAATCAGACAACTCATTCACGTCCCTTATTTATGTAGTATCTGAGAAGTCGGAGTAGATCCTTCAACTTTCATTCTTATTTCATTATTGGACACGAGGTACGGATTTTCCATCCTTTCAGTAAGGACTTCCTTTCCTATGCATGATTAGGATTCCCCGTCTGCAGCCAAATGTTTTCCCCAGTATATGTTTAAGTTTATCAGTAATCATGTTTATAATAAAATAAATTGCCTGAGCATTATATAAAAGCATGATTAGTTTATGTACTAGTTACGGAGGTACCGTAACCACGGCACTAGAGGCACCGGTGTCGTGACTCACATGCAGGAGAGTGATATCCTGCATCGTCCCACTCAGCTCAGCTTGGCCATTTTATCAGTATTATTAGTGGGGCGTATGGATGCATCCTAGGCTACAGTTTATAGTTTAGCAGGTGAATGTGGTGTGTGCTCTACATCCTTCACATTGGAGCTTATCCCTCCACCCAACACAGTTATTTAGAGGTCACCCCTCTACAGCATGACGAGGTCACCCCTCCAGTTATTCATGCAACGTTGTTACAGCACATGACCTATATAAGCTCTGGCAATTAAATTACAGTAAATGCATGTTTTCAGATTTTAACAGATAACAGTTCAGCTTTATTAATTATAATTCAGGCTTTACAGATTATACACAGATTTCCGCTGCAACTTTACTTATCAGTCTTACAGCTCCAGTATTTTATCATCTGTTTATTTTTAGTAATTCCCTATCATGCTTTATATCCGTTCACTGAGCGTTATGCTCAGCCGTAGTTCCTTTCATGTTCTAACGGCAGGTACACCAGGACGCTTTTAGGATTCTAAGAGCACGTGCATTTGGGATGGGAGCTATCCAGACTTCTTATTTTATGCACTTACATTATTATGCTTATTTGGACATTGTTTAGTCCTTTCTTTCAGTATTTTATTTTTCATGTTTTGAGCTTAGGTTGGATTACCGATGTTTGATTCCGGTATTTCCGTTATGGTCATTTAATGTTTTAGTACATTTACCTTATGCTTTGATGACACGCCATAAATACACGTAACGGTCCACTTATCCAAGTGGGGTGTTACAACACGCCTTTATAGGGATGTCAATGTGTTATTTTCTTAAAATGTGTATCCTATAGTTGCTTAGGAACATTTTAAAGTGTCTAAGAGGCGTAGGTGTTGTAACGTCCCAACGAGCGTTGTCCGCGCGGTAGTTTGTAACGGTTATATTGCCTTTTTTAAAAAATCTTTATAAAATTTACAAAACACCCCCTAAAACGGTTATATTTTTAAAAAAAGTTTTGTTTTTAACCCCCGATCCAAATCATTATAAATACTCCAAACCATTTTAAATGTTTTACAAAAAAAAACACATTCAAAAAATTACAAAATTAATACAAATCAATCCGGTCGAAGCGTACACGATATCGATGATGAAACGAACGTTTTCTTTTTACAACAAGCCTACAATTATCGTCAATGGCTAGTACAACAACAAACTCGCCAAGGTTAACCCGTACACCATTTTTTCGTGATCGTAAAGATGCGTGCCGATTATTTTGATGAAGGTTGTAGGTATCCTTTATACTATTTTCGTAGAAGATTTCGTATGAGTCGTAGACTTTTTACTAAAAGTCGATGCTATTGTAACCTACCTGGTTGAACCTCCCCCACAATATTTTCATTTTTTTCCGTCTCGACAAGATTGTACGGGTCAAATGAGTGTTAGTGCGTTTATGAAGTGCACGACGGCTATACGCCATTTTGCATATGGTAACACCCCGATGCGTTAGATGAACATTTACAAATGAGTGAGCATACTTTCCGAGATGCTCTAAATTTCTTTAATATGTGTATCATTGATTTGTATCTGGCGAAGTACTTAAGAAAGCCAACATATGAAGACGTTGTAAAGATACATCGAAAGCACAACAATGTTCATGGTTTTTGGGTATGCTTGAGAGTATTGACTGTATGCACTGGGAATAGAAAAATTGTCCAGTGGCTTGACTCGATCAATACGGTAGGGGTGATAAAAATACCCTACCATAATGCTTGAAGCTGTGGCTTCACAAGATTTGTGGATTTGACATACGTTTCATGGGATACCAGGTGCGAATAACGATATTAATGTTTTAGATAATTATTCGTTATTCGACGACTTGTTAGATGACATTCAATTAGTGATTCCGTATTTGGTAAACAATAATGAATATCGAAATGGCTATTATTTGCCGATGGAATTCACCCTGAATGGGCAAGTTTCGTGAAGTCGTTTAAGGTTGCAAATGATCGAAAGCATATGTACTTCAAACAACGTCAAGAAAGTGCACGAAAAGATATTGAACGTGCTTTCGGTGTTCTCCAAGGGAGTTGGGGACTTATTCAACAACCGGCCCGTGCTTACGAAGTCAACACGTTACATCGAATCATGTATTCAGGTATCATAATGCATTAATGATTTTAGAAGATCAGGAGATCGCGGTTGTTGATTGCAAGCATGTTTATTCTAATCCGGCGATGTCTATGCAAACATATTGGGTCGATCGATGTGGAACTCAACGTCGTCAAGCAAGGGAATTACGTGACCGAGATACGCATCGTGCTCTACAACAAGACCATATGAACCACATATGGCGTGAAGTCGAGGAAGCTCAAGGGGAAGATGAAGACTAGTCGTCCGGGTGTGTTTTTTTTATTATTTTTTTCGTATGTTTTTTATTTTATTTTCGTAGTGTAATTTTTTGGTAATATTTTTATTTTTATTCGTAATATAATTCGTAATTTAATCTTATGAATGAAATGAGTGTTTGTTTAATGAATGAAACAATTGTTAAGGGGGTTTTTTTAGAAAAAAGAGAAAAAGTAATGTTGGTTGGTATTATAATTAGAGGAGTTGGTGTTATTTGAGTATTATACTGTGACGGTGTTATTTGAGTGTTATGAAGTTACTACACGCAGGGCCGTCTCATGGATTCTGGTGGCCCTGTACAAAATTATATACGAAGGCCCTACTAAATACCAAAAGTAAGCGTGAAAACAAATATATACATTGATAATGCGATAAAAATATTACCAAAGTTCGAAAAAACCCTTAAATAACAATGAAACATCTAATATTATATATCTTGTGCAAGATTAGAAAAAGACAAGTAATCTAACTCCGTAATAAACTTTTTGTATTTAAAATGTTACCATAACAATTAAATTAGAGGTTCTACATAAAAACCTAAAATTTTATATCATGGCATAATGCAAAGCAAGACTTATAAAAAAAAGTGAAAACCTAACAGTCAACTGGTTATATAATCGAGTGTTAAAAAATGTTGCAAAAAGATTCTTCTTCCATACTTGTAATGATAGAGTTGTGTTTTTATAATAAGGGAGTACTATTCTTTCCTCATATATTAAGCTAAGTACAGTAGAAAACTAGTTATATGGTACATATGTATACAATGTATTTTCTGATTTTGGTGGCCCTACTTGTCCGATGGCCCTGTGCCTATGCACCGGTTGCACACCCATACAGCCGGCCCTGACTACACGTAAGCCTTTAAAGTTAAATTCTCGTTTGAGACAAAAAGAGAATATTAGAAGAAAAAAAATTATGAATCACTTGGCTCAGTTGGTAGCGGGCCGCTTTTCTTTGTAGGACAACTTTTTGACACTTGCCACATATTTCGTGCTATCTTCAACGAAACTTAAACTCACAATCAATTGCTTGAAGGACATATCACACGTCAATAGACCAAAAGGGTTCATTACCATACTTATGGGCCTATTAGCCTATTTTAGTTTCAAAATACAATAAGCTTAAAAGAAATGAATACTTGTTCGTAAGGATGAAATCAAATTTTTTGAATTGTGATACTATAAGAGCAAACGGTGTCACGGCAGAGGGGCTCGTCGCTCCGACATGGCACCCTCATCGGTGTTCGCCGTGACATCACCCCATCCTCGCCGCTCCCCCTTTGTCAATCTTCAAAGAGAGGAAAAGAGAAAAGTTTGGCCCCCACCTATTTTTAAACCGTTGCCAAACGGTTAAATTTTTTAAATTTTTTTTTTTAATTTATTTATTATATATACATACATTACAGTTCTAATTTAAATACTACTTCCATTTATTTTTTTTCTCACACAAAACCACACTCTAAAACATGTCTAAATGAAACACTTCTACAAACAAGAAACAAAACAAACGAAAAGCTACTCGAAGTAACCCATCGACACCGGAAAATGTACCAGAGACAATCCCTCCACGATCTTACCCTCCACAACCTTACCCTCCACAACCTTACCCAAACACGATGGGTGAATCATCCGTTCCTACTATTCATCAACCAGAAAGCCCTGTTGAAGACTACCAGGTACCTGTTGAGTTCCGTCTTACTGAGGAACAAGAATATCAACTGCTTAATGATGAAGAAGCATTACGTGAAGCATTAACAGAAGAAGAACGGGAGAAACAAGAGTTGGCGAAGCAAATCAAGTGGGAAAAGACACGCGAATTCACCAAGAGATCGTGGGGTATTTCATCGGAATCTGATTCAGATCCCGAAACCGATTAAATTTCGTCGAACCGTACCGTATTGTATCGTATCGTTTTTAATTTTATTCCGTATTTGTAATTTTTATTTCCGTATTTGTAATGTTTTATTTAAGTGAAACAAATTTTATTTTGTGTGAAAAATGAAAAAAGAAATAAAATGGTGAGTGGTGGGACCCAAGAGAAGAGGAGAGAGACTAGCTGTGAGTGAGGGGGTGTTTAGTTGGTTTTTAGTTTTGGTTAGTTGAGATGATGTGGCGCTGAGGTGACACAAGTGAAGAGGGTTTACCTTGTTGTGATACCTTTTATTCTAAGCATATTTTTATGTACTAGATGCATTTAGGCTATGTTTGGCAAGAGCTTTTTTAAAGCTTTTTCAGAGCTGTTAGCTTTTTTGTTAAAAAAATAATCTAATAGCTCTGTTTGGTACAACAAATTTTAAGAGCTGTTAGTTTTTTATTTTCCCCAAGTAGCTCTTAAATTAAAAGCTGTCTGATACAGCTTTTTAAATTGTCAAGAGTTGTTAAAGCTATAGATTACTGATATACCCTCTAACCATATTATAATTTATTTAAATATGTTCTTTTAAGTCATTTTACATTTTAATTTTTACAGTTAACAGCTAATATACCAAACACTTCTATTAAAAATATAACTTTTTAATAAACAGCTTACAGTTAACAGCTTACAGCTTACAGCTTACAACTAATTTTACCAAACATAGCCTTAATATAAATTTAGTAAAAAAAAAATTATTTTTTCAAAAATTAACAATAAATCGAAAGGTTTCCAGGCTTCGTCCGGCTTGTTCGAGGGCTTGTAGACATGAACCTCAGATTACTATAACTCTATAAGATACGTGTTTCTTCCAAATCAATTAAGACTTCTATAACAAATTCCATCAAGTGTTAACTAATACACTAATCAGTTACAGTAGAAACTTAGAATGTTAGATCAAATATTACAATTAGACAATCATTATGAACAAAGAAATAGACCTATTCAAAGAAGTCATGAGCTAAGTTTCTACAGCTTTTATGAAAAGAACAAGTGAAGAAGATATTTGTAGCAATAATCATGTGCAGCTAAATAAGCACTATCACAATCTATTTCAAGTAAAGCATAGTGTAAGATTTTTAGTCGTCAGTTTTCTTTTTTTTCATGGATATTTTGTTACGGGTGCATATGTATACTCTTTTGCAATGTTGCAAAACAAGATCTACAAGGACGATTAATCGTCGTTTAATCGCTACAACTTATCGATTAATGTAAAGTCCATCAACCTTGCCGATTAATGTAAAGACGATTAATAATAGTCAAATGGGGTCAATGGTGGTCAAGGGAGGTCAAATTTGCCTGAAACCTGCAAATATTGCCGAAAATACCAAAAACTCACTAAAAACTTGTGTTTATCACTTATAGTAACTATTTATAAGTATGATAAGTTAGATTTTAGGAATAATAATGCCGAAAATACCTAAAACTCGTTAGAAATACCCAAAATTTTCCAAAAATACCCAAAAATTTAAAAATTCTGATCCGATTAATCGTCGAGTAATCCCGCCTAGAACGATTACAAGCTACAAGGTAGTCGACCGGCCGGCTAGCGATTCACGATTTTTTCAACATTGCTCTTTTGTTTTTATTTGAACTCAAGATGTCTAAAGTAAAGTTGTAGAAATGATGATACATAGCAAACGATCTATCATTCATATATCGGTTGTGACTTGCTAAGGAGGTTTGGAAGCTTATTCGGAGGTGGTTCGATGTTGCCTTTCCTCTTTTCGATTCCGAAGCCCATTGGATTGATATGCCGGATACGTGGCCTATAGTTTGATTGTTATTGTTCCGAATTTTTTTTTGGTTTATTTGATTGTGCCGTAATAGTGTCATCTTTAACCCTCGCTCGTTAAAGAAAAATGACATTTTCGATTATATTCTTTTTTATGACTTAAACGTAAAGATAGTTTGTCATGTAGTTGGATAGATCGGTTTAAATTTACTTTGTAATTTTTAGCACCTTGCTATTTTTTTCAATAAAATTGTTGTCTTTATAAACACTAACAAACCCTAAAACTTGCATCAAATATCAGAGAACTTTGTGTAAGTTTGAAAAAAAAAAGGTCTTGAATAATAGGGGAGTACTGTAAATTTGTAATTAGGTCAACTAAAGCCTTCAGGTAGGGGTGAGCATGGTTCGGTTTGGTGCGGTTTTTGACTAAAATCGAACCGCAACCGCACTTGCGGTTTTTAAAAAAATAGAAACCGCACCGAACCAAAAACCGCGGTTTCGGTTTTACGGTTTCTGCGGTTTTGCGGTTTTTAACCGCACCGAACCATTACTTGTGACTCATATAATGATTGTGACTTTTTGCGGTTTTTTGTTTAAAATGTTGATATTTTTCTCTTATAACAATGTATAAATTGAATCTAACAAACACTTTACTAATAACTTATATGAATATCAAGGATAATATCCACTAGAAGTCTTATAACTCGCATAAAATAGTCGATGTGACGTTTTTCAGTATTAAATAATTATTGTGTGGCGCGGTTTGGTTTTGCGGTTCGGTTTTACGGGCGAAAACCGCAACCGAACTACATTTGCGGTTTTTCCTTTTTCTTAAAACCAAACCGTCGGTTTTTGTCGTGGTGCGGTTTCTGCGGTTCGGTTTTTACGATTTACGATTTTGCGGTTCGCGTTTCGATTTCTACTCACCCCTAGCTTTAGGTTATATAGCTTGAGAAGTTACATAACTAACCCTGCAAAATAAAAACTTACAAAAGCATACTAAAACTTTTAAGTTGTAATATTATAAAATATTTTCAACAAAAACCTATCAAGATTCAGGGCCCGTTTGGTTTGAGATCAGGTTTTACTTTGAGTGTAGGTTTATAAAGTGGGTAGTTTAGTATTAGATAGTATTAAATGAAAAGTAATGTTTAGTTTGAATATTAGATTTTGATTTTGATTTGATATAGAAAAAAAAGAGTATATATTATTAAATGTATTAATAATTATTTAGTACTAAATAAAATATTTTTTATTTCAATATAAGATTAAAGTAATTTTTTAATTAGAAAGGACAAAAACATTATGAGTAAATCAACTTGACCCAATGTTACCTCAAAATCTGATCTTCTCCCCCTACTTTTGACACAATACGAACATTTTAGCAAGAGATCCAAATTTTCCACTTTAAGAATCCAACCAAACACATAGTTATACTCATTTTTTTACCAAAGGAACATGCTAAAATGACCCAAAAGCTTTAGTCAATATATTTGCAATGTTATTTTTAAAATCAACTTTTACGATCTTAATAAACTCGTAAACCATTCTTTTCTTTTACCAAATGAACACAATTGGTCAAAAATATAAATTGTGTGACTTTTTATGCAATTAAAAAAATATAATACTTTGATTAGAAATGATTTTTAAGTTTTGTACTTTTTTTTATATTATTTGTCCAATAGTATAATCTCTTGATTTTGTTAGTTAGATGGCCTTGTTTTTGTTGTTGTGGCATGTTCACATTTGCAACTCGTGAATTGTAATAAAAAAATTGTTGCTGACAAATATTGGCGAAAATATATTGAGTTTTGCTACATCCACAAAAGATTTACAAACAAAAATCCACAAAGAGTATGTGTCATGTTTTAATTGGTGGCTTTCTAAATGATTTTTCTCTCTCTTTTTTATTAACCCAATCAAAGCATTACACATACTCTTTGTGGATTTTTATTTGTAAATTCTTTGTATAAAAATTTGTAGATCTCTAATATATTACTGTAATTAATTTGTAGAGAAAGAACATCAATATGTATAAAAACTCGAATGTAGGATTTTCAAGAACCTTGCACCATAACAAGTAGACTGCATTATATTTGCCTTTGTTAAAGAAATTGTTCAAAATTTTCTTTTACGTAAACATGAATTATATGACCCACGTATATTTAACAGACAGAAGACTTATGCAGTTGTGCGTAGGGGCGTACCCACATGGGAGCCGGGTGTAGCACGGGCTACACCTGATTTTAGGTCACGAAGGGTAATTTGTTATAAAATAGGTCGTTTCTCGATACGTGCAATACTCGTTTTTACATGATGTGAGTCAACTTTAGTTTTAGTAATTGTAAAAAAAATTGTGCAATATCCTCTTTTAAATTCTGGATCCACCTCTGATTGTGCGACTACATTCTTGACACCCCTTTAAGCCGCTCTGAATATAAACTTAATATATTCTAATAACAAACATCATATGATATGTCGCATGCCTTAAAACACCAAGAGGATGTAAAATTATTGCCTAAATAATCTTATGTGTAGTGATTAAAATATTGAAAACCAGTAAACACCAAGCCCTCAACTTCTAATTGTTCTACACCTAACTACCTTGCTAATTGTCTCTCTACATATTTTCTTAGGTAGGTGGTGCATTTGAAAATTGGGTTTCATATATAAATACGTGTCTGGCTTATTGAATAAATAAAGTGTACTGTAGACACAATAGTATGAAAGTACATAATTTAAAGATGATCGACCTGATGGTTTATGATTAACATAATAATTATAAAATAAAAACTTTAACATAGATCAAAGAGCATACAGCGGAAGCAGATTAACAAGATTTTTAAATAACACAATTATAATTAATCAAGGCTAGGGTTACATACCTTTTTCTTAGTAGAACAATCACCGGTAAAAATAGATCAAAAACACCACCAGGATGTAATCTAAAATAAGATCACACCACGATCTTGTACACACGTGATACGATGAGCTAATCGTGAGTCTAGCACGAACAGAACCGAGCCTTCCAAGCCTATGGAAGATCTACCCAACAACCCTAGAGAGGGGCTAGGACTAGATCTAAAATAGCTTTTAGAAAATCAAAGATGAACCCTAAAAAGGGTGTATATGGCCGGCGGTTTTTAGAGCTAGAAAGAAGAATATGGAGTGAAAAATATGAGGCCTTAAGGTTTGTTTATATACACCTTGGAAACTTATCTTCCAAGGTTTAAACAAAGATAAAGCCTAAACTTTTCATCCCTATCCTTCTTCCTCTAATAGGCCGGATATAAACATGTGCTAAAAGGGGTTTCCGGAACTTTCCGACACCTTCTTTTAGCTTCTTTAATATTCTATAACGATCGTTTAATACTTAACTTTTAATTACTTAACGATCGTTAGCTACAGTTTGATTTAATAAATACAATAAATATATTTAATAAATAAATTAACTCTTCACGTAATGTGTGCAATCCCGTGATCTCGAGTTCGATCCTATCACACGACTATCGATTTTAAAGTCCATAAACTTTCAGCTCCCACTTGGACAAAATTCGAATATCGTGATCACATTGATTAGCGTCTAGTTACACTAACAATGTCACTAGTACAACTCGAGTAAGGCTTCATGGACAAAACCTTTTAATGATATACTAGCCCGGTATCCGCGCAATGCGGCGGCGGGTACCCGTTGACTATTTTTTATGGTTGTATGTGTTTTAGGGATAAGGAAATATTTGGATTTTTATATGGTATTGTCGAAATGTTGCTAATGAGTTGTTAAAAGATTTGTATTATATAGGTTGTTACAAGTAATTATATTTAATAAGTTGTTACAAATATATACAATTAAAGATATGTATAGCAAAATAAGGCAATTCATTCTATTATAAGAAAGTTAAATTATTTAATTTTAAGTCTTAATATTAAAAAAAAAATACTAAATGCTTTATATAATTATAAACATGTAAAGATAGAGATTATTATTCATCGTATATAATCATTAACGTATGCTTTTTTGTTACAGAACCAAATGAATTTCATAGAATTTTAGCAATATCAAGTAAAACCACAGCCATTTAAATCTAATAAAAAAATACAACAAATGTTACATTGAACATTTTTTCGATAGAACTTACAACGTTAAACAAATGCGTTTTTGGACATTAGTCGTGATGTATAAGAATCTCCAAACCATATATCAAAGCTATCCAAATGAAAAAAAGAAGCTAGTGCCTAAAAAATTGGCTCGGATCAGGTTAAGCAAGAGTTTTTGTTTGAAAATGATAGCCATAACAAAGCTTGAGTTACGATTTACTAAAAAGATCACCGAAATCATCAAATTTTGTTAAACCAAACTCATTACATCAAGCCAACATTTATCCTCATTGCCAAGAATTTGGAAATAAGCATAAAAGAATCCAAAATCAAACATAATGTGTCTTATGAAATTCATCATGAAACACTCTCACCACAAATACTATTCGCATAATCGAATCGAAAAATAATCTTATGAGAGTTGCGTTTAAACCTCCCAAAAGACACAGATATCTTATGAGACCACCAACGAATACCAACAAAAATACACACCGATTTTATTTGTTGTTTTATGAGAGCATATTTTTAGTGAAGAAGATGGTGCAGTGTTTTTAGTATTGTGAGAACATATTTTCTATAAATTGTGAGTGGTTTTTTGGCTTATATATAGTATTATTTTATAGCTTGTTTATTTTTAATAAGATGTTACGAAACTTGTATTAAAATTAAAAGGCCGTTATAAGTTTTTCAAAATGACCATATTAATATTATACTTGTAACAACTCAAACTCTTAAAGACACTTAAAAACTTTTAATTTTCTGTGTATGTATTGATTTCATAACAAAAGTAATACAAATATTTCTTTTAATAGTAATGTTTGAGTCTTAATTTTTTTAAGACTTCTAAATAAGGAAAAAGGTCTAAATGTTTTATAAATTAGTAGAGATAATCATTATTATTATCCTCTCATTTCAAATACATTGTTAATAAGGATATGGATCTTAGTCATTCCTTCATTAACTATTCTGTTTCTCGTTTACGGATATAGCAAGATTACCAAAACACATTTGGGTGTGGCCACACAAACATCTTACTACTCCCCCGAGGGGCCCAGTTGTATTTATACTTCAAATAATAATTTGAAGGAAACGAATCCCATTTCGACTACAAGCAAAACACATGAACTTCGCAACACTTCTGAAAATAACCCTTATGACTACCAGTTACGTTTAGCGTTAGGTTACCTTACAGAAATGCACTATATTCAATGCGGTTTTCTGGCATCTCAGGTCCAAGGATAACTATTTATGATTTACTTAATGACAAAGATCCATAAAGTAAAATCACATAGTTGGGATAAGTCCAATATTTGATCCATCAAATATCATCCAAAATTGACCAATATACTTTCAAGTATACTCTGTCACTATTTTGAATTGTCTTAATTTAATAATACTCCCATATTATTAATCGACAACGGACATTTAGAAACATCATAATGCTCACGGATTAAAACATGTAAAATAGGATACAAAATCAAATAACAGAAAAATAAACGAAATCCAAACTTTATTTCATCAATTCAATAGTGTCTTACATCCTTTATCCAAATACTAATCAACAGATTTATTGCATGAATTCGCTAGCTAGTTGCAGCCCAATTGCCTTGGCATGCTTAACGACCTTTGGCCTAGACAAAGCCTTAGTAAAAGGATCAGCTACATTATCATCTGTGTGAACTTTTATCAATTTTATTTCTCGAGCTTCCACTTGTTCTCGAACGTAGTGATATCTACGTTTAAAGTGTCTGGCGCCCTTCATGACTCCAGGGTCATTGGCGAATATTATTGCCGCAGAGTTGTCGCAATATATATCAATAGGTTCTTTAATTGAAAGCATCACTCCAAGATCTCCAATAAACTTCCTAATCCAAACAGCTTCCATTGCAGCTTCTGAAGCGGCCATGTACTCAGATTGAGTCGCATGCATAGCAATGGTTTTCTGCTTACTGCTCTTCCAGTCAACTGCTCCTCCATTGATGACAAACACGTAACCCGTCTGAGACTTCGTATCGTCTTTATCACATTGCCAGGACGCATCACAGAATCCTGTTACATTCAATTATGTGTCTGGTTTACCCCCGAATACCAAAAACATATCTTTCGTACTTCTTAAATACTTCATAATATGCTTAACAGCAGTCTAGTGGGACTTTCCTGGATTCTGTTGGTATCTACTGACCAAGTTCTGAGCAAACGCCACATCAGGCCTTGTGCATCTTACAGCATACATAATAGATCCTACAGCCGAAGCATAAGGCACCTTCTTCATGTAAGCCACCTCTTCAGGTGATGATGCATCTTTCTCATGACTTAACTCATGATTAACCTCCATCGGTAAGAAACCTTTCTTAGAGTTATGCATGTTATATTTCTTCAATATCTTATCAATATAAGCATCTTGGCTAAGACCAATTAACCGTCTACTCCTATCTCGATAGATCTTAATTCCCAGAATATATGCAGCATCTCCCAAATCTTTCATAGAAAAACATTTACCAAGATAATCCTTAACTTCCTTAAGTCTTGGAATGTTACTTCCCATGATCAATATGTCATCGACATATAGAATTAGGAACACTACATTACTCCCACTAGCTTTGCGGTATACACATGGTTCATCACGATTTTGAACAAATCCAAACTTTTTGATTTCTCCATCAAATCGCTTATTCCATTGACGTGATGCTTGCTTCAAACCATAAATGGATCTTTGAAGTTTGCACACGCGCTTTGGATATTTAGGATCAACATACCCTTCCGGTTGTTGCATATAGATGTCTTCATCTAAGCGACCGTTCAAGAAGGCAGTTTTAACATCCATTTGCCATATCTCATAGTCATAGTATGCTGCTATAGCTATGAGAATCCTAATAGCTCGTAAGTCTGCTACAGGAGAGAATGTCTCCTCGTAGTCTATGCCAAAAGTTTGAGTAAAACCTTTAGCCACTAAACGTGCTTTATAGGATTGTACATCACCATCCATGTCAGTTTTCTTCTTATAGATCCACCTATTTTTCACCACTTTAGCATTTTTAGGCGCGTCCACAAGAATCCAAACATCATTGATTTCCATGGATTTCATTTCCTCATTCATCGCAACTATCCATTTTGACTTTTCTGGATCAGACATTGCGGATCGATAGTTAGCAGGTTCACCAAGATCCCCTACTTCCTCCTCATCATCCTCTATGTATAGACATAGTTTGTCCGGTGCACGTATAGCCCTTTGAGACCTACGTGGAGGAATTAATTCCGGTGGAACACTCAGACTTTCTGGTTCTACAGGAATTTCATCGCTAGTATTTTTAGAAGGCAATGTATCTTCTTGAATTTCTTCAAGATCATAATTTCTCCCACTGAATTCTTGATTTACAAGATCATTTTCAAGGAAGTCTCCATACCGAGCCACAACTATTTTGTTCTCAGCCGGATAATAAAAGTAGTAACCCATAGTTTCCTTAGGGTAACCTACAAAGATACATTTAACTGAGCGTTGTTGGAGTTTATCTCCAGAGTCACGTTTCACATACGCCTCACAACCCCAGACTTTCAAATAAGACAAATATGGCTTCTTGCCATGCCATAGTTCATATGGTGTCTTATCAACCTTCTTTGTGGGAACCATATTCAAAATACGAACAGCAGTTTCAAGAGCATAATCCCAAAAAGATAATGGTAAAGTTGTAAGATTAAACATAGATGGTACCATATCCAATAATGTACGATTTCTCCTTTCAGATACACCATTTTGTTGTGGAGTATATGGAGAAGTAAGTTTCTGAACAATTCCATTCTTACTTAAATAATCTTTAAACTCTTGACTTAAATATTCACCACCACGGTCAGAACGAAGAGCTTTAATCTTCTTTCCCAGTTGTAACTCTACTTCGGCTTTAAACGTTTTGAATGTTTCAAATACCTCATGTTTATGCTTAAGTAAATAAACATAACCATAACGGCTATAATCATCCGTAAACGTCAAGAAGTAGCTAGCACCTTTCCTTGACACATGTCTAAGTGGTCCACACACATCAGTATGTATCAAACCAAGTAGTTCAGTAGCCCTTTCAATATTGCTATTAAAAGGTTTCTTGGTCATCTTCCCAGAGATACAAGATTCACATTTATCAAATGATTCATCATTGATACTTTCCAAAAGCCCATCACGTTGAAGCTTTTGTATGCGAGTCTTCCCAATGTGGGCAAGTCTACAATGCCAAAGATAAGAAGAGTTCTTGTCTAACTTACTCTTCTTATTCATGCTAAAAACAGAATTATTTTTCCTCTTGGGATTTATATCATGCATGTTAATTTCAAAAACACCATTCACAGAAATCGCATCAAAATAGAATAAACCATCTTTGAAAACAGAAATTCTATTATTATCAATCGTGTGAGTAAATCCAAGATCCAACATACTAGAAAAGGAAATAACACCCCTAACAATTTTAGGTGCATAATGACAATTATTTAAAGACAGTATTAACCCGAAGGTAAAACTAATTTAAATATTCCTATAGCTTCAACTGCTGCTTGTGCGCCATTGCCCACTTGCAGAAATTGTTCCCCATAGGTAAGTCTCCTCTTCAACTCAAATCCCTGCAGGGTATTACAAATATTAATACCACATTCCGTATCATATACCCAGGAGTTTGATTTGTATGAAAGATTAAATAACTCTATCATAAATAAGTTACCTGAAGATGGTGCTGTAGCAACTTGCTCAGCCTTCTTCTTATGTTCTGCCATTTCATGGAGATAGATAGAGCAATTCCTCTTCCAGTGTCCAATCATCTTGCAGTAGTGACAAGTCTCATCTTTCAGAGATTTCTTAGCAAAGTTTTGCTTTGGTTTTGATGTAGTCGCAACTTGCTTGCTCTTATCAACCTTGCCTTTGCCTTTCTGCTTCTTATTCACTTGCGGTTTTGGTTTCGACACTCTACCCTTTTGTACATAAAGTACTTGAGGAGTAGCAGTGGGTGCCTTATCTTTCAAACCCTTTTCAAAGTCAATGAGCATTGCATGCAAATCATTAACTGTCTTCCCCGTGCAATGCATATTATAGTTACGAACGAAATCATTGAAGTCCTTATTAAGGGACCTATTGATCAAGTTAATAGCCATATTATTATCAAAGGGTTGTCCTAGTGCGATGAGTTGTTCCATATAACCCCTCATCTCCATATAATGGTCACTTACGGACTTACCAGGAGCTTGCTTGCAACTATGTAGAGCATCAACCAGATCATAGATCTCTACAGCTTGCGGCGTTTCATACACAGCCTTGAGTTCATCAAGCATTTGCTGAGGAGAAGCTAGCTCATACTTCCTTTGAAGTGATGGAGCCATTCTCCCTAACATTACAGCAGCCACCTCATGGTGCTTCTTAACGTTAGCAGCGTGTTGAAGCCTTTCCGCATCAGTTGCTCCTTCAGCAAGATCCTCCGGAAAAGGAGTTTCCAAGATATTGATGGTACCCGCTGCTCTCAGAACAATTCTTAGTGAGCGGTACCAATCATTGAAATTAGGGCCAGTAAGTTCAGGCCGTTCAAAAAAATGCTTTGAACGCCGAGCTTATTGTCAGATTGTTTTCGGGTTGAGCCATTTCTACAGAAATAAGTTCAAACATTAGTATTTTCGATAACAAAATTCAAGAAAATAAAATTACCCCGGTAGTAAAACCATAGTATTTTCCTTGAAAAACTAGAATCCATATTGACATAGATTTATCACATCAGTTGATCTGCTAGTGACAAATGTATTCAACACAGTAACTTGTCGAACAATAATTGCCAAATCATATTGCAATTTCTAGATATGTCAGGGATTTACATTGCCAAAAACTTTTGCATTGTAAACATGTTTTATCCCTTCTTTATGCCTTAAGTTTCCAGTTCTCACTGAGTAACTAAATTAAGTTGACTAATCTAAAGAACGTAAAACCTTCATGTGCAATCTTATTCAGTCATGAAGTTTTATCTCCATTACAACATCGTCCAATATCTTATATGACGACAATTGTAACTTCAAGTGTTCGTCAATTAGAGGGCATATGACTTAAACTTTAGGGTATAGATTTTGGTGTCAAAATCATGTATGGAGAAGCATGCATACATCTCCATAGCATAAGTTTAATAAAACGTTTAGTAAACTTTTTGGTGAGACTAAAAGTTCATCATATATTTGCAAGTTGAGGTATTGGTTAAACCAAATAACCTTAAAGAATTATACCAATAACAACCGTAGGTAATTCCAATTTTGACGCACAGGCGAGCCGGGAATTTGGTCAGCGTAAAAGCATAGCACCTCCTTCCTTAACCGGGTACTTGACCAGCGGTGCGTTATACCCACTTTATAGTTTGTCAAAATTGAGTAGGCCGTTAAGTTGCTATTGCAATTCTAATCAACACAAATCATATGTAATTTAGGTCTCAAAACAATTCATTAATTTTGATAAGATTTAGTCCATATTATTTTTCTTAAAAAAAATTACCCTTGTTTACAACATACAATTAAAAAAAAACGCATGAAAACAAGTAGTACAAAAAAACTAAATCAAATAGCCACATGCAAACAATTTATTCAAAGAACATCAAATCTAGGGTATTTATGAACATAAAAAGTTTTCCCTAATTTTAAAACTTTGAATCAAATAAAGCAAATAGCAATCAAAATTATATGATCCGTAAAAAACATGCATGTTTATTACGGATCTTCCATATTCTCTTAACAATTAAAAAACTACTACGGATCGTAACCACACATGACATAACAATTAATTCATGCATACATCTAAAGTTAATTACCATGTAATTTTAGGGTTTACAAAAAAAAAAAAATTTTTTTTTTATATAAAAAAAACGACAAAGCCATTTTTAAACAATAAAAAAAACAAAACCCCTAATTTTTATAAAACCTAAAAACAACATGTAATTTTAACACAAATCAATATTAGTTAAAAAAAACTTTAGATCTTGATAATTATAATCATGTTAAAACGGCTCTCGATGCCACTGATGGTTTATGATTAACATAACAATTATAAAATAAAAACCTTAACATAGATCAAAGAGCATACAGCGGAAGCAGATTAACAAGATCTTTAAATAACACAATTATAATTAATCAAGGCTAGGGTTACATACCTTTTTCTTAGTAGAACAATCACCGGTAAAAATAGATCAAGAACACCACCAGGATGTAATCTAAAATAAGATCACACCACGATCTTGTACACACGTGATACGATGAGCTAATCGTAAGTCTAGCACGAACAGAACCGAGCCTTCCAAGCCTATGGAAGATCTACCCAACAACCCTAGAGAGGGGCTAGGACTAGATCTAAAATAGCTTTTAGAAAATCAAAGATGAACCCTAAAAAGGGTGTATATGGCCGGCGGTTTTTAGAGCTAGAAAGAAGAATATGGAGTGAAAAATATGAGGCCTTAAGGTTTGTTTATATACACCTTGGAAACTTATCTTCCAAGGTTTAAACAAAGATAAAGCCTAAACTTTTCATCCCTATCCTTCTTCCTCTAATAGGCCGGATATAAACATGTGCTAAAAGGGGTTTCCGGAACTTTCCGACACCTTCTTTTAGCTTCTTTAATATTCTATAACGATCGTTTAATACTTAACTTTTAATTACTTAACGATCGTTAGCTACAGTTTGATTTAATAAATACAATAAATATATTTAATAAATAAATTAACTCTTCACGTAATGTGTGCAATCCCGTGATCTCGAGTTCGATCCTATCACACGACTATCGATTTTAAAGTCCATAAACTTTCACGACCAGTATACGAATAATAATAAATGGAATAATGACTGGTGATTTATTGTAGCTTTGTCCATCACGTTATCGTCATTGAATTTACACGCATGCGCCACGGGCATGAATGTTAACTACTTATACAGAATATATTTTGTTTAGGTAATTTCTTACTTCGACTTTGAATCGGAGAAATTTTTGAACTTCGGCTAAACTTGTGTAGATGTTGAACTTAGACCAAGCGTTGATGTGAGAGTAAATATGTAATATTTAGCCGAAAGGGAGAGTGAACAGAATATAAATGTGAAATATCATAATTAAAAAATACGTTATTTTAACATTAGACATTGAGAGGTATTTATATTGCTTATATTTCTTAAAAAGCCGCCAAACCCATGGGCCTTTGTCTGGTGTCTGTAGGTCACATGAGAAACGATGCTTTTGAAATATCATGATAGTTGTTCCTAAGCTTTAGCATTGATTTTAGACCTGACTATTCAGATGAGATTGTACTTTTTGAATTCTAGTCGGTCTATTGTTCGGACTTATCCTAATCGAACATATATACGAACATATCACGAGCATTAACATGTCTGATTTTGCTTAGATCAATATTTTTCCGGCCGTTTCAACTATGCAAAAATGCAACTAAATTACATTTTTTATGAGTATAGATAATTTTGTTCCCGTGAACTTTTGAGCTTTCTGTTATGTCATGTCGAAATATAAGACTTTTCATGAGTTAATAGATTAATTTTGTTGTCACAACAACAATCAGTTTTTTTCTAAAAAAGGACATTTTGTGTCTTTTAAAAATGACGTGTCTTCGCTAAAACCCTTTAGTGGAGTCGTGGAAACATGGCCTCACCAAAAACCATCCACGCTATGTCATCAACGTCGAATAGTAACCGTAAATTAATCACACAATTAAATGATATGTGTTATCGGCAAAACCTTTAAAGAGGACATGTTATCGTCAAATGGTTGACGGAAAAAAATGAATAATATAAATTAATAAGAGAGAAATCAGTAAAAAGTGATCAGCTTTTCAGCGATGACACAACCTTGCCAAAAATTATGATCAAATTTTCTTCGCCTTAGTCAAATCTGAAAGTCGCGTCTCTTTTATCGTTTAGCAACCTTTAACAAGGGCATGAGTAAATCCGTCAAAAACTTCGTCGTCGGTTCGCTTGTATCGTAACAAAATTAGCATACGATCTAATAATAATGTAACTTACGATATCATAGTTATAATTATAATAAAACTAAACAAAATCAACTGTATACATAGGTATGACGACTATGAAATATCATCATGCACCCGTAGCTGAATATGTACAGATAATACGCGTGGCTGGTCACTTGGTCTTGGTCTTAATACACTATAATATTTTATTAAGTTGTTAAAAATTGAAGTGACTAATAATCTTATAAAATAACTGAGTTATTATAATTTACTTGGTAAAACTCTAACAACTAACCTAATTATAAAATGTAGGTCAACATTGGTTTCGTCAAGAATGGTAAGTGGCATAGTGACAATATTGACTATTCGAAACCTTTCTTAAGATCTCGTAATTATTTCTCTTTTATGAAAATCCCATATACAATGTCGAATAATCATTTTCTTACGTACAGAAGGTTAATAATTGGTAACCCGAATGTGGTTTTTTTTTTAATGTTGGATGTATATGAGTCATTCGACTAGGATGAGCATTTCGTTTCGAATTTCGAAACCGATCCGGAACTATATCAGAATCGTATCAATTTCCGTTCGATATGATACCGGTATTAGGGGTGCAAACAAGCCGAGCTTTTATCGAGCTATTCGAGCTCGAGTTCAAGCTCGACTCGATCGAGCCGAACTTTTATCGAGCTCAAGCCCGAGCCCAAGCCCACTAATATGGCTCGAAACATATAATGAGCCGAGCTCGAGCTTTTGGTAGCTAGGCTCGAGCCCTTATCGAGCTTTTTCGAGCCTTCCATATTTTTATATAAGTACGAAAACGTTCATTTAAGTATTAGCCTTATTATCAAGAGTAACTATATATAAAACTTAATTAATTTATTAATAATCATTATCATAGTTTAGTACATACATAGAATTTGTGGTGGTGTGTAAACGATAATGATATATTTGTTTCGTATATGTAATTTCGAGCTTTTCAAGCTAAGCTCGAGCTTTGCTCGAATCTTAATCGAGCCGAGCTCAAGCTTTGAAGGTAAAAGCTCGACGAGCTATCGAGCCGAGCTCGAGCCCATTATTTTATGTTTCGAGCCGATCCCGAGCCCTGTTGAGCTCGGGCTCGGCTCGGCTCGTTTGCAGCCCTAACCGGTATTATGAAATAAGATAAAAAAATTGGTGCCACTAATTTCGTACGGGACCGATACCAAATCAGAAAATTCAAAAACGAGAAATTCTCGATTTCCCGGTACTGGTACCGATATCCGAATCTCGTTCGGTACGGTACCGGTACCATTAATTTATGTTCCGAAAAAATTCGGTACCACTAATTCGAAACGGGATCGGCACGGTACCGATACCATGCTCATCCCTACATTCGACGCCTGTGGTTATAAGGTGTTAGGCTACCTGCAACAGAGACTAGGTCGCGACCTTGATTTTTCAGTTTTCTCTCTCCTGCGACCTAGTGCGACCTATTTGCCCCAACAAAACGCGACCTATTGTGACCTAAATAAAAAAATTAATTTTTTAAACACATTAAATTTCATAAAAAACCATTACATTTATTTAAAAAAAACGTTACATAAGGATTCAAAAAAAAAATTACAATAAAAAGACATTAAACATTACATTAAAAAGCTAATTTATTGATTGCGATTGTTCCAAATGTGTTCCACTAGATCGGATTTTAGGTTGAGATGAACTTGTCCGTTGATTATCTGTTGAGTAATTTTTAGCCTTTCATCATGCGTATTCACCTGGACAACTTGGATTTTTACGAAACTTGGTGAAAAACTCAATCATAACCTGAAAAAAACTCAGTTTAATTTTCATTCAATGATTTACATTTTAGAACCACCTGCTCAACGCATTTCTAAACTTTAAAAACCGGACATATTTGAATACTTGACTCGAGAAACCATTTTGACCTTTTTAACCAATTCCGCTTGCAAAATCGCCACTTGACTTTGAAAATAGAATCATAACCCTAGATTTAGAGCCTGAGAACATCCCTTGAAAATTTCTAAAACTTATTTTATAGTCCTCGAGATTTTATCCAAATATCAACGACAAATTCGGATTGTGTCGATACTCGTCTCCCGGTACACGAATAATTAAACTATCGTAACTTCCTCCTCGTTTTGAGTTAGAAGCTATAATTTATATCAAAACGAAGGTAATGAAAATCTCTACAGTATTATCTCATTTGTACAACAATAATTCAAGCTTAAGACACCAAAATCAACCTCAAACCTACTGCCCTCAATCACCTCATCAAAACTCATACTAAATCACTTTTTCCAACTCAATTTACCCATTTTTCTACCATAACTATCATCCTATGGTTACCCAATATCAATCTTAACACTTGCATGTTACATAAACAAAAATCAAAATCAAAAATTCAAACTTTTTATGATCAAAACATCATAATCTTATCAAGATCATCACATGCATGATCATCAAAACCTTTTACCAACCGCAAATCATAATAAATTTGAAACTTGATGCTTGTGTGAGATTTTAGTACCAATAGAATCACCTTTCAATTACAAGAGTGGTTCTTGATTTAAATTTAGTTAAAACAAGGTAAAATTGAAGATCTATTGTGGTTTTGGTGTGGGTGAGGTCACGGCAAGAGAACAAGGAGGGAGGGGTGGTAGATTTCTTTTAACATGCTACTATGTGTTTTAGATAGTGTAAAAATAATATATAGTGGGGGTGGAGGGGCTTGTTTTGCCAATTTTAAAATCTTTTGGACTAAAATGCAATTAAATAGTTTAAAGGGTAGTAAATGTCTATTTGTCAATTTTTGAAAATATTTACGGGACTCGGGTTTCGTAAAAATAATTTTCAAAAGTTAAAATGCATCATAAATATGATAATATGGTTTCCCGACACGATTTAACACGTCATTAAAATGAAGACATCGAAAACGTCAAACATTGAAACAATCAACAATGAAACGTAAAACATTGGGCATCCTGATGCGTGTCTGGTGTATTGCATTTGGAACAAGTTTTAAATTTATAAACACGAATTACCGGATTGACTAAAAACGCACGGGCAAGTATAACCCTTTCGTTTGTGTATAGCTTTTATGTGGTAATACCGAGATCGTTCACGGGGATCTGGAAAACCTATGATCATTCAAAAATAAAACTATAATCGTTGATTGTTGCAATTGGTGACAAACAAGTAACAAGTAAAAATGATGAGACGAATAATAAGATTAAAAGCAACACTTGGTAAGTACTAGTCTAGGCATCCGTAGTGGTATGCTTGTGATGACATGTTTAACAAATATGATTATGATAATTAGATGGATAATCCAATATATTGTTTTCAAAAGCTTCAATCCTCGTCAAGACTTTGGTTAAAGAAAACAAGCATTAGACTCAATCACTCAATTCAAGACTTAATCCAATTTCAACACATTCAATTCACGGTCGTTTCACGAATTTGCTAACACTTATAATTATGTTTCTTGATAATCAAAACTTCTTAAGAAATGATCAATACAAAAGATAGCCAATAATAGACAAACCAACTATGACTTGTTGATAGAAAATAACCCTTTCGACCTATGAAATCTTTACCAACAAATTAAGTTTTGATAACAACTGTCACATGAAACATAAGTACTAATGGTTCAAAGGAAAGCTTGACATTGAAATAAACATAAATCACAATCACAACCACTACTTCATGCCACAAACATCATCCTGTTAAGTGTAGAATGAGATTTAGCTACTCATAACAAACAATGAAATAAACTCTGAAATAATAGTCTTACAAGTCATAATCAAGAGTCTTACAAAGTGGAAATATGTTGCTAATGATTAGGGTAATGATCCTTAAGAGTTTCGTGATGTTAACTTTGATTTTCGGACTCCAAAAGTGACTTTTCTTGCACCACCTTGCTCAAATCCGGGAATGGAGTTTGGACAAGGTTGAGAGAGTTATTTTGTGGTTATGAAAGATATTATAAGATGATATCAAAAGGTATTTGAGGTGTTGTTGTTACATGACCCTAAGGGTCTTATTTATAAGCAAAATTAAAGGCATGGAGTGAATGCATGGCTTGGAGCCAAAGACATATGCTTGGAGCCAAAGGAAGTCTAGAACTTTCTTGTATGATCTTGTGTGTTCTTCCATGAGCTTGCATGAATGTAGACACAAATTCTGCCTACACAAATGTGGGTGGCAACTTGAGTCCTGCTGGTGGCAACATGGATGAGTTTTGTTGGTGGCGACTTTGCTGGTGGCAACTTCATGCTGAGTGACTTGTATACTCCTTGAAAATACTTTTTCTTGCACCCGAAATTGATCTTTAAAGGCTTGTAACTTGTGCACGGGTCTTGAACTTGACTAGGATTCTTCGTACTCGTACGAATCTCCATGTTTGCGTTGTTTTACACTCTATTCCTGCATTTGGCTACACAAATACTTGCAAACACAATTGGGCACAAATATGCACAGAAGTATCATAGATATAACCAATATACATGTACAAAAGTACGGATAACGCTCCCAAAAACATGTTGTATTGGGCGTTATCAAATCCCCTCACACTTAAGTTTTGCTTGCCCTCAAGAAAGAAGAAAATAAAATTAAATCCAAAGGTACATGTATTTTATAAAAAATTCGATGCAAGTCTACCAAGTACAAGTACAAGATAAAACTCATTGACTTAAGTTTTTTAAGGTTGAAAAAGTGAGATATAAAGTCAATACCCATAAAAATTTAGAAAGTCTTTTATTTCTAACTACACTAATAATATGTGAATTGAATCAACATGTATCCCGACTTAGCACATTGGCTAATCGATACCTTTTATTTCTTCTTCTTCCTTTTTATAACATTATAGCTCATTGGCTATTTATTTGTCTTTTTTACTTTTTCTTTCTTTTTTTCTCCTTTTTTTTTCTTGGATAAAACTCCTAGCCATGGATCAACATACTTGCAAAGTTCATGTTGTATTGACAAACATGGAACTTGCAACTTTCTCCCAATTTTTTTGGATTTTTCTTCTACTATTATATGAGACTTTGACTTGGGTAAGTTTGACACAAAAATATATCTCAAATTTTTAAAAATTACCGTTTGGAAAATTTCTTAATTATTTATATACATTTGCTTGAAACTTTTATTTACGGGGGCAAAACAGAACAAAATTTTAGAATAGCCCAAAAATATGGCAATTAAGCATCTTTTTTCTCGATTTCCCTACAACCCCCTCACACTTAAGTTTAGCATTGTCCTCAATGTGATGAAACTAAACAAAAGTATAGGGAATAAGAGAAAAACCATAATCACGGGCATATCATGTATCATACAAGAGTCTTGTCTTCGCCTTCAACTTGCGGTACCTACAAAAAAGATAAACACACAAAAATACGAAAACACTCTATTTTTTGTTTTTATAGGTTTTTATAAAAGCGACACATGCTACACCCCCTCACACTTAAGCAAAACATTGGTTAAAAATTATGGGGTGTAAGCATGAATTTATTTTAAAAAGGAAAATCACACTTAAAAACTTCTAAACACACATGTTGCCTCCCGAGAAGCGCTTATTTTATTATTGAGTCATCAGCCTGACTCGTACTTCTTTTTATTTTTTATCGAGCGGAAAATGTTCACTTCACTCATCATGGTATAGTTTAACACGGTGTTCATTAATAATGAAGCTTCCCCTATTCTTGTCATACAATTCAACATAACCGGACGGGTATCCATGTTTTACTATAAAAGGACCGTACCACTTTTGTTAAGCTTTGGAGCTTTGAATTTATATCACATATTAAACAAGAGAACTATGTCTCTCTTCTTGAATTCTTTTCGGATTCGAAGTTTATTGTCATGATAAGCTTTGGTACGTGCTTTGTATAATTTGGAATTCTCATAAGCTTGGAGTCTTAATTCATCGAGTTCATGCAATTGCAAGAATTGGTTTTCTCCGGCGATTTTGAGATCGGGATTACAACTTCTCAATGCCCAACAATCACGGTGCTCAATTTCAAAGGGCAAGTGACACGTTTTACCGTACAATAAACGATAAGGTGTTGTGCCAATTGGTGTCTTATAAGCTGTTCGGAATGTTGGAAATAAAATGTAGCCAGTTCACTTGAGCGCTGACAAGAGGAAAACAAGCGTTGATAGGAAGAAAACAAACGCTGACAGATCAAGCGTTGACAAGAAGAAGTCAAGCATTGATAGGTTGAAGACAAGTACTGATAGGATGATGTAGTCTACACGTATTATGTTTCTAGTTTGTTTCTAGTAAAGATAAGTTCAACATTGTATTTTCTATAATTATCTTTACCTAGAATAGTTGATACGTAGACTCTTGTACAAGGCTTCTTATGTCTATAAAAGAAGACCTTTAGGTTATGTTTTATATATAAGTTTTCATACGTTAAAACACTTTCATTGTAAGCAAGTTCGTTATTATCAATCAAGTGAAAGTTTGTTTTACATCTTTGTGTGTTCTTGTTTAAGTGTTAATTCCGCATAACACTTAGATTACTTTATACATAAACAAAGTTTCTCTGCGTGTATAACTTGATCTAATCTCGTATACACAAGCTTAATTGATCTAAGTTTGGGATCAACAAGTGGTATCAGAGCTGGTGAGAAACTTTTGATCTTAAAGAACACAAGAACCCTAAAATCACCAAAACCCTAATTTTCACAAAACCCTAAAAACATCATGTCCAATCCAGAAGTAACCACTTCTTCATCCTTACCAAACATCAAGATTCCCATGCTTGATGCAAACAATTTTGAGCTGTGGAAGTTCAACTTTGAGCAATATCTGGGGATCTATGACTACACTCTCTGGGAGATTATTGAATATGCAAACACATTCAATAAAGCTGAAAAGATTGCTAATGCCATTGCTACAAGATCAGCTGTTGCTGGATGTTCAGAAGCAAATAAGAAAGAAAAATCTGATGATGGTAGAGATGTGTCTGCTGAAGACATAGCAAAGAAAAGGGTTGATATGAAAACCCTAAACATTCTGAAACTCTCTTTGGGGCAAGAAAATCAGCACAAATACAGAGGTTATGAGTCTGCAAAAGACCTTTGGGCAGCTCTTGAAGTTGCCTATGGTGGTAATGATGATACTAAAAAAGAGAAGAAGAAGCAACTCATGCATGAGTATGCTGTCTTCAAGGCTCAACCTAATGAGAAGCTTAGCAGTGTGAGAAGCAGACTGCTTGACATTACAAGCAAGCTGTCCTTCATGGGGACACAAGTTGGTGATGTTGACATTATTGCCACTTTTCTTAAAAGCCTTGGTGATGCATGGAAGATTGAGGCAAGATCTATACTTGCCAATAACACTCACAAAAGTTCTATTTTTGATGATATCTACAACAAACTGAGGTTGTTGGAGAATGAAACTCTTTTGGAGCACGGAAGTAAGTCTACCAATAGTAAGATGGCCTTCTTCTCACATAGTGAAGGTCAATTTGATCCAAAGTACTCATACATGCACCCAGTTACTGGATCATCATGTGTCAACGCTGGATCATGTCCTGTCAACGCTTCACATTCAGACGCTGACGCATACAAAATTGACTCACCAAGAGTTAAGCCTGCTGGTTTGGATCTGGATACTATGTGTGCTTACACTGCTTCTTTGTCCAATGGTTCAGTGATTACATATGAGGACCTTGAGCAAATAAGTGATGAGCACTTGGAGGAGATAGATATAAAGTGGAACATGGCTCTTGCAAGTATAAGAGCAAACAGGTGGAATAGAAGGTTTAAGAAGAAGATGACCTTTAATGCAAAGGACACTACTGGATTTGATAAATCCAAGGTTGAGTGCTATAATTGTCATCGTATGGGGCACTTTATGAGGGAATGCAGATCTCCAAGAAGATCTGATGCTGGAAAACCCTCAAGCCAAATTGTTAAGGCTCAGGATCCTAAGGCCATGGTAGCAGTGCAAGAAATTGATGGTATTGGATGGGACTGGAGCTATTTAGATAAGGATGGGGAAGAAGATAAAGCTTTGGTTGTTGAGATAGAAGAAGAAGAGCATGTTCAATATGCTCTCATGGCACACTCCTCCTCTTCATCAGATAATGAGGTATACGATGATGCTTTTTGTAGTAAGGGTTGTCGTTTAAATACTGAAAAACTTAACAAAGAGGTTTTAAGATTGTTAAGTGATGTGAGTACTGAGAGATGCAAGTTGTCAAACTATCAAATTGCTCTCACTAAAACTGAAAAGACAGTTGAGGAGTATAAGAAAATGGAATTTGACCTAAAAGATAAAATAAATATCTTAAAACATGAGTTTAATGCTAGTAATGATGTTAGAAACATCATGGAAAGGGTCAATGCTGAATTACAGGCTAAGTTAGATGAGGCTATCAAGAATAAGGATAATGTTGACCTTAAAATTCAGAGATTTGATAAGGCCTCACAAACCCTAGGAGAATGTGTTAATAAACAGAGGGATCCTAAGGACATGACTAGGATTGGGATGAAAGACTATACTGTTGTTCCACCACCAGCTAGGGACTTCTATGGTGTCCAAAGAAAGGACTTATCTTGGACTGGTTTACCAGAACTCCAAGAAGAGGAATTTATTACTCCACCAAGAGTCCTTACTCCAGTTGAAGAGTATAGGCAAAAGTTGACTGACTTGAATGAATGGAAGAAAGCCAACCCTACCTTATTTGTCAAGGGTGGCATGCTTTGTGATAGTCCAAATGAGTCGACCCATATTAAGGTAATAAACCCAATCACTGGCAAGACTGTTGATCTTGGCTCAAACACTGTTAGAAAACCTATCATTAAGTATGTAGAAATGTATAGGAATACTAGGTCACCTAAAAGCCAAGTTAGTGATAATAGAACATGCTTCTTCTCTTCTAGACCTAGGGTTGTGTCTAGAAAATCCTGTTACACTTGTGGTAGCTTTTTACATTTAGCATATAAGTGTGTCAACGCTTCCAAAGTCAACGCTGTCAAAAGGTCAAACATTGTCAAACCCAAAACTTTTGTGGAGCAAAGTCCACAAGTTGTTAGACCAGCCCCATTTTTCACTAAAAGGTCTAACACTCATGGACAAAGACCATTTTAGAAGACCAATACCTGGTCTAATAGGCAATGGGTTTCTGTAGCAAACCCTAGGTTCAACGCTGACAAGGGTAATTTCAGCGTTGACAAGACCAAATCCAACGCTGACAGAAACGTTGCCAGACCTAAATATTTACAACCACAAGGTAAGGGGTCTAAAGCTTCTTCTAGCTTGACATGGAGACCTAAGCAAGATCAAAACCCTAATTCTAATGGGATTTCTATGACCTGCAACAGATTTAATTATATTTCAAAGGTCATTACAAAACCAATTGGGGTTAACTGGGTATATCATCCAAAAAGGGATGAACAAGGGGTTGTTATGAGAACTAAGTCTGTTCTTGTTGAACAACCAGATGAATCCAAGTCTGCTCAGGCTTGGGTTCCCAAAGAGAACTAATTTGTTTTCTTTATGTGCAGGGCATTCAAAAACAGGTAAATGATTATGGATATTGGGACAGTGGATGCTCTAGGCACATGACTGGGAAGGAGGATTATCTGACAAACTTCACTCCCATTAAGGATGGTGACAAGGTTTACTTTGGAGGCAGATATGGAACTATCACAGGCAAAGGAACACTTCTCACCAAGAACTTGCGTTTTGAAAACGTGTTTCTGGTAAAAGAACTAGATTACAATTTTTTTAGTGTATCACAAGTCTGTGATAACAAAAATAAGGTTCTTTTTACTGATACTGAATGCTTGGTATTGAGCAAGGATTTTAAAATTCCAGATGAGAAATATATTGACTATAGAACACCTAGGCATAAGGACATTTATAATGTGAATCTTAATGGGATTAGGATGAATATTAATATGTCATGTTTTTATGCTAAAGCTTCAGTTGATGGAAGTAATCTATGGCACAGGAGACTAGGGCACATAAACTTTAAGAATATAAACAGACTTGTGAGACTTTGTTTGGTTGATGGTTTACCTGAAAAGGCTTTCCACAATGACCACTCTTGTGTTGCATGCCTTAAAGGCAAGCAGCACAAGGTCTCATTTAAGTCTAAACAGGTGCACTCTAGTTCTAAACCACTTCACTTGCTGCATATGGACCTGTTTGGTCCAACTAATATAGAGAGTTTGAATGGTAAATCATATTGTTTTGTCATCACAGATGACTTTTCTAGGTTTACTTGGACTTTCTTTTTAGCTATGAAAAGTGACACTGCTGATACTTTAATTGATTTTATTATTCAGATAGAAAAGAAAACTGGTAATGAAGTTAAAATGCTTAGGAGTGATAATGGTGGTGAGTTTAGAAATAAACTGTTGGATGATTTTTGTGCCAAGAAAGGGATTACTAGGCAGTTTAGTGTTGCCAGAACCCCACAGCAAAATGGGGTTGCTGAGAGAAAGAATAGAACCCTAATTGAAGCAGCCAGAACTATGTTGGCTGATGCTCACTTTCCCATAGATTTTTGGGCTGAGGCTATGAATACAGCTTGTTATGTTCAGAATAGAGTATTGGTCAACAAGATACAAAACAAAACACCTTATGAGTTACTTTGGGGAAGGAAACCTAATATTGGTTTTCTTAAACCTTTTGGTTGTCATGTAGTTGTGTTGGATACTAGTGATGCCTTAGGTAAATTTAGTGCTAAAGGTGATGAAGGCTATTTCATGGGTTATTCAGTGCAGAGTAAGGGATATAGGGTTTACCTTAAGAAGGAAAAACGTATACTTGAAAGAGTACATGTTAGGTTTTTAGAGAGTAAACCTAGTGATCCTGAAAGTGGTCCAAATTGGTTGTTTGACTTGGAACCTCTATCTAGGACTTTGAATTATATGGCTGTTACTAATCCAGACATTGTGAAGGTAACTTCAAATGTTGTGGAAGAACCAGTTGTTGATGTTTCAGGTACACAGGTTAATGAACAGGTTGGATCACAAGCATACAAGTCATCTCCCATACAAGAGTATGTCACAATTCCCATATGGAAAGATGATTTTGTTGCTGCTGCTGCTGCTAGAAAGGAAAATGGTGGTCCCCAAGTACCACCAGTTAACAACATGCATGGTCCTTCAGGCGCTAACAAAGGAAAATCTGGCGCTGACAGGACAAATTCAGGCATTGATGGCTCAAACGTTGACAGCACCAATTCAGGCGTTGATGGATCAAACGCTGACAACCTTGGTTCAGGCGTTGACAACACTTTTGAGCATATCTTCTCTTCCAATTTTGAACAAGGTGAACCTTCAAATATACATGAAGAGGTTCATACAACTATTGATGGAAGAGAGTCTGAAGAAGATATTGGCAACTTGGAGAATGAGATTGAAGACAACAGACTTTTTCAGGGAGGAGTGCTCACTTCTACTATGAAGAATCACCCCACTTCTCAAATTATTGGGGATGTCATGTCTCCTGTTCAGACTAGGAGATCTCATCAGAATCTTGGTGGATTTATTGCCAATATACACAAGAAGGTTGATACCCCTCTTGTTCAAGCATGTTTGTTTGCTTGTTTTCTGTCACAACAGGAACCCAAAAAGATTTTTGATGCTCTCAAAGAACCAAGTTGGGTGGAAGCAATGCAGAGCTTAAGCAATTTGCTATTCAGGATGTTTGGGAGCTGGTTGATTGTCCCAGGTATGTCAGACCTATTGGGACAAGATGGGTTCTAAGAAACAAGAGAGATGAAAGAGGCATTGTGGTCAGAAACAAGGCACGTTTAGTGGCTCAGGGATATACACAAGAGGAAGGGATAGACTATGAGGAGGTCTTTGCACCAGTTGTAAGGATTGAAGCTATAAGGATATTTCTAGCCTATGCTTCCTGCATGGGCTTCACTGTCTATCAAATGGATGTGAAGAGTGCTTTCCTCTATGGCACAATTGTTGAGGAGGTATATGTCATGCAGCCTCCTGGTTTTGAGGATCCAGAGAATCCAGACAAGGTGTATAGAGTCAAGAAAGCTATGTATGGACTTCATCAAGTCCCAAGAGCATGGTATGACACACTGTCCACCTATCTGGTGGAAAATGGATTCAAGAGGGGCACCATAGACCAGACATTATTTACAAAGAAGGCTGGTAAGGATGTCTTACTTGTTCAGGTTTATGTTGATGATATCATCTTTGGATCCACCAATCCAAAGATGAATGAAGACTTTTCCAAGCTTATGACAGACAAATTCAAGATGAGTGCAATGGGGGAGATGAACTTCTTTCTAGGATTACAAGTTCAGCAGAAAGAAGATGGTATCTTCATCTCTCAGGATAAGTATGTAGCAGAGATCTTGAAGAAGTTTGGCTTTTTTCCACATGAAAAGAGGGCTACTACTCCTATGGATAGAGAACACCCTTGGGGAAAAGTTGGAGATGGAAAAGATGTGGATGTCAGGCACTATAGATCAATGATTGGTTCATTGATGTATCTCACAGCCTCAAGATCTGACATCATGTTTGTTGTGTGTGCATGTGCACGCCATCAAGTGACTCCCAAAGAATGTCACCTTTATGCTGTCAAGAGAATCTTTAGGTACCTTAGATGTTATCCAGATCTTGGCTTGTGGTACCCAAAAGATTCACCATTGGAGCTTATTGCATATTCAGACAGTGACTAAGGAGGTGATAAGTTTGATAGAAAATCCACAGCCGGTGGATGTCAGTTTCTTGGGAGTAGGTTGATATCTTGGCAATGCAAGAAACAAACAATGGTGGCCAATTCTACAACTGAAGCAGAGTATGTTGCAGCAGCTGCTTGTTGTGGACAAGTCTTATGGATTCAGAACCAGCTGTTAGATTATGGGTATAATTTCATGTATACCAAGATATTTGTTGACAATAACAACACTTTATGCATTATTAAGAATCCTGTACATCATTCTAAAACAAAACACATAGAAATTAGACATCATTTTATAAGAGATTGTTTTGAAAAGGGTTTAATACAACCAGATAGGGTTGACACAGAAGAAAATGTGTCTGATTTATTAACTAAACCTTTTGATGCTGAAAGGTTTCAATACTTGGTAACAAGTATTAGAATGATCAATCTCACATAATATATTTTTTGGGGTCTTATTGTAAAAGTATGTACAGGATAATGCATTGTTATTGGTCTTTTTGAGGATTTAGATTTTCCACTATATTTTCTAACATTGACAAAGGTTACCTTAACGCTGATAAGTGTTATTGTGACGTTGTCAGCAATATATTTGTCTAACGCTAACAAAGGTTTCCTTAACGCTGACAAGTGTTATCGGGACGTTGTCAACAACAATGTTAGTTTTGTGGTTTTTAATCTAAATGTGCAGGTGGTGTTAGCAGTATACCATTAGATACAGAGTTGCTTATGGATCCTTGGAGAATCATTTGAGCATGTTTTTATTTATGGATGATGGTTGGGATATTTATATTCCTATCTTGACATAAAATTTTTATGTTCTTGCATATTTTTGGGCAACATATGTATCATAGTTTAAGGGGAGGTTTTAGGAACCTTTAGGACTTTTGGGTATTCTTATGATACTCTTATCACAATTCTAGATTGTGTCCACAGGTAAGTATGAGTTATTTTTACTAAATCATGAGGCACTGTAGCATGCAAAGTTGATATACTATGCATGCTGCCAAGACATTTTTGGCCTAGAATTGGTTGTGGTTTGTTGGGAGACTTGGGAATGATTTTATCATGGGTTTTACCTGGGAGTAACAAGGAATTTTATGAGATAACTTAGTTGTTAAGAGTCTTGGTTAGCAAGGGACACTAGAGGACTGTTATGTCTATCTTGCATAAGCAAGTGTGCATAACTGGACAGTGCTTGCCGCCCTATAATAATTATCAACTTATAGGTTCTCTTCACTAGGATAAATTACTTTGTTAAGGTTCTTTTTCATTTTTATTACTTTTATTTTTGGACGCTGACAAGTATTTTTCCAAGCGTTATTATGACCAATTTAGACGCTGACATGGCTTTGGCAAACGTTGACAAGAATATAGCCGTTGGGCGTTGATGGGTTATTTTGACCGTTGATACCCATTGGGACCTACCCAGTTGTTATTTTTGACGAATTTTGGGGCCGTAATTTTGGGAGCAGATAACTTTTAATTAATGCATGAGATAACTTATTTTCTTTTCAATATTTTCATCATGATATTTTGAAAATAGTTGCCTCATTTTTTACCAATCACATGCATTTATCTCTCTTATATATTTGGATCCTATTTTTAAACAAGGTACCTCATATTCTTGTCTAACCATTTTCTCCTATAATTCATCTTTCTAAATCATTCACAAACAGCTTTCCACAATGGCTTGGGTTATCCTTTCCCTGATGAGGGAACTTTAAACAAATATCATAAACAGGAGTTTCCCCCAGCTTGGAAGTACCTCATACGTGTCATCTTGCAATGTTTGAGTCCCAAGTGTACTACACACAATGAGATTAATCGATCCATTGCTAGTGCTATTGTGTGCATTGCACGTGGGTAAAAGTTTAATTATTCTAAAATGATTTTTGATGGCATGTGTAAAAACAAAGGGAGTAAGATGACTTTGGCTTATCCTAGATTTTTACAAATGGTTTTTGATGTGCAAAATTACTGCACAAGGGATCATGATGACTTTTATGAGATCCCTGTGCAAAAAAAAGCTATTTTTACAAAGATGAACTCACCCCCTCACCGTGACTTACCCCTCACCCCAGCTATGCTTGCTGTTATTGCAGCCGCACAACCCCAACCAGAACCCCAACCACAACTTGACACAATACAAGAACCTTTACCTTCACCTCAACACATGCAAATTGACCAAGAACCCTTTGATGCTGACACATTAAATGTTGGCGTTGACACAAGTAATCCAAACGTTGACACCATTCCTTTACAGACCCAAACACCCCTTAACCAACCCACATTCATCCAATCCATATCATCTTCTACCCCACCACAATATAGGTTGCAAAAATACCAAAGGACTACTGGAGTGTTCTCCTCTAGTGGTCCTAGCCATGTAGCAGAGAGAACCACCACCACAAATGTGGTTGGTGCTATGGATGAGGCTGGGACTATTGGTTCTGGCTTAGATGCAGGTCAAGACAGTCCTAACATCTTTAAGACCTCATACATGCCTCATGAATCTAACTTGGGAGGTCAAATACCCATTTTGGAGGAGGGCAGATTGGAACCAATGACATTAATGGAATTGACGGCTGTCTGCATTAGCTTGCAAAAGCAAAATGCAGACTTGGTACAAATTGTCAGTACACAAGGCCTTGAACTCAAGCAATTGAGGGAGAGGATTGTTATTTTGGAAAATGCTAGCACAAGGCGTGGAATGGAGGAATCTTCCAAAGGGGAGGATGAGCAGATTAATGTGAGTGATAAGGGCTCACATGATGGTGAATCTTTGGGTGTTGCTGAAGCCCTAACTGAACTGAAGAAGCAACCAGGTTTTGACAGATCTCTGGTAACTCCTACCAATTTAGACTTGTATTTTACAGCTATGTTGGAGCAAATTACAAGAGGCGCTGAGACAGGTAATTTGGGCGTTGACAAGCAAAGTTTGAACGCTGACATGAGTAATTTGGGCGCTGACACAAGCAAATTGAGCGTTGACAGACCTGCAGATGAGGTTGATGTATTCCAGTCATCAGCTATCATCAAAGATGTATCTTCACAGGTATTACCATCATCCTTACCCATCATTGATCCATTAGACAAGGGTAAAGGAAAAATGGTAGAAGTAGAAGTTCCAAAGGATGCAGCACAGGTTGAGTTTGATAGAAGGTTGGCTGCACAACTTGTGGAACAAGAAAGAAAGAAGGTTGGTGAATCACCATTTGTTGTCACTTCAGAGGAACAAGAAGGAAGTGATGAAGCCAGTTCAGATTCAAGTGTGATGATAATTGAGCAACCTGAGAGACTTGAATATGGTGATGATTTGGCAAGAGAGAAGCTGAATGAGTTGAAATTGCAAGTAGATACTGATATGCCAGAAGTTGTTTAGATGTACCATGCTTGGGAAGATAGGTGTATGGAGAATCCAGATTTGACTATTTCAGACCAAATATGGGGTTTGGAGATTCTTCTAAGAGTACAAAAGGACTGCAAGGTAATTCTGAAACACAAAGCTAGCAATATTCTCTCAATGCTAAAGAGGGATAGAAGGGAGCTGTACTACATGCTACTCAGATGTCATGGAACAGGATGGACCTACAAAAAATTGTTGGGATTATCCTTTGAAGAGTTGGAGTACAAGGCTTATCCATTTGGGCAAAAGTGCAGGAAGAAAACACTCTAAGACTTCTTTCTGATGAAAGGAAAGAAGAACTTGCAGAAGAGATGGAACTTAAGAAGGCAATGATTGTTCCAAGACCTTTGAAGAAGGGAGTTCCTCTTGAGTTTCCTAAAGATATGGATAGATTGAATCCAAGTGAAGCTGTTATAAGAAGGAGCATCAAGCTCTCACCATTGAAAGCTTCAGATATGGTACAAGTATTACCTCTTGATGCCAGAAACCCTATTATAAGCTATGAGGAAGATGAAAGTGGGTTTTGGAAGATTGGCAGGTATGGGAAAGAGGTACACACTTTTACTACACGTATATCTCTCTTTGCAAGTTTGGATAGAGAAGACTTGGTAGACCTTTGGAGGTTGTTGGAGGCCAAGTATGAGACTGAAGCTCCTACTTTAGTCAATGGAATAAAACTTTGGTCAACATTCAAGAGAATGTGTGGACCAAGAGAAGAAGATCCTGCTGTTTGGAAGGATCTTGAGGATGATCTCGGTGGTCTTCAATGGCGTTTGTATTCAGCTGCTGGTGTTTATTACTTGAGTTCTATAAAGTTTGCTGAGTATCTTCTTGTAGATGGTCAGTATCCCATGTCCAAAGAAGTTTTGGAGAAGATGAAGACAACACAGCTGGAGATTGATTATTCAAGTGACGTGGCCAAAGATTTGATCAGACATGTTTATTACCAATATGATAAGTGTTGTAAGATTCCTCCCAGTTCTTAATTTTTATTCAGAAACTTGATTACTAGAGTAGATATCAAGTTTAGGGGAGGATTGTTGGGAATAAAATGTAGCCAGTTCACTTGAGCGCTGACAAGAGGAAAACAAGCGTTGATAGGAAGAAAACAAACGCTGACAGATCAAGCGTTGACAAGAAGAAGTCAAGCGTTGATAGGTTGAAGACAAGAACTGATAGGATGATGTAGTCTACACGTATTATGTTTCTAGTTTGTTTCTAGTAAAGATAAGTTCAACATTGTATTTTCTATAATTATCTTTACCTAGAATAGTTGATACGTAGACTCTTGTACAAGGCTTCTTATGTCTATAAAAGAAGACCTTTAGGTTATGTTTTATATATAAGTTTTCATACGTTAAAACACTTTCATTGTAAGCAAGTTCGTTATTATCAATCAAGTGAAAGTTTGTTTTACATCTTTGTGTGTTCTTGTTTAAGTGTTAATTCCGCATAACACTTAGATTACTTTATACATAAACAAAGTTTCGCTGCGTGTATAACTTGATCTAATCTCGTATACACAATCTTAATCGATCTAAGTTTGGGATCAACACGGAATGCCCACAGAGCGTCGTCAAGTTTCCTTGACCAAATGGAAGGATTGTCCTTAACCGTTTTTTCGAGTATTCATTTTAAGGCTATGTTGGTATTCTCAACTTGTCCACTCGTTTGTGTATGATATGCGGTGGCAAAGTGATGGGTAACTCCATAACGCTTTAAGATTTTCTCCATTTGTTTGTTACAAAAATGGGAACCTCGATCGTTAATTAAAGCTTTCGGCATTCCATAACGAGAGAAAAGCTTTTTCAGAAAATTGATTACGGCTTGTGAATCATTCGTGGTTAAAGCTTCGGCTTCGGCCCATTTGGACACGTAATCAATAGCGACTAAGATATATTCGAACTTATGGGATTTGGGAAAGGGTCCCATGAAATCAATTCCCCATATGTCAAATATCTTCGCTAAGTTGGATGCTGTTTTGAGGCATCTCATCTGTTGAAAACTCACTTTATGTGACGACATTTAAGAATTCCCATTAGTTATCATAGTCACACACGTTTAGACTAGACTAGGTTCGTTGTATAGTTTATGTTGTATGTGTGACCATATATACCCCTCCTTAGCTTCCAAGGAGGGGTGTTGCTTGTGATTTTATCATTTTAAAACATTTACATTTTCACACACAATCTTACTTTCTCTCTCTAAACCATCCATGGCTGCCATCTATTTCCACCACCCACATAGACCACCGGATCTAGTAAATTAGCAAATCTACATTTGGCATCAGAGCCTTGGTTCATTCCTTGGATCATGTTTTTGTTTCGATTTGGTGGTCTAAACACTTTTTTTTTGTGTCTCGTTATATAATTTTTTTTGGTCCATATGTCTAGTTTTTTTTTTTTTTTTTTTTTTTTTTTGTCACGATGGTGTTAATGGGTTCAGTTTCTATGGAAACATTGCATTAACTTTGTCACAATTAAATGTCCCGATGTATCAGTCTCACAAATCCTCAATTGTCACAATTTATTGTCCCGATGTATCAGTCTCACAGTCCCGATGTATCAGTCTCACAGTCCGTATGTCTCAAACTCACACCTTTTCACAACTGATTTTTTGTCCTTGGTTTCACGGTTTCAAAATGGGTCATATGATTACTGTTTCTGGTCTTACTTTTAGATCTGGTATCACTTTTCTGGGTTTGCTATTGTTTTCTTTTTGAAGATGCAGTTACCCAGAAAAGTGGACATATTCACATTTCCGGATTTTCAGGAAAAAGGACAGTATTTTGGATAATATTTTTTGAGATGGGAACATTCAGATCGGAATATTGCGATCGCAAAAACCTTTGGTTTCTACATTGCGATCGAATATTCCGATGGAACACAATTGATGCATTCCGATGGAACGCATTCTGACGGATGCATTCCGACGGATGCATTCCGACGGATGCATTCTGACGGATGCATTCCGACGGGGTGTAGAGGAATGATTCCGATGGACAAAACTTCAGATATTACGATGGAAAATAAATAGAAAACATTGCGATAAAAACAGTTTACATTGCGATGAAAACAGTTCACATTGCGATAGGTTTTATTTTTTACCATTGAGACTGTTTCTATTTAACCAGTGGACCAAAAATATGACCAAAACCAAAACCAACTCAACCGAGTCAACTCGGTAATTACCGAGTTGACTCAGTTAACTCACTGAGTCGACTCAACTGCCAACCTTTTTACTCCTCAACTCCACAATCTAAACCTACACCCATCGACACCTATCCCATCTAATCACTCGAAATAAAAATTAACATAAACAAGTGTAGAAATGTTAAATAAGATCCGGTGGTCTAACATGGTGGAAATAGGTGGTGGTAGCCATTGTTGGTTTAGAGAGAGAGAAGAGAGGTTGAATGTGAAAGATAAAGTATATTGAAAATAATAAAAATGACAAGCAACACCCCTCCTTGGAAGCTAAGGAGGGGTATATATAGTCACACACGCACCTTAAACTATACATCGAACCTAGTCTAGTCTAAGTGTGTGTGACTATGATAACTAATGGGAATTCTTAAATGTCGTCACATAAAGTGAGTTTCCAACAATCTTCCCCCATGGGACGACGTGTAGAATTCCTTACAATATTCTTCCTAACAAGTATAAAATGATTAAGAACAAGAGCTTTCATGAAGCATCCAATGCTGATGAAGTCTTCTGAGGCCTTCGTCTTCAAAACGACTCATCTTTAAAGTAACTTGTAGAAGAAATACTGTAACGGCACGAGCTAAGTAACCCATACACTTCTGGTTAAGGAGAAGCTTCTGAATTAGCTTCCCCCTAATTCATGCCACATAAACTTGATGTAGAAGCTTTTAAATAGCTTCCCCTAAACCAACAATCCTCGTAAGCAACTCCAAAGCTTTCAATAAAGCTTAGAATGATTAAGCGCACAGCGGAATCTAATAAGCAAATCCCATCATATAACATGATAATGTTGGTAAGAGGGATTGAAAGTTTGGGGCACACCAAGTAGATCAACAACTTTTCTTCTCACGCTTGAATAATTCTTCAGAAAGAATCAAGACACTTCTTCCCCCACATAGTTGAAGAAGGTAAATCAATCTCAATTATGAAGCTCAAATACTAAAGTGGACACTTTATCCCATTCATGAAGCTGACATCGTAACACCAGAGTCAATTAAGTCCCGGAAATGCACATGTCTTCTTCCGGAGATGCACCAGAGTCAATTAAGTCCCGGGAATGCATATAGGATAATGATGATGTTTAATTGCAACAATCAAACAACTAAACTTCGAATCAGTAGTGTACCGTTTGGAGATTGATAACGACACGAGTTAAAACACTGATTTTCTCTGCGGCTATGACAAATGTCATCCCGGAATATCTTCAAATCAAAAGAAGGTATGAAGTTCATCACGTGTACTCGTTGTGCATTCAATGTGTCTTCTTCTTCCCCCTTGATGGTTTCGAAACTCGGAACCATCAATAAATTGTACGCACATGAACCTGAAATCTCGTGAGAATAATAAATAAGCTGAATTATATATTTTGTGATAATCATATGTTGATCGAAAATCTCTTCTCATAAACTCTCCATGGCCACCTTTACCAACCCACGTGAAAGCAATTTGAAGTGACCACTGAAATAATGAACCGGATACATCAAACGTGAAACCGAATAAGAATCCTTCGATCTTGTGACTTAAGCTTGCACTATTGTTGAATGAAGAACGGTGGAGAAATCTCTAAGTACTCAATGCATCACTGAAGAAGTCTATAAGCACAACACCTCTTGAAATTATCCACGTCGACTAAGCGCGTGACACTGAGTACAACAATGTAACCCCTTTAAGTGATAGTTATCCGAGTCATCAACCATCCACCCCGAACCCGGAAACCAGATAACCAAGTCTTCATTCTAGGATTAAGCACGAGCAAGTTATCTATTAAAAGATAAAATAAATACACGCCTTCGAAAAATCCGTCTTCAATGTCACGTAATTAATACCCGATCAAACAAAATCTGTAGCCACTAAAAAAATCGCCCATTTTTTCTTGGTCTCGTCAAAATAAATTCTCGTCACAATTGTCACGTCATTTTGTCGCGTCACATTTCTCGTCACCCAATCAGTGTCAAGAATAAATTAAAGAACCACAAATGCAACAAAAAAACCACAAATTCAAAAAATGAACTTGTTTGTTTGAGCATCCATTCTCCTTAAACTATTTCAACAATATGGTAATTGTTTCAGCCCATGAACACATCGGTTAAGACATGACATTCCAAGTCCAAAAAACTATCCATCTCGTCACAATGTCTCGTCACTTTAAAACCCAAATATTATAACCATAAACCATAATTAAGCTAAAATAAATCTAACTTAATTAATGGTAACATACGGATATAATAGGTCATGTTATTTTTGTACTCATCTAGACCAAAATCAAGTGAAGTCACATTCGAATTCCAAAATCACTATGCAAAATTTCATGGCCCATCCAACTTGAATAAACGAGTTCCATGGCCCAAAAGGACGTGGCCTAAAAAAATTCGAGCCCAACATCCACCAACCACCCATGCAATACCCGATCCACACAAATTGGGATATAACACTCTCAACTTGCTAAATCCACTCACAGTAAACATAACCCTAAATCTACACATAGATACATCCACCCCCAAATACTCTCTCAACTCTTTTTCTCAAACGACACAACCCACAACACCTATCTGCCATCTTCAAAAACATAATCAATCTTCTCTTCTCCTAAATCTGATCATCTCCATCTCATAAAACAATAAAACTGATCCAAACTACATCTGTTCCATCACCATCCTCGTTAAATCCGTCCCATCATACATCACTTCATCTTTCATCTCGTATCCTCCGTCCCCAGTCAACCAAAAAAAAATCAATCTCACGTCTAAACAAACGAATCCTACAAATACGAGCCAAAAACGTTTGAATAACCTACAGATCGAGAAACCATATGTCAATTAGATCCACGGATGTAGAACCATAGAAAATGGCTTCAAGATCTATAATTAATCTCGGGTAGGCATTAAATATAGATTGCATGTGATTAATTTCTTCGTTTTCAACCGAAACAAAGTGAGAAAATAACATATTTGTTATGATTCTGGCTTTACTTTCGAATATTAACAAAAGGGTTGAACCCTCCACAGATCTGTGATGATATCGATTTCGTAGTTAAAGATCTTTTAATGATCTCAACATGCATGAATAACACGAAATGGATCTGAGATTGGTTTGATTTATAAGTTTTCTGTTATGGTGTGAATAATTAGATGGGATAGTATAGGAGACGATGGGAATTAGGATAGACTATGGTGTTGTGGAGGTATAAGGTTGGTTGAGATATGGTCGACTCAGTGAGTTAACTGAGTCAACTCGGTAATTACCGAGTTGACTTGGTTGTGTTGATTTTGGTTTAAGTCACATATTTGGTTCACAAGTTTTAAAAAACATGGCCATCGGAAAGTCAAAAAAATGTCCAATCGGAATGTTTAAGCTTCCATCGGAATGTCTTTTAATTTGGTCTCATCGGAATGATTAAGAATATATGGTGTTATCGGAATGTTTTTGTGAATATGGTCTCATCGGAATCAAACATACACCCCCATCGGAATGGATTAATCTGAATCCCCATCTGAATCCCAATCTAAATGACCAAATAAATGGTCAAACCGGAATGTCCAATCTGAATATCTAATCGGAAAAGGGTTTTGAAGAAACCAAAAATGGTGGATCTGCCCATTTGTTTAGTATTTTGTCCTTTTCCCAATAAATTAGATCTTATAGGTGTAAGGAACAAAAAAACGTGTAAAAAAATGGATAAAGAATTGATGAAACCGAGAATGAGAGCAGATTATTAACTGAATACCACAAACACGAAACACTGTGACAAAGATTGAACTGTTTGGACAGATGGACAAAAAAAAAGACGTGACAAAAAATTTTTGTGACAAAATGGACCAAACAATGATATAACGAGACACAAAGAAAAAATTAGACCACCAAATCGAATGTACGAACACGATCCAAGGATAGAACCGAGGCTCTGATGCCAAATGTAGAAATGTTAAATAAGATCCGGTGGTCTAACATGGTGGAAATAGGTGGTGGTAGCCATTGTTGGTTTAGAGAGAGAGAAGAGAGGTTGAATTTGAAAGATAAAGTGTATTGAAAATAATAAAAATGACAAGCAACACCCCTCCTTGGAAGCTAAGGAGGGGTATATATAGTCACACACGCACCTTAAACTATACATCGAACCTAGTCTAGTCTAAGCGTGTGTGACTATGATAACTAATGGGAATTCTTAAATGTCGTCACATAAAGTGAGTTTCCAACAACAAGATCTCAGTTTTTTTGGTCATGCATGTGTAAGATCCATTAAGATCTTAACACGAAAACAAAACTCATCATAGATCTTTGTTGGGGATAACCCATCTTTTTATATATGAAAATTATAAGAGATTCGTAACATTGATTGTTACAGTCTCTCATTTTTTTTCGAGTATAAAATCAAACATGCATCAAGTTTTTACCTACCCGAGATCCTTCAACAGATCTTGTGGTCGTGTGTTTGATACACAAACGTATGTTTTCTGATTTCAACTCGAGGTCACATCCTAGGTGATTAATTATGAGATGGAGATATGGGATTAATGATTTTACGAGATGCGTTTGGTTAATTTGATATAGAAAAGATTGTATGTTGCGTTTTTAGATCGAAGCTGAGTGATGGGATTGATTTTGGTGGCTGTTTTTATTTAGTTGATGGGAGAAGATGGTGATTTGGTGGGGCGATATTATGTTTGTGATGTTGATTTCAGATGGGAGAGAAAAGGGGGGACGGATTTCACGAGGTTGGGGATGGGAGATGGAGTTTGGTGAGAGGGCGGATTGTATGAGGTGTTGATTAAGATAACTGAGTGAAATTAGGGATTGGGGTGTGTGTTATAACTTGTGATTTTATTCAATTATGGACCGGGTACAAAACATTGCAAATTGGGCCATGACACACGTTTGTTTAACAAGATTTGGGCCTTTGGACTCAAAGTTTTTAAACATTGCTATGGGCCGTAAATTGTGCTATATACACACAAATTTTAACATCAATTTGTATTTTGTATAAATTTTGAGTGTATTAAATTTACTTCGGTCATTATCGGGACGAGACAAAAAGTGACGAGACAAATGTGACGAGAATTTATTTGAGCCGAGACCAAGAAAAAATGGGCGATTTTTTAGTGACTACAGATTTTTATGGATCGGGTATTAATTACGTGACGTTGAAGACGGATTTTTCGAAGGCGTGTATTTATTTTATCTTTCAAAGATAACTTGCTCGTGCTTCATATTAGAATCAAGACTTGGTTATCTAGTTTCCGGGTTCGGGGTGGTTGGTTGATGACTCGGATAACTATCACTTAAAGGGGTTACATTGTTGTACTCAGTGACACGCGCTTAGTCGACGTGGATAATTTCAAGAGGTGTTGTGCTTATAGACTTCTTTAGTGATGCATTGAGTACTTAGAGATTTCTCCACCGTTCTTCATTCAACAATAGTGCAAGCTTAAGTCACAAGATCGAAGGATTCTTATTTAGTTTCACGTTTGATGTATCTGGTTCATTCAATCAATGGTCACTTCAAATTTCTTTCACGTGGGTTGGTAAAGGTGGCGATGGAGAACTTATGAGAAGAGATTTTCGATCAACAGCTGATTCTCACAAAATATATAATTCAGCTTATTTATTATTCTCACGAGATTTCAGGTTCATGTGCATACGATTTGTTGATGGTTTCGAATTTCGAAACCATCAAGGGGGAAGAAGAAGACACATTGAACGCACAACGAGTACACGTGATGAACTTCGTACCTTCTTTTGATTTGAAGACATTCCGGGATGACATTTGTCATAGCCACAGAGAAAATCAGTGTTTTAACTCGTGGCGTTATCAATCTCTAAACGGTACACTACTGATTCGAGGTTTAATTGTTTGATTGTTGCAATTAAACATCATCATTATACTATATGCATTCCCGGGACTTAATTGACTCTGGTGCATCTCCAGAAGAAGATATGTGCATTTCCGGGACTTAATTGACTCTGGTTTTACGATGTCAACTTCATGAATGGGATAAAGTGTCCACTTCAGTATTTGAGCTTCATAATTGGGATTGATTTACTTTCTTCAACTATGTGGGGGAAGAAATGTCTTGATTCTTTCTGCTATGCATAACTTGAACTCTCAGGGGGAAGAAAAATTCAGAAGAATTATTCAAGCGTGAGAAGAAAAGTTGTTGATCTACTTGGTGTACCCCTTACTTTCAATCCCTCTTAGCAACGTTATCATGTTATATGATGGGATTTGCTTGTTAGATTCCGCTGTGCGCTTAATCATTCTAAGCTTTATTGAAAGCTTTGAAGTTGCTTACGAGGATTGTCGATTTAGGGGGAAGCTATTTAAAAGCTTCTACATCAATTTTATGTGGCATGAATTAGGGGGAAGCTAATTAAGAAGCTTCTCCTTAACCAGAAGTGTATGGGTTACTTAGCTCGTGCCGTTACAGTATTTCTTCTACAAGTTACTTTAAAGATGAGTCGTTTTGAAGACGAAGGCCTCATAAGACTTCATCAGCATTGGACGCTTCATGAAAGCTCTTGTTTTTATCATTATGTACTTGTTAGGAAAAATATTGTAAGGAATTCTACACGTCGTCCCATGGGGGAAGATTGTTGGAAACTCACTTTATGTGACGACATTTAAGAATTCCCATTAGTTATCATAGTCACACACGTTTAGACTAGACTAGGTTCGTTGTATAGTTTATGTTATGTGAGTGACTATATATACCCCTCCTTAGCTTCCAAGGAGGGGTGTTGCTTGCGATTTTATCATTTTAATACATTTACATTTTCACACACAACCTTACTTTCTCTCTCTAAACCATCCATGGCTGCCATCTATTTCCACCACCCACCTAGACCACCGGATCTAGTAAATTAGCAAATCTACATCATCTCTTCGCGAGAGGCTACCAGTACGTTGGCAAGCATCACAATTTTTGACTAGAGTATAGGCCTTTTTAAAAATTGTTGGCCAATAGAAACCAGCATCAAACACTTTTTTCGCGGTGGTGGAAGGACCATAATGTCCCCCGGTAGGGCCATGATGACATTCATCAAGGATATTTCTTGTTTCCGCACCATACACACATCTCCTAATCATGCCATCGGGGCATACCTTGAAAAGGTAGGGATCTTCCCAGAAATAGTTTTTAGGTAGGAAAAGAATTTACATTGTTGGTGATAGGTTAAACCTTTTCTTAGAATTCTTCCAACGAGGTAATTTCCAAAATCTGCAAACCACGAAGATTTGTCCGTAGAGATTTGCATAAGAGTTTCATCAGGGAAATAGTCATCGATATCTTCGTCACTTAACTCTTCTATGTTTGGATTTTCAAGTCGCAATAAATGATCGGCTGCGACATTTTCAGCTCCTTTCTTATTTTGAATTTCGATGTCAAATTCTTGGAGTAGTAAAATCCATCTAATAAGACGCGGCTTAGCATCTTGTTTAGAGAATAGGTATTTTAACGCGGAATGATCGGTGAATACAATCATTTTCGACAACACGAGATAGGATCGAAATTTGTCAAAAGCAAAAACTACGACTAGTAGTTCTTTCTCGGTGATCGTGTAGTTGAGTTGCGCGCTATTTAGAGTTTTGCTCGCAAAATGTATAGGACGGAAATGTTTTCCTTCGCGTTGTCCTAACAAGGCTCCTACAGCGAAATCGCTTGCGTCACACATAAGTTCAAACGGTCGCGACCAATCCGGTGAAACCATGATCGATGCATTCGTTAACTTGTCTTTAAGCTTTTCAAATGCCATTATGTATTCTTCTTTGAAATCAAAGACTATGTCTTTTTCAAGGAGTTTGGTCATCGGTCTAGCGATTTTGGAAAAGTATTTTATGAATCGGCGGTAGAATCCCGCATGACCTAGAAAACTTCTAACGGCTTTAACGTTAGTGGGTGGTGGTATTTTGGATATTACTTCGATCTTGGCCTTGTCTACTTCCAATCCGGCTTCGGAGACTTTGTGTCCAAGAACAATTCCTTCAGTCACCATAAAGTGACATTTCTCCCAATTGAGCACGAGATGACCTTGTTTGCATCAGATGAGCATGTGCTCTAGATTAAAAAGGCAAGACTCGAATGAGTTTCTGAAGACTAAGAAATCATCCATGAAAACTTCCATGGATACTTCGATCATGTCTTGAAAGATCGCGATCATACACCTTTGAAAAGTCGTAGGTGCATTGCAAAGACTAAAAGGCATACGCCTATAAGCAAACGTTCCAAAAGGACACGTAAAAGTGGTCTTGTCTTGATCGGATGGTTCGATAGGTATTTGGAAATATTCCGAAAAGCCATCGAGAAAACAAAAGATTTTGTTCCCCGCAAGTCTTTCCAACATTTGGTCCATGGATGGTAGAGGAAAATGATCTTTTCGGGTGGCATCATTTAATTTGCGGTAATCAATACACACACGCCGTCCGATAACGGTTCTTGTAGGAACAAGTTCGTTATGTTCGTTGGTCACAACAGTCATTCCTCCTTTCTTAGGAACGCAGTGAATAGGACTAACCCAAGGACTATCTTCTATGGCAAAGATGATTCTTGCCTCAAAGAGTTTGATTACTTCGGTTTTTACAATCTCCTTCATGTTTGGGTTAAGTCGACGTTTACTCTCAATAACGGGCTTGGCATCGTCTTCAAGATTGATCTTGTGTTTGCAAAATTGTGAATCAATTCCCGGTATATCGGATGTTTTCCATGCAAACGCTTCTTTGTGGTTATTGAGCATAGAAACAAGGCGTTTCTTCTCATCTTCCTAGAGTGAGGCTGAGATAATCACCGGAAGGAGTGAATCCTTCTCTAGATAAGCGTACTAGAGATGTTCGGGAAGAGGTTTCAATTCAAGATCCGTCGGTGATGCATGGATTTGGGAACTATAAAGTTCGACTTCGAAGGCAAAACTTCGAAGGGTTTGTTTTCCTCTTCTTCGAGAGTTACTTCAGAATCAAGGGCCATGAATTCTTAGAATTCACGATCACGATCGTTATCGCTAATCTTCTCCGAAGTTGTTTGGAATGGTGCGTTGTCATTAAGCAATGCATCCAACTCTTCTTCTGTTACTTCATCGATAACATCCACGCGGAAGCATGTGTCATCATTAGAATGAAAATGTTGCATAGCTTTATCGACTAAGAATGTGACTCGATCGTCACCAACTCCAAGGTTGAGTTCTTTATTCTTCACACGAATGATAGCATCGGCGGTGTGCAAGAATGGTCGTCCAAAAATGAGAGGGACGTGATGGTCTTCCTCCATTTCAAGGATTAAGAAGTCGGCGGGAAATATAAATTTGCCAACTTGAACAAGCATGTTCTCGGTTATCTCAATGGGATATTGGTAAGTGTGGTTAGCCAAATGTAAACTCATACTTGTAGGTTTCAAAGTATTATTTGAAAGATTTTTGTATAATGAGTATGGCATAAGATTGATACTCGCGCCTAGATCGGCCAAGGCGTGACATTCAACATTGTTGGCTAGAGTACATGGTATGAGAAAGCTTCTCGGATCTCCGAGCTTTGGTGGAAGTTTGCTTTGCAAGGCTGCAAAACATTCTTCATTCAGAAATGCAGCAGAGATTTGCTCCATCTTACTATGGTTGCTCACAAGATATTTGAGGAATTTCCTATAGTTGGCCATGCCGGTTAAGATATCAACAAGGGGAACGTGTTTGTTGATTTTTGAGATTCTATGAAAGCTAACAACGTTTTTTCTAAGTTCGATCCTTCGGGTTTCTTCTCGTTTGATGGAACGGAATTATCGTTCTCACGAGGTTGTGAGTTACGATTTTCGTTTTTGGGGTACTCAAGCCAAATGTCGGGGTTTCTACCGTAGTAGTTACCTCGATAACCACCTACTCGGTATCCTTGGGCGTAGTTTGCTTCTTGTTGTGGTTCTCTTATTGGTGTGTCATCACACTCCGTAGATGGGTATGGTCCTCCATAAAGAGAACATTCGCCTCGCATCTCTTTCATTTAGTCTTTGATAGTTTTGAATTGCGAGTCGAATTTAGATTGAGAGCGTCCATCATTTCCATGAGTTTACAATTTTCGCTGCTTTCAACGAAAGCAACAGTTTTCTTGAAGGGTTTAGAACGGTTATCTTTGTACCAATCGAGTTTTAAGATGTGCAACCGCGGTTTTGAGGTTCGTCACTTAGTTTTATTTTGTGAAAGTTACGTGTCTTTACGTGTTTATGTGCTAATTGGTGTGTATAGATTGTGGTTTGGATATCGTTTCGGGTACGGGGTACCTTGTGAGTGAAACGATGTGTGATGATTTCATGTTCATGAGCTCACAATGTAGTGACTATGAAATGAGATGGTGTTGTTTAGTGGTTTTACGTATACGTATATGTATTATAGAAAATCGTATTTTTACGGTTTAGGGTTTTGCATTTAGGGGTCTCGGAAGAGGTATTTAGTCACGAGAATAATTTACGGGATGGTTTTAAATCATTTAGGACTTAGTTATATAGTTTATATTATATTCTAAGAGTTTTTATAAAACTGTATATTTTTACGTCTTTTACGGTATACGCGTAAATTTGACTAGTTTTGCGGTTTTGAGGTTTTGGAGGCTTTAGGAGCTGAAATAAATTAAGGGAATTTAAGGTAATAATAATTAATATTTAATTTACAGTAATATAATTGAAAAAGTCGGCCATATGGTATTGGACTTGGTTTTTGGCCGAATTTTGCTTAAGGAATGGAAGGGGGCCCAGTTTGATTACCCTCCTAGTTAGTTTTAATTACCCATACTAATACCTTTAGCCCCAAAAACGATTTTTCCTTCTCCCAAACTTAATATCAATCATGATTAACAATGGTGGATCAAGAAAACCCAATTATTCAATTATAGTTTAAGGTATGCACTAAAACTATGCTTAATTAACGTTTAATTTACGTATGTAACCTAATATGATGGATTAGGGTTTGACATTCATAATTTTTTATTAGGTTTTGTTAATAATCTGTATATAATAATGTAATTAATGGGTTTTTATCATTGTTATTCGTTTTTAGGTTTTAATTAGGGTTTATGTATTATTAATTAGATTATTTATGAGAAAATCGTTTTTAAAAACTTTGCAGAATTTTAGGTCATTGTTTTAATCATATCTAGAGTTCTACACACTTTTGAGTTACAATCAAAGTACCCCTGGAAAGGTAATTTAGTTGGCTTTCAATTTCAAGAAACGAGAACTAAATTGGATTTCTGAAAGTGGGTCAAAAACAGGTTACAACAGTCGGAGGTCAAAATAGTTTTGAAATCACTCGAGTTTAAATTAATGTTTTAAGATGGTTAGGGTACTTAGGAGTATAATTGGACCTTCAAACTAACATGAGACTTAGATTATATATTAAATAAAAGATCTGGAGTAGGGCTAAACAAATGGGTTAGGGTAAGACCCTTTGATCATAACAAACTTTTCATATGTTCAAAATTAGTAAATTCTGGATAGGTAAACATATATATATATATATATATATATATATATATATATATATATATATATATATATATATATATATATATATATATATATATATATATATATATATATATATATATATATATATATATATATATATGGAGGCCTTAATAGTAACTTTAAGGTTGCGGCCAAAGGGGAGATTTATCTAACACATGTAAGGGCATAGGGTTTCTTTTACAGGGCATGTTATTTTTGTTAAGGGGGGTGTTCGACTAATAGTTTGAAGTATGAGAAAGGGGACTGTTTTGGGTTAAATGTTAACGGGACGAGTTATGAACTAAACTAAGTTAAGGGCTTTATATAGGGGTGTAATGAGATTCATATGACATATAAATGGGGTTAAGTTGTAGGAGAAGGTTAGATATCCATCATAGATTGATGAGCCATTTTGGTATGTGGTTCATGTCTTGATTGTATAAGTTTGTGTGTTTAGATTTGTGCTAGAGCGCGGGTACTTGGAGAAGCTTGTTCAGGTGAGTTTCATAGTCCCATATCTTTTAATGATTTTGACTTCCAGATGGGATGGAAGGGACACTGTATGGTTTTGTAAATAATGCTGTGAATGTTTTTATGGTTTGTGATGTACTTGTATGTACACTTATGTGATTAACTGCTATGTGATTCTTGATTGTGTTTATGATTTGGATCAGGGGACACGTACCGTCTCAGTTATTGTGGTTTGACTTGGTACCAAGAGGATGTTGACAAGGCGGGGCCTTGGGATTGGTTCATAGGTGTATGGACGCCTATGGAACCATGGTTATTGGTATGGCTTGGAGCCTTAGAATTGTGGTTATTGGTAAGGCTTGGAGCTTTGAATTTGTGGTGATTGGTTAATCTTGAATGCTAGTTGTTAATACATAATTGTAGCACATTGTCCATACGTTCTTTTGTTAATGGTTGTTATTCACAACTTATAACTAATTTGGCGTTGGATTCTAAACCTATGACTCTCACCAACTTTATGTTGACGTGTTTTAGTGTCTCTTTCAGGTGAGAATGTGGTTAAGCGTGAAGGCTCAGGATTGCATTTGGAGGAACCCCCTTTCCTCTTAGTCTTTATTTATGTTTGAATAAGTGATACTTTGTAGACACCTATATGTTTGTAATTTGTTAATTGTATGTCTTTGGTAAGAGGTAGACATGTTACCTACTTACCTAGACGCTTGCATTGTTTGAGATATCTTCATGACATTGTGTCACCATTTATGATATTTCCATTTCATTTAGTTATCTCTATAGACACGCTATTGTTGTGATGATATCCATACGTCGCGCCCTATATTCCTCCATGGTGGGGTGTGACGGAATTATATCAGAGACAGTGGTTATAGAGAATTAGGTTTCCTAGCCTAGTCTATAGCTTAAGGATCCCTGCATATAGGAGTCATAGGGTTACGTGTGGTCTTTGATAGTATTTTCCTAAATTTTCTTTTTTGTGAATTTTGACTAGTATGAGTTGAACTGTAGTTGCCCTTACTTAGTCACCTGTTAATTTTTGTTTTGCTTCTGATATATAAATTACTTTCACCATAGTAAGTTATTTGGTGTACCCAATGTATAGTATTTTTATTTTGATGTTTAAGTCATGTTCCCTAAGAATCATGTGGTGATTCGAGTTACTATGAGTAGGTGGATAGGAAGGATTTTAAGTTGTTTTCACTCTTATGGGCGACATGACTTATAACTGCTTATGATGTTGTGTTGGAGTTTGTCTATGCTGTTTTAGCTAGACTATGTATTTATGTATTCCAAGAGTTTCACTATATTATTTTAATAGATGGAGTTTTGGACCTTATTGTTTATGTGGTTATGAGCTAATATGAGTAGATGGATTTATGTGTTATATGTTTTTTTGATTCTTATAAGTGTCATCATAGGAGGGAGTGCAGTGAGGAAAGGGTAATTGTATAAGTATGGTGGCCAACATAGTTATATAAGTACCACAACTTCAATGGGTTCTCAAGTATGATTGCATGAAAGAGGGTTAGTACATGCTTGTATATGATGAGATGTGGATTTTTGGGTATATGTATAATATATGGGTTTATGTAACGGTTGTCTACCATATGGCTATTTTTTAGTGTGTTATATGTTTTGGGTTATACTCATGTTATGTGATTATGGGGTCACACGATATGGACTGGTTTTATTGATGGGTTTATGCCTTGTGGTAAGATGGTGATTACTCATATGGAAAAACGAGTGTATAACGCGATTAATTGATCTGACATGTATGGTAACGAGTATGTTTTGGGTGATTTAATAGGTATATATATGCGGATGTATATATACTAGTATGTGTTAAGTTATGATATATGATCGTTCAGTAGTTATTATAACTTGAATGTACCTTGTGTTTGCTCGTGTTTTATGGTGCTGGAGTTTGATGGAGTTCCAACGACGTTTTGAGTCTTTTGATGTGTGTCTACATTCGGGTATGTATTTTAATTAATGAGAACTACTAAATTTTCTTACAAATAAGTGTGGCTAATTATAGGGAAACGTTTTTGAAAATAATTTGTAAGTGTATGGTATGATATCGTGACTTACATATTTTTTTTAAGTTTGTCGTAGCAAGCTATAAAAAAATTGTCTTGAAAATAATTGGATTAGTTTTCTATGTAACATGTGATAATACATTTTAAAGGGGTAAAGAAATTTTACAAAAAAATTCTTAAGTGGAGTTAAAATTTTAGAAGTATTTAACTAGACGGAAAGCGTAAAAAAGGAGATTTTATTATAGTAATGATAATAATAACACCACACCTTGTAAACTTGTAGTAGTTTAGTTATAACCAGTCTAAATGGATTTTATAAAATAATAATAATAATATAGAATAAAATGAAAAAAACACTGTATTTTATAAACATGTATTGGTTTCATAATAACAAGTGAAATTAGTTTAATACGGGTAAACAAGATAATGGTTAGAATAAGATTGTAGTATACTAACTAGTTGATATCTTTGATAAAATAATTAAGATAAAAGATGAGTTTATTTTTCAAAACGAGTATGATTGATTTTAGTAGTATTGAAGTTTGGTTCTTTATGAGGAGTAACTAAATGGGGCGAAAGTTTAAAATTTTCTGAGGTATCAAAATTTGGTAATACTAACCGTGACGAGTCTAATTTTTCGTTGTTGGCACACTCCATTGAATCTTTTGGATTACATTGTTTCGTTTTCAGTTGTTTTGGATAGGGTTCATTATGGTTGATCTTTCGGTTTACCCTATATTTATTATGGGACGCGATCGTTTGGAATTATTTTGGTACACGTCATGGTTGATTTAGTTATGCGGTTGTGCAAATGTTAGGATGAGAGGATAGAGTTGGGTAGTATTACTTATGGTTAGATATTAGAATGCAGAGATGTGTTTTGGTTTAAAGGTTGTGTTGAAGGAATGATTAAGATTTGTGGAGTTTTGAAACTTAGATTGGTTACAGGAATAAGGGAGTAAGTAAAGTTAGTTGACTGGTCGTGGGAACAAGATGTCATGCTATGAGAAGTTGGTTGAAGTACCATTAGGAGATTGATGAAAGTACCAGCGGATGTGAGGGTAGAGTAGAAATTTTCTACTAATGGAAAAGTACCAGCGGATGTGAGGGTAGAGTAGAAATTTTCTACTAATGGAAAGATTCGCAAATAACACGCAAGGGAATTGGTATAGTTATGGAGACGAAGTAGTAGTAGACACGTGAAGGAAAACATGGATGTGAAAGAATGATTGGTAGGAGGCTGATTAATGGTGATTACAACAAGTAAGGAAGAGTGAGCCATTGAGGGGTTGAAGTCCCTTTAGTAACATTGTGGTAGATGAGTTGAAGTTAGAGGCTACTGGGTAGTGTGAAGTTCCTAGGTAACATCAAAGAGACGAGAAGGAGTGCGCGAAGAGCTACATCGTGAATCAAGGAGCTGAAAGGACTACGTGCCGGCTACTAGAAGGAAGTAAGAGATTTCGAAGGAGTCACAGAAGTTGCAAGGACTGGAAATGTGACAAGAACTATGATGGGAATCTCCGTATGGTTCGTGACGAAGAAGGACAAATCGAGTACCGGAGTGGAGTTACAAAGAGGTGAACTAGTGGATCGTGATGAATTGAATACATAACATGGGAGATTAAGAACTCGTGGAGGTAACAAGGGAAGTCGAGTGACTACGCGGATAGAATTTTTGTGGCAATCAATATCGAGGGATGAGTAGTGAAGCTGAGCTGAATAAGTTCATGGAGAAGTAATTAGAGAGTCGGTTTTGTAAAGGTGTTATGAAAGATCTTTGGAAGAGACAGTTATGCATTATCCAATGCACTAGCGATTTCCATAGATTTGATGAATGAAGTATGGAATTTCTGTTGGACGGGATAGTGTAGGAATTAGGAAGAACCATGGAAGGAGAGAACCAAGTATTCCTAGAAGATGATGATTGAAAGTACCTCATGTTGGGTGCAAGATCAAAACAGAAGTATGTGATTTGAATAAGAATCTAAAATACAGCTTAGTTTAGACAAATGGAAACTAATATGGGTATAAGATGAGAGTGTAATCAGCATGGGATCACATAAAACTCTAGTATATCCCTATTAGGAGGGAGTAGGAGAACTGATCGTGTGGAAAAACAAGTGAAGCTACTTGGAAAAATTTTGAGGTATAGATGACTTGAAAGACGGGACGCATAACATCGTGATGTATGTCATGAGCTGAGGAAGAAGAAGGAAGTGTGGATAGATGCGAATCATGAATGAAATAGGTCGAGATAGGAACCGAAGGTAAAACTTTGGTATAGCCTAATGAGTAGACTAAGGCACTAAGCATGCTAATATTGTTGTAGTGTGGAAAGGAAATGGTACTGACCTATACTGTTTGATTGGAAGGCTTAGTATTGATAATCAACTGATTGAGGACTTATAGATGTGATGTGTCATGAGAGACGAAGGGCTTGGTCTAACTGAGACAAGATGAGGAACACTATGACCTTGAAGGTAAGACATTGTGTAGGTATAAAGAAAGTGTCGAGTATCAAGGAAAAAAATCTTTAATGGAGAAAAGTGAGAAAGAAGTGTATAGGTGCTACTAATGATCTATCCAAATTTTATGGAAGTAGTTGTAGCATGGGTTTGGATGGCAGTTGATAGACTAACTGAGATAACCGTCCTTTCGGTGATGTGTATAGATCATAAGTTGATTTGGATTGGAAGAGCCTCGTTGTAATAAACTAATCAATATGTGAAATATCGTCATAGGTCACTTGTGTAAGGAAATTGGAATTTTTAAGTAGTTTGCGGTGTGGACTAAAGGGAGTTGATGAACATGATTGGATATGAGTATATCCAGCTAATTGTAAAATGATGGACGAAGTGGGAAATTGATACAAGTATAGGAGTCGTGTTGAGAGCTTGGGTGACTAATTTAGAGGGATGTGGGAAACTCGTTAGCGATGTCTGAGTTTTCATATAATGATAGTTATCATACTAGAAGTCGATGAATGCCATTTGAGGCACTATATGGAAGGATAGGGTGAGTTGTCCTTATGGTGGACTAAAATTCGTGAAAGAGACTACTTATGTGTAAATGGTGTTTGTGGAAAGGATGAGAGTAACAAGAGATGATATGTTGAAAAAGAGGAAATCACTAGCGTTTAGTGACAAAATTATGTAGGAAGTTTCACCTATAGTAATGGGTGGCATGTTTTGGTAAAAGGGAAAAGTTGATGACGAATTTTGTAGGTACATTTATGATATTTGGAAAGATTGGACCCGTATCTTATGGGTATAGAATTACCTAGGGAATTGAATGGTATTTTCATGTATTAATATTGGTAAATGTTGTTTGAGAATGCGTATTTGCATGTATGGTTATTCAGGATTTGTGTTAATAAGAGTCTTCGTTCTATCAAAGAGTCATTTGTGAGATTTATTGGCTGTGAGGTCAAGAGTTTGGGAATGAATTTAAATATTGTTGGTTAGTATATGTGGTATATTGAGTCATGAACTAAGGTACACATAGAAATGAGAAGAGTTCATTTCGAACAAGTATCCTAATGTGATTTGTTGTTTGTGTGTTTGATCCTAAGAAGTAAATATCGGGACGAGATTTCTATTAGGAGGGAGTGATGTGACAACCGCGGTTTTGAGGTTCGTCACTTAGTTTTATTTTGTGCAAGTTACGTGTCTTTACGTGTTTATGTGCTAATTGGTGTGTATAGGTTGTGGTTTGGATATCGTTTCGGGTACGGGGTACCTGGTGAGTGAAATGATGTGTGATGATTTCATGTTCATGAGCTCACAATGTAGTGACTATGAAATGAGATGGTGTTGTTTAGTGGTTTTACGTATACGTATACGTATTATAGAAAATCGTATTTTTACGGTTTAGGGTTTTGCATTTAGGGGTCTCGGAAGAGGTATTTAGTCACGGGAATAATTTACGGGATAATTTTAAATCATTTAGGACTTGGTTATATAGTCTATATTATATTCTAAGAGTTCTTATAAAATTGTATATTTTTACGTCTTTTACGGTATACGCGTAAATTTGACTAGTTTTGCGGTTTTGAGGTTTCGGAGGCTTTAGGAGCTGAAATAAATTAAGGGAATTTAAGGTAATAATAATTAATAGTTAATTTAGAGTAATATAATTGAAAAAGTCGGACATAGGGTATTGGACTTGGTTTTGGGCCGAATTTTGCTTAAGGAATGGAAGGGGGCCAGTTTGAGTACTATTAGGCCTCCTGGTTAGTTTTAATTACCCATACTAATCCCTTTAGCCCCAAAAATGATTTTTCCTTCTCCCAAACTTAATATCAGTCGTGATTAACAATGGTGGATCAAGAAAACCCAATTATTTAATTATGGTTTAAGGTATGCACTAAAACTATGCTTAATTAACGTTTAATCTACGTATGTAACCTAATATGATGGATTAGGGTTTGACATTCATAATATTTTATTAGGTTTTGTTAATAATCTGTAATTAATGATGTAATTAATGGGTTTTTATCATTGGAAATCGTTTTAGGTTTTAATTAGGGTTTATGTATGATTAATTAGATTAATTATGAGAAAATCGTTTTTAAAAACTGGGCATAATTTTAGGTCACTTGTTTTAATCATATCTAGAGTTCTACACACTTTTGAGTTACGATCAAAATACCCCTAGAAAGGTAATTGAGTTGGCTTTTAAATGCAAGAAACTAGAACTAAATTGAAGTCTGAAAGTGGGTCACAAACAGGTTACAACAGTCGGAGGTCAAAACAGTTTTGAAATCAGTCGGGTTTAAATTAATGTTTTAAGATGGTTAGGGTACTTAGGAGTATAACTGGACCTTAAAACGAACATGAGACTTAGATTATATATTAAATAAAAGATCTGGAGGAGGTCTAAACAAATGGGTTAGGGTAATACCCTCTGATCATAACAAACTTTTCATATGTTCAAAATCAGTAAATTATGGATAGGTAAAAGTATTTATATATATATATATATATGGAGGCCTTAACAGTAGCTTTAAGGTTACGGCCAAAGGGGAGAGCTAGCTAACACATGTAAGGGCATATGGTTTCTTTTACAGGGCATGTTATTTTTTTAAGGGGGTGTTCGACCAATAGTTTGAAGTATGAAAAACGAGACTGTTTTGGGTTAAATGTTAACGGGACGAGTTATGAACTAAACTAAGTTAAGGGATTTATATAGGGTTGTAATGAGATTCATATGGCATATAAATGGGGTTAAGTTGTAGGAGAAGGTTAGATATCCATCATATATTGATGAGCCATTTTGGTATGTGGTTCATGTCTTGATTGTATACGTTTGTGTGTTTAGATTTGTGCTAGAGCGCGGGTACTTGGAGAAGCTTGTTCAGTTGAGTTTCATAGTCCCATATCTTTTAATGATTTTGACTTCCAGATGGAATGGAAGGGACACTGTATGGTTTTGTAAATAATGTTGTGAATGTTTTTATGGTTTGTGATGGACTTGTGTGTACACTTATGTGATTAACTGCTATGTGATTCTTGATTGTGTTTATGATTTGGATCGGGGGACACTTACCGTCTCAGTTATTGTGGTTTGACTTGGTACCAAGAGGATGTTGACAAGGCGGGCCTTGGGATTGGTTCAAAGGTGTATGGGCGCCTATGGGACCATGGTTATTGGTAAGGCTTGGAGCCTTGGAATTGTGGTTATTGGTAAGGCTTGGAGCCCTGGATTTGTGGTGATTGGTTAATCTTGAATGCTAGTTGTTAATACATAATTGTAGCACATTGTCCATATGTTCTTTTGTTAATGGTTGTTATTCACAGCTTATAACTGATTTGGCGTTGGAGTCTAAACCTATGACTCTCACTAACTTTATGTTGACGTGTTTTAGTGTCTCTTTCAGGTGAGAATGTGGTTAAGCATGAGAAGGAGTGGCTAGCTGGAAGGCTTAGGATTGCATTTGGAGGAACCCCCTTTCCTCTTAGTCTTTATTTATGTTTGAATAAGTGATACTTTGTAGATACCTATATGTTCGTTATTTGTTAATTGTATGTCTTTGGTAAGAGGTAGACCTCTTACCTACTTACCTACTTACCTAGACGCCTGCATTCTTTGAGATATCTTCATGACATTGTGTCACCATTTATGATATTTCCATTTCATTTAGTTATCTCTATAGACACGCTATTGTTGTGATGATATCCATACGTCGCGCCCCATACTCCACCATGGTGGAGTGTGACATAAGAGAACTCGGTCCTCGAGCAATTGATATGCTTCGTTGGGAGTCTTATAGAGAAAGAGTCCACCGGCGTCAAGGATTGCTTACGTCGTTTCATTGAGACCATGATAAAAGATTTGGATGATGGTTGATGACGTATAGTCCCCAGCCGGGTCATGAACCCGGCCCACGGGTACTACCCGTATCCGGCCCATCACAGATGGGTGGGAATAATGTTATTTGAGCTTATGGGCTTGGATGAACAGTAATCGCACACACGTGTGCGACCCACGGCCCGGTATGCCCGGTGCAGGGTTAGAAAGAATCATACTCCTACTATGATTAGGATTCATCCCAAAGGAGAGGATATTCACTCACCATAGTTAGAAGATAACAATCAATCTAAATCTGGTGATTATCCTTCCCTTGGGGCCGAAGCATCAGTGACAGCCCATTAGGGTTTCACTGCCTATATAAGGAACCCCCAAGGGTTCCACAAAGGTATTACATTCTACACACTCTCAACTATCATCCGATTCCTATAACCCTAACCGAATACTTACTCTCACGCCTGAGTCTAATCGTGGGAAACATTCCCACGGTAAGCCTAACGCGTGTTGTTTAGTGTGCAGGATCCCAACTAGATAATTCACTTGGTACAGGAGCCGGAGTCCAGCCAACCCGAATTAAGCCTAATTAGGGTTTATTAAGGATCACCCAACTTTTGTATTAACAAGTTGGCGCCATACGTGGGACCATTACACTAAGCTAGAACAAAATCTCATCTTGAATTCTCAATGATGAAGGGGCACTCGCAGGGAAATCCCAGGAACACAAATCCTGGAAATCGGAAGACCCAATGGGAAGGAATACTCATTCCCAATCGATCCCCTAGCCATCAAGCTGGCGGACCAAACAACCGGAGTGGTCTTCAATCCATGGGGGTGACAAGCACGTTCTCCATGACCCCACCACCTACTTCGACCTTGGATAATCCTGATCTAGGGAGTGCGCCCAATCCCCCTAACAAGGAGCCGCGCAGACCATCGACCGAGGAAGAAGTAGAGGTCGAACCACTCAGCGAGGAAGATCTCACTCGAGTTCTCACGCAGAACTTTGAGAGGATCGTCGCAGGGATTGAATCAAGGTTGAATCTAGGGAGGGACCTCCAATCTAGGCTCAACTTTGGCAACGCCGGACCAGGCACCTCTTCTCAAACTCAGAGGAAGAGAAGGACCCGACCTCAGGAGCGGAGCCACTTTGAGGAAACTCCCTAACCCAGGAGTGTGTTCGAACGCATAGGGGATCGTCTCATATAGGAACTAATACAGTCCATAGAAGAGGGAGAGAAGTCTGACGGTTCGCCCGAACGACCAGATCTGGAACTGACCAGAACCAATCGCCGCACAAGTGTGTGGGATAGGATGTATACCGGGAAGAAGGCTCCTGGATCTTCTCACAAGAGCGGTCCCTACCCAAAGGATGGGGCACCACCTCCTTCTCTTGGTCCATCAGGAGAGGACTCGGATCACCACCCGCCCAAGCGTCGCCGACCTAGGTGTACCCCTCCACCGCCACCAGACAATGAGGGGTACTATGGTGGGCCCTACTACCGAGAAGCGGAAGCAGAAAATCTTTCCCGTCTGTGGTGTGACCCCAGTCTCACCCGTCCATGGGCGGATCCCAGGGAAGATCCTTTTTCTCTCCGCATACGGAATTACTCTGAGGATACAAAGCGTCGCATGCCGGCGTGTGTCAAGACTTATGATGGAACTAGTGATCCGAATGATCACCTCAAGATATTTGATAAGCAGGGGAAAATTGAGCGATGGCCCATGCCTATATGGTGCCAAATGTTCAATTTAACCTTGATTGGCAATGCTCGTGACTGGTTTGAGGGACTTCCTCCGCGAAGCATTGATAGTTTCACTGAACTACGTACTGCGTTCAAGAATGATTATACTCAGCGGAAGAAGTATAATAGGGACCCGGTCTCATTGGAAACCGTCAAGCAACGACCGGGGGAGTCTACGGAGGCCTTCACTGAACGCTTCAATGACGAGTGCACCTGCACAAAGACAATGTCAGAACTCCTGAAAATTTTCCGACTATATGCATGCCATAACAGACAGGGAATTAATCAGGCGTCTCAATGACAAACGTCCGGAGAGGTATGACGACCTCATGGAAAGGGTCAGAAACTTCATAGAGGGAGAAACCGCGGTAGCCGCGGCCTATCCTTCAAAAGGAAATAGCTACCGATCGAACGACCAGTCCAGGAGACAGTCGGGCGGTCAAAACAACTAGAACAATGGGAGGGGCTCAGATTACAAGATCCAAAACAAAGGAGGACGGCTGGATGATAAGTTTACCTCTCTAAAGATGTCCTACCGGGAGATCTTGCTGACGGAAGGGGCCAATTTTCCGAGACCTCCCCCAATGACGACTCCGCTGGACCGTCGCCACGGAAATCGTTTTTGCGAATTCCATAACGACAAGGGCCATGGTACGGAGGAATGTATCCAGATCAAGAAGCACATTGAGTCACTGATCAAGTCAGGTAAACTCAAGCATTTGGTCAAGGATTGGAAGGATGGAAAAGACAACAAGAAGTATGACAAGAAGGATCCCCAAAAGGACAAACCTTCAACTATATATATGATCCAATCCAGACAGCGTCGCACGAGGCAGAAAATTAGTCAAAAATTTTCACGCGGCAGAGAAATCTCATTCCCTCCCATCACAGCAAGCGATGTGATTGATGCGCCTCTCACTATTGAGATAAGCATTGGAACACACAATGTTCGCCGTATGTATGTGGTTGCTTTTAATAAACCATGTCCATGACAACTACGCAGTAGGTCTTTCATTCGGTTCCACACATCAATGAGTGTTTCTTGTGGAAGTTGGGCGAAACCTCGGATTTCTCCCATGAGTCTTTCGTACATGGCGGGTGGGAAGAAACGGCTAACAAAAGCTGTTCTCATTTGTTCCCATGTTTCAATGGTACCGGGCGTCAACTCATTATACCAAACTCTTGCATCTCCGGATAGAGATGATGGGAAGAGTTTGAGTTTTATAGCGTCTACATCGACGTCGGCTCCATATCGGAACATGCCACATATCTCTATGAATTCGGCTATATGCTTACGCGGATCGGCCCTCGTACGGCCGTCAAATTGGCGGTCTTTGATCATTGAAAGGTGATGACCTTTCACGGTAAATTTTTCTCCAAGCTCAACTTGAACAATAGCTGCCTCGGGGGTAGGTGCTACTACTCGGTTGGCTGCCCACATGGATTGATCGTCGGCCATTGGGAATGGTAGATCGTTAAATGGGTTATAGACGACAAATGCGTCTAAAAAATTATCAAATGGTGGGTTTTTGGTTTTTGGAATTCGGTTTTCAAAAGAAACAAAGGGTTGCTTCTTGCGATTTTTCTTTAAAGATTTATGGATACAACGTTCGAGATCGGTGTATGGACTAAGCAATTCTTGACCGGAAGAATGTGTGTTCATTCAAGTCTTGAAGAACTTTTGAAAAAGACTACAAGTAACAAAAATAAAAACAAACAAAATACGACTAATAGGAAAAATAAGTAGATAAGAAATTAAATAAACCAAACAAAATAAAAACATAATTTTATTATTTTATTTATATAAAATTATGTTTTGCCGGCGGCAAAATGGGGGTGCCGGCCGGCAAAATCGGTTCTGTAAAAGAAAAGGGTAGAGTTGTCGGCGGCAAGAAATCTTGTCGGGCGGCAAAATGTGGAGTGTGGAAGTGTTGTCGGTGGCAGAAGGGTTTTGTCGGGCGGCAAAATCGCTCCTGTGATGAAGTTGCCGGCGGCAGATCAGTTTTGCCGGCGGCAAAATCGATGTTGTTGCAATTTTTATTTTTTTTAGTTTTTTATTTTTTGGATTTTTGGCAACAAGACCGCTATAATGGGTTTGATTATAGGATGATTTTGGAACTAAGAACACAATCAAATCCCCGACAGCGGCGCCAAAAACTTGATGCGTGTCCGGTGTATTGGATTTGGAACAAGTTTTAAATTTATAAACACGAATTACCGGATTGACTAAAAACGCACGGGCAAGTATAACCCTTTCGTTTGTGTATAGCTTTTATGTGGTAATACCGAGATCGTTCACGGGGATTTGGAAAACCTATGATCATTCATAAATAAAACTATAAGCGTTGATTGTAACAATTGGTGACAAACAAGTAACAAGTAAAAATGATGAGACGAATAATAAGATTAAAAGCAACACTTGGTAAGGACTAGTTTAGGCATCCGTAGTGGTATGATTGTGATGACACGCTTAACAAATATGATTATGATAATTAGATGGATAATATAATCTATTGTTTTCAAAAGCTTCAATCCTCGTCAAGATTTTGGTTAAAGAAAACAAGCATCAGACTCAATCACTCAATTCAAGACTTATTCCAATTTCAACACATTCGATTCACGGTTGTTTCACGAATTTGCTTACACTTATAATTATGTTTCTTGATAATCAAAACTTCTTAAGAAATGATCAATACAAAAGATAGCTAATCATAGACAAACCAACTATGACTTGTTGATAGAAAATAACTCTTTCAACCTATGAAATCTTTACCAACAGATTAAGTTTTGATAACAATTGTCACATGAAACATAAGTACTAATGGTTCAAAGGAAAGCTTGACATTGAAATAAACATAAATCACAATCACAACCACTACTTCATGCCACAAACATCATCCTACCAAGTGTAGAATGAGTCTAGCTACTCATAACAAACAATGAAATAAACTCTGAAATAATAGTCCTATAAGTCATAATCAAGAGTCTTAAAAAGTGGAAATATGTTGCTAATGATTAGGTTAATGATCCCTAAGAGTTTCGTGATGTTAACTTTGCTTTTCGGACTCCAAAAGTGACTTTTCTTGCACCACCTTACTCAAATCCGGGAATGGAGGTTTGGACAAGGTTGAGAGAATTATTTTGTGGTTATGAAAGATATTATAAGATGATATCAAAAGGTATTTGAGTTGTTGTTGTTACATGACCCTAAGGATCTTATTTATAAGCAAAATTGAAGGCATGGAGTGAATGCATGGCTTGGAGCCAAAGACATATGCTTGGAGCCAAAGGAAGTCTAGAACTTTCTTGTATGATCTTATGTGTTTTTCTATGAGCTTGCATGAATGTAGACACGAACTATGCCTACGCAAATGTGGGTGGCAACTTGAGTCCTGCTGGTGGCAACATGGATGAGTTTTGATGGTGGCGACTTTATTTCTGTTGGTGGCAACTTCATGCTGAGTGACTTGTATGCTCCTTGGAAATACTTGTTCTTGCACCCGAAATTGATCTTTAAAGGCTTGTAACTTGTGTACGGGTCTTGAACTTGACTAGGATTATTTGTACTTGTACTAATCTCCATGTTTGCGTTGTTTTACACTCTATTCCGGCATTTGGCTACACAAAGAGTTGCAAACACAATTGGGCACAAATATGCATAAAAGTATCATAGATATAACCAATATACATGTACAAAAGTACGGATAACGCTGCCAAAAAACATGTTAGATTTGGGCGTTATCACATCCGTCGGCATCGCGATCATGAATAGTTCTTGTTATTCACTGATTTTGAGTAAACTCTTTGTAAATGCACGCGGGTGCTTTTAAATCAAAAACTTTGATTTAAATAAATATAGAAGAATAAAATAAGAAATTTTATAATTCTGAATAAAGTATTATCGATGATCAGAAAAATATAATTCCTTAGAGATTATCAAGATCTCAGTATTTAGTATAAAGAATACAAGAAATGTAACACATTGGAAAATTCAAGAAACATGATAAAAGAATAAAATAATACATGAAAAATACGAATTCTTACACTGGAAACAAGAGTCATAGTCGATTCAACTAGCAAAAAAATAGTCCAAAGACGAACCGGAGAGGACCACTGAAACTAAAAAAATGGCACCATTAAATTAGTTTGTACTATTTTTCAACAACACATAAATCTGTACTACTTATAAAAGAGATTGTGCTACCTCTCCCTACAGTACAACGTTACAAGGTTTTGGTACAAACCTTTACAACACAAAAAATTTATAAATTTATTTTTATATCAATTGGTGGGCAATAAACATTAAATGACAAAATTAATACAAATTAATATGCAAAATGTACAAAAGATTATTGCTATAATTTATAACTTTTTAGATACAATTATATAAATTGTTCACTAATGTAAGTTTAATATCAAATTTCTATGTTTGATTTGAATCATGTATTTTTTTCTTCATAAATTTGTATTTTTGAAGACATATATCATCTATGTATGCATTTTAGTTCAAATTTGATGAAATACTGATCATTTTACTAAAGAACTCGATTAAATCGTAAACATCAAAGTAGGAACATTTTAAAGTCATTATAATGTATGAAAACGTGTAAACATATAAATAAAGAAGAATTTTAATATTTATATGTAATATAATATTAAGACGAACGTTACACATATTTACAAATACCTTTCACTATCAATCATCACAATTTGTAATACTATTTCTATATGAAATGATTTATTATTGCTCAAAGTTATCCCAACTCAAAGCTATCGTCATTATTAATAAATAATTAAATATAACTATAAAACATCGCACTTGCAGAATTTTAGTCTCAAGGTAGCCGCAGCCGCAACGCGCGAGTACCCTGCTAGTCACTTTATAAATCGGTTACTCAAAAGTGTTAATCTCATTATCATACTAGATCACTGTATGTAATTGGGTTCAAACTTGATACCAAGGTTGCAAAAATCGCGAATCGCTAGTCGGCCGGTCGACCATCTTGTAACTTGTAATCGTTCTAGGCGGGATTAGTCGGTGATTAATCGGATTGGCAGTTTCAGCAAAATTTTGTTATTTTTGGCAAGTTTTGGATATTTTTAATGAGTTTTAGGTATTTTCAGCAATATTATTCTTAATATACAACTTATCATACATATGAATACTTACTATAATTGATAAACATAAGTTAACAGTGATTTTTGGCAAAATTTGCAGGTTTTCGGCAAGTTTAACCTCCATTGACCGTCGTTGACCATAGTTGACCGCTATTAATCGCTATTTCATTAATCGGCAAGGTTGAGGGCCTTGCAGCTATTAACCGGAGATTAATCGCTCTTGTATACCTTGTTTTGCAACATTGCTTGATACTAAAGGAAAAAGTAAATGTTACGTAAGTTTAACACGATAATCTTTTGACATCACATTTTATAAGGGTATGATAAGTCAAAGAAAAGTGGTGTCAGAAAATTAAAAAGTGGTATCATAGACCTACATATACCATATATTATGAAAAAAAATCATAACAGCCGATCTGTTAATTTTAGCGCCAGCCACTTTAACGTAAAGTCTGATACAATGCGACATTCACATTTTTAAGTTGGTGGTAACAATCGAGCTTAACAGCTCACTGTACCCTTTACTCTAATAATCGTAGGTTATAAACCACGTACATATATTGCTAAATGTGATTGTCTGTTAAATTTGTTTATTTATTTTTTGATAGATGAAGAAAAAAAAATCATAAAATGGGTTTTTTAACAATAAAGTTTATTAGAAATGCTTTTAAAAGTAAATTATCGTAAAAAATTAATATAAAAAAACTAAATTTATATTTATCAGTTACATAAAAAAATCTCTCACATCATTTATGGCAATGTCACATCAATCTTCTCTCATATTTTTCACTTTCATCCTCACTCACAATTTAATTTTATCAGTCACATTTGGCTTAATTGGTACTAGCATTTATCCTAAACATATGTGTCCTAATAGCTTGTGGGCAAATGGTCATAAGTTTGAGTGTCGACTTGTGCTCACTCCAATTGGCGTTCCACAAAGCTATGAACGTTTGAAGATATTCTTTATATAGTAGACAGTGACTGATGCCAAAAAATACTCAAAGTTAAAGTGTTCCCACCAAACTACATCTTTCTGAGACCATATTTCGAAGAAGTTTTTGGTAATCGTTTAAACCCCCACCAAATGATAACAAAATATCATAACAACCAACTCTTGTTGATAAGAGTAAACTGCAAAATACATCCCTATGGTTTGAACTTTCTCACATAACACATCCCTGGCTGAAAAAATATTGGCAATATACATTACCCGTTAGGCAAACGTTTGACACAATACATCCCTCAGGACTAATGATGCAAATATTTTTTGTTATCTTTTAACGAGGGATGTATTTTGCAAAAGAAAATTACTTTTGTCTCATGGGGGATGTATTTGGCAAAAATTTTGTTTTTTTTTTTTTGCAAAAAAGTTATATTTTTTCCAGAGAAAAAGTTTTGATAAAGTGTTTTTTTCTTTTTTTCCAAAAAAATAATAAAATTTAAAATAATTAACATATAGTATATGTTTTTCTTCGATTTTTTAAAAAAAGGTGAAAAAGAATTCAACAAAAATAAAAATTACTTTTTTAAAAAAAAAATTCAGGAAAAAATGTTCTTTTTTCCATAAAAAAAATTAGTTTTCTTTTTGAAAACTTAAAAAAAAATAAACTTAAAAGAACTTAATATAATTATGTTTTTCATTGATTTTTTTAAAAGAGTAACATGCATAAATGCTCCCTATGGTATTTCAAATTTGTAGGTTTTCTCCCCAACTTTGCGAAAGTGCAGGCGGCCTCCCCAACGATGGGGTTAAGTAGTAAGGAACCTCCCTGGTCGTAACTACTGTTAACTTTTTGGGTCGTTATCATACTTATTTACAAGAGCAAGAACGTCTTTTCTTGTATGTTTATAGGGGTAGTTTCAATTACTTGCAAATGTACTCTCTAGCGCATTGTTTATATCTACTATCCTCACAAACACTTTATTAAACACAAACAGAGGATCAAAATCCCCTTCTTCAAAAACACATTAACCCTAATTCATAAGTGATGAACTGCTTTTGTGGAAACCAAACAATTATTCATACATTATGGACAGACACAAATCCAGAAAGGAGATTTCGATGTTGTTCTTCTAATACTTGTCCATTTTTTCGTGGGTTGATCTCCCTATGTGTGCTAGAGCAGTTGCGATTATTCTAGGTTTGTTAAGATCAAGAAATCATTGAATGCTATGGAGTCTGGAAATCGAAGGTTGAAGATTTGGTTGATTTGTAGTTGGATTTTTTTTTCTTGTTTTGCTACTTGATGTAATGGATAATGGTTGATAAAGCTTATTATGTCTTGAACAAATTGACCATATAATATAATGGTCAATAATTTTGTCTTGATTAATCAAGTTCAAGTTTGAAGTATCTTATGAGTTTAGTTATGTTCTTGTTCATATGATGTCTTATAAATTATGATAAGCTAATGCATTCATTCATTCGTAAAAATCATTACATGATTGTCCCAAAACTAAACATCATTAGCATACAAAACATGAAACAAAAATAAAGATAAGCATAACAAAAGTAGTAAATTCACATCAAAGCAACATAGTACATCATAATTTGTCTTTACCCTTGACCTTTTCATCCTGGTTGAGAGTCACAAGTCTCTTCCTTAGCTTTTCGAGATCACGGGATTGCACACATTACGTAAAGGGTTAATTTATTTATTAAATATATTTATTATATTTATTAAATCAAACCGTAGCTTTAACTATAGATCGTTAATAATTAAAAGTTAAGTATTAAACGACTGTTATGGAAACTAAATAGAAGCAAAAAGAAGGAGTCGGAAAGTTCCGAAAACCCCCTCTTGGGCTTGAAAATCGTCGGCCATAGGAGAACCAAAGGGAAGGGAAAAATATTTTATTTCCTTAAATTTGTTTAACCTTAGAGGAAAAGTTTTTCCAAGGGCTATATAAACAAACCAAGGCTTTCATAATTTAATACTCCTCTCCCTTTTCTCTTGCTCTTAAACCGCCGGCCAAACACCCCCATATAAGGGTTCTTGGTTTTCAATTTTCTATTTTAATAGATCTAGTCCTAGCCCCTCTCTAGGGTTGTTGGGTAGATCCTCCATAGGATTGGAAGCTTGGTTTGTTCGTGCTAGACTCACGATTAACTCGCCGCATTACGTGTATACAAGATCGTGATATAGTCTTGCTTTAGACTATATCCTGGTGGTGTTCGTGATTAACCCTAGTTGCTGATTGTTCCGTTGTCTTTTGGATCTTGCTAGGATAAAGGTATGTAACCCTAATCTTGATTAATTATAATTGTGTTAATTATGATCTTGTTTAATTTGCTTTCACTGTATGTGCTTTGATCCATATTAGGGTTTTTAATAATTGTTATGAATTATATAAACCATCAGTGGCATCGAGAGCCGTTTTAACATGATTATAATTATCAATATCTAAAGTTTTTTTTAACTAATATTGATTTGTGTTAAAAAATTACATGTTGTTTTTTAGGTTTTATAAAAATTAGGGTTTTTGTTTTTATTGTTTTTTTTAAAAAAATCGGATCTGCCGAACTTTTATTAAAAAAATAAAATTTTGTAAACCCTAAAAATACATGTTAATTAACTTTAGATGTTTTGCATGAATTAATTGTTATGTCATGTGTGGTTACGATCCGTAGTTTTTTAATTGTTAAGAGAATGTGGGAGATCCGTAATAAACATTCATGTTTTATTACGGATCATATAATTTTGAGTGTTATTTGCTTTATTTGATTCAAAGTTTTAAAATTAGGGAAGACTTTTTATGTTTATAAAAACCCTAGATTTGATGTTCTTTGAATAAATTGTTATGCATGTGGCTATTTGATTTAGTTTTTTTTTGTATTACTTGTTTTCATGCGTTTTTTATTTTATGTTGAAAACAAGGGTAATTTTTTTTTAAGAAAAATAATATTGACTAAATCTTATCAAAATTAATAAACTGTTTTGAGATCTAAATTACATATGATTTGTGTTGATTAGAATTGCAATAAAAACTTAACGGCCTACTCAATTTTGGCAAACTATAAAGTGGGTATAACGCACCGCTGGTCATGTACCCGATTAAGGAAGGAGGTGTTATGCTTCAGCGCTGACCAAATTCCCGACTCGCCTGTGCGTCAAAATTGGAATTACCTACGGTTGTTATTTGTATAATTATTTAAGGTTGATTTAACTGCATTAATTCACATTCGAAACACAATGAATAAGGTTATTGCTTTGTGCTTTAGCTGAGTTCTAGAAAAAGTACGATGTGAATTTAGTTGTGTGTAAAATCTTTAATTGGTTTAACCAATACCTCAACTTGCAAATATATGATGAAATTTTAGTCTCACCAAAAAGTTTACTAAATGTTTTTTTTATTAAACTTATGTTATGGAGATGTATGCATGCTTCACCATACATGATTTTGACACCAAAATCTATACCCTAAAAAAATTTAAGTCTGTAGAAACTAGAGGGGTGGAGGGGTTGAATAGTTTCTATTCGATTGGCAACCAAATTAAATTTACTTTCAATTTGGTTTGTATCAAAACTATCTTTTGCTTGAAGCTAAGTTGCATAATGATTAGGTTCAATTCAAATGCACTAGTAAAGATAATAAGTGAGTGTAATGATAATGAAATAAGTAAAGAGTAAGGAAGGAGACAACCTAGTGGGAGGACACCAAGATTTATAGTGGTTCGACAATGAGGCTCTATCCTCGTTTCTACTCCACTCCTCGAGTACACCTACTCGAGATTTCCACTATATCCACAAGCTCCCTTCTTGGCGGAGAAAACATTACATCGTCGCTTACATTATTTTCTGACACTAAGCTAAATGTCGAGACCTAATCTTTAGCTAGGACCAATCTACACAACGTTGCCTACTTCACAATTTAACGACACAAGGCTAGATGTCGAGTTCTAATCTCAAGGTAGAACCAATCTTCACGACGTTGCCTACTTCACCATTTTACGACACAAGGCTAGATGTCGAGTTCTAATCCAAAGCTAGAACCAATCTTCACGACTCTCCACTTTGAAGCTAAGTGAGAACTTCACACAACACAACTACTAATCACTTTCAAGTTTAGTGATAACTCACAAGACACAACCACATCACTTTATAGTTTAGTGAGAACTACCAATCAAATCTATTACAACTCAACTAGACATATCCAAGTACACACATGTAGCTTGGATCTACACAACACAAATCCAAGCAAACACATATGCAATGGATGTACACAACAAATCCAAGTATTCACAAATAACTTGGATGAACACAACTAGTCCAAGTATTCATAAATACAATGGATTAACATAAAACAAAAAAGGTATCATGATGAATATGACTAGCTCATAGATTCATTTATCACAACACTAGTGAGTGAGTGATCTTCTCATTGGACAAGGTAAAGGAGGGGATCAAGAGGATAATCATATGTAAACATCCTTAACACTTTAAGTGATCATTTACTAATGATTATGCTATAGAAAAGAGAAAGGGGGCTAAGAAAAACATCCAAGAGGCTTGTTGGAAAAATGAGATTGACCCAGTATTTAAAGGAGACAAAGTATAACGGATATATAACGGCTATCTGGGCGCGGTACCTTATCTAGCCTGGCGGTTCCTTATCGCTAGGGAACCGCCTAGCTACTTAAGGTTCCGCCCCTAGAGTACGCTCCGTTTTTTGCCTTTTAGTGGGGTAGGAATATCTGAGGTATTTGAAGCCTTCAAAGGATATTCTAATAGCATATGGAATATGCTATTTTCAAATTTTCATTTTCCATTTTAATAAAACATTTTCTAAAAAAGAAAGTTTATTAAAAAGTCTTTTGTCATATTAACAAAAGTGAGTTTTAAGGATAATCATTTTGATGATCACTAAGTATGATTAAGAAAGGTTAGTGATATGATTATTACCTTGATGATAGTGTTAGTTAAATAATTCGTTTTGTGTTTTACACTAAATGTGTTGTATAGTTTGTTGTGATCAAAACTAAGAAAGATTAGTTAACACTAATAATGTTTTTAGGCATCACTTGCATTAACAATCTCCCCCTTTTTGATTACGACAAACGATAAACTCATTTACGTAGAAACACAAAATATCGAATTATTAACGAGTTTATCACTATAATTTCTCCCCCTTTGTCGTAGCAAAAAGGTTAGCACAAGTCTTTTGAAGAAAATCGGACTTTGCTAGTAGCTCCCCCTTGGTGGTTGCTCCCCCTTGCTTGGGGCACCAAGTATGTGAGCTAAGGTGACATGCTACACAAAGGTTAGTAAAAGAAAAGAAACACCAATGTATATATGATCACTACCTACTAAGTAACTTGAGAGGGAGAGAGAGAGAAGAAATCTCAAATTAGAAGCAAGTATTTTGCTAAGTATGTCCAAAAAGGTAATTAACAAAATCAAGCTTCAATCCAATAAAGATGATAAACTTGTCAATGGGTTAAAGTTTAGAATTGATGGAATCACCCATAAGCAATTGTAAAAATTAACCATGATCAACTCAAAAGAGAACTAAGGAAATAACACACAAACAACACAAAGGTTACATAAAAGAAAAGACATAACAAGGTAGATAGTCATACACACAATATGAGTAACTAAAGAAAAAAATATGGAAAATAAACCACTAAGCATAAGCTATTCTAATAGTGATAATTTTCCAATATTGCTTAAAAAAGACTCTAAAACAACTAAAGTAATAAAGACTCTAAGAGTAGTTAGTCCTTTAGTTGGAAAAATAAGACGACGATGCATCATTCGAAGTTTTGTCCACCGGAACGAAAACTTGGAGAGGAGGTCGAGTGAGGAGGAATTCAAGGAAATTTAACTTGCTCATAATTTAACTTCTCATATACATGAGCAAGTTAAATTTGTTGAAATCGATAACAAGCACACGAGGATCCATGATGCAACATAAAATCGGTTGATGGGGGTAGGGCATCAAACCTAGGGTTTGGAGGTGGTGGGGTAATAGGGTAGGAAATGTTTTCACAATGCCTTGTGAGGTTTGGGAAGGTTGAAAGGTCATTGAGTTGAGGGGTGTTGAAGGATTGTGGTGGTGGGGGAACATTTTCTTTTGCTCCGGTGATGGGGTTAATGGCATAAGTCTCATTCCAATACTTGATTGGAGAGAAAGTAGGGTTTTTGGGTGGTTTGGAAGAAGATGGTTCATTCTTCTTAATCCAAATAGGTCGAACCGAGATTTTCGGTTTCTTTGAAAGCTTGGATGAGGAAGCTTTGGGTGAGTGGGCTTGTGACAAAGAAATGTCAAGGTTAGGAATGGAGGAGTTAGGCATTGTGAAGGTGTGAGAATGAAATCTCAAGGTTGGGAAGGTGTGAGAATGAAATCTCAAGGTTGGAGATGTGTGAGAATGAATTCTCAAGGTTGGAGATGTGTGAGAATGAATTCTCAAGGTTGGGAAGGTGTGAGAATGAAATCTCAAGGTTGGGGTATAAGTAAAATGTAATCAAGGTAAGAATTTGAATACAAAATGTGAAGTGTCAAGGAATGTTTAGCCAAATTGAGCAAACAAGGAATCTTGACAGGGTATAGGGTTTAAAGAATTTTGACCAAAAACGAGTCAAAAGTCAGTTTCTGTCCGTGGTACCTTATAGGGACCGGCGGTTCCTTATCACTAAGGAACCGCGCGAATTTAAGGAGCCGCCTGAAGTGGACTTGAAACCAAGTTTTTCAGGGTTTTTGAGAAAAACTTAAGACTTTTTCAAAAAGATGCAAATCTTGGAATTTTACCTCTATTAGCACTAAATTATGCTAGGGTTGCATAAAAGCAACACATTCACAAAGAATCTCTTGACAAAGGGTGACAAAATATTTAGATATCATTTTGAACCAATTTTAGTCAAGTTTTTAGAGGTTGTGATAGATTTAGGTTCAATTTTAATTTCAAATTAAAGTTGATTAATGTGCACATAATAATAGAAACACATAAAGCTAAATCCATAGAACAACTTCATGAAACACTCATGAAGGAAGCAAATACAATGACAAATGAAAAAACTAACTAATACAAAGCTAGCTTAACATTAAATCTAGATGAGTAGTCTTCTTTGGCTTAGTTTTGTTGAAAACCATTTATTTAGAAAACTCATCATTCATCTCCTTGGAGGAGGCATGGAGAACAAGTTAAGCAAGAACTCTTTCAACCTCCTATGTATTCCAAACATCTCCATCCTAAGGTTATGGATGATATAGTGGTTGTAGAGGCAACATGGACAATTAGGACCATGAGTCTCTTGAAACCCATAGTAAGGATCACCCAAGAGGAGGGAAAGTGGGACACCCAAAATTGGAGTGTTTGAGTATGGTGGAGGTGGAGGAGGCATGTTCTCCAAGGGTGATGTGGGTGAGAGTGGAGGCATGTTCCCCAAAGGAGAAATGGGTGAATGTGGAGGTATGTTCTCCAAGGTTGGTGAAATGGGTGAGTTAGGAGGGGTAAATGGTGAAGTCACCAAGGTGTCATCAAAGTCATTCACAAAAGGAATGCTTTGGACTGGTTGGGGTTGTGTGGTCACATCCAAGGGTGCACTTGGAGTGAAGGGTGAAGAGAGCTCATTCATTCTTGAGTTGAATGAAGAGGAGGTAGAACCAATGGAGTGGTTAGTACCATGGGTAGATGTTGTCTTGCATGGTGCAAGGGGTGGTGAAGGTGATGAGGAAATGAGGATTAGAACCATCTCATTTTTTGGTGTGTGAAAGGGTGAGGAGTTAGGCTTGGGTACCTTAATCCTAATCTTAAGTGTTTTCCTTGGGGTGTTTGAGGTTTTTGTAGAAACCATGGTTGACAAGGGTGGTTTAAGGGTTAGGGAAGGATGTTTTTATGTGTGAAGAACATGACTAACAAGGTGGGTTTAAATGGGTGAGGGGATGATCCAAACTAGTAATGGGTTAAAATCATTTTAGGTGAATAATGAATTTAGGTAACCTAGTTTAGGAAATATGCAGGTTCTTGCAAAGAATCATGCAAAGTTTACACATATTGAAGAAAATAGTGTAAAGCAAAAGATTCTGTCGGACACAGTGGCGGCGGTTCCTTATCTAGGACCGGCGGTTCCTTATCGATAAGGATCCGCTGGTCGATATGGAACCGCGACCAGAAGTGTTTCAAAAATTTCACATCCCAAATTTTGGTTAACCCAGATTTTTATCAAAGGATTCACAAGCCAAAGTTAACTACTGACCAAAATCTAAGAAGCTAACTATCATAAAGGATGCACAAAGCTATGTAAATCACAAACATGAAGGCATAAGCAACATTTAGGATTAAAATAAATAACAATCCAAACATGTAGCATAAGATAATACACATCCAAGATAATAATAAAAAAAATGTTCAACATTACATGTTTACCAACATGTATTCTTTGAAATACTTCAAAGCTTTCACCTTCTCTTCTTGCCCAATCCCTTGATCATATTCCCCAAATACTTGAATCCCTTCCTTGACTCAACCCGATGTTCATGCAATTCACCTCTAGTCCTAAGATTTTCACGGTAGAGATGCTCTATGTTGAGATCTTTCGGTACTTCACTAGAGGACTAAACCAAAACCGCAAGTGAATAAGAAGCAGAAAGGCAAAGGCAAGGTTGATAAGAGCAAACAAGTTGCGACTCCATCAAAACCAAAGCAGAACTTTGTCAAGAAAAGTCAATCTCAGAAAGATGAGACTTGTCACCACTACAAAATGATTGGACACTGGAAGAGGAATTGCTCTCTCTACCTCCATGAATTGCAAGAACATAAGAAGAAGGCTGAGCTAGCTGCTGCAGCATCTTCAGGTAACTTATTTATGATAGAGTTATTTAATCTTACATACAAATCAAACTCCTGGGTATATGATACGGGATGTGGTATTAACATTTGTATTACCCTGCAGGGATTTGAGTTGAAGAGGAAGCTTACCTATGGGGAATAATTTCTGCAAGTGGGCAATGGCGCACAAGCAGCGGTTGAAGCTATAGGAATATTTAAACTAGTTTTACCTTCGGGTTTAGTACTGTTTTTAAATAATTGTCATTATGCACCTTCAATTGTTAGGGGTGTCATTTCCTTTTCTTGTATGTTGGATCTTGGATTTAATCACACGATTGATAATAATAGAATTTCTGTTTTCAAAGATGGTTTATTCTATTTTGATGCAATTTTTGTGAATGGTGTTTTTGAAATTAACATGCATGATAATAATTCCAAGAGGAAAAATAATTATGTTTTTAGCATGAATAAGAAGAGAAAGTTAGACAAGAACTCTTCTTATCTTTGGCATTGTAGACTTGCTCATATTGGGAAGACTCGCATACAAAAACTTTAACGTGATGCTCTTTTGGAAAATATCAATGATGAATCATTTGATAAATGTGAGTCTTGTATCTCTGGAAAGATGACCAAGAAACCTTTTAATAGCAATATTGAAAGGGCTACTGAACTACTTGGTTTGATACATACTGATGTGTGTGGACCACTTAGACATGTGTCAAGGAAAGGTGCTAGCTACTTCTTAACGTTTACGGATGATTATAGCCGGTATGGTTATGTTTATTTAGTTAAGCATAAACATGAGGTGTTTGAAACATTCAAAACGTTTAAAGCAGAAGTAGAGTTACAACTAGGAAAGAAGATTAAAGCTCTTCGTTCTAATCAAGGTGGTAAATATTTAAGTCAAGAGTTTCAAGATTATTTAAGTAAGAACGGAATTTTTCAGAAACTTATTTCTCCATATACTCCACAACAAAATGGTGTATCTGAAAGGAGAAATCGTACATTATTAGATATGGTGCGATCTATGTTTAATCTTACAAGTTTACCATTATCCTTTTGGGATTATGCTCTTGAATCTGATGTTCGTATTCTAAATATGGTTCCCACAAAGAAGGTTGATAAGACAGCATATGAACTATGGCATGGCAAGAATCCATATTTGTCTTATTTGAAAATTTGGGGTTGTGAGGCGTATGTGAAACGTGACTCTGGAGATAAACTCCAACAACGCTCAGTAAAATGTATCTTTGTAGGTTACCCTAAGGAAACTATGGGTTGCTACTTTTATTATCCGGTTGAGAACAAAGTAGTTGTGGCTCGGTATGGAGACTTCCTTGAAAATGATCTTGTAAATCAAGAAATCAGTGGGAGAGATTATGATCTTGAAGAAATTCAAGAAGATACATTGCCTTCTGAAAATACTAGTGAAGAAATTCCTGTAGAACCAGAAAGTCTGGGAGTTCCACCGGAATTAATTCCTCCACGTAGGTCTAAAAGAACCATACGTGCGCCAGACAAACTATGTCTTTACATAGAGGATGATGAGGAGGAAGTAGGGGATCTTGGTGAACCTGCTAACTATCGATCCGCAATGTCTGATCCAGAAAAGTCAAAATTGATAGTTGCGATGAATGAGGACATGAAATCCATGGAAATCAACGATGTTTGGATTCTTGTGGATGCACCTAAAAATGCTAAAGTAGTGAAAAATATGTGGATCTACAAGAAGAAAACTGACATGGATGGTGAAATACAATCCTATAAAGCACTAGTAGCTAAAGGTTTTGCTCAAACTTTTGGCATAGACTACGAGGAGACATTTTCTCCTGTAGCAAACTTACGAGCTATTAGGATTCTCATAGCTATAGCAGCATACTATGACTATGAGATATGGCAAATGGATGTTAAAACTGCCTTCTTGAACGGTCGCTTAGATGAAGACATCTATATGCAACAACCGGAAGGGTACGTTGATCCTAAATATCCAAAGCGCGTGTGCAAACTTCAAAGATCTATTTATGGTTTGAAGCAAGCATCACGTCAATGGAATAAGCGATTTGATGAAGAAATCAAAAAGCTTGGATTTATTCAAAATCATGATGAGCCATGTGTATATCGCAAAGCTAGTGGGAGTAATGTAGTGTTCCTAATTTTATATGTCGATGACATATTAATCATGGGAAGTAACATTCCAAGACTTAAGGAAGTTAAGGATTATCTTGGTAAATGTTTTTCTATGAAGGATTTGGGAGATGCTGCATATATTCTGGGAATTAAAATCTATCGAGATAGAAATAGACGGTTAATTGGTCTTAGTCAAGATGCTTATATTGATAAGATATTGAAGAAGTATAACATGCATAACTCTAAGAAAGGTTTTCAACCGATGGAGGTTAAGCATGAGTTAAGTCATGAGAAAGATACATCAACACCCGAAGAGGTGGCTTACATGTAAAAGGTGCCTTATGCTTCGGCTGTAGGATCTATTATGTATGTTGTAAGATGCACAAGGCCAGATGTGGCGTTTGCTCAGAACTTGGTCAGTAGATACCAACAGAATCCAGGAAAGTTCCACTAGACTGCTGTTAAGCATATTCTAAAGTATTTGAGAAGTACGAAAGATATGTTTTTGGTATTCGGGGGTAAACCAGGCACATAATTGAATGTAACAGGGTTCTGTGATGCGTCCTGGCAATGTGATAAAGACGATACGAAGTTTTAGACGGGTTACGTGTTTGTCATCAATGGAGGAGCAGTTGACTGGAAGAGCAGTAAGCAGAAAACCATTGCTATGCATGCAACTCAATCGGAGTACATGGCTGCTTCAAAAGCTGCAATGGAAGCTGTTTGGATTAGGAAGTTTATTGGAGATCTTGAAGTGATGCCTTCAATTAAAGAACCTATTGATATATATTGTGACAATTCTGCTTCAATAATATTCGCCAATGACCCTGGAGTTATGAAAGGCACCAAACACTTTAAACGTAGATATCACTACGTTCGAGAACAAGTGGAAGCTCGAGAAATAAAATTAATAAAAGTTCACACAGATGATAACGTAGCTGATCCTTTTACTAAGGCTTTATCTAGGCCAAAGGTAGTTAAGCATGCCAAAGCTATTGGGCTGCAACTAGCTAGCGAATTCATGCAATAAATCTGTTGATTAGTATTTGGATAAAGGATGTAAGACATTATTTAATTGATGAAATAAAGATTGGATTTTGTTTATTTTTCTGTTATTTGATTTTGTATCCTATTTTACATGTTTTAATCCATGAGCATTATGATGTTTCTAAATGTCCGTTATCGACTAATAATATGGGAGTATTATTAAACTAAGACAATTCAAATTGTGACAGAGTATACTTGAAAGTATATTGGTCAATTTTGGATGATATTTAATGAATCAAATATTGGACTTATCCTAACTATATGATTTTACTTTATGGATTTTTATCATTAAGTAAATCATAAATAGTTATCCTAAGACCTGAGATACCAGAAAACTGCATTGAATGTAGTGCATTTTTTTAAGGTAACCTAACGCTAAACGTAACTGGTAGCTATAAGGGTTATTTTCAGAAATGTTGCAAAGTTCATGTGTTTTGTTTGTAGTCAAAATGGGATTTGTTTCCTTCAAATTATTTTGAAGTATAAATACAGTTGGGCCTCTCGGGGGAGTAGTAAGATGTTTGTGTGGCCACACCCAAATGTGTTTTGGTAATCTTGCTATATCCGTAAACGAGAAACAGAATAGTTAATGAAAGGAATGACTGAGATCCATATCCTTGTTAACGTTGTATTTTAAATGAAAGGATAATAATAATGATTATATATCATTAAAAGGTCTTGTCCAGGAGACCTTACTCGAGTGTACTAATGACATTGTTAGTGTAACTAGACGCTAATCAATGTGATCACGATATTCGAATTTTGTGCAAGTGGGAGCTGAAAGTTTATGGACTTAAAATTGATAGTCGTGTGATAGGATCGAACTCGAGATCACGGGATTGCACACATTACGTAAAGGGTTAATTTGTTTATTAAATATATTTTTTATATTTATTAAATCAAATCGTAGCTTTAACTAACGATCGTTAATAATTAAAAGTTAAGTATTAAACGACCGTTATGGAAATTAAAAGAAGCTAAAAGAAGGAGTCGGAAAGTTCCGGAAACCCCCTCTTGGGCTTGAAAACCGCCGGCCATAGGAGAAGCAAAGGGAAGGGAAAAAGATTTTGTTTCCTTAAAATTGTTTAACCTTGGAGGAAAAGTTTTTCCAAGGGCTATATAAACAAACCAAGGCTTTCATAATTTTTTACTCCTCTCCCTTTTCTCTTGCTCTTAAACCGCCGACCAAACACCCCCATATTAGGGTTCTTGGTTTTCAATTTTCTATTTTAATAGATCTAGTCCTAGCCCCTCTCTAGGGTTGTTGGGTAGATCCTCCATAGGCTTGGAAGCTTGGTTTGTTCGTGTAGAAATGCTAAATCGGATCCGGTGGTCTAATGTGGTGGTAGATGGTGGTGGAAGCCATTGTTGGTTTAGAGAGAGAGAAGAGAGGTTGAAAGTGAAATGAAAATGTATTAGAAAATGAACAAATGACAATCAACACCCCTCCTTGGAAGCTAAGGAGGGGTATATATAGCCACACACATAACATAAACTATACAACGAACCTAGTCTAGTCTAAATGTGTGTGACTATGATAACTAATGGGAATTCTTAAATGTCGTCACATAAAGTGAGTTTCCAAAAATCATCCCCCATGGGACGACGTGTAGAATTCCTTACAATATTCTTCCTAACAAGTACAAAATAATTAAGAACAAGAGCTTTCATGAAGCATCCAATGCTGATGAGGCCTTCGTCTTCAAAACGACTCATCTTTAAAGTAACTTGTAGAAGAAATACTGTAACGGCACGAGCTAAGTAACCCATACACTTCTGGTTAAGTAGAAGCTTCTGAATTAGCTTCCCCCTAATTCATGCCACATAAACTTGATGTAGAAGCTTTTTAAATAGCTTCCCCCTAAACCAACAATCCTCGTAAGCAACTTCAAAGCTTTCAATAAAGCTTAGAATGATTAAGCGCACAGCGGAATCTAACTAGCAAATCCCATCATATAACATGATAATGTTGCTAAGAGGGATTGAAAGTTTGGGGCACACCAAGTAGATCAACAACTTTTCTTCTCACGCTTGAATAATTCTTCTGAATTTTTCTTCCCCCTGAGAGTTCAAGTTATGCATACCAGAAAGAATCAAGACATTTCTTCCCCCACATAGTTGAAGAAAGTAAATCAATCCCAATTATGAAGCTCAAATACTGAAGTGGACACTTTATCCCATTCATGAAGTTGACATCGTAACACCAGAGTCAATTAAGTCCTGGAAATGCACATATCTTCTTCCGGAGATGCACCAGAGTCAATTAAGTCCCGGGAATGCATATAGGATAATGATGATGTTTAATTGCAACAATCAAACAATTAAACCTCGAATCAGTAGTGTACCGTTTGGAGATTGATAACGACACGAGTTAAAACACTGATTTTCTCTGCGGCTATGACAAATGTCATCCCGGAATATCTTCAAATCAAAAGAAGGTATGAAGTTCATCACGTGTACTCGTTGTGCGTTCAATGTGTCTTCTTCTTCCCCCTTGATGGTTTCGAAACTCGGAACCATCAATAAAGTGTACGCACATGAACCTGAAATCTCGTGAGAATAATAAATAAGCTGAATTATATTCTTTGTGAGAATCAGCTGTTGATCGAAAATCTCTTCTCATAAACTCTCCATGGCCACCTTTACCATCCCACGTGAAAGCAATTTGAAGTGACCACTGAAAGAATGAACCAGATACATCAAACGTGAAGCTGAATAAAAATCCTTCGATCTTGTGACTTAAGCTTGCACTATTGTTGAATGAAGAACGGTGGAGAAATCTCTAAGTACTCAATGCATCACTGAAGAGGTCTATAAGCACAACACCTCTTGAAATTATCCACGTCGACTAAGCGCGTGACACTGAGTACAACAATGTAACCCCTTTAAGTGATAGTTATCCGAGTCATCAACCATCCACCCCGAACCCGGAAACCAGATAACCAAGTCTTCATTCTAGGATTAAGCACGAGCAAGTTATCTATTAAAAGATAAAATAAATACACGCCTTCGAAAAATCCGTCTTCAACGTCACGTAATTAATACCCGATCAAACAAAATCTGTAGCCACTAAAAAATCGCCCATTTTTTCTTGGTCTCGTCTTAAATATTCTCGTCACATTTGTCACGTCATTTTGTCACGACACGATGTCACATTTAAATCCCGACAATATTCACAAAATTTTTATTCAAAATAATTAATTTTGAAAATAAAAATTAGTTTATATTGTGTGTTTTAAAAAAAATGCGGCCCAACATACCAATTTTCACACGTTGGCCCAATGTGAGATAATAACAAAACAAAATGAGGCCCAATGTGATACAATAACCAAAAGAAATGAAGCCCAATATGTGGAACCCGGTCCATCATCACCACGTTTATACCCGGTTTCACCACTTTGGTTATAACGCCCTCCCACCTAAAAAATCTCACACAAGTCAACACTAAACACTTACATAGAATACTCCGTCCCCAAACCTAACTCCCATCTTCTCACTTAGTTTCATCCGATCCTCACATATCCTTCTCATCCATCTCCAAACAATAACCTCCGCCTCCCTCTTTCTTTCTCAATACTCTCAGCCACCAAACTAATCTTTCTAATCTCGAAATCTCCGTCTCACCTTATCTAATCTCATCCATTTCTCAAACCAAATTATACATCAAATCTCATCCCAATAATCTATCAATCTTTCACAAAAAAGAAAGATCATCAATCTCACTAATACATGAATCACGAAACCCACGAAGATAGAGAGACCAAGTTGGCTTCAAGATCTTCGAATGAAGGTCTCGGGTAGGTGAAATAATTGATTGCATGTTGATTTAAATTTAGAAAATCGAAACAAAATAATGATTATAACAATTTTGTTATAAATATTATTTTAATTTCGTATATAAAGCTTGGTGCAAAACCAAACATGGGTCAATGATGATAAAAAAAATTTCGTGTAGGGATCTGATTAGATCATGGTTTGCATGTTGTTACACGAGAACTGATTAATCTGAGATCTAGATTAATTTGATGTTTCAGATGGATTTGGTTAGGTTATGTGATTTGACACGAAAAACAAATACAGATTATAACATACATGTTATGACTCTTATTTGATTTTCGAAAAGTATGAAGAAGACCTTGATCTTCTCACAGATTATTGATGAATGAGTTTCGTAGATGGGATAGGTGTCGAAGGGAATAGGTATAGATTGTGGAGTTGAGGAGTAAAAGGTTGGCAGTTGAGTTATGGTCGACTCAGTAAGTTAACTGAGTCAACTCGGTAATTACCGAGTTGACTCGGTAGAGTTGGAATTGTTTTAGGTCACATTTTTGGTTCACAAGTTTCTAAAAACAGTCCCATCGGAATGTCAAACAAAAAATACCATCGGATGTTTTTGTTTTTGAGTCAAAGTTATGTCCTACAAATGAGTCCATCGGAATGTCAAAAAAAAAAACAATCCAATCGGAATGTTTAAGCTTCCATCGGAATGTCTTTTAATTTGGTCTCATCGGAATGATTAAGAATATGGTGTTATCGGAATGAAACATACACCCCCATCTGAATAACCAATCTGAATGTTCAATCTGAATGTTCAATCTGAATATCCAATCGGAAAGGCTGTCGAAAACCCAATCTGAAAAGGGTTTTGAAGGACCGAAAATGGTGGATCTGAACACTTTTTCCTTATCTATTTGCATAAACAAGAAAAAATTGAAACCCAGAAATAGGGACCAGATTTGTATGACTTTGACCATTATATTGATGAAACCGAGAGAGTATAGATTAATAAATTGAGACCCAAAACATGACTGTTTGGACAGAATGGACAATAAAGAAGACGTGACCAAAAAAATTTGTGACAAAATGGACAGAACATGATATAACGAGACATAAAGAAAAAATTAGACCACCAAATCGAATATATAAACACGATCCAAGGATGGAACCGTGGCTCTGATGCCAAATGTAGAAATGCTAAATCGGATCCGGTGGTCTAATGTGGTGGTAGATGGTGGTGGAAGTCATTGTTGGTTTAGAGAGAGAGAAGAGAGGTTGAAATTGAAATGAAAATGTATTAGAAAATGAACAAATGACAATCAACACCCCTCCTTGGAAGCTAAGGAGGGGTATATATAGCCACACACATAACATAAACTATACAACGAACCTAGTCTAGTCTAAATGTGTGTGACTATGATAACTAATGGGAATTATTAAATGTCGTCACATAAAGTGAGTTTCCAACAGTTCGTGCTAGACTCACGATTAACTCACCGCATTACATGTGTACAAGATCGTGATATAGTCTTGCTTTAGACTATATCCTGGTGGTGTTCGTGATTAACCCTAGTTTCCGATTGTTCCGTTGTCTTGTAGATCTTGCTAGGATAAAGGTATGTAACCCTAATCTTGATTAATTATAATTGTGTTAATTATGATCTTGTTTAATTTGCTTCCGCTGTATGTGCTTTGATCCATATTAGGGTTTTTAATAATTGTTATGAACTATATAAACCATCAGTACTTACCCTCTTGGACTTGCTCTTTGGTATCTTCTTCCTTGGATTTGCTAGTAGAACACTTTTTCTTGCATTTATTACATTTAGAACTAGAGCTTTCATTCTAGTAATCATCATCCAGATACTCATATATATCCACATATCCATACAAACCTACCAACTCCTTTGAAACATCGCCTTCCCTAAATCGTTTTGCAATACCTTGTGTTACAATTGGCCTTGGTCTTTGTGGTGATCCAAAAGGATGAAGCTGTGCCATTGATACAAAAAAGGCTGCTTAATTCACTAGTGTGTGATGAAAGGTTGTGAGTTTACAATGACGTGATGAGTCCTATTTAACTTGTGTGTTTAGTGTCTAATAAATTGTGAGACTTTACTCCTTCATCGCCTCAACCACTTAGTCAGAAATATAAATGGGTCAAACAAGGTTAAGACCAATGTTGACACATTTTACAGTGGGTCAAAAGGGAAGAATCGACAATTACACTATGACTTTGACCAAAACAGATAGTATACCAACCAAATACCATACTATTTGATAAACAAGTAAATAACAAATGTCTTAAACAAAAAAATAACAACTGTCTTAAACCAACATATAGCAATTTGTCTAGAACATGAAACATTAACCAATCTGTCTTAAGCAAGAAATTAAACAAGACTTTTAAAGATTAAGTCTACTTGCACTCCTCTTTGTTCTTTTGCTTGGGCTTCTAATCATAGCACCTTGTGAAGGTTGAGTGTTAGCCTATGAAGTCTGTGTAACATGTGAAGTCTGTGTAGGCTGTTCACCTTGAGTCCTAAGAGCTGTAGTGCTTGTTCCTACATCATCCTTTTTCCTTTTTCCTATATTGCTTGCAGCTACATTGCTTGTTCCAACAACATCCTTTTTCCTATCACAAATTCTTTTGTTGTGTCCTGCACTTTTACACAAACCACATGTAATTCCATTACCTATTCTAGTTAGTTTATTACCCTTCACCATCACAATATCCCTTTTACTCTTTTTTTATGGTCTCCCAATCTGTAGATGTATTTTTGGTGGCAACAGAGTAGTTGGACAATCAAATTTGGCCCATAAATCCATGCCATTGACTAGGTTAACCTTGTGTGAATAAACAGATTTCCAAGTGGCCAATTTGTATGAGTCATGGACCCAATCCTCAGGTATGCCTACATCATAACCATTGTCTGCCATATCATGTATTGCAGCCACTGCATGCTTACATGGTATGCCTGCTACCTCCCACTTCTTACATGAACATGTATTTTGAGGCAATTTAACAACATACCGTTCTTGTAGGTAACCTTTAACTTGGTAAAGATCAGAACCATTCCAATCAACAATACACTCACTTGCAACAGCCTTAATCCTATCAAACACCTTAGCAACAATAAGTGTCAATGGCCTATCACTTTTCTCAATAACTTTTCGCACAGTTACAATCCTTTTCATAAGATATTCCCTCACATGTTCTAAGTCTGTAATGATAGGGCTATCTCTAGCATCTAACAACTGTCTGTTGAAGACCTTACAAACATTATTTATTAACAGGTCACAATGAGCTCTACTTATATTTTTTAGAAAATGATATGTATTAGATAATATATTAAGAAATCATATGATTATGGTTAAAACATTATAGGATAGAACCCATACCAGATAAATATGCTCTACTCCAATGCTCAGCATGTATCTTTTTTAGCCATTGACATGCTTTTAGGTTGAAATCTTTCAACTCTTTCATATTCTTTTTCAAACAAAACAGTGGTTGTGGCTGATGCACACTTCCACAACGTTTCCTTGTACTTAGCTTCTTTCCATGTTTGGTTCATGTTTTCATAAATATGCCTAACACAATACCTATACTCCGCATTAGGAAACAACTTTTCAAGTGCAGGTAACAAACCCTACAAGAAGCAACGGTTAAGTTATAAATACATCAAATTCACTAATAATCAAAAAAAATTCAATTGAATTTCATAAATATACCTTTTGCCTATTTGTGATGAAGGTAAAATTTGAGTTGGTGTATAGATCAAAATCATCACCTAAACATCTTAAGAACCATGTTCATGAGTGTTGGTTCTCTGATTCAACTATGCCATAAGCAACAGGGTAGATGCCATTATTGGCATCCACACCCACTGCTGTCAACATCTGACCCGAATAATGGCCTCTCATGAAGGCACCATCTAAACCAAGTAGCTGCCAACCACCTCCTTTAAATCCCTTTTTCAAAGTCCCCAAACACACATAGATTATCCTAAACATTCTGGTTGGACTTTCATGATTTTCTTCACCATAAACATCTATCTTACAAGTTGTATATGGGTTACACCTCATTAACTCTATAACATAGTCTCTCAATAGAGCATATTGAACTTTAACATCACCTCTCAAATACAGCTCTGCTTTTGCCTTGGCCCTAAAACCTTTATCATTGGAAACAGTTACATGAAACTTTTTCTGCGTTTGTATTTGAACAACTTTAATAGGGATGTTTGGATTCATAATCAGTAGATCTGTGATGTGTTTTGAAAAAAAAGTTGAGGTACAATATTTGATTTTCTAGATTGCAAGCAATGGTGATCATCCTTGAAGGCTTTTATGACCCATTTTCCTTTTTCTCCTTTTGATAAATACAACACCCAGGGATAACATATTTTGTACTTTTCTGCATTCTCATTTAACTTTTTACAACTCATACAAGTGTCCTGGCCCTTGTAATTTGTCATTTTTCTGATTTTTGCTAGGAACAAAGCCATTACAAATCACCTTAATTCTTTTTAGATCATTCCTCAAGAAATACAAGTTCCTTCTACTCTCAACAGCATGACTTCTAATCAATTCTTTAGCTACATCCCTGTTAGCAAATTCTATACCTATATAGAACTTGGATGTTGAGTGCAATTTTTTTTAACTTTCGAAGCCCTAGACGCCTAATATTTTCTTGGACATCCTCCATGTCACTTTTTAGTGAATCAAAATCAAGAACCTCTAAGTTATCTTCATTGACAATAACATTAGGTGCCATAGGATCATTGCTATTTTTTCCATACTAGTATCACTTACTTCAAAATGGAACCCATGCATGTTAACTTCTACTTCCTCAACTACATGTTCATCATCTACAAAGTCATTTTTAGACTCATTATCCATTTCATAACCACTCTCACTTTCATCTTCCTTCTCAACTAATTAAACATACACATACATAACCTTGTGCCTATGAACGTAACTTAAAAAGTTTTTGTAATCCCTTTCACTAACTAAAGGATTTATCCCAACATCTAAAGTCTTAAATGGTATTTTATAGTAACAAAGCACTTCCTGGTCCATTTCATAACCTAAGCTATTCATAATTGTATTCAATATGGCATCAAAAAATCATCCTTATATTCAACAAAGCAAATCTCACCTTCAAGGTATTCCATTTTCAGACCATCACTAAACCTTCAATAGTAGTGACATTTAATGCTAAACAATTGTTCATAGACATATGTTTACATAGAAAATAACGATTGTGATTATTTTGATAATCAGTAACTATATCAAAATAAACAATGAGGCTATTAATTAATGAATTAAACAACTTACCATAAAGTGCAATATCAAAATCTTCACCTTCGGGCCTTATGTAAAAATCTAGTACATGATCATCCATTATTATGAAACCTAGGGGTGGCAATTGGAGAAGAAGAAGAATCTGAAACGGTTGTGGTGCAAATTGGGTATAAAAACAAACGGGTTTTATTTTTTATCGGGTTAAAACAAATGGAACCGGGTAACACAAATGGATTCAAGTTGGGTTTATTATATTTAATAGGAGAAAAGACAAATGTACCCCTAAAGAAATCTTGCCACTTAACGGGGGTAACGACCAGGGAGGCTCCTTACTACTTAACCCCGTCGTTGGGGAGGCCGTCTGCACTTTCGCAAAGTTGGAGAGAAAACCTGCAAATTTAGAATACCACACGGAGCATTTATGCATTTTACTCTTTTTAAAAATAAGGTAAAAATCACGAAATGCTTTTCTTTCAAAAAAATAAAAAAAAAACTTAGAAGTTAAAAACATTTTTTGAAAAATTTAAAGTTCATCTGTCAAAAATAAAAAAAGATAAAAATGTGTAAACAATTATATTTTTTTAACGAAAAACGTTTAATTTTTTAAAAAATGTTAAAAAACAATAAAAAAATTTGTGGGAAATATTTTTATCCTTTTTAAAAAATTTGAAGGAAAACATAAATATGTTAATTATTTTTAATTTTTAATTTTTTTAGAAAGAAAGCTAAACTTTTTTTTTGGAAAAAAAGGAAAAAAAAACTTTATTGAAACTTTTTTTACGGAATTTTTTTTTTGCAAAGAAAACTAAAACTTTTTTCAAAAGAAACAAAAACATTTTTTTTTCAAAATACATCTCTCGTGAGGCAAACTCCATCCCTCGTTAAAAGATAACGAAAATCTTTGTATTGTTAGTCCTGAGTAATGTATTGTGTCAAATGTTTGCCTAACGAGTGGTGTATAATGCCAATACTTTCAGCAGATGTATTGTATAAAAATGTTCAAATCAAAAAGATTTATTTTGTAGTTCACTCTGTTTATAATATATGAAAAATAATGTGGCATCTTGACTCGAAAACATAAAGTCTGATTAATCAGAAAGCATGTATCTCAATAGTATCCTATTAAGTAGTTTTTGTTGGTTTATATTTACCATAACAATTAAGTAAACCCCTAATATGGATCAAAGAACACACAACGGAAGCAAATTAACAAGATCTTTAATTAACACGATTATAATTAATCAAGGCTAGGGTTACATACCTTTATCCTAGCAAGATCTACAAGTCGACGAAACGGTCACCGGTAGAGATAGATCACGAACACCACCAGGATGTAATCTAAAGCAAGATTACACCACGATCTTGTACACACGTGATACGGCGAGTTAACCGTGAGTCTAGCACGAACAAACCGAGCTTCCAAGTCTATGGAAGATCTGCAAATGAAGTCTAGCTCAGTTGGATGGATGCATTTGGTTATAGTCTCCATGTGGGGAGGTCAGGGGTTCGACTCTTGTCTTTCCCCATGTGGGGGATTTTCCCAGAATTGGCAGCCGGGTTTGAATCCCATCGTAAATCCTTGAAGCCCCTTAATGGGAAACTGGATGGCTAGCATGGGGGTTGATATTCTCTTCATGAGATGATTCAAACTTGGGTCGAGAGACTTGGTGCCTCGGTGGCACGCAAGATACTCCGCTGCACCAAACTGCCGTTCAAAAAAAAAGTCTATGGAAGATCTACCCAACAACCCTAGAGAGGGGCTAAGACTAGATCTAGAATAGCTTAATAAAAATTAAAGAAGAACCCTAATAGGGTGTTTGTTTGGCCGGCGGTTAGAGCAAGAGAAAGAGAGATGTGAGGTAAAAATTATGAAGCCTTTGGTTTGTTTATATACACCTTGGAAAACTTCTCTTACAAGGTTTAAACAAAATAAATCAACAAAATCTTTTCCCTTCCCTTTTGTCTCCCCTTTTAGGCTGGATATACACAAGCCCCAAGGAGGTTTCCGGAACGTTTCTGACACCTTCTTTTAGCTTCTTTAACATTCTATAACGGTCGTTTAATACTTAACTTTTAATTACTTAACGATCGTTAGCTATGGTTTGATTTAATAAATATACAATAAATATATTTAATAAATAAATTAACTCTTCACGTAATGTGTGCAATCCCGTGATCTCGAGTTCGATCCTATCACACGACAATCGATTTTAAGTCCATAAACTTTCAGTTCCCACTAGGACAAAATTCAAATATCGTGATCACATTGATTAGCGTCTAGTTACACTAACAATGTCACTAGTACAAATCGAGTAAGGTTTCCTGGACAAAACCTTTTAATGATATATAATCATTATTATTATCCTTTCATTTCAAATACATCGTTAATAAGGATATGGATCTCAGTCATTCCTTTCATTAACCATTCTGTTTCTCGTTTACGGATATAGCAAGATCACCAAAACAAATTTGGGTGCGGCCGCAGAAATATCTTACTACTCCCCCGAGGGGCCCAGCTGTATCATACTTCAAAATAATTTTGAAGGAAACAAATCCCATATTGACTACAAGCAAAACTTATGAACTTTGCAACACTTCTGAAAATAACCCTTATAGCTACCAGTTACGTTTAGCGTTAGATTATTCCACAGAAATGCACTAGATCCACGACAGTTTCCTGGTATCTCAGGTCTAAGGATAACTATTTATGATTTACTTGATGATAAAGATCCATAAAGTAAAATCATATAGTTGGGATAAGTCCAATATTTGATTAATCAAATATCATCCAAAATTGACCAATATACTTTCAAGTATACTCTGTCACTATTTTGAATTGTCTTAGTTTAATAATATTCCCATATTATTAATCGACAACGGACATTTAGAAATATCATAATATTCATGGATTAAAACATGTAAAATAGGATACAAAACTAGATAACAAGAATAAACGAAACCCAATCTTTATTCCGTTAAATAGTAATGTCTTAACATCCTTTATCCAAATACTAAAAATAGATCAATGCATAAAACTGGTACATGCATCATGCCTCTAGTAATGACATTCTTACTTGTTTGGCAAAGCATAAAATAACAAATCTTGACCTATTGGAATTTTGAGAATACTTTCTTCAAGAATTCAATTCATTGAAACTCTTGTACATGTGCATTCAAACAATTTGATATTGCCACATAGTATCAAAATTGTGAAATATCCTTGATCACCAATTTCCTAAACTTTCAAAACATATTTGAAGTTCAAAGTATTATAACTCTTTAATGTATAATGCAACTTTAATCAACATGTCATCTCCAAAGATCCCATGACTAATATTGAGTGTTACCTCAATTATATTTTTTCAAGTTTTACAACTTGTTATAAAAGATATAAATACGTTACCTTTAATATCTATTATGTAATGTTTGATTCCAACCAAAACCTCTAAGTTTGTTGGCTATGATAATCTGCACAACGATTGACAAATTATTCATCTATAGAATATGGAAGCCGATCCAAGATTTAGGATGTTATTCTATTTCCAAACATATTCTTTTAGAATATTCATTACACAAGTTATTTAATAACTTTTAAATAGATTAATATATTCAAATCATCATGTATTTTAAGCATGATATAAATACAACATGACACACATGAGAATTTCTCAAACCAGATTTAGATTTCTCCATGTTCTAAATATCCATATAAACTTACTACATGGCATATTATGTTGTATTTCCACCGCATAAATAAATAAATTTATTTGTTCCAAGGTTATGTACATCTTATTTTTTCTAAATCTTCAAAGTAAAGTTTCATCTCAAATGTAAACCAAAACAACATTTAATTTTAATGAAAACTTACTTTTTGTACATGTTATTTGACACATATAATTTAGAAAATAATCATAATACTCCCACTAGCTTTTAGGAATACTTAGAAATCATCTTATTCAAATTTAAATCCAATCTTGGATTTCAAATTAAACATAAGAATAATCTCCTAGATGCATGCTTTTATCCATTAATAGATAATTGCATTTTTGTAGTTTCCCAAAGATTTATTTTGAAGTAATAAACTCATTTCGATTACTTAAGTCCTTTCTCAAGTAGTCATTCAAGAAATAGTTCATACATATCCAAATTTGTCAATTAAAATATGACCATCAAAATCTTTATATATTTAATGCGTTTAGGAAAGAATACTCAATCACAATTAATTACTTAAGTGTGACTCCTTTGACGAAACTCATCTCCAATTTCTAGTCAAACTATTTAAGATAAACCAAAACCGAAATTTGGTTATCTTGTTGGACAACATCTATAACAATCATAGTATGAGTAGTTTACCCAAAACAATTTTTGGTAACAAATCACAACAATTATTTGTAACTCATCATTCTCAGCATATAAATCGCATATCCGAGATATCCTTGCGGACCTATGACGTAAATTCCTTTATCTTGAGAGTTAGCTTTTACAAGCCTTCCTCATTATAATTACTAGTGTATTTCAGAAGATTATGTATCTTGTAATTTTATCTTTCAAGATCAAAACTCCCACTTGCTTTTAGTAACTTAAAATTACTCTTTAGATACATAGCAAATAGATCAACACTCCAACGTTATCTATATGGGACATTACAAAACACAATGACAGTTCCATACTCTTTATTTTCTAAACAAACCACTTCATAAGTAGTTTAGCAAAATCCGAACTTTATTTAAGATATAACGTGATTCATCACATACCATATATAATGGTATCTTATTAATCTTCTTAGCTCAAGTCATACTTAACTTTCTAACCTTGATATCTTTTGGAATAAAGGAAGATATAGTTATCTTGAATCAAACATCACCATCATATTAAGAATTTTGATTCTCCTAATGAACATACCATAACAATGATGTATTTCATTTAGGGAAATATTGTAAGTCATCTTAACAATATTTAAGATAAATATATATCTTTAGGCTTACCTATATACCAACTAAATCATCTTAATGGTATAATAGATTTCCTAACCATTTGCATGCTTTATAACTCAAGTACTTCTAATACAAAGTCACTTCATTTCCATGTTTTAAAAACATAGAAGTTATAATTCTATCATACGTTTTAAGTCATTTGACCATGACTTCATGTATATGTCTTTAATGAAATAGAGACAATACATTAACGTCTTACTTTATATTATACGTTTTCCCAGACTTTATGTTTGTGACTTTATACACATAAATCATAAACATGTATAACTAAAGTAATCATGAACATCACTAGGTTTCAATAATCTTTTCAAGTTAATTCACTACTATGTCTATTTATGTCATTCCAAGAATACACAAATATTTTAGTTTAGTAGTATAAGATTACTCTATGTATCTTATGTCATTCCAGGAATTTTGTCCATTTTAAGAAACTTCAAAACATTCCACGCCCGATCTTACGACATGTGGATATTTTACCCTTGAGTTTACAATTTAGTACAAGCTTTCACATGACTAAATCAAAACAACAAGTGTTTCTTAATGTGAATGATATATATACTTTTAAGTAGTCTTCTAATCATATTGACACATGATCTAACTTTCATCTAATATTAATTAGATTGTTAGTATCTTATCTTGAATTCAAGATAATCATATCTTTATGAGTTGTTTCTTGCACACAATATTTATTTCTCCCACTTGTGCATGGAACACCCTCATATATAAGATAAACATCACGTCTAACGTTCGTCTATACAAAATATGATTGTGCCACATATATTAGCTTTTTACAAGTAGATGTAGAATCACTTAATCAACAAGAATCAATACATAACTATCTTTGAAGATATTAGTGTCAACAATTCGAAAGCAATTATCTTAGAACATACTAAAGATAATATGGGTTATTACCAAGACAACAAGGCTTGTAACTCCCACTGAATTAGAGAATCTTTTAATAGACTCAAAATCAGTAATACAACACAATTCTCCCACTGAACTTGACAACATTAAAAATGTTTCATAGTCGGTGAAAATAATTAGTGTTGTGTTTACTTTCTTACACTTTTGAAAAACACATTCGCAACAATTACTTATAGTGTTTAAGAGTGTACTCTACTTCGTAAATGATGACTTATCCATCAAATGCTTTTTAACTTGAAAGACTTGACATGCAATTTCTTCCTTAATAGGTCTACCAACCTCACAATGGTATGTAGTGCCTATAAATGGTCAAAGCATAACTACTAGACAAAAATGCTAGTTTCCCATATAACCAATTAGCGGTAACTTTAAATAACTCAAAATATGCACTTTCCTTAACTTTTAAAGTTTGCTATGAGTTATGGATTTGAATTTGACATTTCTAAAATCCTTATAACTCCTTCTTTACTCATGAAAAAGAGTTTTAGGTTTATCTTTCATTTGTAAATTGACTCTATCCTCAACCATACAGTTTTAGATCAATAAATGAATAAACCACGTTTATGGTGTAACGTTGCATTAATATAATTGTAAAAGAATTTACAAAATTCAATTTTAGTATTTTCGATAATACCATTCAAGAAAAAAAAATTACCCCGGTAATAATAACCATAGTATTTTCCTTGAAAACTAGAATCCAAATTGACATAATTTCATCACATCAGTTGATCTGCTAGCAATGAAAGTATTCAATATGGTAACTTGTCGAACGATGATTGACAAACAAATTTGCAATTTCTAGACATTTAAGGGATTTACATTGCCAAAAGTCATTTTGCATTGTAAACATGTTTCATCCCTTCTTTATGCCTTAAGTTTTCAGATCTCACTAAGTAACTCAATTAAGTCGACTAATATAAAGAACGTAAAACCTTCATGTGCAATCTTATTCAGTCATGAAGTTTTCTCTCCATTACAACATCGTCCAATATCTTATATGACGACAATTGTAACTTCAAGTGTTCGTCAATTAGAGGGCATATGACTTAAATTTTTAGGGTCTAGATTTTGGTGTCAAAATCATGTATGGAGAAGCATGCATACATCTCCATAACATAAGTTTAATAAAAACGTTTAGTAAACTTTTTGGTGAGACTAAAAGTTCATAATATATTTTCAAGTTGAGGTATTGGTTAAACCAATTAAATATTTTACACACAACTAAATTCACACAGTACTTTTTCTAGAACTCAGCTAAAGCACAAAGCAATAACCTTATTCATTGTGTTTCGGATGTGAATTAATGTAGTTAAATCAACCTTAAAGAATTATACCAATAATAACCGTAGGTAATTCCAATTTTGACGCACAGGCGAGCCGGGAATTTGGTCAGCGCTGAAGCATAACACCTCCTTCCTTAACCGGGTACATGACCAGCGGTGCGTTATACCCACTTTATAGTTTGTCAAAATTGAGTAGGCCGTTAAGTTGCTATTGCAATTCTAATCAACACAAATCATATGTAATTTAGATCTCAAAACAATTCATTAATTTTGATAAGATTTAGTCCATATCATTTTCTTAAAAAAAACTACCCTTGTTTACAACATAGAATATAAAAAACGCATGAAAACAAGTAGTACAAAAAAAAAAAACTAAATCAAATAGCCACATGCATAATAATTTATTCAAAGAACATCAAATCTAGGATTTTTATAAACATAAAAAGTCTTCCCTAATTTTAAAACTTTGAATCAAATAAAGCAAATAGCAATCAAAATTATATGATCCGTAAGAAACATGCATGTTTATTACGAATCTCCTGCATTCTCTTAACAATTAAAAAAAACTACTACGGATCGTAACCACGCATGACATAACAATTAATTCATGCAAAATATCTAAAGTTTAATTACCATGTAAGTTTAGGGTTTACCAAAAAAAAATTTTATAAAAATTCGGCAGATCCGAATTTAAAAAACAAAAACAAAAAAAACTTAGATTTTTATAAAACCTAAAAAACAACATGTAATTATTAACACAAATCAATATTAGTTAAAAAACTTTAGATCTTGATAATTAAAATCATGTTAAAACGGCTCTCGATGCCACTGTTGGTTTATATTTACCATAACAATTAAGTAAAACCCTAATGTGGATCAAAGAACACACAGCGGAAGCAAATTAACAAGATCTTTAATTAACACGATTATAATTAATCAAGGCTAGGGTTACATACGTTTATCCTAGCAAGATCTACAAGTCGACGAAACAGTCACCGGTAGAGATAGATCACGAACACCACCAGGATGTAATCTAAAGCAAGATTACACCACGATCTTATACACACGTGATACGACGAGTTAACCGTGAGTCTAGCACGAACAAACCGAGCTTCCAAGTCTATGGAAGATCTACCCAACAACCCTAGAGAGGGGTCAGGACTAGATCTAGAATAGCTTAATAAAAATTAAAGAAGAACCCTAATAGGGTGTTTGTTTGGCCGGCGGTTAGAGCAAGAGAAAGAGAGATGTGAGGTAAAAATTATGAAGCAATTGGTTTGTTTATATACACCTTGGAAAACTTCTCTTCCAAGGTTTAAACAAAATAAAGCAACAAAATCTTTCCCTTCCCTTTTGTCTCCTCTTTTAGGCCGGATATACACAAGCCCCAAGGAGTTTTCCGGAACGTTTCCGACACCTTCTTTTAGCCTCTTTAACATTCTATAACGGTCGTTTAATACTTAACTTTTAATTACTTAATGATCATTAGCTACGGTTTGATTTAATAAATATACAATAAATATATTTAATAAATAAATTAACTTTTCACGTAATGTGTGCAATCCCGTGATCTTGAGTTCGATCCTATCACACGACAATCGATTTTAAATCCATAAAGTTTCAGTTTTGAGTCTATATCATGTTGTGATATTGTGAGATTGATTGTGTTAACATGTTGAAATAATTATCTGCCTTTATAAAAGAAGTCCGATTACACAACTTTTAACAAGCAATCCCAAAATAAAAATCAAAACTTATTAAAAAAATATCTTTCTTCACACACCAAATTCCAAATACCATCGACTCACATTTTGTAGTCATCTGTTATAATTTCAAAAGCAAACAAATATTGAAAAGTCGTTTCCAATAACGACTCCTATAAAGCAGCCCGATAACAAAACACTTCCACATCAATCAATTAAAAGCCCAATTTTACACTTACTCTCTCTCTCACACACACACACCACTTATACATATTTTACCCTCTTTTGATACACATTTTAAACGTACACCCAACAAAAAACAAACAAACAAACGTATTAGAACAGGTGATAGTTTGGTTAAGAAACAATCACAAAAACATGGGTGCGTGTGTTTCGTCAAATAAAAAAACATCATCATCATCTGATGTCAAGAACATCTCATCTGGTTCGTCTAACGTTGATTCTCCTGTTAAGGAAAATGCAAAGGTTATGGTTGTTGTTAATGACCATGTTCCTGTTAAGCCTCACTGGCCTTTGGTTCATAATAATAAGTCACCTGATTTTGGTAATTCCTACTTTTTACGTTAGTACTAATTGTTTTTTTTTTATATATATAAATTGAATGGTTTTTTACGAGTAATCATGGTTTCCTACCTTTTGGCACAATCCACTGGTTGGAAACCAACATAGACTCAAACTGGGTAAAGCTCTCTTTGGAGGTTGGCGTGACCAACTCAGAGTTGTTTTTTACACAGCCAGAATTGAACTCAAGACCTCACACGTCTGATAGTTATATCTTAGGGGGTGTTTGTTTAAGTTTATGAAACATACGTCGAAATAAGCCCCAATTTTGTGGCTTATTTTGAGACTCATGACCTTATATAAGTTTATTACTATCATATGATAAACCTTTATAAGCCAATAAGTCTCAACATAAGCTAGAAAGTTGAGGCTTATGAAATATAAGCCGAAATTTGGCTTATATTCCATAAGTCATAATTTTGTTGCTTATTTTGAGACTTTATGGGCTTATATACGTTTATCATATCATAGTAATAAACTTATATAAGCCGATAAGTCTCAAAATAAGCCACACAATTGGGGCTTATGAGATTTAAGCCCATTTCGGCTTAGCAAACACCCCCTTAGAGTAATATTTGAATGTTTGATCTAAGTATTAGTGTTTTGACTTTTGATTGGCTTGTTCATTTATATAACTTTAGAATTTGACAAGTTAGGGGTGTTTGGGATTGTATTTTGGTTGCGTTTATAAAAAGCAAACAATTTATAGTAAAAAGGAGTGTTTGTGAACCTTCTGCAGAAAAAAATGGCTTTGTTAGGAACACAAATAATCTCATTAAACATTGTTTGACTATAATCTTAGAGATAAAATTGTAGTTTCTGTTTGGCAAATGCAATTCCAAACACCAGTTATTTTGGATAAGACACTTTTAGTGCTTACTTGAGAAGGAGATAAAGCTTTAAAGTAAGCAATCATTTTGTGTTAATTTTTATAGATACGAATACATGTGATTTTGGTTGGGGTCTATTTTTTGAGAAAGGTCATTTGATTATTTTAATCAGTTTGAGAGCAGCTTGTGCGACTATATACAAAAAATAATATGAGTATAAAGTTAGTCATGATGTTTGCTTATTTTGGAAAAGTACAAAGTATGGTCCAGCTTAGTTAAATACCTAGTGATAGTGTCATCAACATTTGACTTGAGTCTTTAGTGGTGGGCTACTGGGCTATCAATAAGTTTCAAACATGGTTTGTCTTTACTAAATGTTGCCCGGTTTCTAATTTGTTATACAACAAACGATATGAGTCCGCCAGTTATTGAGGTATAGTCATTGAGTACAGTTTTGACCCAGATACTTGAGAATGAGTTGATTTTGGTTGTGTATGTCTTACACAGTTACACTCAAATGCGTAAAATACTAATGAAACGGGTCACATGGCTAAATGAGTAGAAACTTGTCTAAATCTTTTTTGTGATCACATCTAAGTATCTAACACAAATGATTGATGAACTTTTTTTTTAATGAATGACATAGTCTTCACAGCTAACATATCATCCAACTGAACCAACTCATTATTCATCTGTAGGTTCAGTTGTCTGCTAAAATTTGTTAGATCTTGTAGTGCGGTAATTAGTGACTAGAACTTCGTTTTATAGCTCCAGTTCTTTTTATAATTTAAATGATACTTCTGCTGAATTTTGTATTTACCTATTCCAGTTCACGTTGCAGGTAGTAAAGAGGAGACATTTTTCGATTCCCAGGCATGGTTAGAATCCGACTGTGAAAGTGATTTTATGAGTGTTAATGGAGGTAAGATTTTAGCTACATTTATACAGTGACTGATATATGGTTCTTAACTAGCTATGTTTCAAGTCTATTTTTGTATCTTATTGGTGTTTGAATTGCAGCTTTTCAAATTTTTTCTTTTTCTTATTTGCAGAATTTACACCATCAAGAGGCAATACTCCATTGCACCATGATTTCCTCAATGGAACTCCACCAGTAAAGGGTGGATTACCTATCTTCCCTGCCGGATCACCACCAATGAAGCGCGTAGGACCAGTCATTAATGAGGATAAATCTTCTGTGACTTCATCTCATCCTTCTCCAATTAAGAAGAAAAAGAGACTTTCTGAGCTTTTCAGCGAAAGCATAAGAGAGAACCATGATCTTGACGAGGAAAATGACGAACCAACCAATGAAAATGGAGCGGTTGGGAGCCTTAAAGGGGTGGCAGCTAATGGTATTGGCTCCAAGTCGAAGAGGGAGAGATGGGCGGAGATTGTGCAGGTGAACAGCTGCTTACCAAGGGTGCTTTCTAGCTGTAGGCCTGTAACTCATCAACAAACACAAGCAAGAAAAAAATAAGCCTGAATGGAGCCCTGATGCGCGGTGATAAAATGGACATGGGACTGTAATTGGGATGTATAGGTATGAGACATTTATGTAAAGCCTATTACTTATTATCTACCGAGAATCTGAATATAAATAGCATAACTGAGTTTTTGTTAAGGGTGTGCATTGGTTTAAGACAACGTAAACAAATGTTGTCTTAAATTTGAACATTTTAAGCCCTTTTGAGAAATGAAGAAGATGGAACTCTTGAATTATGTGGTTACTGTGTATACAGAGAACCAAGCTTCACATGATTTGGCTCTAGTTTCGGTTTGGTTTTTCAATTATGCGGTTACTGTGTATTTACATCTGCGCTTTAATTTTACTGTATAAAACAAGTCTTCAAATAAGTTTAAACTAGCCTATAGATTTGTTGCTATTTTGTAGACTAAGGTGTTTCTTTTTCCCTTTGAGCCACTTAATAAGTGGGCCTAACCTTTTGTGCCTCTTAGTGGAAATATCTATTAAAACTAATCTCTCTCCACTAAGAGGCTAATTAAGTGGCTCAAATAGAGCCACTTAATTTAGTAAACACCCAAGATAAATAGCTTAGCTATTGATTATTCAGCAGCTTGGAAATGATGTTTGTTGCTTTTGAATTGGGAGGTGATTTGCACACTCCTTTTATTGATTGGGACACTCAAAAAGTTGTGTGTGTTGACATATGTATCCTTAAATCATGTTAACCCATGTTCATGCAACAAGGGTATAAGTGTTCATACACAATATTTTTGAGTGTGCTAATCAATAAAAGGAGTGAGCAAATCATCTCCCTTTTGAATTATGTGGTTCATGAGCCACCCGATTCTTATCACGCCACACAAAAAACCAAGAACATAAAGTAAACGAGCCACGTAATAAATGTATATGTTGATGGACCAAGTTTTGAAAACTATAGCTACGTAATAAAAATCTCTTTGGTGACGTACAATATGTTAGGTCAAAGCTAGCAACATTATAATAAAATGTAATTTTGTTATGAGTAAAACATCGCCTACTAACGTTGATTAAACAAGTTGTTCACACAAAACAAACATTAACTTGTACATTCACACGAGCCTAAAATCTCAAACAAACTACACTCTTTTTGTCGTTTTTATAATTTATAAATCTCAAATATGATGGTTATAAGAGAGCGATTGGATATGTGTTTTGAAAATATTAATGTAATTTATTTATAAGTTAACCACTACCCAAATTCTTTTGTGAAAGTTTCAAGTACAAACCAACCATAGCGTAGCTTCATTGTTTATTCAAGAGAGCCAAATCGAAAAATCGAACTAAAAACTGAAAAACCGAAAAAAACGCACCAAAAAAACCGCCCCAATTGAAAAACCGAAAGGATGGTTTGCACTTTTATGAAAACCGAATGTTTGGGGCGGTTTTTGGTTGAATGTATACAACCGAACCGAAAAACCTCCCCGCCACACTTAAGTCTACGAAATTAATATATTTTTATATTTTTAAATAGTTATATATGTGATATTTCTAATATGTTTAATTGTATTTTTTTTAAATATACACATTTAAATAAAATATTAAAATAATATGATTTTTTCACTTAAATTTTGTTAGATTTGTGATTGGCATATAAGAATTTTTATTATTTTATTATATTTTTTGGTTTTATGTAATTCGATGGTAACTAATATAACGTATGTAACTGACTGAACCTATTATTTTTTGTTGCAACTTGCAATTATGATAGTTTGTGTCGAAAGTGATTTTACTATTGATAAGGTTTTTTGTAAATAGGAAGCCGAATACGTAAATCAGAAGAGTAAAAAACCGAAATAAAAGTCAAAACCGAACCGCTACAATGAAAAAAACTGAAAAACCGAAACCGAAAAACCGAAATCAAATGGTTTGTGATATGTAAAAACCAAAGTTTACGGTTTAATTTTTGGTTTTAGCATAAAACCGCCCCAAATCGGTCCATACTTTCAAGGTTGATAAACTAGTAAGTTTCTATAATAAATCGTAATTACCTATAAAAAAATTTTGCCACCTAAGTTTTTTCATTCACATAAGAGCACAAGGAGTCTTGGTGCCATGGCTTGGTGCCATGACACAAAAAGTGCTGCACGTCAACTTTTTTCTCATGGCACCAGTTTTTCCCACGGCACCTGTTTTCACTGTTATCCTTGAGCGTGGGAAAACTGGTGCCGTGAGAATTTTTTTTAAGTAAATAATAAACATTTTAAAATTAAAATAAAATTCATTCAAATTAAAAAAACATTACATAAAAAAACATAAAAAAACATAAAATTTAAAAAACATGAAACTAAAATACATAAAACTAAAAAAACATTATTATTCGAGCGCCGGCTAGTCACGTGGTTGATACGTTGCCCGGATTCATGCCTTTTGGGACTCGACGATTGCGGCGTCGACCGGATGCATCCCACTTGTGTCAATTTGTAGCACCTTTAAGTCCTCCACAATCTTTTGAGCTTGGATCAACCGTCTTCGGTCCTCGCTCTCGGAAGCAAGCACAGACAATTTGGCTTCACGGTCCAACTTGTATTGCTCCGCCATAAATTCCGTGTAAGCGGCCGGATTAGAACCGGTGCTAGCGGTCGAGTTGGAACTTCTGCGTTGACTTTTGTTAATTCGGTGCATACCCGGTGTTCGAGGCAAAGCATCGCCTCCAAAGTGTTCTGGTTATTCGTCGGTGCCCATTAGACGACTTCTTCTTTCAACAGTTGAGTCAGAGTTTTTCCACTTGTGTTTGTTTTTCAAAAAGTTCTAAGCATCCTGATGCTTAAACTCCCCCCCCCCCAACGACTTGCTCATACAACCGGTACACCCTCGACATCCAATTCTCATCACTCTCCCCACTATGAACCGTGGTTTCGTTCACCAAATCATTAAACTTCTTAATCGCTTGGTTCATCGGAGTCCACTTGCCCGTTATCATGTTGAAAGTCCCTAAAACTAGCTTGAAACAAACAATAAGGATAATCAACACAAGTAAATACTTTTCAAACGTAGTACTTTATTATTGTATAACAAGTATTACATGTGTTATGGATAACACAGTTTGAGGACAGTGTGTTGTGTACACTTTGGACAAAATAAAGCAAACTCAATAACACAGGCACAACTGTTCTTCTTATGAGTTGTAAAGAGTTAATGTGTGAAATCTAACAAAGTGAACCACATTAACTCTAGCCTACATATCCTATTTATAGTGGTACGAGGTTGACTATATTTACTGGTTGATGGTGACTACACAAAACAGACAATGACAGACATCTGTCAAAAGATGCTCTTCTATTCTTGGTAGTCTGCCATAACGCTTTAGGGAAACAGAGCTGACATAGTTTCCCTTTTCTTCATTCCTTGTACTTTAGGCTGTGAAACTTCCCGCCTAAACATTTAGGTATGTCCAAAGTGTACTGAGTGTTAACAAGGTATCGTCACCCCTGTTAACACTCAACCACTCAGAGTCCTTGATACATCTTAGCTGTTATCCAACATAGCCAATGAGTATGTCTTCAAGTAATCTTCGACTTCTTTGACAATGTCTCTGACATGGACTCCTCTATGGTTGCTCACAAAGACTTAGAACTCTGTGAGTCTTGGGTTACTTGCCTGTCTCCTAGGCACAGGCAAGTTAATATCAAACAACTTATTTAAGTTTAAATCTATGACTAAGGGAATTCTAACAGACTTAGATTCCCAACACTCTCCCCCTATTTAAACATAAATACAACTAGATCTAAATGAGTTATAGTAAGTGAGATAACATCTTCTTCTTACACATAACAGATCTAACAAACAACATCATACTTCATTAATACTGAAAACAAAATTACAAGTACAATACATGAGTAAACAAAATATGATAGTATAAGTTCAGCTGTGAAAATTTTAATAATCATCGTTCTTGATTTTCTCTTCAGCTTCAGCTATGTCTGTCCTGGTATCCAATTCAGCCTTTAATGCTTGGGCAAATTCCTTGGAGTACTCTGTGTTTAGTTTAAGCACCTTTTGAATCAAAATAAGCTGAATAGTTGATGCAAACCCCAGCTCATCTTCCCTTTGGACCACATACTGACATCCCCTGATCATGTAGGCCATTCCTTTTTCAGGCTCAGTATAAGTCTGACCATCAACAAGCCCTATAATCCCATTTGGGAGAATCAAGTTCATGTGCATTCCATCTACTTGGATATCAGCAGTTACAAAGGTTTCTTTAAGGAATTGAGACATCCTTTTTCTTTTCTTCTCAGCCTTTGTGGGTTCTGGTTCAAACAGCTGTGGGGGTGGATCAATTTTGAGTTTGGTTGCTGTTTCTTTAAGCCAGTTAAACTTAGCTCTCAGGGTCTTAAGAAGTAAGAAGTTCGCCTGTCCAGTTTTATTTGTAGCTAAAGCTTAAACTTCTAACCATTCAGACAGGCAATGTGTCTTGAGCTTGAAATCCTCAAATACATCCACGTTGCCTTGTTGGTTATCTCTCCAAATAACCATTGTGGGGTATGAGTTGATTTCGTAACAGTGTATTTGAACTTGGTGATTGTGCTTGGAGCATATCTTTTGTTAACGCGGGCATCATAGTCAGCCTTTACCCTTTTCAGAGCCTATGCGCGTTTCATCTCCATTTCTTTGAGCCGTTTTCTTTGCTCCTCTTTGAGTTGAGGAGACATGGCTTTCAACTTGGCTTCATCTAACTATTTGGCTTTCTTGATTTCGTTCAGTCGTTTAAACTCAAGTATCTGTTTCTCAATTTCTTCAACAATTAAGGGTTTTTCATCAGCTACTTTGAAAGTTGAGAATTGTGAGATTTTGGTGATGGATCCTCCTGTCTCTAGCATCATATCTATTTTCTTTAGTTTGGCGTCTGTGTCTACCATAACTATTTCTTTCCCTTTCTTCGAGACAGAGGATTCTTCACTTGCTTTCTTCATTTCATCAGCATGTTTCAAAAATGCTATCTGAGCTTGTTCTTGGACAGCTTTTGGTAGGGAGCCAACAGTAAATTTGAGTTTAGCTTTTGGTTCACCATCATCCACATCCTTATTGGTGTTATCCAAGGACATGGAATTTGATGAATTAACAGCTTTGTTTTCTTGTTGCTCCCCCTTACTTTCAACATCATCATCAGGTATTGTGATTGGTGTGATGACTTAGAGAGGAATGGGGTTTTCAGCTGTATTGGTGGTAGTGTTGACAGGTCCTAGTTCGAGTAGTTCAGTTTTCTCCCCCTCACGTTTAGCCTGTCTCTTAAGACGTTTGGTTGAACGTGACTGAATATAACGAGCAACCTTTTCAACAGATGTGGCCAACTTCCTTTGCCTGTTTCTTGATCCTCTGGCAATTCTGAGAAGTTTATTGCAGTTGCGATTCACAGATCGATCAACATGGCCAACCAAGTAGGTAGTGTGGCGTTTTTGTCTGTTACACACAGCTTCAAATTCTTTGTGCATCACTAACTCGTGGGCTGTTAACATATCAACGACTTCTTGGATGATGGCATCTTTAATGCTAGTAGATAGGTGACTAAGTCCCTGAGAAACCCCTCTTCTTGTACCATCTTGGATGGGTTCAGTGATGGCGTCTTTAACAGTTTGGGAAATGATCTTAGGAAAGTTGACTGTGAAGGAATGCATTTCAGATTTTACTATGTCCAGCTTTCTTGACAGGCGTTCAATGTCTGAGGCATGATGTTCAGGCTTTAAACCATGAATGTTCAGGCATTGTTTCTCAAAGTCATCTTCCCTGGGAAAAAGATCAAAATTTGTCTTTTGTGGATGATCAAACAATAGAAACTCCATTGTAGGATCATACACAACGCTTGGAAGCTCCATTGTGACAGATGTATTTGATGTAGGAGTCACAACATCTTCTTTTGGAGGAGGAGTTGGTTCTCTGGCTGGTGTGGACACAACTTTAGGTGGTGATAGGTGAGGCTGTTCATCTTCTTCATCATCCTCCTCCTCAATCATCCCCTCAGGGAGAATTTTATCATTTGGCATTGATTCAGATTCAGAGAAGCTTTTAATTAAGGCAAGCACATCCTCTTCAACATCAAGCATGGGATCATCTTCTTTTGGTTGAACCTGTGTCAAGTTATCAGCGCCTTCGTTTGGCTAAGCCAGAGAGTCTACATTTGGCTGTATAACATCAGCCTGCAATTTGTTTAAGTTAGTAACAGTGAAATAGATAAAGGGAATGGTCGCCAGTTCGCGGTCCCAGAGAGGTTGAGGATGATTATTCAGCCACTCCAAAGGATAAATCCTTGGGATTTTTTTTAAATGTGAAAGGAATGAGGTTATTGGTCGCCATTTGTTGCCCCTATGAAAGTTGAGTGTGATTGTTCAGCCCCCCCAAAAGGATAAATCCTTTGGGACCCTTTTATTTGTGAATTAGATATTGGTTAAGATCGCCTGTTACGCTGCCCCTAGGAAAGCTGAGGGTGATGATTCAGCTCCCCCTGAAAGGATAAATCCTTTGGGACTCTTTTAGTTGTGAAAAAGATATAGTTAAAGATCGTCATATAACGCTATCCCAAGGAAGGCTGAGGATGATGATTCAGCCCCCCTAAAAGTTAAACTTTTGGGATTCTTTTTCTGAGAGAACCTAGAGGCTGTGTGAAGTACAGCTACTCTAGGTCGAGACATATATGTATTCAGGTTGTTGTTTGCCTGAATACTGTCTAGAGGGTGCGTGGTCATCGGGGTGCTTTATAAACACAAATGAATCACTCCCTGGTGCAGAGACAGGGTGTACATAAGTCTTAAAAGATTTCTAAGTGCATACATAGACTCCTATAGGTCGAGGATAACCCTAACTTCACCACTCTCACCTACATACATTTGAGAGTGGCTGCTTGTGTACCTCTAAAAATTATGAACTGATTACATGTGAGATATCAGCGGAAGACTCCTGTTGTTTATCAGTTGTAGTCTCTGTGTCTACAGAAGTCTCTGGACCAGAGGAAGGATTGGCTGTCTTCTTAACCCTAGCCTTAGTAACAGTTTGGGTTTTGGAAGAAGATGGGTTTTTCTTCTTCTTTGGTTGTTGGCCAGTTGTTGCCTTGGATAGCGTGGTGTGTTGCCCAAAGGTAAAAAAACGTTGACTTACCAGACACACCAGCTGCAATCACCTTCTCAGAGGAAGGGAGCAAGGGCTTCACAACAGATGGTTGTTTATTAGCAATGTTCTTCATGTGAGCAGTCGCTGGCACGTCATTGGGTCCTATCACCTTGTAGATAGCCCAAGTTATGTGATAAGGCTTCATGGCTGTCAGCGTAGAGTTGTGGTAGTTATCACCCATCAAGCTTTCAAAGATAAGAGATTGAAAACAAACATAGCAAATGTTTATCCCTCTGACTTGGTTGATACCCTTCAGCTGTTCAACAAGGTTGGAGAATAAGATGCTTCCAATATCGATGTCGGTTCCCCAAATAAGTCCATAGGCAATGGATTGATGGTTGATGGCTAATTGGTCTTGAGATCCCTGCATACCACCCCAGGGATTTGACTATGTGAGTGAAGAGGACACGCCACATAGGTGGGAAAAACTTTATCTTCAGGGGAGACTTCACGACCACTTCAGCTGGAGTGAGAGTTGGGTTAACATTAGAGCCAGGGAAGAGTGTGGCAAGGACGTCCTTTACAGCCTTCTTATCAACAGACTTTAGGCATTCTTCGCCATGTCTTAGCCCAGCCACAGAGGAAAAATCAGCAACAAAAAATGCGAAAGGGTGTTCACTACATGATAGGTTAAAGGAGATGGTGTTGTCATCAAGGATCTCAGCAGAATACCAGAATTCCCTAAGGTATTCTTGGTAGAAAACGGATGGGGTTCTTGTGAATGCTTCTCCTACATCACAATTCTTTATGAAGTTCACCAGATCTGAGTATGTGTCGTTTGGAGCCTTGAGCCATCCAATAGAGTTGTTCGCGGCGAGGATACAATCATTTATTTCGAAGTTAACGTTAGAAGCTTTAGGTACTGGAAACGCCATTGAATCGAGAATGAAGATGATGAAGATGGTGAGAGGGTTTAGAGAGATGTTTTAGTGAGAGAGATGCAAATGATGAATAATGATAAAAGTGTTTGGTGAAAAACCTTGGTACAATATATATATTCAAAATTTGAAACAGTTATTCAACCGCATTTAATGCGTAGTGGGAAAACGACTGCACATAAGTGGGTCCCTTGACCTTTCAAAACCATTTGTCTCCTCGTTTATAAAAAAATGTGAATAAAATATTGAGAATGTTTTTAGCATTTACTTGGAAAGTAACTACCTAGTTTCATGTGAAAAACATTAAATATTTATTTAGACATTAATGACACACATTAAATATCAGCCACAGGCTTTGAGATATTAAGCATACCCAGCTCAGCAACTAGTTTGTTGAACGAAGGTTCAGCCAAAGGCTTTGTAAATAAGTCAGCTAGTTGCAGCTCAGTGGGAACAAAATGCAGCTCAATATCTCCTTTAATAATATGATCCCTGATAAAGTGATACCTGATATCAATGTGTTTGGTTCTGGAGTGAAGCACAGAGTTATTTGAGATAGCAATGGCACTTGTATTGTCACAGAAGATGGGTACTTTTTCATATAGAATCTCATAGTCAGCTAGTTGACTCTTCATCCAAAGTACTTGAGCACAACAACTAGCAGCTGCAACATATTCAGCTTCAGCTGATGACATAGCCACAGAGTTTTGCTTCTTTTTACTCCATCCAACCAACTTGCCTCCTAGGATTTGACAGCTCCCTGAAGTACTTTTCATGTCAATGCAGCACCCAACGTAGTCTGGATCTGAATAAGCCTTGAGATTAAAGCCTGATTCTTTGGGATACTTAATGTAGGAATTTTTACAAATTCTTTTTTATGTCTATTTATCGTTCCACAAATCGACTCAAATTAATTTCCAATTAACGTAAGATTTATTGTTTTTGGTGAATAAAAATTCTTTTTGGGTATTTTAAACTAAAATCTATTTAATATAAAAACTATTTAATCTACTTAAAACTATTTTCAAATAAACTAAACTAATTTTTAACTAATAAAAATATAACTAATTTTAAAAACAATTTAAATAAAATATAGTAATTAAAATAAAATATTTTTAATCTTTTTAATTTTTTTTATTTAAACTATATAAAAGAAGATTTATAAAAACTTTTTATATAAAATTACTTAAACTAAGAACTTGTATAAAACTTTTTAATTAAAATTTAAACTAACAAAACTTAATTAAAATCTATTTAATTAAAACTGCCAGTAAAATTCTATCCTATATTAATTAAACAAATGGAGATAACACACAAATAACTATCTAGCCAAGATGGTAAGGGTGCAGGGCTGCTAAACAAAAGGTCGCTGGTTCGAAACCCAGCAGAGACAAAATTTGCTATTAATTAATTTTTTTTTGGACTTTTAACACTCAGACCAAGTGGGTCTGAGTTTTTAAGCAGTAAAAACAGTAACACTATAAACCAAATAAGCAGATTAAACGAATAATAAGCTGAAACAAAAATAAGCATATCAGCAAACCATTAAGCACTAACAAAACCAAATAAGCTTAATAAACTAACAGACAATAATCAAATTAATAGAACAAAATAAGCAAAACCGAGATAAGCTATTAAGCAGATTAATAAAAATGAACAAATGAGTCTAAAACTGAAAATAAGCAATAAGCATATAAATCTCCAACACAATAAGCTACAAGTCCTAATAAGCAAATGAAATTAAGCAATAGACTAAAACTTAAAATTAAACAAAACAGTGACTAAACAAAATCTAATAAACTAAGCAGATCTAATCTTATCTAATCATGTAAGAACTTAAAAAAAAACTTTTAAATAAATTCAGCTCAAACAGACAAACACAATAAGCAGATCCAAATAATCTTAAACCCAAACAGTAACTACTAATCAAGCAGATTCAAACTTAACAAATAAAATACTAAGCAGATAAGCAATAAAATCCTACGAACCAAATCAGTAAAAAAAATCTAAAACGTGAATAGAGCAGATCCAAACAGAACTCAATACTAAATAACAAAACTTAAACAAGCAGATTCAAATAACTAAAAAAAACTTATAAAAAGAAATAGAATATGAACCTTGTGTTGAAACCGTTGGGATGAAGATCGGCGATGAGCCGTCTTAGTGAACAAATCAGAACCCACCGTTAAACATCATCGTCTCGATCAGTATCCAACGAACCAAAACATATCTCGAACCAAGTTTTCATCAAACTTCCAGTAGGTAAGTTCTTTATCCACCTTCTTTTTAACTTTATATTTTATTTAATTTAAAACAGATTTAGAGAGTAAATAGCAATAATCAGAAATACACGAATTAATTAAAAATGAACTTTTATTAATTAAAAAGGATGATTACAATACTTTTGAAAATAAAAATTACAATTTAATCCTAAAATCTAATTTGCATAAATTAAAATTAAACTAAAATTAATCCTACTCCTAATTAATTAAAAAAGCAGTAAAAATAAAGAAAAATGGAATACTCCTGATTACAAGTTGTGAGGGGTTTTATAGGCGAACCCAAATGCCTTATTGATGAAGACATCAATTCCTGGCCCTTGGTTCCATCTTTTCTCTCTTATTTCTTGATCAACGGCTGAGAATGAGGCCTCTTCACGTGGATTGTCAGGTTGTAACGAGGGTGTGCTGTCTCAACCAATAAAAAGAAAGAGATAGGCCACGTCGGATTAAATTGAGGACCACCCCTTGGTGTTGCTTCCGATTCTTATGGGGATTTATTCCAAATCGTGTGAATCACACGGATTAAATAAAACCCCTAATTTTTGGTGGGTAATTTTTGTGATGGTAAATTAGGGTTTGGGGTGTTGCTGCGTGTGTTGGGAGAGAAAAAAGGAGGAGGTGAGTGGGTAAAACTGTTTTCTTGTTATTATCGTCAATGAGGTGTGGGGTGGGTAAGTTTTATAAAAACAAAATGTGTGATGTGAGGGTAAACACGTGTGTGGGGAGTTGAGTTGGGTTGACCTTACATTTGACCTAGCAAATCTTCATCCGTCCATTGTTAGCCAAATGGGCTTGGCCCAATGTGTAAATTTTCTATCCGTTTTATATTTGTGCAACTTTGGGCTATATATTGGGCTTTATTACCCAAAAGTAGATACTAAAAATCCATGAATGGGCTTTTGAGCCCATTAACCCGAATATGGGACCCACTTGGCCCAAGTATCTTTATAAAATTAAATCCACTAAAAATCGAGCTCGATATCGGCTTCCTTGATCATTTCTTCAAAGTCGTATCGATTTTTCCGGTTTTCGTGATCTTTGGCACACTTTTGGTCTTTGACTTTGTCTTTGTCTCTTTCTTGGACTTTTCTTCAACATTTGACCGTGAAATCCCATGTATTCTTTCCTTTTGATCATTTGTACCTATTTTATACAAAAACACAAAATCACGCGTAATTCCAACTTTTACGATATTAAACACATGATTAGGTCTTGTTTTTCCTTGATTTTAATGGCAAAAGGATAAGTGTTTACACACTTATTAAATCCCCTACACTTGACCATTGCAATGACCCCATGCAATGCATTATTTTAAAGCATAAAGTTACATTTTCCTCATAATTAATCCATCTCGGCCTTTATTAAGATATATTATTACTACTACGATAAAAAGAAATAAAGTTTTAAAGGAAACAAGAGTTATAACAATTTATTAACTTGGAAATTATTTGATGGAAGAAACTCGTAAAGAGATCTAAGACTTGAATTAAGGCTTTGGTGTCATGAATATTAATCACCCTCAAGTTTCACGTTCCCCATACCAAGCTTAAAAACGAGATCATTGTTTACCACAAGTCCTTAAGTTAAAACCACTTATATAAGACAATTGTGTAATACTCTTTCTCTAATTCCTACATTGTATCTCTAGATTTTATTGATTGTCATTCACCCGTAGGCTCATTTGACTTATTTGATAATTATTAGTCCAAAAATGAAGGCCAAACGGTGCAAACCCGATACTCAAAACCTAACCTCGTCCTCAAAAACGTTGTCACTAAAGTAGGTCCACATCAAGGATGATTTAACACGATTTGGAGAATAAATTCCCGGACCCAAAATTTGGCCAATAGTACTACTTATTAATTATTCTTCCAAAGTCATGTAGACTTTATGTGGAGTTTAGCAAGTTCACATCATATACCCTTAGGCTCTTTAAGATGTAAAAATGCTCCTTATCTATTGTCCACACCCTAAGGCTCCTTGAACGATAGACAAGGGAATTGATTTTTGATCAATTTTTATTCAACACTTACCATGCCATACACCCTAAGGCTCTAATGACAAGGTTCGTGCTACATGCCCCACACCCTAAGGCTCCTTGAGGTCATGTTTTAATCTTATTCTTTCTTTATTTATAATATGTATAGTAGGCCAAATTTCGTGGTCCCATGGTCTGAATACCTCCTACTTAGTGGTTATGAGCCACCTTAGTCGGAAGTCCACAACGCTGGCACCCTCAATGTGTTCATGCTTTAATTACAAGGAGATAAAAGATTTGGCTAAGAGTTAAGATATCGAATCTACACCGCAAAAATCCTCATTTATTAAGCAATTTAAATATACAAGCGGGAAGAAAGAGCCACAAAACTCATATAAGGAAGAAGTAACCCTTAAACTTATTATCAACTCTATCATCTCTTGTTCTCCACAATTTAAAATCTCAAGGAATGAGACTCGTGGATGCTTAGCCTAATAAACCAATTAAGGTCCATATGGTTAAGGATACTAGCTAGAGTAAACTTGGATAAGAAAACACGGGTTGAGTCAAAATATTCACGACGGGCCTAATATATGAAAGATATCTAAACTTGTTAAAACCATTTTATTTATTTATTTATTTGTTTGACTTTATTCTTGAAATGAAAAATATAAATACGATGCGAGGAAAGAAAATAATTGGAAATACTACTAGGCCAAAATAGATCAAAATTTTGAAAAACGTTGAATTTTTTTTAATTTTTCCGGTTAAATAGGGTCAAATTCATAGAAAAGTCCACTAAAATTTCGATAGAAATCCCCCCTACACTTAATATAAACATTGTCCTCAATGTTTAAGCATGTGGGAGTATAAACTCCCCTACACTTAGGACATTGAGTACGTTGTTTAAAATCGAGCTAAGGAAGGGACAACTAAAGTGATTACATTTATTCACGTTTTATTTATATACAAGATTTGAATCACAATAGCAAAAACTTATCGAAGGAACCGGGTACACGGGGAAACACGGGAACACGGGTCGCGTCAAAAACACCAAAAGTGGATCATTAAGCACATGTCCCTGCACAACATCACAACACACAAACAACCTACTAGGCTCCCCCTACACTTATTGTAGAAAATAGATAAAATAATAGATCATCGGGTTGCCTCCCGAGAAGCGCTTGTTTTTGTTAATCGAGTCACGAGCCTGACTCGACCCCGAATTAAATGGTCCATGGGGAAGCCTCTAATGTAATACCGGGATCAAAAATCTTATCCTCGGTCCCGGAGGAACATAATAAATGAGAGGCAGGAGGATAAGTCATGAAAGGTAAAAAGGTCCTCTCAACATATGTGAAGTTATCATCCACGGGAGTATCAATATTAAGAAACTCATCGATCTCGGGAATGAGAAAACCATCATCATCACTAAAAGTGATATGTGGAAGAGAATCGATGGCAGAATCAAAAGTAACTGGCGAAGAGGCAAATGTGAATTTATCAAAATCTGAGTTTTCAAAATCAATACCAGTATCAAGTTTTAAAACTCCATTTGCCTTCTTATCAATACCATGATCACAATTGAGCTCATGCGAGAAATCCAATAACACGGGATCATAAAAAGCATCCTCGTGATGGAATTTCTCAATACTCGGGGTATAAAAGTCATCACTAAGGAGTAAAGAATGCGATAAATCATTAGTATCATGGTTTTCAAAAGTCGGTTTTGGTAAAATAGGAGAATCATCCTCATCCGATCCCGAGGAATAATTAAAAATGTAGTCGAAATCACAAGATAACTCATCCCTATCTACAAACTCCTTAGGTGTAGGACAAATTAAGGGTTCTTCTTCTATGCACTCATTATAAAGTTCTTCACACTCCTCAAAAATTGGTTTATCAAAACATGTCTCGCTAAGAGGATTTGAAGAAAGCATAAATTCATTTGAAGGAGTAGGTGAAGGAGTCATAAAAGAAGTGGGGTCATCAATGGGTAATGGAGGCTCAAGTATAATCTCGAGAATTTCCTCAATAGGTGAGGAAAGATGAGAGCTAATTGTATCCGTGGGTGTCAACACCGGAGGGTGAGTAAAACTCATGATAATCTCCGGGCCTTGTCTCTCCTTTATTGGCGGAGAGATGGAAGGATCCACAGTGGGAACATCACTACTAGTAGTGGTGTTAGCCTCAACATCAACTCTCAAAGACGGCTCAATATCACCTTGAGCTTGATAGGTTTCTAAAATGAGCATGAATTTTCTATCGGTTTTCTCTTGCCATTCTCTTAGTAATCTATCATGTTCCTCAAGTTTATGAAGAATTAAGTCCATTTGAGTTTGTGAAATACTCCCTTGATTATAGTTTTGAAAATTGTCTACATTTGGAAAACCTTCATTATTTGAAAACCCTTGATTTTGAATTTCCCCATAAAATCGTTGATCATAATGTGGTGGGTCACTAGTTGTAGGAAAACTAGGGGAGCCAAAATAAGTATTATTAGCATAACACATACTTTCCTCATTATTATAAACCTCCTCATAAGTTTTGTCATAATTAAAATAAGCATGAGGTCCACCACAAGTCGTACACTCCTCGGACATAATCTTATAACGCTCTTCTTGCAATATTTCCCAAATCGGACGATTATCCATGGTAGTGTCGAAAGAAATCGAAATAACAATAATACGTAATATTTTTGGTGTAATACTTTAGGAAAAGTATTACTTTTTGATTTTTTAATTTTTTTGGTGCAAATCTTAGGAAAGAATTTGCTTTTGTGATTTTTTAATTTTTTTGTAATTTTATCTTTTTGATTTTTTTATGTTTTAGATTTTTTTAACAAGAAAAATAACGTTCAAAATCGAACGGATCCCAAAATCCAAATCGTCTCACGACAAATTGTCAATCGTAACGAGCGAAGCGGCAGCGGCGCCATTTTAATGTAAGGAATTTTGTCAATTATTTTTAATCTATTTATCGTTCCACAAATCGACTCGAAATTGATTTTAAATTAAACGTAAGATTGATTTGTTCTTGGTAAAACGTATTTTTGGTATTTTTAAAACTAAAAACTATGTAATAAAACACTATTTAAACTTACTAAAAACTTTCTATTTAAATATTTAAAAACTAATTTAAACTATATTTAAAACCATTTAAACAAAATTAGAAAACTATTTAACTAATTTAAAACTAATTAGAATTTAAACTTTAAAAACTTTAAATGAAATTTATTTTTAAATAAAACTAAATTGAAAACTAATTTAAAATTATAAAAGTAATTAAAATAAAATATTATTTTTATCTTTTTATTTTGTGTATTTAAACTGAATAAAAGAAACTAAAAGAAAACTTTGAATTAAAATGAGATATACTAAAACTTGTATTTAAAATCTTAATTAAAATTGACAGCTAAGAATTAAACTATATTAATTAAGTAAAGCGTAAATAAACACAAATAAAGGGACAGAACAAATGGTAAAGGTACTGGGCTGTTAAGCTAGAGGTCAGGGGTTCGAGTCCCCTAACAGATGAATTTTGCTAATATAATTTTTTTGGAACTTTATGAATACTAAGACCAAAAGGGTCTGAGTTTCAGCAGTAACAGAAATACTGACAAAACCAAATAAGCTTAAAAACTAACAAATAATCAGATGAGCAGTAAATAAGCAAATAAGTAATGCAGATATAAGACAAAACAATAAGCAAATCATATTAAGCATAAACAGCAAAAACAATAAGCAATAAGCAGTCAAAATCAAATAAGCTAAAAAGATCTTAAACTAAAAATAAGCAAATACACAAAACCAAAGGTAGACAAAACAGAGAATAAGCAAAAGATAAATAAGCAGTTTAAAACTAATCAGCTACTAAGATCAAAAATAATTAAGCACTTACAGATAAACTAAAAACTAATACTACTTAAACTAAAAATAGGCAGATCTAATCGTAAACATTCAAAATAAGCAAAACTCAGACACAAATTAGTAAAAGCAGAAGCAGATAAATATATCAAACATTAAGCGGAATACTGCCAAATTAGAAAAAACAGATACTCCAATAAAATCAAACAAACTTAAACAAACAAAATCAAAACATCTTAATTATCTAAAACAGATTACTCAAATAAGCAAGATTAATATTAAAACATAAAAACAAATATAAAACTAAAGATTCAAACCTGGTGATGAATCCGTTGGGAAGTAGACGAGCATTGAGTTGTCTATGTACCAAATCGAAACCACCTCACCATTAAAACATTAACATACACCATCGAAATTAACTCTCGAACCATATTTGAAGCTACTGTTCACGAACCAGAATCTTTAATAAACTTCCAGTGGGGAAGTTTATTTCCCCTTTTCTTTTTTATTTTTATATTAATTAAACAGAAATAGTGATATAAAGTAAATTGCAATTGAATTTAAAGAGACAAAATTAAATCAAAATATAAATTTCATTAATAATTAAAAATCATTACAGTACTTGGAAAAATTAAAATTAAAATTTAACCTAAATCTAATGAAAACTAAATTTAATCCTACTCCTAAATTAATTAAAAAAACAGTAAATATAAAGAAAATGGAATACTCCTGATTACAAGTTGTGAGGGGTTTTATAGGCGAACCCAAATGCCTTGTTGATGAAGACATCAATTCCTGGCCCTTGATTCCATCTTTTCTCTCTCATTTCTTGATTAACGGCTGAGAATGAGGCCTCTTCACGTGGATTGCCAGGTTGTAACGAGGGTGTGCTGTCTCAACCAATAAAAAGAAAGAGATAGGCCACGTCGGATTAAATTGAGGACCACCCCTTGGTGTTGCTTTCGATTCTTATGGGGATTTATTCCAAATCATGTGAATCACACGGATTAAATAAAACCCCCAATTTTTGGTGGGTAATTTTTGTGATGGTAAATTAGGGTTTGGGGTGTTGTTGCGTGTGTTGGGAGAGAAAAAAGGAGGAGGTGAGTGGGTAAAACTGTTTTCTTGTTATTATCGTCAATGAGGTGTGGGGTGGGTAAGTTTTATAAAAACAAAATGTGTGATGTGAGGGTAAACACGTGTGTGGGGAGTTGAGTTGGGTTGACCTTACATTTGACCTAGCAAATCTTCATCCGTCCATTGTTAGCCAAATGGGCTTGGCCCAATGTGTAAATTTTCCATCCGTTTTATATTTGTGCAACTTTGGGCTATATATTGGGCTTTATTACCCAAAAGTAGATACTAAAAATCCATTAATGGGCTTTTGAGCCCATTAACCCGAATATGGGACCCACTTGGCCCAAGTATCTTTATAAAATTAAATCCACTAAAAATCAAGCTCGATATCGGCTTCCTTAATCATTTCTTCAAAGTCGTATCGATTTTTCCGGTTTTCGTGATCTTTGGCACACTTTTGGTCTTTGACTTTGTCTTTGTCTCTTTCTTGGACTTTTCTTCAACATTTGACCGTGAAATCCAGTGTATTCTTTCCTTTTGATCATTTGTACCTATTTTACACAAAAACACAAAACCACGCGTAATTCCGACTTTTACGATATTAAACACATGATTAGGTCTTGTTTTTCCTTGATTTTAGTGGCAAAAGGATAAGTGTTTACACACTTATTAATAATACAGACCTAGAGAGGTTGTTTCTTTGAGGTACCTGAAGATTTTCTTAACAACCACTAGATGGGATTCCTTAGGGTTAGATTGGTACTTTGCACAGAGACATGTGGAGAACTGGATATCAGGGCGACTGGCTGTGAGATACATGAGTGACCCAATCATGCCTCTATACATAGTCTCATTGACAGAGACCCCTGACTCATCAGGGCCCAAATTGTTGGGTGGAAGCATGGGGCATTTCACTGATGCACAATCAGCCAAGTCATATTTTTTCAGCAAATCTTTAACATACTTTTCTTGACAAATTGAAATTACTTTAGGACATTGTTTAATTTGAAAACCCAAAAAGTAAGTTAATTCACCCATCATACTCATCTCATATTTCTTGGTCATTAATTTAGCAAAACGTTTACTAAGATTAACATTAGTAGACCCAAAGATGATATCATCCACATAAATTTGTACAATGATGAAATCACTTTTATCCTTGAAGGTAAAAAGTGTTTTATCAATGGAACCCCTAACAAATTTATTTTCAGTTAAAAAAGTAGACAGTGTTTCATACCATGCCCTTAGAGCCTATTTCAGGCCATACATTGCCTTGTGAAGCCTGTACACATGGTTGGGAAACTCGCTGTTCTCGAATCCTTCTGGCTGTTCAACATACACTTCTTCAGCCAAATCTCCATTGAGGAAGGCACTTTTAACATCCATTTGATACACAGTGAAGTTCATATATGCAACATAAGCAAGGAAGATTCTGATGGCTTCAAGTCTTGCTACAGGTGCAAATGTTTCATCATAATCAATCCCTTCAGTCTATGTATACCCCTATGCAACCAACCTTGCCCGTTCCTTATGATATTACCAATTTCATCCATCTTGTTCCTATATATCCATCTAGTGCATGTGTTGTTCTTACCAGGTGGAGCAGGCACTAGATTCCATACCTTGTTTCTTTTAAACTGATTGATTTCTTCTTGTATTGCAGCAACCCAACCATCTTCAAGAAGTGCTTCAGCTACACGCTTGGGTTCAATTTGGGAAAGAAATTCAGCAAACAAACATTCATTGGCTGAGGCTGATTCTGAGTCATGAATTCTCTGTCTAGTAGTAACCCCAGCATTTGGTTCACCAATGATGTTGACAAGGAGAATGTGTTGATCTCTTGACCATTTGCTTTGAGGAGTTGGGGAGTCATAGACAGGTGCAAGTATGGATGATGAAATTACAACTTGAGTTTCATTCTGCTGAGTAGGAGGACTCTCTTCAAAAACAATTTATGTGTCTATGTCCTCATCGGCTATTTCAGGAAGTGATGATTCACAGACCACAAGAGAGTCTTCTTGATTAATAGCAATAGGAGAGTCATATTCAGCTGAGGTGGAACATGGGCTTGTGGAAGGCTGACTTTCACTTTCATCTGTCACTAGAGTAGAAGGAAGTTCAATGTTGTGAGTTGACAGCGGATCATGTGCAGGAACATATGGGACAAGATCTGTGTGTGGATGATGATGAAAGACATGCCTTGGCTCAGAGAACTCGTCTGATGGGAAAGACCTATTTTCGTTGAAATCAATTTCATCACCTTCCGTTACTGTTCTTTGTAGCACGTCATCATCTTCCTTGAATGTGACATGAAAGGTTTCTTCTAGTTCCTGTCTTCTTGTGTTGAATACTCTAAAGGCTTTGGCTGTCGGAGAGTATCCTAAGAAGAAACCATCATCAGCTTTTTCATCAAACTTACCAAGTTGATCCCTATAGTTATAAATGAACACAGGACATCCAAACACATGGAAATAACTGACGTTTGGTGCTCTTTTTCTAAAAACTTCATAATAGGTTTTTCCATGTCTCTTAACAATGATTGATCTATTCTGGGTATAGCAGGCAGTGTCGACAGCTTCACCCCAAAATTGCTTTGGTAAGGCTGACCATTTAGCATGGTTATGGCTGCTTCAATCAATGTTCTATTTCTTCTTTTAGCTACTCCATTTTGTTTAGGAGTACCAACTGAAGAGAAGTTTTGTGATATTCCCTTTTCATCACAAAAAGCTTCAAGCTGTTGATTCTTGAATTCAGTCCCATTATCACTTCTTAGACATTTTACTCTAACTTCATTCATGTTTTCAACCTGCCTGATGAAGGACATGATGGCATCAGTTGCATCACTTTTCCTTTTGAGGAAGAAAACCAAGTGTACCTTGAAAATTCATCAACTATAACCAAGGTGTATTTGTTGTGATTAATGATCTGTGGTTTGACAGGTCCAAACAAATTCATGTGAAGGAGATGTAATCACTTGTCAATAGAAAGTGATTGCCTGGTCTTAAATGATGACATGTGATGCTTTCCCTTAACACATGTTGAACATGTCTTGTCCTTAGTGAAAGTCACAAGTGGTAGACCGGCAACCAAATTTTGTGTGGCTAGCTTGTTGATGTTCTTGAAGTTGAGATGAGATAGTCGTTTATGCCACAACCAATTGACACTTTCAGAGGCTTTTGTTAGAAAACAATTTAAGTTGTCCTCTGAGCAAGAAGCCATGTTGATGACGTACACATATCTTCTTCTAGGTGCAATTAACACCACATCATTATTTTTGTTGAATATGGTTCCTTGAGTCTTTGTAAACAAAACCTTGTAGTCGGCATCACACAATTGCCTGATGTTGATGAGATTGTGCTTAAGACCATTCACATATGCAACCCTTGTAAACGTTATTCCATTGCAGTTAACTGAGCCATATCCCTCCTGGTGTCTGAGCTCTCTAACAGCCATATGTCTATCATGATCTATGGTCATATGATGAGAATTTTTACACACATTATAATAAGGTTTGATGGCCTTTTCACCTTTGGGTTCTCCTAAGATGGACTTAGGTTCAGAGGAAGCAGATCATTCAGTGGAAGGCTTAATATGTTCTTTTAAGAGTTCTACTTCTTTCATTAATGACAACAGGCGTTCTTTAGTTGATGGTTCAACTTTGTTCACAGGGTTTGTTGCGACAACCTTATAAACATTTTTCTTAACATATGGTTTTGCAGGAACAACAAAAACCTTAGCTGGAGGTGTCTCAACATCTGGTTTGAGTTCAGCCTTAGCTCCTCTAGAAGAGCTGCTAGGTTCAACACTAGATAGTTTAGGCAAATGTGGTAAAGATTCAATGTAATCAGTAACCACTTTAGAGACAGGTACATCAGTCATGAGTGGGTCAGACACATGTATAGTCTCTGTGGACTTGAAAATAATCTCTTTGGGTTTCTTAAGTGCCTTCATTTTGTTTCTCTTAGCAGTCACATCCCTAGATATGTCAGCTGGAACTTCATCATCAAGTAATTCATTTATAGTGAACCTACTGCACAACCATTTTTCTATAACCTTGTTTAGTTCAGTTACTTGATCATTTAAGGCACTGTTTCTTAAAGTTAACTTATTAACTTCATTTTGAAGAGATGTCATTTCAGAGTTAACCTGATTTAAATTTTCACATTCAACCTTAACAGTCAATAATTCATGTTTAACAGAGTGAAATTTATCAAGCAGGTTCTTTCTTTGTTCCTCAACAAAGTTTAAATCAACTATGGTATAATCAAGGACATGTTTATGTTTATCACTTTCAGACACAGAGATAAGCCTGTATACCTTTTTCATATTGATGTCAACCCATTGTCCTGACCTAGCATCTCCTTTACCAACAGCATGTTCATCCTCAGCTATAGCCATTAATGCCCTGACCCTGGTGGTATCTTCTTCATCAGATGTCAGCAGCTCATCATTCTAATCATAGGCTTCAGCTACCAACCCTTTCTCTGTCCTTTTATCGCCCCCTTTCTTCTTTAACAAAGATTCTAACTTCAAATTCATTTGTTCCAACTCAGCCTTTAGTGCCTTGTACTTGTTTTTGTAATCATTTTTATCATTATCATAGGAATTGGATTGATGAGATGAGTTGTTTTGTTGTGATTTGAATTTATAAGGTTTGAATGATGAATGATAGGACAGTAAGGATGTTTTTGTGGATGGACAATCTTTTTGAAAATGTCCAAGTTTTCCACAGGCAAAGCAAGTTTCTTTGGATTTGTTAGTCTGTTTACTAGCTGATCCTACTCTCCCTAATCTTTCGTAGAACCTTGTTTGATTAGCTAGTAAAATTCTTTCATGAAACTCACCATTAAGGTATGTCATGAACTCCTGGCTGCTACAAGTGTCTTCTTCAACATCTGAATCGCTGTCATGAGTGTGTGAGGTGGAAATCAATGCTTTGGATGTTACTCCCTGAACTACAAATCTTTCAGACTCAGATTTGTAAATGGTATCTATCAGCCCTTCTTCATAGTTGTATTTTCCATATAGCTGAGCCAACGTATCATTCTTGATAGAGTTATTGGCTCTCTGGGTCTGATTCATGCTCAACCATTTTATAGGAAGTCTGTTGATAAAGGTGGCGTTTACTTCAGCTTGTCCAATGGTGACTTCATTCATGGACAGATTGTTGAGAAGAATATTCAGCATTGTGTACGTCTGTTGTACCTTTTCACCTTCAAGTGCCTTGAAAGCATTAAACTGAAGCCTGAGTGCCTGAATTTTTGTTTCTCTGGTTTCAGAGGGTCCTTCGTGGCCTATGATGAGGTCTATCCACATTTGTTTGGCTGTTGGACATTGGATTACTGATTTCATGATGTGTTTTGGGAGACATGAGATGATAATGCTTTTGAGACGTTTATCTTGGTTAGCCAATTTCCTAGCAGCTGGAGTCCACTGCTTGAGAGGTTTGGGAAGAGGATTCTCATCAGTAGAGGTAAGCGCCATGGGAACATATGGTCCATTTTCCAGAATTTCTAGAAGAAATGGTTCAAGTCCATCTAGATAGACAAGAAATTGACTTTTCCAACTTGCAAAGTCATCTTCATCAAATACTGGAACGTTGGTAACATGGGAACCACCTCTTGAATCATTAAGTTGAGGAAGGTCGTCTTCATTTTGAGTGGGTGTTACGCTAGGTGAGTTTGGTGGTGGTGGTGTGTTCCCAGAAACCAAATTTGGTGGTGGTGGTGGGGTGTTGCTCGTTTTAGGGATGGTGGATCTTGATTATAAAACTTAGAATGATGTTTATGAAGGTTTTAATATCAAACATCGCTCCGATACCAATTGAAATTCACTAAAACTAACTTGAAACGAACAATAAGGATAATCAACACAAGTAAATACTTTTCAAACGTAGTACTTTATTATTGTATAACAAGTATTACATGTGTTATGGATAACACAGTCTGAGGACAATGTGTTGTGTACACTTTGGACAAAATAAAGCAAACTCAAGAACACAGGCACAACTGTTCTTCTTATAAGTTGTAAAGAGTTAATGTGTGAAATCTAACAAAGTGAACCACATTAACTCTATCCTACATATCCTATTTATAGTGGTACGAGGTTGACTATATGTATTGGTTGATGGTGACTACACAAATCAGACAATGTCAGACAGCTGTCAAAAGATGCTCTTCTATTCTTGGTAGTATGCCACAACGCTTTAGGGAAACAGAGCTGACATAGTTTCCCTTTTCTTCATTCCTTGTGCTTTAGGATGTGAAACTTCCCGCCTAAACACTTAGGTATGTCTAAAGTGTACTGAGTGTTAACAGGGTATTGCCAACCCTGTTAACACTCAGCCACTCAGAGTCCCTGATACATCTTGGTTGTTATCCAACACAGCCAATGAGTATGTCTTCAAGTAATCTTCGAATTCCTTGACAATGTCTCTGACATGGACTCCTCTGTGGTTGCTCATAAAGACTTAGAACTCTTTGAGTCTTGGGTTACTTGCCTGTCTCCTAGGCACAGGCAAGTTAATATCAAACAGCTTATTTAAGTTTAAATCTATGACTAAAGGAATTCTAACAGACTTAGATTCCCAACACATGTTTTTTGTACGCTCCTTAAAACCCTTCTTTTTTCCAACTGCGTTGTACTCATTGCACACTTTATACCAAAAAGACGCCTTTTTTTGATCCGCGAGAGCTTATGGCCATGGCGCCAAGTCAACGACGCAGGACTACGGAGCCCTGCGCGGTGGGTTTTTATGCGCGGTGGCCATGGCACCTCGCCAAGGCAGTGGACTCCCCCTGCTCTAACTCCGCCATGAGTTTACATAACTCTGCCATTGGTTTAAACTGCATATGCGCCAACTTTAGGCCAATCTCTATTCCGCAAATGCAAAGTCTACATTAGGCTAGGAAAAGTCGAATAATAAGCAAGTAGTTTGATTTTATCTCCTTATTTAACATTTGATTAAGAGTAATGTTTTGAGAAAAGAAAGTGATTTGCATATTTTAAAATTGATTGGTACATACAAAATTAGTTTCTTAACACATATCCCTTTAACTCGCTATTAATCATGTTTACTATTATAAATGCATAAATGTCAAAAAAACATATCATTTTAAAGCGTGTCATTTAATTTAAGTAGTGTGTAAATCGCCTCCATTTGAAGAAAGCTCTGTAACGACACTTAGGGCTTAGCAAATCTAACCGAAAACTAAATGAATCGACAAGTTAGGCCGAACAAAATCAATCGAAACCTAACCAATCATTTTTATTCGGTTATCGATTTTTTATATTTATGATTTTCGATTTCGGTTTTGATCGATTCAATTTCAGGTTTAAACCAACAAAAATACATATGAGCTTTTATTCGGTTTAGTTTCGCTCGGGTCGGTTCGATTTTGATTTAACTCGATTCGGTTTTCGTTTTATATTTCATCAAAGTTAGTTTTGGTTCAATTCGTTTTTGTTGATCAACCGTTGCTCATAACATGTAGCCTGTAGGGTATAAACGAGCCGAGCCGATCCTGAGCCTGCTAGAGCTCGAGCTCGTCTTGTTTAAATTTTAGAGAGCTCGAGCTCGTCTTGTTTCGAGCCTTATTATTTAGGCTCGGGCTCGGCTCGTGGTATGTTAGATAAGTTTAGGCTCGGCTCGTGGTATGTTAGATAGGTCCGGGTTCGGCTCGAGCCTTACTGGTTTATACAATATGACAATGTAAGTAAAAATAAAGCTCGGCTCGTAATATATATAATTAGGCTCGTTAATAAGCTTGCTATTAAGAGTTAATAAGCTCGTAAATAAAAGACTTGTTTAGGCTCGCGAGTCCAAAAGAGCTTTATACATAAAGCTCGTGCTCGTTTAATAAACATACTCGATTTCATTTAAACTCAGTTTGTTCAAGCTTTTTACCGATCTAATCTCAAACTTTTCACAAACGACTCGTTTCCACCTTAAATTACATCTTGTTTCCACCTCAATTTAAAAAAGAGGGAAATGCATGTTTGCTCCCTGTGGTTTGTCCAAAATGCAGGCGCACTCCCCGACTTTACGAAAGTGCATTTAAGCTCCCCAACGTTTATGATAAGTAAGCAGGCGACCTCCCCAGTGTTATCTTTGACCCGTTATGTTATTTCCATCAGGGGCAAGACCGTCTTTTTACCTATTAAATATTGTTAAACACTTTTCCCATCATTCCTATAAGAACACTCGATCCAAACGTTTATTTCCAGAAATCCTCTTTTCTCTCATAAACCCTAATTTTTTTTAAACACATCTAAAAACATTGTCCCAAAATGAATTGTTTTTGTAGTAATAGAAGCCTTGTCCGTACGTCATGGACTGATACAAACCCAGGACGTCGGTTTCGTTCTTGTTCAACATGACATTGTCCTTTTTTCAGTTGGGTCAATCCTCCAATGTGTGCTCGTGCAGTTGCTATCATCCCTGGATTATTAAGAGCTAGAAACGTGATGGAAAATGATATGGAGGTTGTTGTTGCTGCAAACCGAAGACTCAAGAAACTCCTCATGATTAGTTGGTTGTTCTTTTTGGTTTGGTTTTTATTTTGAATGTAATTTGGAATGTTAATGTTATTGAACTTCGAATTGACCAGTTAACTATGTAATGGTCATTTCATTTTCAGATTCTAATGAATTTCTTATTAAAGTTCTATGATGTTGTTCATAACATTAGCTAATGTATTCATTCATTCATAGAAAAACGATTACATGAAGTCCCAAAACAGAACACATTAGCATACATCAAAGAAAAACATAAGCATAAAGACAAACATAAGCACTTAAAACCATCATAGCCTTTTAGATTTTGCCCTTTCCCTTGTCTTTGTCATTGTTGTTGATGTTCATAGGCCTCTTCCTTAGTTTGTCTTCAATGGAAGACCAAGTCCTTTGACTTGGAAGTCCCAGCACGACCCCAGTTATGGGTACAAGGATTTTGGTGATTGGTTTTGATGAGATACTTTCGGAAACAGGTATATACTTAGCAGCAGGAATGGATTTGCTAGTAGTTGTTACTGGCTTAGATGATTCACCTTGATTGTCAATGTCTTGTATGCCTTCTGCACTAGAGTCACTAGAATGAATGGACAGTTCATACCAATATTCATCATCAAGATACTCAAAGTAGTCAACATATCCATAGTCTGCTACATCTTCATCTGAAACATTGCCATCCTTAAAGAGTTTGGCAAGACTTTTTGGTACAACAGGTCTGGGTCTTTGTGGTGATCCAAAGGGTGGGAGGTTTGCCATGGATAGAGAAGGTTTATTGAAATGTAGTAACTAAAACGCAGGCTAATCAGTCCTATTTAACAAGTGTGGTAAGTGAGGAAGTAATTGAGTGAATTAACTCCATATCTTCAACTACTTAGTCAGTAACATAAATGGGTCAAACCCTATGGCAAGACTAATGTGGACACAATTTACAATGGGTCAAAAGGCAAGGGGTAGAAATTGCAGCATGTTATTGACCAAAATAAACATGTGAAATAAGATTACAAAAATTAGTCTTACAAACATTAGTCTTACAGAAATTGAAGCAACATTTTGTTCTTGCAGAATTCATAGGAACATAATCCATAGAAACATTGCAGAATTCAAACTAGAAACATAACCCATAAAACATAACAGTGATAGAAAATATCCATATAAACATTAGAGAAAACAAACATCAAAGTCTTCTTGCACTACTTTTAGTCATGTTCCCTAGAGAAGGTTGCTGTAAACTCATAGGTACTGCTTGTGAACTGTTACCAACACTTGCACTACTTTTCTTCTTTTTTCTTGCAGCACCTTGTGAACTGTTACCAGCAACACTTGCTTTTCTTTTCTTCCTTTTTCCTACAGCAGCTTGTGAAATTGAACCTCCAGCTTGTGAACTTGCACCTCCAGCTTGTGAACTTGGACCTCCAGCTTGTGAACTTGGAACTCCAACTTGTGAACTTGGAACTCTAGCTTGTGAACTTTGACCTCCAGCTTGTGAAGTTTGACCTTGAGCTTGTGAAGTTTGACCTCTAGCTTGTGAACTTTGACCTTAAGCTTGTGAACTTTGACCTACATTTGCTTGTGAAGTCTGACCTAGAGTTTGTGAATTTTTGCATCCCCTTCTATTATGACCTACACCAATACAATTGGTACAAATAACACTTTTGCCTTTTCTAGTCAGCTTACCTCCTTTGACCATCTCAATCTCACCTTTGCTCTTCTTCCTTGATTTTGGTGGCCTTCCAATTTGGGGGTGGATTTTGGGTGGTAACAATGTTGTTGGACAGTCAAACTTAGCCCACATTTCCCTTCTATTAACTGGATTTATCTTATGAGAGTATACATTCTTCCAAGTTTGAAGCTTATAGGATTCATGTACCCAATCTTCAGGAATACAAACTTTATAACCATTATCTGCCATATCATAAATGGCAGCAATGGCATGCTTGCAAGGGATTCCAAATATTTCCCACCTTCTACAACTACAAGTCTTTTGAACCAAATTAACTACATATTGTTCCTGATTTGGGCCTGTGACTGGACCTTTAACCTGATACAACTCTGACCCATTTCAATCAACAATACATTGTGTGGCAGCTAACTTAATCTTCTCAAAAACCTTACTTATTGCTGGAGTAAGTACACCATCAGAATTCTCAATCACCTTTTGTACAATGACAATTCTCTTCATTAAATATTCCCTTACATACTCTAAGGCAGTTATGATGGGACTATCCCTAGCATCTAACAATTGCCTATTGAAGACTTCACACACATTGTTTATTAAGACTTCACAGTGGGCTCTTCCTAAAAAGATTTCCGTATGATAAGTATTAGAAAACAGTAGGTGGACAAAATAATCTCATTTTGATATTGAGAATCATGAATACCTGAAAAGTAAGCTCTGCACCAATGTTCTTGTGCAATCTTGTTTAACCATTCATAACAGTTCTTGTTGTAATTTTTAAACTCAAGCATATTCCTTTCAAACCTAACAATGGTTGTTGATGTTGCACACTTCCAAGGCATTTCTTTGTACTCAACTCCTTTCCAAGTTTGGTTAATGTTCTCATTTATGTGCCTAACACAATATCTGTATTCAGCAGCTGGAAAAAGCTTAGCAAGTGCTGGTAATAACCCCTACATTCATACAGAATACATACATTGGATTAGCACTACTATACTAGAACTACTATATTGGACAGAATAATACAATGAATGTAGAGATGAATGTAATTAAATAGTTACCTTTTGCCTGTCTAAAATGAATGTGAAATTTGAATTGCTATAGAGCTCCAAATCATCACCCAAACACTTTAAAAACCAAGTTCATGAGTACTGGTTTTCTAATTCTACAATTCCATATGCCAAAGGGTAAATACTATTATTGGCATCCACCCCAACAGCTGTTAGGAGTTGTCTAGGATAATGCCCTCTCATAAAAGCTCCATCTATACCAAGCAGTTCCCTACCACTTTCTTTAAAACCCCTTTTCAAAGCCCCCAAGCAAACATAAACTCTTCTAAAAATCCTAGTAGTAACTTCAGGATTTTCTTCTCCATAGACATCTATTTTTACTGTGGTATCTGGATTACATCTTTGTAACTCATTGCAATAATCCCTTAACAGTGAGTATTGAACCTGTTCATCACCTTTCAAATAGACTTGTGCCTTTGACTTTGCTCTAAATGCCTTATCTTTGGAAATTGTAACATGAAATTTCTTGTGCATTTGTTCTTGAATGGCTTTAACAAGCATTCTAGGATTCATGTGTAAAAGATCTGTGATATGTTTGGAAAGGAAAGTGGATGTGCAGTATTTAATCTTTCTAGATTGAAGACATTTGTGTTCTTCATAGAAAGTTTTGACCACCCACTTTCCTTTATGACCAACTGATAAGTATAATAGCCAAGGGCAGACAGTTTCGTCTTCTTCTACACTACCAACCACTTTTTTTTCTTTTTACAATTGCATGTTCTGGTCCTTCAACATTTGAGTTATTCAAAGTTGGCACAACACCATGACAAATTACTCTAATTCGTCTCTTATCATTCCTAAGGAAATGCAGATTCCTCCTAGTCTCAACAGCATGTGTCCTAATCAAGTCTTTGGCTATATCCCTATTTGGATATTCCTTCCCAACATAAAAGTTAATCTTGGAACCATCTGAATTGTGTCTCTTGTTTAATTTTCTAAGTCCTAAACTTAGTGCATTATCTGGTAAATCCCCTTCCAAATCACTCTCAAATTCATCAAAGTCTAACACATCTATATCATCCTCTGTTACATTCACATTAGGTTGAATTGGGTCAACACACTCTTCCACATTAGGTCCTAGTTGAAACGTAAAGTTATCCATATTCACTTCAACCTCATCAACTATATGATCTTCATCTTCTAGCTGATTTTCACCATCAGTTTCAGAATCAGAATCATCCTTAGAGTTACTAACTTCTTTTTCAACAATCTCAACATACACATACATTACCTTATGAATATGCACAAAACTTAATAGGCTTTTAAAGTCTTTATCATTTAGCAAAGGTTTAATGCCTATATCTAAGTTTTTCAGTGGGAATTTGTAAAAAAAACTCACTTTAGTTTGCATATCATAACCTAGGCTATTCAAGATGGAATGCATGATATCAATCTTGAATGTAGCTATATCTACCATGTCTACAAAGCATACTTCACCATCTACGTACTTCTTATTAGGCGAATCAGTAAACTTACCATAGTAATGCACTTTCAAAGAAAACAATTCATTGTAGGTATCTGCAAAACGTATTTTATAGCTGGAATGAGTCAATTAAAATAAAATCAAAAAAATAGAAATCGATTAGAAGTGTTATTACCATATAATGCAATATCGGAATCCTCTCCCTCTGCCCTAATTGAAAATTTCTGGAACATTTCATCGCTTGGATAATGATTATCTGGGTCACTCATAATCTTGATGGGGAGGTTTTATCAATGGGGGAAGAAACAGAGGGAGGTAATGAACGGTTTGTGTTTTGAAACGAGTGAGGGGAAGTTGACTTTTAAACAATCACATAAAAAACCCGTTTAAATGGGTACGGGTTAAAACCTATTCGGTTTATTATTATTTAATGAGGAAAAAGACGGTCTTGCCCTTGATGGAAATAACGTAACTGGTCAAAGATAACATTGGGGAGGCCGCCTGCTTACTTATCATAAACGTTAAGGAGCTTAAATGCACATTTGCAAAGTCGAGAAGTGCGCCTACATTTTAGACAAACCACAGAAAACAAACATGCATTTTCCTCTTAAAAAACATAAAAAAATAGCTAACACATGAAACAACACTAGACAAAAGGTCAAAATAAAAAAGAGAGATTATATTCAATAAATCAGATCCCGGAATATGCTACTCGTGTTACTCATCATCCAATACTAAAAAACAAACAAAAGTTAAAAGAGCTTAAAACCAACGCCCAACCAAACACACATGATTATATAATTTTGATTAATTAATTAAAAACGACTTATAACAAAAGCAATGCCGGAGCAAACAACGTCGATTGATTACGTAATGGAAGCAGCATCCGGTCCTCATTTCTCCGGTTTACATCTCGATGACCGCTTCCTTTCCTCCTCTTCTGCACTTGCTGATTCGATTAAACAGCCTTTTGTTATTGGTATTTTTATTTATTTATTTATTTAGGTTTATTAATTACTTATTCAGTTAGTGTAACACTGTTTGATGTTTTTTTTATTTAAGGTTTAATTTGTTTTTTTAATTTTTGATTAATATAATAGGTGTGTCTGGTGGGACTGCTTCTGGTAAGACGACTGTTTGTGATATGATCATTCAGCAGCTTCATGATCATCGTGTTGTTCTTGTTAATCAGGTTCGGAAATTCTATCTACTGTTTGATTGTCGCGTTTTTAGCGAAATAGAGTTTGTTAGTCATATTGGCCTCAGTGTCAAAGGTGTATCAAGTAATTAATGTTGTGTTGACTTATGTAAACAGTGAGAGTTTGTTATTATTATTGTTAGGTCCCCTATGGCTCTAGCCGGCACCACCTTATGTTATAGGGGTCAGTGCCAAATACACCAGCCGAGTTATCAGTTTTCTTTTTGTGTTTGATTTTGAAAACTGTGGGCCCAGGGGGATTGACTGCACGAACTGCTACTTTTCTAATACGAGATATTCATCCTAGTCACATGGACTATGGGTGTATTTGCCTTCTTCGCCTTCCATAGGGTCTTTCTGTCCGGGGTTCTCCCAATAACTAAAAAGTGTAGCATGCCTGAATCTAACGATGGTGGAGGGATTGGACCAGAAAAAAGAGCAATTCTAGTTGTAAGATAATCAAGTGTATATTGAATCCATATAGAATAAAGAACTTCGATTCCTTGTTTCTTACTTGATATTAGAGGTCGAATGAAAACTATCCAATTGCAGGTAGTGATACAATGGAGGGAGAGTGTTTTTTAGCTAAGTTATAGGTTCCGAGTTATAGGAGAAAAAGCTTAGGTGGCAACTTTTTTTGCTAGAACACATTCGGATAGCTCTTCTGACACCTACTGCTCTTAGGAAGAATGGAGCATGAAATATTTAGCTCTTGTTTTATAGGGCACTAAAGTGTACCAAAAGTGGCTATAAACATGTCGGATGAGGAATTTGCTCTTATAAGTTTTTGATACATTGATAATTTTTTACTTTACATAATAGAGAAAGTAAGATAACGCTGTCGTCTAACGTGGTTTTATTCAGTAGTAGATTTTGAGGGAAGGGGACTTTGGTGGGGTTGGAATTTGCAATTTGAACATCGATTCTTTTGGAGGCCAAAATTATTTAGCTTATCTCATACACAGTACTCCGTATTGGTACACCTCTATTTAACACAAAATTATGATTGGTTGATTATCTTTTCTTTTGTGTCTTGTATGCAGGATTCGTTCTATCGTGGTTTGAGCGCTGAAGAATCTGAACGTGTCCACGAGTATAATTTTGATCACCCTGGTAATGTTCTTAGGGTGTGTCAGTTTTTATTTTACCAAAAAAATGAAAAATGCTTACTAATTTTTTGTATTTTTTTGTAGATGCTTTTGACACAGAGCAAATGCTAGAATGCGTGGAGAAGCTCAAACAAGGAAACTCCGTGCAGCTTCCCATTTATGACTTTAAAAACCACCGCAGATGTTCCGAATCCTTCCGCCAGGTACCTACATCTGAAAATGCTGTCCTGATTAGTACATATTTCAAAATTGTTAACACCAAGGGCTATGCTTTTTAATTCTTCTATACCTCAGAGTCAGACTAGTTGTTGTTTGTACGTTGTATATGTGAACACCAGAAGATGAAATAGCTCTTTAATTCATATTTTAGACCTTATTACTAAATAATGTACTGCTTTTACCATTTAGCAATAGGGACAAGTACATTGTTTTAGAGTTGGCACAGCGTCAATTTAAAATTATTGACCAAATTCAGATAGTTGAAAGAGGGTTCAAGAGTAGTATTCAGTCCTGAATGCTGTAGTAATCAAGACATTTCCTTTTTAACCTATTTTTCGTGTGGTTGTCAGGTGAATGCATCTGATGTAATCATCTTGGAGGGAATACTGGTTTTTCACGATCAAAGAGTTCGTGACTTGATGAATATGAAGATATTTGTTGACACAGGTGTTTATACTTTAGCTTTCATTGGATCACCCGTACTCGCTATTAAATTTTTTATGATTCTTTCAAAACATCATCTTCTTAGTAATCTTTCATGTTTTATTGGTATCCACGTCAGATGCAGAAATATGAATATATAGATGATTAGGAATGATCCATAAATCCATAATATCTGCATTTACACCTTTATTGTGAATAAAAGCTCACATACTTACGCTATATCAAAAATGACAATTATGCTGATCATGATTGTTGTATAATTATCAAGTGAAAATCTGAACAGGAGACTAAAGCAGTACATCATGTAGTTTTCAGTTGGTCATGTGAATAATTATGTTTCATTTTGGTTAATCTATATGTATATTATACTGCCTAGTTGAGCATCTGTCGAAGTTACCATCTTATTGACCTTATTACCATACAAAATTGCGAATATTGCATCCTGATTAATAATATCCTTTTTGCTAGAAATGTTCATTGTCCTAACCAACAAGTCTCACCTCATTATTTTGTTGACAATAATTGTACTAGATGCTGATGTGAGGCTTGCTCGTAGAATAAGGCGAGACACAGTTGAGAGGGGCAGGGATGTAAACTCTGTACTTGAGCAGGTAGGGTCTTTAACTTCCCAAAGTTTCCAGAAATATCTGTTTAGAGTTTTCAGAAGTATCTGTTTGGAGTTTCTATAAGTTCCATTGGTATTGACCAATATCTGACAAAAAAAATGTTTATTGAAACTAAAAATGCACAGCTACCATTCTCAGGCTCTACAAGAAAAGAAAATGACATCATCGTTTTTATCTGTGCAGTATGCAAAATTTGTTAAACCTGCTTTTGATGATTTTGTTCTTCCATCGAAAAAGTATGCTGATGTTATCATACCACGAGGAGGTGATAATCATGTGGCTATAGACTTGATTGTGCAACATATCCGCACAAAGCTTGGTCAGCATGACCTCTGCAAAATATACCCCAATATATATGTAATTCAGTCAACATTCCAGGTATTCTGTTTGCCATTTTATCATCAGTTATGGTCTGTTTCTTATGTATGTATGATGATATAAGATATGTTCATTAATTTAAGATCTGTGTTACAGATTCGAGGCATGCACACATTAATTCGAGATAAAGAGATATCAAAGCATGATTTTGTATTTTATTCAGATCGCCTAATTCGACTGGTAAATAACTTTCTATCTTATATGAAGTTCTTCGAAGCTGGTATTTAAAGTCTGAGTTTTCAGAATTACATCTTATTTATCATTTGATATTGGTCCCAGGTTGTGGAGCATGGCCTTGGTCATTTACCATTTACCGAGATGCAAGTAGTCACTCCTACAGGTACAACGGTATCCAATGACACTTGGTTTTAATTTCTCATATGGCTGCTTGTTGTTAATGACATGCCTTTTTTTTCTTTCTTTTAAGTAGCTATTAGAATTTCAGTAAAAGAAGGTTAACGTGGATGAAAAAGAAAAAATAAACCTTTTTTCTATTTTTTTTTCACTTTTGTGCAATTTTTTAGTGCCTCTAGTTAAAAAAATCAATGTAACATAGTAGTTGCATTCATGCATTGCATAGGATATGCATCAATCTGGTGTGTTACGTGTGTACATATTTAGTATTATATAGCTTAAACCTCAATTTGGTCTTTGGTTAGAGGGGTTTCGAATTGAGGCCTAAGAATGTGGGAAGATTGTGATGCTAATTCTGTCTGACTATATGTATGATATCCTCTTTGACAATAAGGAGTTTCCTGAATATTACTGATAAGTTGCTGCTTTTGCAGGTTCGGTGTATAGTGGAGTTGACTTTTGCAAAAAACTATGTGGTGTCTCAATTGTTCGAAGGTGAGTGGCCTTTTGAGCATAGTAGACAGTTTATGAGCTGTACAATCATATGTTAAAATACCTCGCAGTCTAAAAGATGATGTTTAAGTTTTACATTCATTTGACTTGTCTTCTAGAACTTTTGATTAATTTTTTTTTGCAAGAAAAATATGCCACTTCTAATCCACAAATACCAAAGAATGGGTCTGGCACAGTGTTAACTGTTAAACCACAGTAGATAAAAAGGTTGGATGAAGATATATGTTAATACATATTGCGTGAGCTCAACTTTCATGGGTGTTGGGAAGCATATTTTCACATGTGTTTGTGACAGGAGTCCGTTTCTTTGTTTATAATGCTGAATGTGACCCGTGTCTTGGTTTAATTTTTATTGTAGTTTAATAACTATGAAATGTTTTCATTTTACAGTGGTGAAAGTATGGAAAATGCATTGCGTGCATGTTGTAAGGGCATAAAAATTGGAAAAATCTTGATCCATCGAGATGGTGACAATGGCAAGCAGGTAAAGCATCTCAGCCTAGTTTGGCAGTTTATCTTCTTTTAATCTGTGTATGTTGGTTATACTTGCATCATTCATGTTACTGGTTCATATAACAAAAAATATATATTCCATATCATCCACAGCTTATTTATGAAAAGCTCCCGAACGACATTTCAGAAAGACATGTGCTTCTCCTTGACCCAGTTCTTGCTACCGGTTGGTTATTTTTCTCTTTTTTGCTTTTTGTTTTTTGCATGCATGATTTAATGAGGTAAAGAATCATGGGAAGCCTCCTTTCTGAATAAGTCCCACAACTTTCACAACATTTGACTGAGCAGATAATGTTGATGAGATACTCGACCATTTCATAACTGTTTAACGGTTTAACCTTAATTTATGACAAATGCAAGATGACAACTAATGATAAAATCTTGTGGATTCAGATTAACCTCAACCTTGTTATAATAACAAGGGGCAAATAGGTCTTTGTAACTTAAAAACTCTATAGAACTGAAAGTGCTTCAATCTTAAAAGGACATCTCGGATGCTTGAATACATTTTTACCATATTTTGCAAGTTTCCAGAAATTTGTGATTGTTCTTTTGATTGCAAACTAAATTACCTTTGTGTGTGAATTTGCTCACAGGTAATTCTGCTAACCAGGCAATTGAACTGCTGATACAGAAAGGAGTGCCTGAGTCATACATAATATTCCTGAACCTCATATCTGTGAGTTCCATTGTCTAGGCTCTGTTACACAACAATTTCAGCCCATTTACCATGTGAATGTGTCAATTTGGGTTATGTTTTACTCTAAATGGTCAAATGGAAGAATTCCTAATATTGAACCATATCAAACGGGTTGAAATTCACCTATGGACCTTCGCCATAGCGGTATGTGAGTGGCCCATCAACCAAGAGGTTGTGGCTTCGAGTCTCAGTTGAGACAGTGTATTAATTGTATAAATGCGTGTTTAAATCTTTGCCTTATAAAGGGTTGAAATCTGCTGTAGGTGTATTTCGACTACATAAAACCTCCAAAATTGTTTTTTACTAAAAAGTTTCTATTATTATTGTGAATATAATTACATTATTTATAAAGAAACTGACAGTGCTTGTGGGCCCGCTCAACCTGCCCCGACTTATTTAAACCTGTTCTAAACAGTTACCTGCCATGCCTATCTAGCAAGTAGCAACATCTAGTCATACTACATCTTAAGCATTGGTCGTTCTTATTATTCGTTAAATTTGTCATTTGCTTAGGCCCCAGAAGGAATCCATTGTGTTTCAAAACGGTTTCCTGCGGTGAAGATAGTAACATCAGAGATTGATGTTGCTTTGAACGACGAGTATCGTGTAATACCTGGTCTGGGTGAGTTTGGTGACCGTTACTTTGGCACTGACGACTGATGAAGATAAGATTTTAAGATGATGGATGATTGGGATCAGTGAGCCATGAGGTTTCCTTTATTCGTGATCAACTGCAGGACCTAGCAGTAGCACCTCATGTGATGGAGGAAGTATCATTCTGTACCCTTTAAGATTGTTTTACTGATACCCTCGGCTCTCGGTGTGTTTGGTGGTTATTTGTAAATATTAAATCCACTTGGTATGAATTTTCCAAATGATATTTAGGTTTCCCAAATTGCAGAATGCAGATGGTTATCATTTCAGTTTGCTACTTTATATATTTCGTTTTCTGAATTTACACATCATATGTTTGTGTTGTTTTCTTTCGTTCATTCATTATGTTTGTGTTGTTTTATTTCTTTCATTCTTTCAGTATGTTTGTGTTTGTGAGTTTCCTAATATATTTTTTTAAAACCATTTTTTTAGTATGACATCAGGAGCACCTGGTACAGGTTATTTTTTTCCTCGTGCAATTCTATAACGCGAGCGAATAACTCGAGCCCGTCAACCCCCTCGTGACATAGGTCGTCATATGTGTAAGCTAGAGGTATCCTTGAGTGATTTTTTTTGGTAAAAAGGACTACTATCCTGGTAAAATAATATAAAAAAATAGTTAAGTACAACATAATGTAGCTAAAGCACCACATTAACCTCAAGCAACATTTGAACTTGAGTGAAGTGAGTATTTTTCGTTTAAGTTATAGGTTCCGTGTTTCAACTTTTTTTTCTATAAAACGAGCCTTATCACTAGGGGTGTGCATCGGGTCAAACCTGGATGAGACCGAACCGAGACCGTCTTAGCCTAAAACCACATACTGAGGACCGGACTGAATGTGTTTGGTCCGGTCCAAAAAGACAAAATGGTCGGTTATACGTTAGACCGGATCGGACTGAACCGAACCGGACCGAGGATGAGGTAAAGTGTGGAGCGATAACGAACCGAAATAGATACAGTCCGAAGGATCAGGTTCGAGCCTTATTCTCGAGTCGATCCCGTCTGCGATCTGTTATGCTCGATACGGAGCCTTATGAAATTACGTTTTTGCCCTCAATGGATTGTTAATAGTATATCTGTCTGAAACATTTATCCGTTCATTCATTCATTCCCGCGCCACCATCACCAAAAAATGTCCGTCTTCTTCCTCTCACCTCCACCCTCACTCTCCTTCTTACCCCACCACCACCACCACCACCGCTCCACCACCACCATCATCTCATGTTCCTCCTCCGTCCAAACACTATCTCGGCCACTGACGTCACCAATTTCTTCAATTCCAGACCCTGACATCACTCCCACTACCTCCTCATCCTCATCACCCTGTTCACTCAACTGTCCTCACTTTGAATCGTAAGTCAGTTTACTCCCTCCCTCCCTTAAAAAAAGAACAAATTCTGTGTGATTTTTACCCTTACACAGTTACACTTATTAGTAATTACTTTCAGTATAAAATAATAAAACTTGATTGTGGTGGTTTGGTAATACAGGTGTTCAGGATGTACTCATGAAGAAAATTTACACCGTCCACTGGTTTTACAAGAGGCCACTACCTTTTTTAAGAAGCTTGGTGTATCCGATTTCACTTTCGATACTTGTAGGCTGGTGTGTGTTACTACTCTACTTTTTTCTTAGCTTTGGGGCTGTTTGTTTTAGCTTATATAATGTAAGCATATTTAGGCATATATACCATAAGCTCTAATTTTGTGGCTTATTTGAAGACTTATTGGCTTATGTAAGTTATTATATCATAATAAACTTATATAAGCCTATAAGTCTTCAAATAAGCTTTAAAAATTGAGGTTTATGAAATATAAGCCGAAATATGGCTTATTTTCGGCTTATGTAACATAAGCCCTAATTTTATGGCTTATTTTTAGACATAAGGGCTTATGTAAGTTTAGCATGATATAATAAACTTATATAACCCCATAAGTCTCCAAATAAGCCACAAAATTATGGCTTATGTTATATAAGCCGAAATGGGCTTACGTTATATAAGCCAAACCAAACACCCCCTTATACCAGCCTTTATAATAAATAAATTAATCATGAATATGTTTGTGACATCTCTTTTAAGTTTACTTTTAACTTTTACTACTAACATCTTACAGTTATCGTATATTTCTAGGTCAGTTATTCTTCCATAAGTAGATACATTAGTAATTTGGCGATGAAATTTACTGTGCTTTGCTAATCCCACTGTATGCAACATACTTGCATTTCCGTGCAATTGTATGTAACATACTTTCACACTTTTTTTGAAGTGGCACAAAAATGTGAGTAGATATGTTACATACAATAGTAAAAAAGTAAAGTAACTTGTTTAATATGGAAATAGATGGTGACGCTTTTTGTGTAATTTACTTTCCGGAAATGACAGTTTTGAAGAATACGGTATTAGTTATTTCTCATTTTAGATGCTTGGAAAGTTGGTTCTCGTAAAATATACTGTATAAATTTATCTTGTTTATTGACAAGTGCCGTAATCTTTCTTTTAAGGAAATGTAGATTAAGTTGAAAATAAAGCTCATAATTGAAATGATTTATGTTTTGCTTTACCCTTCATAATCATGGGATTTACGTTTTATTTTAGTTATGAATGGATACTTATATAATTGGAAAGTAACATTTGTTTAATTGCAGTGGGGTTGGAGGTGCCGGGCTAAACTTGCTATACGAGGATCATCAGCTGATCCTCAAATTGGGCTATATGAAGAGGGCACACACAATGTAGTGGATATACCTGATTGCAAAGGTATGAACCTGTGTCCATACTATTAATTTGCACCATCCCAGATCTAGCTTATTCTAGAACATTTATGCATGTATAAGCAGATAGTGTGTAATGTAATAGCCCATTGGAATGTCATCTTTAACTAAATCACAATATAAAGTTATGCAGAAGTACTGTAGTAAATATGCCAATAATTCTGTATTAGCTGGTTTATATTATTTTTGGCAGTCCCTTCTGTAACTACAATGCTAGTGCAGAATCATTAAAAAAAATGTCCTAAGACCATAAAAAACCTTGTTGAGCTAATTTTGCAGTTTTTTTATCTTTCGTCTGTGCAGCCCATCATCCAAGCATAAATGCTGCCGTGGAGCTCTTGAAAAAAGGTCTTAGATCTTGAACTCAATTCTTGTTCTGGAATGTGTATGCATTAATAGTAGACACGATTTCCTTTAAGAGCGGTTATTATGCTGATATGGCTTCTAATATTTCGTCTTTTTTTACTTTTCCTGCATGTTTGCAGGTATAAAGATTCTGAATATCGAACCTTATGATGAAGATGAACGGACTGGTTATTTGAGATATGTTCAGGTGCAATATGTTTTTAAGCTACTGAAGCCTAGTTATATATCGAGAGCAAGTCATATGTATATATGCTAATTTGATCTTTATTTGTAGATGGCTGTAACTACGTACAACACATCTCTCCCTGCTTCTGAAAGATATCGAAGTGGTTAGTGATTACCACTACTTGGTAGTCTATAAACTGTATGGAAAGCATATGTTGGTGTATTAGGGCTACCTTGAATCAGATAACAGCAATTTTGTTTTTTAAATTTACAGGTAGAGTACAAGTTTCTTTAGTTTGGAACGCACGGAGTGAAACTTCGGCAAGTGCAGAAAAATTGAATGACTTAGCTACGGTACTCTAAAAATTACTCTTACAAAATTAGAAACTTTTCTGTTTTCATAAACTAATTTTGATAGAAAGATGATCGGTCTTTTTAATAGAATTTTACTTGCTTTAATAAGTTTTTGGTTTGCCTTGTAGTTCTTGTGGAGAAATGGGGGGCCGAACAGTAAAGTTCATTTAATTCATTCTGTTTGGGCAAACTTCCAAACGTCTACTAACAATGTGAGTGCTGTACTTTTGTTTATGCTACTCAAGTAGTGGTTTCTGGGGAGAATTGCTTTAGAAAATGACTTTTCTGTGGTAAAAGGACTTATGAGTTATAACAGTTGGATGATGTAGATGATTTTGAAGTTTAATCCAAATAGTATGTTTGTTAGTTTATGATTTCGGATATAATGCATGTTCGATATATAGTAATAGCCTTGTTTGGAATAAACAATGTCAATCATTTTTCTATGCTTAACTTGAGAATGGTGAATAATGGTCACCCTTTAATATTGAGGAAAAGCTAATCAAATTACCTTGTTCTGGTGATGCAGGTAATATTTGGAAATAGATGGAGACATATATTAGGAGAAAGAGATTTCTGGGAGCATGTTGGAGGAATTGATGTCTATTTGGCTCCATCAAGCTTTGGCCAAGCGAACACAAAGGTAAGAAATCCAGACTAAACCCTAAACCCATCCACCGTGGAGGTCTTTTTATTTCTTCTAGGAACTGCATGCATCATCTTAGCTTCTGTTTCTGGTAAATTAGAATTTCAGTTATTCTTCTTTTTTAAATGTCTTATTGGCGAGTTACCACCCTGTGCATTCTTTATATAAAGGTTTCCTTGCAGTGCGCATTCTATTGATGGCATTGTTTTCGTTCTACAGGCTTTTGATTCATTGCTTCAAAAACTACATAAGTATGTCCCTCTTGGTTCATCGGTTACTGACTTATATGCTGGAGCTGGAGTCATTGGATTGTCTTTAGCTTCCACAAGAAAATGCAGGAAAGACTTGTTCATATGTTTTGATTGCTTTGAAGTGGTTATTTCATTAACTAACGGTAGTCGTGGTTTACTATAAATATTTTCAGATCAGTTAGATGTGTCGAGATCAATAAAGAATCCAAGCTAGCTTTTGAGAAGACAATTGAACGGCTTCCAAGCTCCCTTGATAGCAGCATTAGCTGGCATCATGCTGACACTTCACTTGTTAGTATTAAAGCTTTAATCTCAACATTCTTATTATTGTTTAGTTTAAGCTCATGCATGCAGTAGTCTAATGATTATGTTACTAGCAATAATTTCTCGGAAAAATTTAGTTAGTTAAAAAGTATATTCTATTATTTGTGATGAGATAAAATTTAATTGCTGCTTTATTGAATCAAGCCATGAAAATTGTATATACAATTATACACTATGTGTTATCTTAATTACTACTAGTAGATTGGCAATTTTGACCCGTTTACCAGTCAATGTGCTGATTTGGGTTACTTTTCATCTTTTAACTGGTAACATAAAAAATTTGTTTAAAGGAAACCGATCCAATGGCTTGAAGTTCTAGGTTGAAAGTCGCAAAAGCGCATTTCTAATGCATAAAACCTCAGATAATATTGCATCCCAAAATATAGAATATTATTATATTAGTTAACTAATATAATTTTGGCGATCATGTTTGACACACTAAAGTGTGTCTGGTCAACCCAACCTGGCCCATACAACAATAAATCCTTTTGACCTGCATCCAACCTTGCGCATATTGAGACTTGTACAATTGTAAATTTAAAATGGGGTCGTACTTATATTGTGTTTCATCTACTGCACAGGATCCACTTTCTTGGCTAGTGGGATCAGATGTTCTCGTGGTTGATCCTCCTAGAAAGGGGCTTGACCCAGCTTTGATTGGTGCTTTAAGGGCGATTAAACAAGCAGAGCGTAAAGCCATGACTCTTGAACGGTAGGGATAGTAATATAATTTAGTTGACTTTTTTTTGTAAGTTTCCCTGATGACAAGTCAAGAACTTAAAGTTATGGCGTGGTTATGTTTTTCTGTCACTGTAGCCCAACCTTGAATGTGAAAGATGAAAAAAGACCTTGGATTTTACGAGCAAGAGAGGACTCAATTAATATTCCAAGCAGAACCATACAAGAAGAAAGTCGGTCATTACCTCAAACACTTATCTATATAAGCTGCGGATGGGAAAGCTTTAAAGAGGTACATCTGGGTCTCATCCTTTAAAAGTGGTTGCTGAGAACTAAGTTTAGCTCCACTAGTTTTCATAGTGAAGATATGCATGTGAGCGTACTAATGTGCATGAATTGTGTTACAGAATTGCACAGCGTTACTCTCAAGTAAGGCGTGGCATTTGAGTAAAGCCCATGGTTTCAATTTCTTTCCTGGTACCCAGAGGTATCTCTTTTGTATTATGTTATTTACTATTTCACTCTGTACAGTGCTATGATTAATTTAAAATAATCTGGTTTTGGTTTCATAACTTTTCCATATTTGAGCGTCGTTGAAATGGCATATGCAGCATCGAAATATTGGCTGTATTTAAACGAGGAACCGGAGCAAGTGTCAAGAAAAAGAAATCCGGAAAGAAGAAGAAAATCAAGTCTAAAAAAATAGAAAGTCCCTTAGAATGATTGTTGTCATTAGATTTTAGCTATTCTGTGTACAACCGACTAAACAATTCAGATCTATAAGAATGTATAATTAATAGTATTATTAGACCTTTTTGTGGTATCTTAATACTTTTAATCTTAATGAAGAATCAAAGATTGAAATTGAAGGGTACAATAGTTACATGGATTTATTATAAGCTCTGACAGTGCATCTTTGTCCACTGAGATTTAGCGTCTTCTTTTACTTTCATGGGACTTCTCCAAATGAGGAAAAGCACTCAAAATGTTGTGAGCCCTTAAGTCTTGCCTGGTCAAGATCCCCACCAGCGGCGGAACCTAACAGGAGGAACAAAGCTTCAGGTGAGTAAAAAAGGAACCGTAGAATTTCAATCATCTATATACTATGTTATTCCGTGTATTATGTCTTTAGAGAATAAAAAAAACTATGAAGGTTGATGTTTTTTGTAGTTGGGATATTTATACTTACTGCAGGCCCATGGTGCTTTGGTAAGACGAGCATATGACGAAGCCCGACCTCCCTGAATTGCACCATAGCTTTCGCGACTGACATGTTCTCAACCACCGTGTGTGGGGTTCGGTTTATAAATGGATGCAAGTCGACATACATGTCCATTTCTTCCTTTGTAACTGCCACCTCATCATATTTTCCACATCTTTCTGCCACATCAGCACAAGTAATTTTCCCTGTAATTTCCCAGTCTTCTGTTCTCCTTTTTTCTTTCATGAGCCATTTTTTCTTCAGTGCCAACAAAAGATGAGCTCTTAAAACAGTCCCACACACTTCACTTACCTGGCCCACATGGGGCACAGTCATATTTTCCACTACAGGGAAACCATTGTGTGACGTGTTCTGTAAAACCTCTACTATTCGACCTACTTTCTCAATTCCAGAAAGAGTGACTACTGGTGGCTTTACCTTCGCCAGGTCCCCAACAGTAATGTTTCTCATCCATGGTTTAGGGTGAGCTTCCAAGAAAGGAAGCCCCTTTAAATCCAGTATGATCTCATAAATACTTTTGTTAAAACAGTCTCCGACACTTTTTGCGATTAGAAGTACAAGCATGGTTATGGGGAGTAATAGAAGATTGTTAGTTAATTCAAGAAATATGACACAAATGGAAACTGTCATTCTCATTGAACCCGCCATTAATGAAGCTGCCCCTAAAACTGCAAACAAACCTTGGTCAAGTTTCGTGTAAGGTTCCATTGCAATACCAAGCATGCGGCCATAGGCGGACCCCATTAGGAGTATAGGAAGGAAAAGACCAGTTGGAACTGCAATACCAAAGGTGATGACTCCAAGTAGGCAATAAAGCGTGAAGTAAATGAGTAAAGAGATTGTATTGTATTCAGTAGAAGTGTTGATGGAAAAGATATTGCGTACTGCGTCATCATTGGTTGTAAGGAGGAGAGTTGCTAGATCATTGTAGTGCCCTTTTGGACAGTTGAATTGCTTAAAGTTGCCCATCCTTCCTGTATTAGGGCACTCTGAATTTACAAGGAACGGATCACATGGTTTGCAGCTTACAAGGAATGGTAGTCCATATTGGCATGCAGAGGTGAATAATACAACGGTTAGACTTAGTAATATTTTTGCTAATTTCCCTTTCCTGCAAAAATGGTTCCGGTCAGGTTGGGTAACGGGTCAAGTGGGTGATTTTGTGATATTCAGAATAAATTATTCAAAAGGTTTTATGTACTGAAATTACATTTTAAACGCATTACCCTTTCGACCCAATTGGCCTGTTTCTTATTATCCCGTTGTTTGATCGTACTCGTTAGAAGTATAACATTACGTGAATGACCCAATAATAGATATATGGGTCGAAATGACCACCTTTTAAGTTACAGATATGATTTTGGGGTTTTTAGAACAGCTGATCCATTTCACACAGAGATATGGTATCTTGATTTAAAGCAAGCTCTGAATTTATTAGAAATGGCAAGTTGGGTGGGCTGGCTAACGGGTCACAACATGTTTTGCCAGAAATCCATCATATTTGTGCGTTGAAACAAGTCGTGCCGGAGTGACCCACATACCCTTTTTTGCCATAGATAGTGTTTATAATGGTTTCAAAAAACTAAATTATCACTATAAAATTATAAATATTTTGAATGAAACAATTTAGGAGGTTCTATGCATCAGAAACAAACTGTGCATGACTTTCACGTGTTTGACCCATTCCCATTTAGTTCAATTGACCTAATCTTTACATTCATAAGTAACTGGCCCGAATTTGAGCCCTCTAGAAGTTAAGAAGGCTTACTCGTTAACGAGACTGTAGAGTCTGAGAATCTTTTGAAGGAGGTAATTGTAAAGGCTTCCTAATACTCCGCCAATAATTCCAATTACAACAACGGGAATGAGATCAACGACATGATACATAACCAACACTTCACTGACATCAAACATAATCAAGCCCCCTTCACTAAAAAGCCCGCAACCTCCACCTTTACAATACTCCATTGAACCTCTAAGCACTACAACCACAACTGCTGTGCTGAAGAAAGTTCTCCACAGAAGTGCACTTCTCCACCATGTTGCTACCTCCTCGAGTGCAAACAAGACACCACCCACTGGTGCACGAAATGCAGCACATACCCCTGAGGAAGCACCATAGGTGATTATATCTCGGCGATCCCTGTCATTGTTGAACTGACGGATCCAGGGATATTTAATCTGGTATCTATCGGGACCACCTTGGCCTATCAAAGAAGCAATACAAGCGCCAATGTGAATTAGCGGTCCTTCTTTTCCAAGGTCTAGGCCTGCGGAGACGACACATACGCTTCCTATAATCTGTTGTTGTTAAGAAAGATGGTTAAAACTGGTCAGCTACTTTCAGGTATGAGTGTATGATATTGTATTCTTTTTCTTTTTTTTAGAACCTCAATTACTAGAAAGGGACAAACGGACGGTTTGGGTAATGGGTTAAACGGGCATCTTCTAAACCTGGTTGACTCGCGTCATATGTCCAAAAAAATTAAATATTTCATAGATAATTAGTGTGTCAAGTAGTCTATCTATCATATGTACAATTTTACATTGTTTTCTTTGTACAATTATGGTTTTGTTTGGTACTTTTGGTTAAACGTCCAGAATACAAAAACAGGGGAATCTTGGGGAGGCAAATGTTTCGTCAATTTTTTGCATTAACAACTTTTGAAAAGTAGATTAAACAGCTAAACATGTAGTTTTTTTAACGGGACATCCTAAAATAAGAATCATGCAAATATTATAATGGGACAAATTACTATCCTTTATTAGGTTAAGCTCCCTATCCAGAAATGAATATGAACAATTTTCTGAGAAGCCATATGCACCTTAACAAACATTGTTGTAGCACCATACATGTTGGGGGTGTCTACCCCATTAAGGTAAGCTTTGATTTCAGGAGCGCCAGGCCCAGCTGCTGTAGGTGCAAAAAACGCACATAGAACAGTTGCAACAAGTGTCAAAAGAAAGTTGACTCCAGCCATGAAGAAGAACCCCGTCATATATCTGTGTCCACCGTTTATAATCAAAATAAATCGATGCTATTCATTTATTTTCATATTATCTTCACGATGAAAAACTTAAGCTAAGAAGGTAATGGGTCAAATGGGTAAAAATCTAAAGAGTATTTTTAATGTGTATTATCTTCTAAATCGTATTATCAAAATAATAGGTTTGTTATGTAACAATAACAACAGTGGTATTATAATCATATAAGTAGAGTTATTATTTATAGCAAAATTGGGAAAAAAGTTTTTAATGTTAACCCAACCCAACCGACCCGTTTTGACCCAACCCTCCGGACCCGTCCATTTTATCATTTAGTATCTGGTAGAGTGGAAGTGGACTACAAACCTCTTTTTCTGTATATAGTGGAACACAGCTAGCAGTTTGTAGCCTGCAATGTTCTCAACTGCAAGATTGATGAGAGTGGCTATTATACCTGTTAACAGCCCGACAAGGAAAGCCTGAAGCCATTTCAAGAATATATATTGGAACACCTGGCCTTTAGTTTTACTCCTCCAATCATCTTTGAAAAGATCATTCTCATTGATCCTGGAAACAAGAAGAGAACATGTTTTTTTGCTTTCCATCTAACTGTGTGTTCATAATTTTGATATATTCAAAAGTTTGCAAGTTTGGCATGAAAGTAGTTTTTTAACTTACTCATAGTCCAAGCTTTCGATATTAGAAACTTTGGCACCAATGATGGCCTGTGGGCTAGCAGAAAGCTTTCTCTTGAGTAGTGGCTCGTGGAATGAATTGTTCTTCGATTCTTTCTCTTGTTGTATACTACTAGTAGATTGTTCTTCCATATGGTAAGTAGTTTCTGACTCATCCAATCGTGACTCTTCCATCTGTGTGTGCGTATTACCTATAAACAGAGTAACTTGTATCTGTGTGTGTATTACCTATAATATGTTGTGTTGTTCTAAAGGAATATGCTTTAAGAAGAATCCTAGTTTATATAATAGGAACGGTTGGTTCAAATAGATGCAGCATTGGACGTTATCGAGATAGGTGATGGCTGCAGGAACTATAAAACAAACAATTGGGGTCCAGATGGACAGGTTGATTAAGATTTGGATGGACAAACAAGCAAAAACATATATCCCCTAGTATACCGTATAAATAGGTTAATTAACTACCTTAAAGAAAAGTGTTCACTTTTGCATATGTAAGATTTGAAACTTGACATGCCTTTAATTTTGTCATCACATAAGCACTTTTTAAGCTCTTGAATAGTTATATGTGTGTTTTTATTTAAATCTGTAAGACATTCTTAATTTAGTTTTGTTAACTGAATAGAAGAAATTTGTATAGTACTACACGTATTAGCAATTTCTTTTTACAGAAGGATGAATATGTACTAACACCATTGGCGGACGCAGGAATATAGAAAGCGGGGGCAAATTTTTTTTTTTGTTTTGGCAATGACGTGAAAATACGAAAAAGAAATTAGTATCGAAATGATAATTCGAGTATTTTTACTTAGAAATGAGGGATTTATAAGGTGTTAAAATGTTGAGTATTAGGTTTTAATAGGTAAGTGGGGGCGATTTGGTTTACGAGTGGGGGGCAAGTTCGAAAAATACTTAAAATCGAAAAATTTTTACACTAAAATCTCATCTTATCGGGCTAGCCATAGGCGCCCCCCCCCCCCCCCCAACACTACATGTATGTCCGCCCCTGACTATCACTATGGATCAGTAGATCCTATTCACCATGGCTGTGAAAAGAGATTACATGAGATAATGTTAGCGAGTTTGGATAAACAATATGGTTATAAAGATTAGTGTATATTTTAGGGATGTTAGTAGCTCCTTTGACACTAAATCAGACTTGAAGTTTGCTAAGGCCTTTAATTTGTACTTTAAACATATAAACATAGTGCGAATATCATTCAAGTTACTTGTTGCAGAGACAAAAATGTATATTACATTTTAACCCATTAACAACATGCAAAGCGTGTATCAACATCACATCTGGTTCTTTAACCTATGGCCCCCCTAGGGTTCTCTACATTAGTTCTGATACTCGAGGAGCCGTTGGGATTGCGACATGTATGCTTTGAGCAGGTCACTACTCTTGTTTTTGTGAAAAGCACTAGAATAAAGAAAGAGAGAAATGTTGCATGAGTTCTACAAGTTATTGAATAAATAATAGAGTAGTTGTTTATAACTCTCACCATATGAGTGCAATAACAATAAAGAAAGGGGTTGTGTGCATTAGCGGAGCTAAGAAATTTATTGTAGGAGGGCCGGAACCGATTATTATAGAAATTAGAAGGGCCAAAATATAAAAAGTAAATTTATTAATGAAAGTTATAAAAAATTACACTAAGTGGTAATATTGTGGGAGGGCCCAAACCCCTTTTGGGCCCTATGACTCTCCGCCTCTGATTGTGTGTTCTCACACCATTAACATAGTATCCTAACACCACCTCACACCCAGAAATCCTTCATATTAGATTCAAACAAGTAACTATATCATCAAAAGAAAATCTTGATTTTGATCGACGATGGCGATTGACAATTTTGATTTCTTTTTTATCATTTTCATTTTATAAAGTTGTTTTAAAATTATGTTTCAACATCTACGGCATGGTCAATTTGATTTCAAGCAACCTCATGAACGGAGTTTGAGTTTAGAGTGTTGTAATGTGTTATTTAGTTGTGATCGGGTTTGAGTCGCAGATTATACCAATTTATATAAAAAATTATACAAAACTAGTTAGGCATTTAATGTTTTTTTTTTTCATTTGTCATATCTTATTAAGAACAATGCTACAAAAATTAATGTATATTTCTTCCAAATTCAGAAATTTAATGTATTGTGTCAGTTTTTTTATATTTAAAAGCATGCCTAAAAAAGTCTATGTTTAAAAATAACAATTTAAATACTCATATATAAAAGGTAATAGCAGTTCATAAAAGTTTAAAAACTAAAAATAAAACATGTGCATTGAAAAGAAAGTTTTTAATAATAAAAATAAAATAAAAGCATATGCTGTATTCTCTACTCTTACTAATCTGACACACTTTTAATCTTTGGGTCCATCGGTGTATGAATCACACTAAAGAAAACATGTATGAGATGGACAGTTGCTTGATTTGTGCTCATAATGCTTATATTCTTTTGATCTAAGGTCATCGTATCATGATATCAAATATTTTGTTCATAAGCAGGTAGATTCGGTGACAATGATACCAGGTAAGGGGCTGTTTGTTTGATGGTCGTAGAATGAAACAATGAAATGATATCTCCATTCACTTGTTTGGTTTACTGTGGGTCCTACTTTTAGCTATGAAGTAAAGCTGACTGATCCAAATAAAAATGCTACTGTATCTTCTTTCTTTCAATTTTTTTTTTCTAATTTCCTTTCAAGTTCTATCAACTCAAACAACAATTATTTGCAAGTTATATATCACCGCCAAGCGATATATCACCGATATATCGGCTGCCATGACCGATATTTACAACACTGATTTATTCTGAGCTCTTCTATATACATATACACATATCATATGTACCGATGTACGTCTATTGTATCTCTAAGGCGTGAGCCTAATCGAGCTTTGGGTATCAAGTTCGGGCTGAAACTCGAGCTCGTTTAAGCTTGACTTGTGTCGAGCTTTAACTAAGCCGTTCATGATTAGCTCACGCACCACTGAGCCAGTCCCTAGCATAACTTCCATCATCAGGAATAGACATCCATTACAAGCATTAAATGAATAGTCCTTGTACACAAAAAGAAACATGTACCAAGATATACCACAAACAATCTAGGCGAATTTGACCAGTTACAAGATAAAATGATAATACGATGCGTGTATATTAATTTCTAGACCTCAATATATGCCGTACATCTTATGGTCACAACATATTTTACAAAAGACTTGCAGGAATCAAAAGCGTTCTCTTAGGCAAAAGGGAGTATTTCCTGACTCAGTTTAGAGGGCTGTCATTGGGCATTTCCCAGTTATCATTATCGTCTTCCCTCTTCTTGCTCACACCTTCCACCTTATCATCATTTGGGTTTCTGAATGGGGTACGTCTGTTTATTCCAAGACAAAACCAGCTTCCGTTAGACTATATTTTCAAATGACAGGTATAATACATAATTATAGTCGCAAAATATTTGTTGCACCAGTTCTATTATGTGTGCAACCAATCAACCTAATATAGCAAAATAAATAGGCAGGTATCTAGTTAACTATTTGAGGTAACATGTTTCTGGTTACAATCTTCCAATATTCGTGTTGTATAATGCATCATTTCAAATATAAAATTATTTCATGCAGAAAGAAAAAATACGGTTTTGCATTTTAATATCGACATGTACACCCACAAATGTACACACCTAGTGAGGTTTGAACGACCTTACCACTAGGCCATTTGGTGATGGTTATATGAAACTAATTCATACTAATCTGGAATCAACAGTATGACACTCAAACCAATGTCTTTCCTATTCTGCACTCAAATTGGCAACACAATGGTTCCTAGCCTATCAATTGACTAGACAGTAGACACCAATATGTTAATCCGGTCATCTCCTCAACCTCTTGTATCTTAACCTAATATGACCATTCCACCTATGGGACCAAAATATGCATCCTTTATGCGAACCTGCCCTATATAAATGTAAAAAACCAAAAACATAGCCTTCTCATAACATCTTTCATTACATAAATCTAATTCATTTCCATGAGATGCTAAACCACACCAAAACTGTATAGTCTTGGGAGGTGTATGTGTTAGCTTATTAACCAAGCTTATGAGCCTGTAAAAGGTTAGAAAGCCTGATATGCCCCCTTTTTCAGCTGATAAGCCTATCTTGTTAAGCTTATGCCCTTAAATAAGCTATAAGTTCAACTTGATAAGCTCATAAACCGAAAAAAATCGGCCTTGTGAGCTTTTCTAAATTTCACAAAGCTTGGTAAATAAGCTAACACAAACACCCCTATAGACAATATACAAAATATATTGCCGTATATAATCCACTTACATTGACTCTGTCTCGGCCAACCACATATTAATTTAGCAAAAATTATCCTCCTCATTTTGCACCTCATAACCGACGGCCTAGACTAAACAGATGAGGTTTTCCCACTCCCTCTTAAGCTAAACTGTGGAGGCCAAATCGTTAGCCTAACTTGAGTATCTTTAGCTCTTCGTAACTATTTCTGAACCCTGAAACCCTGGCCACCGCAAAATGTTTACTTAGGGAGGTTTAAACTGATACCTCTTGTGAGAGCATCTAGACCCCTATTCACTAGGTTGCCTATGTTGTAAAAGTTTGTAACAAGCAGTCCCACACTGGTACGAGATAAAGACATTTGAGCCCCTTATAAGCTTAAATTATGGCCTACTAGTATATCCTTAGTTGAAACCGGAAGGATACCATTGTTTCCGGCTTTGGCCTAGACTAAAACTCCTAATTCCTAATTATATAAATGCTTTTATATACACTACAAATACATATATAGATAGATAAGTATGGTGGTGTTTCTTTCAGCTTATATAGTGGGCTTATGGATTATATGGTTTTAGGCTTATTTTTCATAACCTCGCTTTTTATAGCTTACTTTGAAACTTTCCGGCTTATGTAAGTTTATTATGGCATAATAAACTTACATAAAAGTTTCAAATAACATATAAAAAAGTGAGGTTATGAAACATAAGCCGGAAACCAAATAAGCGGGCTACATAAGCGATAAAAACACCCCCTAAGTTGATAAGGCACCTACAAGGATTACCAATTACCTAAATGGTTTTATATACACAAGAGAAGAGATACAAACATAGATAGATAGATAACAAAAGGGTAACTAGGACTATTTGGCGCGTATTAAGCACGGGTAATAATATACCTGCGCCTGTTACGCTTAGCGGCTTCACGATGCTTACGCTTCTTCTCCTCCTGCTTATTCTCAAAATACCTTCGTCTCTTACACTCTTGAATCACACCAGCTTTCATAACCTCCCTCCTAAACCTCCCTAACAGCTTCTCTTCAGGCTCATTATCTTCCACTATCACCTGCACATTATACGCTGACCTGAAATACAAAGTATTCGCATACGCTAAGGAAGGACACACTACTGACGTCAGCTCATTTGATGATGATGACGTGGCAGTGAGTGGAGTGAAGGTGTTGTCTTTTTGAGATGGGTTTGTTGCTGTTGTTGAGAGAGATATGTGTGAAGGTGAAGGTGGTGGAATGGAGGGTTTGTTGAAGGGTGTTGTGAAGATGGACAGGAAGTTGAGTAATGGTGAGGATGCCATTGTTTATGTGAAAATGAACCAGGAAGTGTTTTTTTTTTCTTCTTGTTTTTAAGGTTGTTTGGATGAGATGAGATTATGATAAGGTAAGAGTGGATAAGTGAGTTTGGTTATTGGGCTTTGGATAATTTGAGGTGTTGAGAATTATAAGCCCATTACTTAGCTCGTTTATGGCGATGTTTCATGAGCTTTGGGCCTTATTATGACACTTTCTGGCATATAAAAGTTGGTTATGAATAATAAATTTATGCAAGCTTGAAAGTTTCTAGATTAGCGACAACGTCTTATGAAACATAAGCTCAAACCAAAAACGTCATAAGCCGGCTAATTATATAAGTCCAAACAAACACCCCATCAGTAGACACCTTAGGAGAGTGTTGGTGCCTTTTCTTGCAAAGTCTTCATAACATTTTGTACCGACGTCCAGTAGCGGAGCCAGGAATTCAAAACATGTGTGGCACAAAAAAAATCTTCTCATCATGACCACGGAACGGTAACGATGCTTTAAGTAAGAACCTACACGTCTCAACCGAAAGATTTAAACGAATTCTATAATCACTTGCCTCGCCTTCACTTTGCTTTTGAAAGGCAACGTGAATAGATTGTTTTTTATTTAATAGAATTCGCAATTTTGAAACGCTTTGTTGTGATAACAATTAACTTTTCCTACATGGTTTATGACGCCATACTTATTACTCCAACTATTGAAGCCATCCGTCACAAATGCATCATTTCCCCCTTATTTTCCAATAGAGTCTCTAAATAGTCTTGTCCGCCTTTACGCTATATTTTAATCAAGGGAACTCATCAAACCAACTTGAAACAAGACTTCTCAATTTTGTCCCTATTGTCCTTTTTGGAAACTTATGGCTACATGGTTGACAAGCTCCATTGCTCAAATACATTCGCCTTACTTCATCACGTAGATTAGCGCCATAACTAAATATGCTTGGCCTCTCAAACGGATCCCGCGGAAGAGTACCCAAATTAATACCATCCGACCATGAAGGAATATTTGGAGGTTTTGGGTTGGGCATAGTTTCTGGAACACGTTTTGATAAACTTCCTTCACTGTCACGATCGTTTATGGACGGAAACTTTCTTTTAAAATATCTTTCCTAAAGATTAAAGCCTATTAAGATCATGATCAAATAATAAACAATTGCATAACACACTAATACACAAATATAAACATGTGAACAACAAACAAGTAATAAAAAATATCAAGGATCAACTAATCACAATTCACAACACACTTATTTATGTTAATATAATTATATAATACATTAATAACATAAAACCTAAGTATTTTCAATTCAAAACCCTCAATAAAACACAAAGATTGAGAAAGATCAACTGATTTTATCATTCCTGATTAGTCAATCCTCAAAAGTCAGACCTCAATTGCTCCTTTTGCTTTTCTTCTGTAATGTAACTATGTTTTTCTATTCACAAAAGAACTAAGGGCGTGTTTGGTATAGGCCTATTAGAATGAAGGAATCATAGTTGGAATGATAGTGATGTTTGATATATTATTGTGGTTATCAAAAACCGGAATCATATATTAATTTGTGGGCTTTCTCATAGGAGGCTAGGGTGTCTCCTATCGAATTTCATTCCTATTATCATTCCGTGTGATTCCGAAACTCATACCGATTGTGATTCCAAATAACGAACCAAACGCACCCTAAACCCTTTTATTTTTTTCGTTACAATTACTAGGTGCTGAATAAATGAAACTTTGGGCTCTAGTCTATTTGGGCTATTACTAATATTCCTATACCAACTAAATGGGCTGTATCTAACTACGTATTATATAAAGAAGTCAAAAACAAAATAAAGTGTGGCACAGTGGCATACTAACTTTGACCATGCATGAATATCACTCAAAAGTTTGAAACCAGAAAATTTTGTGAAATATTTATACTTGGCATAGCTAATCCATATGTGGCGCGTGCCACAGTAGCCAAATCTTGGCTCCGCCAATGCCGACGTCAAAGTTTTCGCATGTGGGATTCAAGCTTAATTAGTGTTTGTTTTTTCGGAAATGCCTTTAAGCAATATCTTAATCTGACTCCATTCAAACATTTGGATCATTAAGATTATTTGTTTTCTTTTCATTTCATTCAAAGTCAGTAAGATACAACCAATGTTAATAGTGTCTGTTTTTTTTTCTCATCATTAAGAGACAGTAAAAGACATAAACGTCTGACCAACTAGATGTAGATGAGTTGTTTTAACACCTCTTATTGTCATTTACTTGTTCTTAATTTTTGTTACTTTTTTGTTTTTATTTAGTTTTTATTTTGTTATATTTTTTCTATCTTGATGTTATTTTTCATTGTTTTCTTGTTTCATCTTTTTTATAAAATCATTGTATGTGTTTTGCTAGATAAAGAATTTATAAAATGATTTGTGACGATTCATATTTTCTTCAAGTTAAAAGGTTCGGTTTCAGACTCATGTATCTTAACTCTAACGTGATCGATTCATTTATCGTTTAAAATTTAGATTAAACTCTGACATATTTATTTTTGTCAAATAAATATGAGATTGCATGTTTTGTTAAAAGACTATTAGCTATAAATCGATTTTATTATAAATTTTGTTATTTTATATATAATAAAGTTTATTTTTTTTGTGTGAATCCACTCGTATTATATTTAAATTGTAAAAATTATACTGTAGTTGATTCAAATTCAGATTTCTCAACCTTTATTCAAATTCAAATGAAAATCAGATTCAAATTTTTCTATCAAATATTCGCATTGTTATGTATTTTTTGCGTATTGTTTGGACTTTGTTTTGGGCTAGAGTCTGATCTATTTGTGTTCTAGGGTTTGTGTTGGTTGGGGAATCAACAAATTCAATTTGTAATTTCGTTTTTGAGTCTAGTATTTGCATAAGAAATAATGTAATGTGTAGAAACAGATTCAGATTAAGAGTCTCTTAATAAATAAACAACACTTTAGTTTGTATTACATGATCATACAGTGTGTCTCGTATATTTGATAGAACTTTTAACTTTCAAGCTCATTAATTTTTCATAGACAGACTTAAATTCGATAAAAGATAAGATGAAATAGTGAAAACTAAACTAGGTTGTATTGTTGTAACTCTATGAAAGTTAGCTTTAAAACATTGTTAGTTACAAAATTAGTTTGGTTTCCCTTATTTAAAGACGTCTAAAATAACAACGACCGTCGTTCTTGAAATACTTGGAAAGTTACAAGTCGCAAAGAGAATCACGTCCCAAGAAAAATAGAAATATATTCCAAAGTGCGAGTTGTTGATATGTTAGGCTAGGCACAACGCATGGGGGTCGCGACCTAGTTTTTTCGGTCGGCGACCTAGTGCGACTTATTTGCCACAACCCGGCGACCTAGTGCGACCTAGTAAAAATTTTTTTTTTTTTTTTTTTTTAAAATCAATATTTTTTCTTTATAAATACCATATTTTCACACACAGTTATTTCACACACAACTCAACACACAACTCTGTTTTTTCACACACACATTCAAAAATAAAAAATGGCATGCTCATTCCCACATACCGAAGCCGAGATTAAGGCTATAGTTAACAGACAAATACTTCAACAACAACGCCGTTTCGAGCAGCTTACGAAGTTAGGTGATGATTTCGATGCTGCGTCCGAAGAGAATAGGGAATTGAGCTCGGCATGTAAGAAATGCCGTGATCTCTCCCCACAGGAGCGTCAGTTTATCGACACGTATTTTAGTAAGCAAGCTGAATTGGATTTCAGCCTCCGGAGATCTTGCGCAAGAAAGGCGACAAAATTTGAGGCCAGAATTGAAGAAAATACTAAATGGTTGAATAACTTTGGTTCTTCGTCCCGATATCAAACAACACATATCGGTCCTTCGTCGCAACAACAACGAATAAGAAATGAGTCGCCCGATCTACCCTTTCCAATTCCAAACCTCACAGATGGCAGAATGACTGACATTGAGGTGTATCAAGAATACCTAGATCAAAAAGTGTTGAGACAAATGCAGGAAGAAGAAGAAGAAAGGGAAAGAAGGGAGCGGGAGGCACAACGCATGGCGGAAGAAGATGAAGAAGAAACATTGCGTTGGGAGTTTCCTTGTGGTCTGTTATCGGATTCGGATCCGGGAACTGATTAATCGTATTATGTAATTTTATTTTTAGTATCGTATTGCATTTCCTATTGTATTTCAGTATTTTCAAGTTTTATTAGTATTGAATAAAATTTTAACTTTCGAATACAAGATTTTTACATTTCTTTTTACAGTATATAGTATTAATTATATAATAAATATATAGTATATATATTTTTTTTTAAACAAACAAACCAATTTTTTTTTTTTTACACAAAAACATGCACACACGAAACAAGTCGCGACTAAGGTCGATTTGCCCTCGATCGGCTCCGGCGACCGAATCGCCGCAACGCGACGATTCGGTCGCGACCGACTGACGATCGACAAATATCCGTCGCGTTGCGCCTAGCCTTATACCTTATCTAAAGATGATGTTGACTTTAATCCCGAAAACCCCAAGTTACAAACTTACAAGTTAAAAAGCAAACATGTTACAGCATTAAAAAAACCATAAAACTATAGTAGAATATATTTTATTAAATATTTCACACATGCATGTGTTCGACACCTATATCGAAGATGAGCCGAGTGCTTCGATACATGTGTTGTGTACTTGTGTTACTATTCATCGTACACAAGATTTAATATGGGTGGTTATCGGTACCTTTAAAATGATTTTAATACCTCCTTAATTTTTTGATTTTTTTTTTAATTTTTTTAATTTTGTTTTTGTTATAAAACTGTGAAACAGAAAATGCGGAATAAAAAATATAAAGTTTAACATGTTAAAAACAGTATACTGTCAAAAAATACGGAACAGAAACTGAAAAAAGACTGTGTTGTACAGTATCTGGGGGGACAAAAGAGGATATTCCAAGTACTTTATATTCCAAGTACTTTTGTGTACTTTTTGTCCCCAAAGGGGATATTTATAACATAACCCGAGTTATGTTATAAATACCCCTTGTTAGTAAAAAATTTTATTTATTAGTGATATAACTATTTTATTTGGTTAGATAATCGAAAAGAATTGCAGTTAAAAAGGTCACATATCAATTTAAACCAAGTTAAAAAAAAATTAAACTAATTTAAAGCATAAGGAGCTGTGGTAAATTGATGCCACTTCATTAAAGTGTGGTATGACACCAGAATTGCTATATCATCAATTTTCAGGAGGAGTGATGGTGTGTTATGGCAATTCTGGTACCATAGAGTTATTTTTTAAAAAACAAACAAAAATATTTAACTTAAAATAAAATATCATTAAAATTATAAACATTACATTATACTTAAAATAAAAAGACATAAAAAAACATAAAATTAAAGTAAACATAAACTAAAAAACATAATATTAAAAGACATAAATTTAAGCCGAGTAATTTCGCGGTTCATAATTTGCTCGGATGAGTGCCTTTTGGGCATCGACGATAGCGCTGTCGACCGGACTCATACGCCTCGTGTCCATTTGGAGCAAACACATGTCCTTCGTGTTCGTTTGTGTTCGGATCAACTGTCTTTGTTCTTTGCTCTCTCTGACAAGCACGAACATCTTTGCTTATCGGTCTAACTTGTATTGTTCCGCCCCATGAACTCTTGGTATGCGGCCGGGTTAGAACCGGAGCTAGCGGTTGAGCTAGAGTTGGTGCGTTGACTTTTATTAAGTCGGAGTAGACCGGCTGGTCGAGGCAACCCATCATGCCCAAATTGTTCCGGTTCATCGTCGGTGCCCATAAGACGACACCTTCTTGTTTGAGTTGACTCTGGATTTTTCCACTTGTGCTTATCTTTAAAAAAAAGCCAAGCACTCCGGTGCTTAAACTCACATCCAACGACCGTTTCGTACAACTTGTACACCCTCACCATCCAATCATTATCGTTCTCCCCACTATGAATCGCGGTTTCATTCACCAAATCACTGAACTTTGTAACCGCGGTATTCATTGGAGTCCACTTGCCCGTCAACATATTCTTGGTACGCACACCGTAACCTTCTTTCACGGCTTTGCATTGTAGGCAGCTTGAATTCGGTACCAAAAAGTATTTTTTTATAGGCTCCGATTTTCGGATCCTCGGACGCTTGAATATAACATTTCGCCAAAAGCTCCTCCTCTTCTTGGGTCCACACACTGCGAAGTCTTTTTTTGTGGAACGTCTTCTTTCTCTTTGGCTTTTGGCAACGCCAACTTCTTACGTCTAGGCTTCGATGTCGGAGTCGGAACCGGCGTTTCTTCATCTTCGGTATCTTGAACATCGTCAACATGGTGCGATTCATGCTCGGAGTGGGGTTGCGAAGTTAGATACGGTTGTTGTTGTTGTTGTGATTGTTGTTGAAATTGTTGCATTTGTTGCATTTTAAATTGTTGAAACATCAACAATATCTCTTGACTTTGAAATTGGGGGCCAAAACTAGGATAATAATTCGGTTAGGGTTCTGATTCGAAGAAGACCCGTCATTTGGTTGGTTGGGTCGGAAAGCATACCGGAAATCTAATTTGGGTTGTGGTTGGAATTCATTTTTTTATGGAAGAAATGGAGAAGATTAAGTATAGAGAAAGTGAGAAAAGTATGAAATATTTAGGGGGTATTTATAGGATTTTTAGAAGTGTAAAAATAAGTTTTAAGGTTTTTTTTGAAAAAGCACTCCCCAATGGTAATATAGCCGTTATATTCAAATAAATAAATAAAAGTTGAACCGCGTGGGCTGTTATGGACTGCGCGAGGGTCTCGACGCGAGGCCACAGAGCCCTGCGCTGTTCTATTTTCTCGCGCGAAGGGATGGTGCCACCCTTTGGCACCACTGCTCCAACTCCTCTTATGACTTAATAAGGGTCCGTTTGGTTTGAAGTCGGGTTTTACTTTAAATACGAGTTTATAAAGTTGGAGATTTATGATTATGTTAGATGTGTATTTTTTGTAAGATTTATTTTAAAATAGTAATACTTATTTAATAATTAAACATATTATTTTAAAACACAGAAAGTAAAAATAAACTTACACATATGGTTATGAATGTTGCAACATAACATTTGTCAGAATTTTTTTTTTCTTAAAGGAGATCACTAGGCCTACTTTGTTAAAGACCAAAGTTTGTGACTTTTGGGTGAGACCATACTAATCTAAACTGTCAAGTAATCATCCCCAAGTTTTTGGGGTGATCCCCCAATACCAAACGGCCCCTAAGTTATTACACTAATAAGGATACCATTTTTTCTACAACTCAACAAATACTGGCGATTATCCTCTTTAGTGAAATGGTCAAAGATATAGAGGTCCACTTTGACATGACTTTGAGATATAAAGCGGTTTTTTATTGTTTACACACATCACATGCTCATGATTTCCCATTAGATTGTTAGATTGGCCCCAACTCGATTGTGTCCATTAAGTCTAGGTTGCTTATTATTAAAGTTGTCTATTTAGTATAAATACATATGCTACTCATATGTAAGAAATTCAATCAATAAAGCTCATTTAGTATTTTACATGGTATCAGAGTCAATTTAGATCCACTAACAAAATTTCTCATCCTCCGGTCATTGGTCTACATGCCGGTCATTCGGAGGGATCCTCGTTATTTTTCGCTTTATTGTTTTCATTGTATCAGGATTTTGTTTTCGTATCCAATGCATAAACCCTAAACCCTAGCCTTAAAACTTTTTATGATGAGTCACCTTCGATCAACCATTTTTTTTCTTCATCATCTATTTGTGTTCGTTGTGTTGAAGATCATTGTCGTTGGCAACAAAAGTTTATCATCAAATTGTCGCCCCCTTCTAATGGCAAAGCAAGCCACACAAAGGAGGATGTCGCAAGCAACAAACAATCACGTCGCCAAATACAAGTATGCTTCCGCTAAAACAAAAATATAATTCACCAAGTGTTGGATTGTTCACCCACCTACCAATTGTAACAGCCCAAAAATGTGTCAACGTATGCGGTAAAGCTCGTGAGATGTTACGTCATAAAACCTAAGTTCAAGGTACAAGAGAACGACTCTAAATGAGACGTTTTATTAATTCAAAACAATAAATTTTACAAAGATCCCAGTTCAAAAGACAATGCAGCGGAATAATAAGGTTTAAAGTTGTCAACGAGATAATAGTTCAAAAATAAATATTAAAAGTATCTAAAGATAGCCATGAATGCATGCGTAATCCAAGCACTCTATATACCACTCAAGCAATCCTGATCAAACACCAGAGATAAATGCTAAATCGTCAACATAAAGTTGGCGAGAATATATATGTTTCAATTCAAAATCATAGCAAGAAGGACCAAAAAAGTTCAGTTCAGCACACAAGAAACTATAGGAGATATAGTGCCAAGTGTAAGATAAATCTGGTGTTCACAGTATTTATGATAACTAAGCTCATGACATCTAAACTATTGATCCAGTACGTACACCGCAGTGCACATATAAATTTCCCCAAGTGAGCATCTAGCCAATATTACTCGAGTCATACAAATGGTATACACTCGTCCGGCTACATATAATGCACGGGTGGAGGTTGTCAATCCTCGATAGATTTATCCACAACATAAGAGCTTACTCTCGCAGAGTAATTAACGATTCATGATAGTGGGGACTATGGCTAACGCTACTTAGGCTAATCATAAACGATGCTCACTGAGCGTTCACAGAAATCAATTTTTGCATCCACAAGAAAGAATAAAGCATATATCGCACCCCAAAACATTAAACGTATATGTTAGAAGTTTGACTTTGGCCTCCTAAGGGTAGTTTGATCATTTTAGTACTAATGGTATTTTGGTAATTATGATAGTATCTTAAGTAGTAAGTTTTCTTTGTTCCTAAGATACTGTGTTGGTTTTATACTCTATAAAAGAATAGCAGATAGGGATTTGTATAAGATGGGGCATTTTATAATAATAAAAATGTAATCTTTTGCTCCCAAACACCCCCTTGTTCTGATCCTTTGTTTCTGGTCTGATATGGGTGTTTTCTTGTTATGTCTCTAATTACTAGCCCCTAATCCTAACAAATTGGTATCAAATTCGGTTGGTCGATTAAAAGCAATCTTTTGTTTTGGTTTACTAAATCTTTTGAATTAGTGATTCATCCCTTTTTGGTACTTTCAAGAATCAGTTTCTCGATTTGGTGGATTGCTGATTTAATTTAGAAATTTTGTTGCTTCCGCTTATCTGATAGATTGAAAGGATTAGGATTTGGTAGTAATCAGAATTAGTTTTGTGAATTAGTTAAAGCCTAACGCTTCATAAGAGTTGACAGGAAGTTGTTTGTGTATCACGAGTTGCTCCCTATATATAACTTATAGAAGATATAGGGCTTGGTACTTTCTTTGGTATGGTGGAGCGATCTTTTCAGGATATGTTTATTTGTTGTTTGATATGTTCTCCACGTTAGACTTACGATTATGTTTGAATTGGGAAGAACTAGAATTTGGGATTGGTGTTTGAATTTAGAATTTGAAGTTTCGACCGTAATCCTTAGTGTATAAGTGGGTCGTTAGTATTATTACCCGAGGTCGTATTTGGGGGCGTTTAAATTTGAGTCCGTTCGTCAAATTATTTATTTGTTTGATACATATAATAAGTTCGAAGTTGGACCGTAATACTTATCAAATAAGTGGGTCATTAGAATCTGAATTTGAAGATCGATGTGCTTGAAGACTTGATTATCATCATGTCATTTGAAGTTTGTTTAAATCGTTTGGAATTTGGATCTTCGTTTGTCGGCCGTTTGAAGTTAGTTGCTCGAATTTGATAGCGTATGGTGAAGATCATTTGAGTCAATTTGTTTGTGGTTGACCGAGTTTGAATTTGACGGTTAACATGGCGTTTTTCGTTTTTGAAGCCATCGGCGTTTGATTTGGATGGATTGGTTTTTAATCACTTTCGGATGCAGTCGTTTAAATTAGGCTAGTTTTCAGTTGCATTTTAGAATTCTGAATTTGATTTGGAACATTTGGTAACACTTAGGAGCTAAAGTTAAGGTGGAGATTACTAGAAGTTTGACTTTGACCTCCAAAGGGTAGTTTGGTTATTTTAGTACTAAGGGTATTTTGGTAATTTGATAGTATCTTAGGCAGTAAGTTTTCTTTGTTCCAAAGATAGTTTGTTTGTGTTGTACTTTATAAAAGAATAGAAGATAGGGCTTTGTATAAGATGGAGCATTTGATAATAATAATAATAATGTAATCTTTTGCTCCCAAATACCCTATTGTTCTGATCAATTTGTTTCTGGTCTAATATGGGTGTTTGCTTGCTGATGTTTTGTCTCTGATTACTATCCCCTAATCCTAGAAGTATAAAGCAATTTAAAAGTGGCTATAGACTCACCTTAAGCAAAGAATCAACCCGCACAAGTATAAGAATCAAGTAATAGCGAACAACACTAGCGACAACCAAAATATATTACTATAGTTTAGGCGCAAGCTAATAATTCACATAAGTCTAACACGTATGTCACTTACCAAACATGTGCTTAGTTTATAAAGAAAACATGACTTATGGAAATCGTATAATCATAATTACTATCTTATACTTAGGCAATAATATTTAATTTTGAATCAACGGAATTTCTGTAGCCTTTCGGCGTAAATTTTAATTTACCCAAAAATTTAACTTAGTCAAATAATAGTTTCAATTTCTATGGAAAATTCGACACCCTTTCGACGTTAATTTAAAATTTACCATTTTTATTAACTTCCCAAATCTTAACCAATTTTTCACAAATCCACAATCCAACATTAACGATAAACCATTTATATCCTTTAACACGCAATCTAGCAAAAATGACCAATAATTCACTTTTTATGTTTTTACCCTTTTTAAATTATTTCCCATATATATACATATATCTAATCGGTTTCGACACGTAAAATAACCCGGTTTGGCTCGAAAACGCTCATTTCGCTTATTTATAAGTCTTGACAGCTTTTAGTATTTTACGTACATTATCATATCTTACTCGTTTTTAATCCGTACGGAAAGTTCTAACTATCCTCGGCTATCTAGACAACTTGTACTTTCCAAAAATTTGACTATTGAACCTTTAAATCATCGTTTAGGACTTGATATCACAAGTTAATTTTCCTTATCAGCAACGTACAAATTTTCAGAAGACGTACATTTTTTATTTCGACAAATAAACGAGCATAACTTGCTCATTTTAAGTCCGTTTTAGCTTATAATATATTGAAACGTAGGTATTAACTTATATTTTCAAAACCTAGTGTTAATCTAGTGTCAAAACAATTTTTATGACCCTTATTACTCTATATAAAATTCGGACAGATTGTAACATTTTTGTAAAAATACATTTTGACCACTTTTAAACATAACACTCATATAGTAAACACTACTAATTTTACCAAAAACTCATAAACACAAATAAATTACCAAGAACATTATTAAATCTATAGATCTATAAATATAACAACTTATATTTTTGTATAAATTTTATTTATGTTTAAAAATGTATAATTATAGTAGATTCATAATAAAAATGCATAGATCTAAAAGAAACAAGTTAAAAAATAACTTATTCTTTTTATGTTTTTAAGAAATACATGATTAGTAACATTTATCCATAGATCTAACCAAATCAAACATAAAAATGAAAGAAATATAAATAGGTTAAGAAAAGACCTCAAGTAACGACTTCATGTAATCATAATACCCCGATCTACACAAATAACCATTATATACTAAGATCAACCATAATATTTTCAAATCACCGTCAAAGACTCAAAATACTCAAACCTTAGCTTCCATATTACTATATAAACACTTAGAGGTATATAGCAACACTAATTCTTTTTTAATGAATCTTTGTAAAAATCAATAATGGTGGAAAATATATATGTGTTTGGTGGCGTGTGTTTTTAGAGTGGGAGAGAAAATATTTTTGAGTGTAAAAATAATGGAGTGAATTATGGTAGTAATAGGTTAAAACTTGATGATGTTAATTACACATGGAAAATGACATTACATGAGACGTAACCAAAATTTTTGACAATCCCATGTGGTTTTGGCTTGTGGTGGCCGGTTAGGGGTCCCATAAAGGTAGATAATTATTAAAAAAAATTTACTATGATAACTACATATGTTTAAGGTAAAAAGGTTTAGTAGTTTTTAGGTAATTAGTGAAAAGTATACAGTTATGTTTAAAAATATGCAACTGACCGAAATTTAATGTTAAAAGTTATTTATTTAATTTTTCAAGATAATATTTTATGATTTATAAAATATTTTATACATTTAAATAATAATTAAACGTAAAAATAACGTTAAATAAATAAATACGCGACGTAAACTAATTATACAACGTAAATATGAATTATTACTAAAAATAGTAATATACTAAATAAATACACTGAAAAATATTCAGGAAATCTAAATAACACATTGTTCACATAGAGGTCGTTCACACTAGGAAAACTAAACAGTTAAGCACGTAATTCATAATTAATGAGTAATCTCACGGATAATCGTAAAATCATTGACCATCACATCAATTGGTCAAATTCACAGATAGTTCATAGAAAATTGACTGAGCACAGTCTCAAGTCATTACGCGTCCTCAGACGGTTTTTAGAAAAAGCAAAATAACTTTCCAGTTTAAAAGCGGTTCAAGCACATAGTCGACTATATAAAAAGTCAAGGGGTAAAATAGTCATTTAAGGAGTCAGGAAAATTACCAGTTGTTACACCAATAGACAACGTGAGCGGGGTTTAGACCGTCGTGAGACAAGTTAGTTTTACCTTACTGATGACAGTGCCGTAATAGTAAGTGTTTAGGTAATTTCTTGCAGCGGTCCAAATGGAGTGATCCTTTGGACTTCGGTTCGGCTTGTCCTTCGGATATCCTGAAACCAAAGTAAACGCGTTAGGCTCGTCTGGATGTTGGAACCCAAACAAAGCTCCAGCGTGAGAGTAAGTAAATGATTATAGGCGAAAGGCAGGATAAAGATATAGTATAATAGTGGAATATAATAATAGGAAATAAGCTACCTCAACCTTGAATAGTGAAGGGGTATTTATACTGCTATGATTTCCTAAAAGGCCGGTAGGACCAACGGGATTTGTTCGGAAGGTTGTAGGTCTCATGGGAGACAACCTTCCTGAAATCTCAGGTGCTTGTTCCTGGGCCTTGTTATGGATTATAGGCTTTGTTATTCAGACGTATCTTGAACTGTTCGGACCTGAACCAGTTATGTTGTGCGGATTCGGGTTAGGTCTGCTGTTTGGACCTATACACGAACATGTCCCTCCCAAGTGTTATTTTAATCCATGTCATCGTATGAGTGGACAGAATAACACTTTTCTTCAAAGCCTCCGTTATCGTCACTACTCCATTTGGTACTCGTTCCGTTATGCATTAATTCGGCCAACCTTTAGCCCAGACGAAACGTCTTCCCTTCCTAGATTGCTGCCACGTGCCCGACTTTTGTGCCGATTTCCTCCACGTGTCCTACTCTAACACTGCGCGACTTTCCAGGCTCCCTTCATACTCCTATAAATACTTCTTCGCCCCTTATTTTTATTGCGTTTTTTTCCTTTTCACTTTCTCACTCTAGATTTTACTTCTCTCTAACTCTTTGGACTACCTCTCTACTCTTTGGACACTCTCATGTATACTCTTCTCCTTACTTTTTTGTTAGTACCTTTCGGCCTTCCCACAAAATCATGACAAATGAAGATCAAGCCGGACCTTCTAAGATGGCTCTGAAATACGATATGCCCAAGTACACCTCAACTCTTACTAATGAGTATGTGTTAGACTTAGTGGAAAATATAATATTCCGAAGGATTTACGGCCTCGCGCTCCTCCTTCGGGTATGACCATGGATCAACTTCTCTCCACGGCAATAGGCATGTATGAACAGTTTTTAAGTACTCCGGCCGTAGGGTTCCATTTTCCTCTTTTCCTATACGTAATTAGACACTTCCGTGTACATATCTCCCAACTAGTTCCACTAGGTGTAAATAGAGTAACCACTTTTGAGATTTATAGTCGGAGCCTCCAAATCACTCCTTCGGTACTCCTCTTCCGCGTGGTGTACAAGTTAAGTAAGCAAGGGCACTGGTTTTCCTTCGAGAAGAGAGTCGGAAAGAACACTGAAAACAAGATTTTTCATGAGGTGTTAATTTGTATGAAGGGGTGGAAGTGGGAGTTCTTGATTGATTAAAGAGAGATTTCGGAGGGAATGTCGTGGAGAAATCCAGATTCAGTAATAAATGATCCTTTATCGATTAATGGGTTTCATGACCAGGATGTCCGATCCTTGGAAGAAGGTGTTGTAGATTTGTATAATATTCTGGTTGGACTTCTTTTTGTTGTAGGTTTATCTTATACTTGGGAGCATCCGAAGTATCTACCTGGTTTTGTGGATGCCGAAGAGAACGCTATTGATCCCTCTGGATCTTTTTTTACGTATATTGTATTTGTTGTTTGTTTTCTTGAACTGTTTCCTTTCTACTTTTGCAGATATCACTATGTCACGATTCCTTCGTTTTCCCGTCACTGCAGGAGCGAAGATCGTCCGAGGAGAGCCAATAACTGATTCCAACCAAATAAGTCCTAAAGTGACAACTGCTCTTGAAGCCGGAAAGTGGATTTCAACACCTAAAGCTCATCAAATTGTTGTAGAAAACGAAAGCGAATATGTGCTTGCCGCTCGGGAAAGGAAGAGGGCACAGGACGCTCGTGCTGCCGAAGAGAAGAATAAAAAGGAGCCCGCCCCTTCTTCTGAACCATCCAAGGATAAAAAGATGAAGAAGAAGACTAGTGAGTCTGGGACTCTCCTAAAGAAAATGAAGAAGACCACTAGTGATCGTCCGAGTGGGTCTGCTCCTCCTCGTAGGGTACGAAAGGCTCGTATAAATGATGAGACTGAAGAGGAAAATATTAAGTCTTCCCCACCTATTCCGGCACCCAAAACAATCCAACCTATTGATCCTAATCAAATTTATATTGTTCAAGAAGGTGGGTCTTCCTCTGATACTCAACATGAGGTCGATCGCTCTTCCAACCTAAATATTGATGAGACTGTCAATCTTTCCACTGAATCAGAAGGAAGAGCACAATAGGATCCAAACAAAGAGAGGTCTCCTTCACCCACTTTCTCCCCCTTCTGTCATGTGAACACTGAAAAGGCCAGCTCGAAGGGAGCCTTCTCCGAAGACCATAAGAGGACTCCAGAACAGAGGGTTGGGAAAGCACCTACTGATCCGAATCATTTTACTTCCAAGAGTAAATTTGTTCGTTCCCTTTCTTCTATCCACTTACCTTTTTTTCTACATGTGTTATTTACCTTGTGTCTTATACTTTTTGTAGAGGTTTATACAACCGATGATGGTGCCTCAAGGTCGGGAGACACTTATGTTCCGGAATGGATGGTTGGGACCAGGAGTTAGATTGAGGATCCATCCGAATGCTGAAATATGATGATCCACTTGGCTTCTCCAGCAGTGCAAGAAGAGTTCAACTCCTATCCTCCTTTAATAGCTTTCAACATGTATTGTTTTCTGCTGGCCTGAGGTGCTATGGGCATGGCCGATGCTCTTCAACGACTGGAAACCACCTATGATGAGCATGAGATCCTCCTAGAGAGACACAAACATTGTGAGTCCCACCTTGAAGCTGTCGATAAGAAGTTGGTTGCACAGGTTTAGGCTGTAGCTGAGCATGCCCTCCGTGTGGCAGATTTCGAAAATTTGTGTTCTTCTAAGGAAACTGAGTTGGCCGCTGTTTGACGTGAGAAGTGGGAGTTTTCCGAATGGGTGAAAGGGAAATATGTCCGGATAGCTGACCTGAAGCCACCCTGGCCCTTGAAGAAGCTGAGTTGAAAGGTTATGAAGTTAAAGCCACACTATGGGCTAATGAGAAGACGGAATTGACTTCCAAGTTGAGCGCGTCCGAAATGGGTTGATATGAATCCATTCGGACGCTGGTTCCTTCGGTGGTGTCCAAACTTCTCCATAGTTATGAGAACCAATCTAACATAACAGAGTGTTTCAACATGGCAATCCAAGCCGGATGGGCTGAGGGGCTAAAGGTATGAAGGGACAAAGCGGAACAAATGGCTGTTATAAAGGCCACCAAAGGCTCCGACCCTTATTGTAATAAGAAGATGGACGCTATGGTTGATTGTATTCTCGAGAAGGAGTACGCATATATCAAAGAATTTGTTTCCAACTACTACCTCCTGATTAAAGAGCTCCTAAAGATTGATCCCGCTCCTGAGCCTGAACAGCAAAACGATCCAACTACAGCTTCTACTAAAAACCCTACGGGTGATCAAGATGCCTCCGGATCTCATGCCAATGATGAAGCTTGAATTTGTATTAGTTTTAGGCTTTTTACCAATATCTTTTGCTTACATTCGGATTTGTAATAACTTATGTTTTGTTTAATGTAACGTTCTAAACACTTTGCTCCTATGAATATTTTGTCTTCGCGTTTAACTTCCAGATGTAATGTAATGAATACTTTGTTCTGTAATTTATTATCATAGTAAAATTTGAACTATCTTGATCGTCCAAAGTAGTTGCATACTTATTGTTTATCATTACTCTTCCCTTGTCGGGGATAAAACCTTTAACAATAATAACCATAGTTCTCCCCTTTCTGAAGGGAGAAGAAACTTTTTAACCACTAATTGTCCTTCCTTTGCCGAAGACAGAAAATACATTAGAATAATAATACAAGCTTTTCCCTTGCCGAAGGGAGAAAAAACATTTTAACCACTAATTGTCCTTCCCTTGTTGAAGGGAGAAAGGACTTTAAAATAATAACACAATTTTTTTCTCGCCAAAGGGAGAAAAAACTTTTTAACCACTAATTGTCCTTCCCATACCAAAGGGACAAAAGAATTTATAATAATAATGCAAGTTTGTCCTGTGCCGAAAGGGAGAAAAAACTTTTTAACCACTAATTATCCTTCCCTTGCTGAAGGGAGAAAGGACTTTATAATAATGATACAAGTTATGCACACATGCTTAATTATATTTACTTCCAAATGTTTTCCCTCGTAACTGGGGGAGAGAAAGCTTTTTATTCAATCATAAAGGTGAATTTTCCCTTGTCGGAAGGAGAGAAAGTCGATACATTGAATAAAAAGGAAATAACACTAAAGACTTTTCCCTTGTAAAAGGGAGAGAAAGTCGATACATGATTTTAAAATACAACTATACGTAACACTTTCAAAGGTTGATTGCATGTCACATCCGATGAACCTCTTTGTCTCTCATGGTGAGTAGCTTGTATGAACTATTCGGATATGCTTCCTTCACACGATATGGTCCCTCCCAAGTTGGTGCTAGCTTTCCTTCTTTTTTGACCCTACTTGCCTCGTTCATGCGAAACACAAAATCTCCTGGACGAAACGCAACGGGCCTAACCCTCTTGTTGTAATATTGTTCCACTTTCATTTTGTACCTTGCCTCTCGGATGGCTGCAATATCCCTTCTTTCTTGAAGTAAGTCGAGGTTCAGACGGAGGGCGTACACATTTTTTTCGCATTGATTATCATCATTCTGTGTGTGGGCATACCTATCTTGGCTAGTATGACAGCTTCTGACCCATATGTCAAGCTAAAAGGTGTTTCTCCATTGCTTTGCTTTAAAAACGTTCGATGTACCCACAAGATGTGTGGGAGCTCATCTACCCATCCAACTATTTCAAGACCTAACCGAGTTTTGATGCCTTCTATGAGGGTTTTATTATCTCTTTTCACTAGGCCGTTTGCTTGGGATGTGATACAGCAGTGTTGATTTACTGGATGTCTAGGTCCGCACACCAAATTTTGAAGGGATCATTGATGAATTTCTTGGCGTTGTCTGTGCCGATTATCTTGGGTAATCCGAAACGGCATACAATATTGTCCCAGACAAAGTTTTTGACCTCCTTTCCTGAGATTTTCACCAACGGTTTTACTTCCATCCATTTTGTAAAGTAGTCGATAACCACTATCATGTACTTGACGTTTTCAGGTCCCAAAATGTCCATCCCCCATTGAAAGAATGGCCATGGGGACATGATGGATTTCATTAATGTTTTAGGAATTCTTGCCACCGGAGCATGCATTTGGTAGGAATCACATCTATCAATCTCCTCCCTTGCGTCTCTATGTATACTTGGCCAATAGTATCCTAATCTCAACGCTTGTGCCACAACGGACCTTGGTTTCAAATGTATTCTACACGACCCCATGTGTATCTCTTGGAGTACATAGTTGGCTTGAAGGGGACCCACATAGTGTAGCATTTGTACCAAATATCTTTTTTTGAACAACACATCATCTACTAGCTTGTAATGGTGAATTTTCAGCCTTAAACAACGTGCCTCATTCTTGTCTTTCAGACACACACCATCCCTTAATCATTTTATAATATGAGTCATCCAATTGTCTTCTTCTTCTTTTACCATGGTATTAATTTCCTTTCGGTCAATCGATCACTCATTCAACACTTCCACAAGTACCTCCTTTGTTTAGTGATCAAAAGCGACGGACACCAAATTAGTTAGTACGTGTGCCTTTTGATTTTGGCCCTTCGGAATATTCAAGATAGAAAACATTGTGAATCTCTTTATGCTAGCCTTTTCCTCGGTCAAGTATTTAATCATACGGTCGCAGCTTGCCACATACGTTCCATTGATCGGATTTGCCACCAATTTAGAATCTACTCGGACCTTAATTCTTTCCACCTTCATTTGTGCTGCGATCTTCAACCCTACTAGTAGTGCCTCGTATTCTGCCTCATAATCGTGCTATCAAAATTTAGACGAAGGGCATATGTAAACTCTGCTCTAGTTGGACTTATCAGTATTAACCCTACTCTGGATCCACAAGAGCTGGATGTACCATCAATGGACAAAATCTACATTTCTGTTTCAACCTTCTATGGTTTCTGAACGAGAGTTTGAAAACTGTTCGGCTGTTTCTCCGAGAGGTGCCTCTGTCAAGAAATCATCCAATACTTGTCCCTTGATCGCGTTACGTGGTTGGTGTTCTATCTTGTAAGATCCTAACTCAATTGTATACTTAGCCAATTTTTATGATGCATATGCCTTGTTCAGTACTTGCTTAATCGGTTGACCGGTTATCACGTTTATTTCATGCCCTTTAAAGTACCTCTATAGGCGCTTCGATGCATTAGGTAGCATGAGTGCTAACTTCTCGATGGAAGAATAATTTCTCTCGGCCTCATTGAGTGTTCGGCTAACATATTGTATCAGACACTGCCTTCCTTTTCTCTCCGTTAACAACACCGCACTCACTAATTCTGATGATGCGGCCAAGTACATGTATAAAGGTTCCTTCGACCGTGGAGTTGACAATGTCGGGATATTAATAATTTCGTTTTTCATTTATTGGAAAGCCACTTCAGCTTCTTCAGTACCTCTGTATTCATCTTTATTCTCCTTTGTAATGTTTTTCAACGTGTTAAAGAATGGCAAGCCTCTTTCGGTTGATCGAGCTAAGAATCGATTTAAAGCTGCCAACTTCTGGCTAAGTGATTGCATTCCCTTCCAAGTCTTTGTGGATTTTATATCCGCAATGGCGCGAGTCTTCTTTGGATTAGCCTGGATGCCTTCTAAGGTGATCATATATCCTAAAAACGTCTCTTCTTCAACTCTGAATGAACACTTGACTGGATTTGGCTTCATATTAATCCTTCGGAGATTGTCAAAGGTCTCCAATATGTCAGCCAATAAGGTTTTCTCATCGTTAATCTCGATCACCATATTGTCCACATATGCCTCCAAATTCCTTCCGATTTGCGTTTGGAACGCCGAATCTACCAGTCTTTGATATGTCGCTCCGGCGTTCTTCAATCCAAACCACATTTTAGTATAATAATAGGTGCCTTAATCCGTATAGAAAGATGTGTTCTCCTCATCTTTCGGGTCCATTTAGATTTGATGATATCCATTGTAAGCATCTAAGAAACACTTGTACCGGGATCCCACAACGGACTCTATCTTCTCATCTATGTTTGGAGGTGAATAATAATCCTTCGGAAGTACCGAGTTTAATTCTTGAAATCTACGCACATTCTCCATGTACAAAGACCGAATTGGAGATGTATGTTGGTACTTGACAGGCCTCATAATTCTGGCTTTCACAAAATCTCTACCTCTTTCACCACGACTTGAGTCTTCTCGGTTTCTAACATTCTTTTCTTTTGGCACACAGGATTCAACTTTCATTGACATTCAAGTTATGCGGCATGATACGTCTCGGAACTCTAGTCATGCCGGACGATTACCAAGAAAAATATCAATGTTGCCCTTCAAAAATTGCTTCAAGGCTGATTGGCATGCCTTCGTCAAGCCTCCTCCAATGGTTTTCAGTTGTTCCAAATAAGCGGGGTTGATTATTACACTTTCTGTTATGTTGAGCATGTGGCTTTTTCTTCCTGCTCATTTTTCAAAGGGGGTTGAGTCTGCTTTTTCGCGAGTTGTTTACATCCTGACACAATGACCGAATGAGAGACTAAGGTAGCAACGCCTCTCGGCGTGGGGAATTTATCATTGCATGAATGGTTGAAGGGATTACTCGAAGTACCCGAATACCCGTTCTTCCTATGATCACATTGTATGGGGATGGAGCTCTTATAACCACGAACTTCATGTGTGTCCTTCGGACTAGCCCATCTGATCCGAATCTTAGTTCTAGTTCAATCTTTTCCATAGGTTTGACTACTTCTCTAAAGAATCCCACGAGGTCTGTTTGTGTTTCCCTCAACCTAGCCTTAACTTTTGATAACAGCTTCTCGAAGCACTGTTCAAACATGATTTCATACACTGATGCACCTTTTCTACATATACTCTTCTGACCAAACATCCTCCTAACTCTGCCGCAATAATGATCAGATCATCTGACATTTCATCTTCCTCGATTGGAGGAAACATGATGGGTACCTTCATCCAGTCTTCCATTTCGTTTATCGACTTCCTTTTTTCTCTTTCTGGCACTGTCTGAATCATGTTAATTATTCTAGCTTGTCGGGGAGCTTCTTCCCTTTGGTTGTCCCTTCATCTCTGTCGAACGTCCTTCACTAGGTGATTCATTGGTCAAATGACCCTTGTTGGGTCAGTATTTACTGACCCTAAAGTAACTCTAGGATTTGAATATAAAATCCTCCTAAGTGTTTCATGCTCAGCAGTAAGGCCAGTTTGCTGAAGGATGAACAAAGGAACAAAGTTCCTACTGAAGACTTTGTCGCTAAAGAACGTTCAACATTCCTCTTCCAGTTAACTTAGAAGACAAAGGAGTCTTCGCTTCAAATACTAGGCGGTCTAGTTGTTGAAGAACAAGGACTGAAAAAGAGCTTTCAGTTCAGTTTGGTTTGACAATACCAAACTGAATGATGTCGATCTCCTCTAGGATACTGAAGACTCTTCAGTATTCTGATGGTTTTTATTTAGCGGGAAAAGATAACTTTAAGTCAAAGTAGGTTGCTTATATACTTAGATATAAGTACAACCTTTATCTTTTCTAGAAGAGTTTAATATGTACTTTGCACTGTTTATCCAGCATGGGCATCAACCGCCCACTGGATAAACCCATGCATTAAAACATGCAAATGCAAACCCTAGTTTACACTGCCTATAAAAGGAGTGTACATTGAGAGAGAAAGGGTTAACCAATACAAGAGTATAAACTCTGTAAAACCTTTCTCCCTCGATACCAACTAAACAATATATCCAAGAAGCATATGAACGTTTAGATTGGAGCTTAGACTTTAACTTCGGTTAAACGTTTAAGTAGAGGAGATCACAACCCATTGTCATTCAACCACTTTGTTATACCGCAAACAAAGTGGGTTATAGATTCTTTATTTGATTCTAATAAAAATCTATATGTTGAAAAGTTATTGGTATTGTTGTTTTAATTATTCATAGTTCTTATCTATTGTTAAAACAACACACTTGAGTCTTGGTAAAGAGTTATTACTTAAGGTTGATAAGTAATAATGATTTACAAGGGACCAACAAGTGGTATCACAGCAGTTTGATTAGCTAAAATCTTATTTTATTAAACTGCTCATTTAAAAGTTTTCAAATCAAGAGCCAAAAATGGCTCAAGTTATACCACAAACCCTAGAATATAGGGGTGGCCAACTCAATGCTGCTCCTGTACTAGAGGTAGCTAATTTACAAATTGGAAGAAGATGTTTCTTGTCCACATGGTTGGGATTGAACCTCAATTCCTTGGAATCATTGAAAATTGTCCTTTTGTTCCCATGGTTGGGGACAATAGAAAACCTGAAGTAAAATGGACTGCTAATGAGAGAAAATCTGCTAGCCTAGATCAGCGTCTCAAAAGTCTCATCATGTCTGTGCTTCCAGATAACCAAATGAATTCTGTTGTAAATTGTAAAACAACCAAATCTACATGGGAGGACCTTATTCTTTACCATGAGGGACCCTCTGATGTGAAGGAAACAAGAATCATGGACTTAAAGCTTCAATACAACACCTTCAAACACAAAGAAGGGGAAACCCTCACACGGACATTCACCATATACAATGCACTGATGAAGGAACTTGTGATTGATGGTGTTGAGATTTCAAAACTTGAAATCAACACAGTTTTAGTTAATGCATTGCCAAAGAAGTGGCTCAGTTTCTGCCAAAGCTTGAGAAATGCTAATCACATTAAAGATTGTGATCTGGCCTCTCTTTTTGGGAAACTAAAATATGAAGAAAACCTAGTTGATAGGATTTATGAAGGCTCAAGCAAGAGTAAAGCATCAACCATTGCTACACCCTGTCTACAACCTTCTTCAGTGAGGCTGTCATCCAAGACTACCAAGATAGTCCTGATGATGAAGAAGACACAAGAACTAGTGAGGAATATCTGAATGACCTGAAAGAGGAATTTCATGAAAGAGCACTTCTGGCCAAGTCTAGAAGGTTCTTTAAGAAAGGAGACAAGTTCTCCAGCACCACAAAAGCTTCAGTTGACACTGAATGCTACAAATGTGGGAAGACTGGTCACTATGCTAGGGATTGTTACTCCAAAACATCCATCCCTTCCTATTCCTCACTAGCTCAATCAAGACCATCTGGTCAATCATCATTTCAACCAAAACAAATTGCTTCTACTTCATTTCAGCAAAACAGGGTTGAACTTCGACCAAAAAAAGATTTTGAGGCCAAATACAAAGAAATTAAAGCTAGACTGGCCCTCACGAGCACTGCAAGTTCTTCCTCCAAGGCTCCCAGGCAAGACAAGAATAAAGGGCTTGTTGCTGAAGCTTATGAATGGGATGAAGAAGATGTTTCTTCAGATGATGATGAATTGGTTAATGTAAAAGTGCTAATGGCACTTGCTGATGATGAAGGGTCAAACTCCAATGTTGTGGCCAGAGAAAGTGCTCTAAACGGTGAATGGGTCAATATCACAATTAAAAAGGTACAAACTCTTCTTGAATTAGAGGAAAAGGATGATATTAAATTTGTCTTTGATTACCTGTGTATTGATCTAAATTTTGTTGAAGAACAAAGAAACAATTTGCTTGAAAAATATCATAAACTTGTTCTAAAACTTGAGGATTTTGAAAGTAAGCAAATAGAGCTAAAAGAATCTAAACTTGATATTCTTGCTTTTCAACAATTGAACAAAGATATTCTTGATGAAAATAACTCCCTAAGAGTTGAACTCAAAGAAGCAAAAGATATTGTTAAATCTTGTCTTAGAAACTCTAATAAGGTAAATCAATGCATCAATGAAAAAATTCCTGCTCAAAAAAGGAAAATGCTTGGTGCTGAAGGATCCTCCAACACCAGCTCTATTGTCTTTATCAAAGCCTCAAATGAGGATGGTAGCTCGATCCCTGATGTTGTAAGGTCGGGTGAAGAGAATTTATCCAATCACGACACTGGATGAATCCTTCTTCCTGAGTTTCAAGCAAATGCTGACTCTTCAGCACCTGTTGAGTCCTCAGTCACTGAGGATGACTCAGATGATGATTTAGAGAATGAAGTAAGTACCTCACTCCCTCCCTTGGAGAATCTAGATGGTGTTGAACCCTCTAATGAACCTAAATCAATCCAGTCAATCATCAAGACTCACACCACACACAAAGGTAGTTATTCAAAACATGTCAAAATTAACACTTCAAAGAACTCTTCAGCTCCTGCTGAAGGTTCACATATGGGAACTACCTCTTCAGTTTTAACAAATAAACTGAATATTGATAAATCCGAGGAAGATGAGAGAATGTCTCTTGTCATGCAAGAGATCAATGATCTCAAATTGCAACTCAGGCAGCAGCAAACACCAACTCGATTCAGAGATGAAACTTCAGACTCTCCCCATTACAAGTACAAGACACAATTTAAAAGGGCTTGTGATCTATGTGGTTTAAACAACCGAAACTTGTCTAAAAGTGATTTATTGTACTAAATGTGAGAGGACTAACCATCGCACTTATGAACATACTCAGTATATGCTTGCTAAACTAGTGCTGATGCTCACAATACTGAAGCATCTCATTCCAGGCGCAATATGCCTTTCCCACCATGCATTCATTGTGGTATGGGCAATCATCACTCAGATGACTGCCACTATTACCCTGTTTGTAATATTTGTGGAAGTTATGACCATGACACTCATGGACATAATCAAATTATCTCACTTAGAAGAGGTATTAAGCCAAGAAACCCAAACTCTATTACCAAATGTTGTGAAAATTGTGGAAGCAATGTCCACACTACATCTGATCATAATCATATAGAGTGGTTCAGAAGAGGTGAAACCCTCCAGGCTAAGAAAGAAAAAGTTGTTAAGACCTCTTCTTCTTCTAAGCAATCACACACATCCTCATCAAGAGAACCCTCCAGATCTAGATCACCTTCTAGAGCTAAAACCCCCACCCATCAAAGGCGGGTTTCAAAACAAAACTGACCATTTCATTAACTTGTGTAGTGTGATCTCAGGAAGCCTATTTAGTACCTGGATAGTTGTCACACCCCACCATGGCGAAATATGGGGCACGATGTATGGATATCATCACAACAATAACGTGTCTATAGAGTTAACTAAATGAAATAAGAAATGTCATAAAATGGTGACACAAAAGTCATGACAATATCTCAACAAATGCAGGAGTCTAGGTAAGTAGGTAACAGTCCTACCTCTTACCCAAGACAATCAAATATCACAAACAAAACAAACATATAGGTGCCAGCAATATCACTTATTAAACAAACAAAAGAAACAAAAGAAACTAAGAAGGAACGGGGATCTCCTTCTATATGCAATCCTAAGGCATCCAAGTCTAGCCACTTTTATCCTCAAGCTTAACCATATTCACACCTGAAAGAGACACTAAAACACGTCAACATAAAGTTGGTGAGAGTCATAGGTTTAGACTCCAACGCCAAACCAGTTCAAAGCTGTGAATAACAACCATCAACATAATAACATATGGACAATGCGCTACAATTATGTATTAACAACTAGCATTCAAGTTCAATCAATCATCACAATTCCAAGGCATCACGCCTTACCAACAACCACAATTACCAAGGCATCACGCCTTACCAACAACCATAATTTCCAAGGCATCACGCCTTACCAACAACCATAATTTCCAAGACATCACGCCTTACCAACAACCATAATTTCCATCCAAATCATACACGAACAAAATCACATAGCAGTTAATCACATAATGTACACACAATTCCATCTCAAACCTTAAAAACATTCACAACATCAATTTATAAACAACATAACACAGTGTCTCTTCCATCCCATCTTGAAGTCAAAATCAATAGTAAACATGGGACTATGAAACTCACCTGATAGCTTCTCCAAAAGTCCTCGCTCTAGCAACAAGCTAACAAACCAAAAACACGCAATCAATACATGAACCAATCACTAAGATGGCTCATCAACCTATGATGGACATATAGCCTACTCCCATATAAATACCCCATTTATATGATCTAAACACACCATTACCCTTCCTTAACAAGTCCTTAACTTGTTTTAGTTTAATAACTATCCCGTTCATATTTTACACAAAACAGTCCCAATTTTAGGTCTCCAAACTTTAAGTCAAACGTACACTTAAACATACTCATGGTTTCTGTAAAAGGAATATTCATACCCTTACATATATTGGCTAACACCTCCCACTTGCCCTAACCATAAAGCTACTGCTAAGGCCCCAATATATATACTTTTGTCATTCCAGATTTCCTGATTTTAAACATACTAAAAGTTTGTTACAATTAGGGGCTCTTACCCTAAACCAAAACCTTAGCCCAAGTGAAGATACTTAATACAATATATAAACCATCTCTCATGTTCGTGAGAAGATCCCAATGCAACCCTAAGTACTCCAAACAACCCAAAACTTAAAAAGAAAACAGGCTGATTACAAAACTGTTTTGACCTCCGACTGTTGTAACCTGTTTTTGACCAACTTCCCTACCTCCAATTTAGTTCCCGTTTCTTGCATTGGAAAGCCACTTTAATTACCTTTTCAGGGATACTTGGATCGCATCTTGAATGTTTCTATAACTCCCGATATGATCAATACAATTGACTCAAAATTCTGCCCAGTTTTTAAAAACGGGTTTAACAAAATCAACCTCATTAATTAACCCTAATCCCTCTAATTACAAGCCCTAATTTATGTAATCATCATATTATGATTAGTATACTATTTTTAAGTAAACCCTAACCTAAATCCATCATAAGATGATTAAGACATCATTAAATAATTAAATTGAAAAGGTTTATGAAGGTTTTACCTTAAGATCAATGGAAGATGAAGAAAACCTTTTTTTTTGAAGAACCCTAATTTTTCTCCCACAAACCGTCGCTTCTTTTTATCTCCAGGGATTTATGTCTTTTTTTATATATAAAATACTTATATACTAATGTTACCAAATCCTAGCCCAAGTAGTATTGCCCACTTACCTTTTTTTCCTTTTTCCTTTTTTTTTCTTCCTTCTTGCGTCTAAACCGACCTATATGCCCCTTAATTTCGTTTTTTTTCCTTTTTTTTTATTAATATATGTCTTATTAATATTACCTTAATTTTCCTTAATTTATTTCAGCTCCTTAAGCCTCCAAAACCTCAAAACCGTAAAACTAGTCAGTTTTTACGCGTTTTACCGAAAAAGACGTAAAATATACACTTTTAAAAAAAATCTCAATTTTTGAAATAAACTTTATAATTAAGTCCTAAATGACTTAAAACCATCCCAAAAATATTCATATGACTCATTACCTCATCCGAGACCTCAAAATGCTAAACCGTAAATCGTAAAAATACGATTTTCTATAATACATATACGTATACGTAAAACCACTAAATAACACCATCTCACTTCATAGTCACTACCATGTGAACTCATGAACATGAAATCATCACACATCGTTTCACTCACAAGGTACCCCGTACCGGAAACGATATCCAAACCACAATCTATACACACCAATAAGCACATAAACACGTAAAGACACGTAACTAGCACAAAATAAAACTAAGTGACGAACCTCAAAACCAGGGTTGTCACATCACTCCCTCCTAATAGAAATCTCGTCCCGAGATTTAATCCTTAGGATCAACACACAAACAACAAATCACACGAGGATACTTGTTCTAAATGAACTCCCCTCATTTCCATGTGAACTTTAGTTCAAGTTTCAAAATACCACATATACAAACCAAAATAAATTAAACTCATTGCCAAACTCTTGACCTCACAGTCAATAAATCTCAAAGATGACTCTTTGATAAAACAAGGACTCTTATTAACACAAGTCCCGAATAACCGTACATGCAAAATGCATTCTCAAACAACCTTTACCAATCTCAATACATGAAATGTATCATGTATACAACTCATTTCCCCCAGGTAATTCTATGCTCATAAGCTAATGGTCCGATCTTTCCAAAGATCATAAATGGACCTACAAAACTCTACATCAACTCCCTTTAGTCTGTACCCCAAACTACTTAAAAATTTTCAATTTCCTTACAAAGTGACCTATGACAGTCTTTCACATATCCATTAGTTCTTCCAATCCAAATCAACTTATGAGCTATACACATCATCAAAAGGACGGTTAACTTAGTTAGACCAAGCCCTTCGTCCCTATGGCACATCACACCTATAACTCATCATCAATTCGATTATCGATACTAAGCCTCCCAAACAATCAGTATAGGTCAGTGCCATTTCCCATTCCACACTACGACAGTATTAGCCTGCGTCGTGCTTTATTCTACTCATTAGGCTCTACCAAAGTTTTATCTTCGGTTTCTATCTCGACCTATTTCATTCATGCTTCGCTTCTATACACACTTCCTTCTCCTTCCTCGACTCCTACCATACATCACGATGTGATGCTTCCCATCGTTTCTTCCCTTGCCATAATCCTTCATAAGGCATTCCATTACGCAAAACCCTCTATTCCATCACATCCGTACGCAATCCTTCCAACTTCTCGACTACGTGACTTCTCATTCCTCTTGAAATATAAGATGAATTAGTCAGTCTATCGACTATCACCCAACTCTCATTTTACTTAATACTCCCCGCATTATGTATCCCTTCCACCAACTTCGTCCTTACATCGCCCTTTCTAAACTACTCCTATCTATGTAGGAAGTATAGTCTACGTCTCATTTCTCCATATGATTGTCCAAGCCACGCAACATACATGTTGACGCGTTCTCTGCTTTAGACAACTCAACTCGTGCCACCTATATCCTTTATCCAAACCGCCCTAATACGTCATCCATATAGTTCAAGTTCGTCTCAGTTTCACCTCATCCTTCTTATTCCATGTCTCACCGACCATACTTGCCTTTCCCAGATGGTACTTGGCCTTGCAATTTTTCTTTCATCAATTATCTCCACCCATCACCTTTGCCAAATGTTCAATCAAGATGATTGCATATGTGTTGGAGACGTTCATGATCCGTATAGATCATTCTCCACGTCTCGTACACCAAATGCCTCTAGCATTCTAGGCAGATATAACAATCCAACTCCACTAACTAAGTCTATCCAGTTCTTCCAAATCTTTCGTTCCTGCAACGTATAGTGATCGCCTTTCTTTGTCGTCCTCGTACGCGTCCAAACCCTTGCTCCACGTATCGTCATGCTTCGCGAATTCATCCAGCCCTTCCGATAATGCCAAGATCGGCTCATTATCCAATCCACCTCTTCAGCCTCCAAAATGATTCCTCTCATCAGACCACTCAACCGCTTTCCACATCCAATCTACTACTAAGCAATTCAACTTTTACCTTGCATCCGTTGTAATTTCCATCAACTCTTGTTCTTGAAATCATTCCATCAAAAATTTTCCTGGAAAAGCACTAACTACAACTCCTCTCACTTCTCCTACTTTCTCTATTCATGGTTCTATCTCAAAATATTAGGCAAACCTACTAAGTTTCAGGAAATTTTCGAAAAACATACATGCCTTACGAACAATATCCCCTTACAACACTCTCTATGGCACGTTACTTGTGCTAATATCCATACATTACACAAACCTCTATTCATCTCCCTGGTACTCCTAAGAGACCTCATGACCACATTAGTTCATCTACGAACTTCTTTCCTCCCCACTAAGGGCATTCCGACCGTTCTCTCATGGTCACCTACTTAATCGTGTAGGCGCAACCAAGTCTTTCATACGACTATCTAAACGCTCCCGAACAATACGAAACAAAAACTACATCATGAATCCACCAGATACGATCAACGAATCAAACCCACGGATAACTAACGACATTTCACGTGCACCAGTTAAAACAAGTCAAAAACCACGAGACTCAAAAGAAAACTCAAACCCAGAACGTGTATCAATTCAAAATGACCTATGACAACGAATAATAATCCAAGAAACACCCAATGGCAACCAAACATATTACGCCCCGCGACATATTATTTAAACCGTGCAAAAGATCGACTTTTCCAAAAGAATATATATATATATATATATATATATATATATATATATATATATATATATATATATATATATATATATATATATATATATATATATATATATATATATATTTTATTACCTCCCACATCTATGTGACTCAAACAATCTACAAACAACCCTCTTGACGAACTCAAAACTCGACTAAAAAACAGGTATCCCGTGCATCCCAAATCATAAAAATAAACTACTATTCAAACTCAACCTTTAACCTGACACTTGTACAATAATTTCGGCCAAGATACTGACCTCCCATGACTATACATTCTGAATATTCTAAAAGTACGTTCCGAGTACATAATTTTAGGCTTTTGAATCATCCAAAAAGCTTTAAAAACGAACAAGTTACGACCAAAACAATTTTATACCAGTTGTTTTAAAACTAAAGAATAAACTTAGTGGTTAATGCAATCCTTTTAAATGAAAGATATAATCGTATGTGTAACCTTCATAAACTCAATTTAACCTCGTATTAATAATTATAAATGACGTGAATCGGTCAATCCAATTATATAAACTATGTAAGTAGAAAGAAATTTTACTTCGCTTTATTTTAAAGAAAGTCTTTTAGAATTTGAAATAAATAAGTGTTGATTAAAAAGAAATCTTACGTTTCACCTTGTTTCAAACACGACTCCAACACCTTACCCTTATTTTATCGAATACCACCAACTATCTAACCCTATAATAGATTTCCAAGTCCCCCCTTTTCTCAATATATACCGACCAAAAGAAATGTAAGACCCAACACTAAAGATTTCATTATCTCAAAAGAAATCCCAAGTTATTTTAATAGACTTAAAACCGAGAACACCATTTTAAAACGTACACATGAAATACGAAACTCAAAGATTACGCTACAAGACACACTTCAAAAGATTCAAAACGTCGTTGAAACTCCCCCAAACTCGAGCTCTAATAAATTGTTTAAACACAAGAGAGTACCAGGTACGTTCAAGTTATAATAGCTACTGAACGACCGTAAATCATAACATAACATCTATTAGTATATATACATCCGCATATGTATACCCATCGAATCTCCCAAACATACTCGTTATCATACATGTCAAGTCAATCAATCGCTTTATACGCTCGTTTTTTCCATACGAGTAATCACCATCTCACCGTGCCACAACAAGGCATAAACCCACCTCCAAAACCAAACCATATCGTGTGACCCCATAATCACACAAAACAACTATAACCCAAAACATATAACACAAAAAGAACGATAGCCATCTCATAGACAGCCATTACATAAACCCATAAATTATACGTATACCCAAATTCTACATCTCATCATATACAAGCATGTACTAACCCTCTTTCATGCAATCATACTTGATAACCCATTGAAGTTGTGGTACTTGTATAACTATGTTGGCCACCATACTTATACAATTACCCTTTCCCCAATGCACTCCCTCCTATGATGACACTATAAGAATCAATACAACATATAACACATAAATCCATCTACTCACATAAGCTCATAACCACATAACCAATAAGGTCCAAAACTCCATCTATTAAAATAACATAGTAAAACTCTTGGAATACAGAAATCCATAGTCTAGCTAAAATAGCCTAGACTAAATCCAAAACGAAAACATAATCAGTTATAAGTCATGTCGCCCGTAAGAGTGGAAACAGCTTAAAATCCTTCCTACCCGTGTACTCCTAGTAGCTCGAACCACCACACGATTCTTAGGGAACATGACTTAAACATCAAAAGAAAAGTAACATACCTCAGGTATGTAAAATAACTCGATAAAAGATAGAAACTACCTTGTACTAAATTATGTACTATAATGTACAATTTAAGCAAAATACAACAGTGACTAGCGTGGACGATTATGGTTCAACCAGCACTAGTCACATCCCGAAAAGAAAAATAACATGTGGCTAAGTATGAACTTACTATGGTTCAATTCATACTAGTCAAAACATCGTAATAAATAACATCCAAACACATCAATTATAATAAAATGTACACATACCCCTATGACGCTTATATGCAGGGACCCTTAAGCTATAGACTAGGCTACGCGACTAGGCAACCTAATTCTCTATAACCATTGTCTCTGATACCATTCTGTCACACCCCACCATGGCGGAATATGGGGCACGACGTATGGATATCATCACAACAATAACGTGTCTATAGAGTTAACTAAATGAAATAAGAAATGTCATAAAATGGTGACACAAAAGTCATGACAATATCTCAACAAATGCAGGAGTCTAGGTAAGTAGGTAACAGTCCAACCTCTTACCCAAGACAATCAAATATCACAAACAAAACAAACATATAGGTGCCAGCAATATCACTTATTAAACAAACAAAAGAAACTAAGAAGGAACGGGGATCTCCTTCTATATACAATCCTAAGGCATCCAAGTCTAGCCACTTTTATCCTCAAGCTTAACCATATTCACACCTGAAAAAGACACTAAAACACGTCAACATAAAGTTGGTGAGAGTCATAGGTTTAGACTCCAACGTCAAACCAGTTAAAAGCTGTGAATAACAACCATCAACATAATAACATATGGACAATGCGCTACAATTATGTATTAACAACTAGCATTCAAGTTCAATCAATCATCACAATTCCAAGGCATCACGCCTTACCAACAACCACAATTACCAAGGCATCACGCCTTACCAACAACCATAATTTCCAAGGCATCACGCCTTACCAACAACCATAATTTCCAAGACATCACGCCTTACCAACAACCATAATTTCCATCCAAATCATACACGAACAAAATCACATAGCAGTTTATCACATAATGTACACACAATTCCATCTCAAACCTTAAAAACATTCACAGCATCAATTTATAAACAACATAACACAGTGTCTCTTCCATCCCATCTTGAAGTCAAAATCAATAGTAAACATGGGACTATGAAACTCACCTGATAGCTTCTCCAAAAGTCCTCGCTCTAGCAACAAGCTAACAAACCAAAAACACGCAATCAATACATGAACCAATCACTAAGATGGCTCATCAACCTATGATGGACATCTAGCCTACTCCCATATAAATACCCCATTTATATGCTCTAAACACCCCATTACCCTTCCTTAACAAGTCCTTAACTTATTTAAGTTTAATAACTATCCCGTTCATATTTTACACAAAACAGTCCCAATTTTAGGTCACCAAACTTTAAGTCAAACGTACACTTAAACATACTCATGGTTTCTGTAAAAGGAATATTCATACCCTTACATATGTTGGCTAACACCTCCCACTTGCCCTAACTTTAAAGCTACTGTTAAGGCCCCGATATATATATATATATATATATATATATATATATATATATATATATATATATATATATATATATATATATATATATATATATATATATATATATATATATATATATATATATATATATATATATATATATATATATATATATATATATATATATATATATATATATATATATATATATACTTTTGTCATTCCAGATTTCCTGATTTTAAACATACTAAAAGTTTGTTACAATTAGGGGGTCTTACCCTAAACCAAAACCTTAGCCCAAGTGCAGATACTTAATAAAATATATAAACCATCTCTCATGTTCGTGAGAAGATCCCAATGCAACCCTAAGTACCCCAAACAACCCAAAACTTAAAAAGAAAACAGGCTGATTACAAAACTGTTTTGACCTCCGACTGTTGTAACCTGTTTTTGACCAACTTCCCGACCTCCAATTTAGTTCTCGTTTCTTGCATTGGAAAGCCACTTCAATTACCTTTTCAGGGATACTTGGATCGCATCTTGAATGTTCCTAGAACTCCCGATATGATCAAAACAATTGACTCAAAATTCTGCCCAGTTTTTAAAAACGGGTTTAACAAAATCAACCTCATTAATTAACCCTAATCCCTCTAATTACAAGCCCTAATTTATGTAATCATCATATTATGATTAATATACTATTTTTAAGTAAACCCTAACCTAAATCCATCATAAGATGATTAAGACATCATTAAATAATTAAATTGAAAAGGTTTATGAAGGTTTTACCTTAAGATCAATGGAAGATGAAGAAAACCTTTTTTTTTGAGGAACCCTAATTTTTCTCCCACAAACCGTCGCTTCTTTTTATCTCCAGGGATTTATATCTTTTTTTTATATATAAAATACTTATATACTAATGTTACCAAATCTAGCCCAAGTAGTATTGCCCACTTACCTTTTTTTTTCCTTTTTCCTTTTTTTTTCTTCCTTCTTGTGTCTAAACCGACCCATATGCCCCTTAATTTCGTTTTTTTTCCTTTTTATTATTAATATATGTCTTATTAATATTACCTTAATTTTTCTTAATTTATTTCAGCTCCTTAAGCCTCCAAAACCTCAAAACCGTAAAACTAGTCAATTTTTACGCGTTTTACCGAAAAAGACGTAAAATATACACTTTTAAAAAAAATCTCAATTTTTGAAATAAACTTTATAATTAAGTCCTAAATGACTTAAAACCATCCCGAAAAATATTCATATGACTCATTACCTTATCCGAGACCTCAAAATGCTAAATCGTAAATCGTAAAAATACGATTTTCTATAATACATATACGTATACGTAAAACCACTAAATAACACCATCTCACTTCATAGTCACTACCATGTGAACTCATGAACATGAAATCATCACACATCGTTTCACTCACAAGGTACCCCGTACCGGAAACGATATCCAAACTATAATCTATACACACCAATAAGCACATAAACACGTAAAGACACGTAACTAGCACAAAATAAAACTAAGTGACGAACCTCAAAACTAGGGTTGTCACAATAGTGGCTGCTCAAGGCATATGACTGGCACCAAAGTTATCTGCACAAGTATAAGGAGGAACAAGGTCCTAAAGTTGTTTTTGGTGATAACTCATCAGCTACTACTAAAGGATTTGGTTCAGTGAAGTGTAATGGTATAGTTTTCACAAGGGTAGCATATGTCAATGGATTGAAGCACAACCTCATCAACATCAGTCAACTCTGTGATGCAAAGTATCTAGTGCTGTTTGATGACAAAAAGGTACAATCTTCAACTCCAATCATGAAATTGTGATGATTGCTCCCATAGTCAAAGTTGTTTATGTCATGAACATAAACTCTACTCAGGAGACATGTTTCTTTGCTAAAGCTTCCAACATTACCAACTGGCTTTGGCATAAGAGGCTCTCACATCTTAATTTCAAGCAATAACTCTGCTGGCAAAACAAAATCTTGTTATTGGTCTTCCTTCACTTGTCTATTCCAAGGACAAACCATGCTCAACATGTGAAAAAAGGGAAGCACCATAGGGCCAGTTTCAAAACAAAGCAAACTTTCTCAATCAAAGAAAGTCTTCACTTGCTTCACATGGACTTATTTGGCCCAGTATCACCTAGGGCCATTTGTCATGAAAAATATACACTTGTCATTGTTGATGAGTACTCTAGGTACACGTGGGTATATTTTCTGACAAAGAAAAGCCATGCACCAGATGCCATTATGTCTTTCATCAAAAGAGTTGAAAATCAAAATGACACTCATGTCAAACAACTCAGAACTAAAAAAGGCACTGAATTCAGAAATCAAACACTGATCAAATTCTGTGATGACAAAGGAAGTTCTCAAAATTTCTCATCTCCTTACACACCTGAACAAAAAGGTATGGCTGAAAGAAGGAACAGAACCTTGATTGAAGCAGCAAGAACAATGCTTGCTAGATCTGCTCTCTCAAAACATTTTTGGACTGATGTTGTAGCCACTGCTTGCTACACTCAAAATAGATCCATCATTGTGAAGAGACACATGAGGACTCCCTATGAAGTCTTCAGGGGGAGAATTCCAAACATTCCATTCTTACATGTGTTTGGGTGTCCAATATTTATTCACAATCACAAGGATCACCTTGGGAATTTTAATGAAAAATTTGATGATGGTTACTTCCTTGGCTACTCTCTAGTATCTAAAGCATATAGAGTCTTCAACAAAAGAAGTCAATGTATTGAAGAAACTTATCACATCACTTTTAATGAAAGCTCTGAAGCTCTCAAATTTGCAAATCCATCAGATGATGAACTTCATATTCATGAATCTCACAACTATCGATCTGATGAATTTCAACATTATGAGCCTTCTCAAAGATATTAAACAAGCAATTCAGTTCCTCGTATTGATCCATTTGAAGATATGCCAAGTCCTACAAAAGGAAATTCTTCAGTATCAAATACTGATGGCTGTCAATCAAATAGTCAAAATGATCAGTCTCAAAATGATTAAAATGATCAGCAAAGAATCACAGTTGACCAAAATGGTCAGTTTCAAAACAATCAACATGCTGACACACATGATCAAAATAATCAATCTAATGAAGCTGCTGATGAACAATATGAGCCCTCTGCTCAAAGCTCTCCTACTATCTCTAGGGAATTAGTTCTTAGATATGTTGCTTCTGACCAAGAAGGGAGCCCTCCACTGATTGAACCTTTGTCTATTGAATATCCTTCAGCAGACACTAGAGATAAACCAAGTCCATGTCATGGACTTCCAAGTTATAGCTCTAATCATGATACCAGTGCCTATTCTCCAGCTCCACAAAAATCTTAGACTAATAATAGTCACATACAACTGGTGAACATAATAGGCAATCCTGGTGAAGGTAGAGTCACTAGATCTATGGCAAAGAAACTGAGTGCTGCTTCATTTGGAGAATGCCTCTATGCAAACTTTCTCTTAGAAATTAAACCTACAAAGGTTTCTGAAGCACTCACACACCCTGTATAGGTGGATTCCATGCAAGAGGAACTAACTCAATTTAAAAGAAACAAATTTTGGAAATTGGTTCCTCTTCCATATGGTAAATCAACCGCTGGCACCAAATGGGGTTACAAGCTCAAAAGAGATGAAACCAATGTGGTGACCAAAAACAAAGCTAGGCTGGTGGCCCAAGGATTCAATCAAGAGCCTGGTGTTGATTTTGATCAAACCTTTGCTCCAGTTACACGTGTGGAAGCCATACGAATCTTCCTTCCTTATGCCACTTACATGAACTTCATCATCTATCAAATGGATGTCAAAAGTGAATTCCTAAATAGTGACCTAAAAGAAGAAGTTTATGTTACACAGCCTCCTGGCTTTGAGAGTAGTAAATACCCAAATCATGTCTACAAGCTTTACAAAGCTTTGTATGGACTGAAGCAAGCTCCAAGAGCATGGTATGAAACTCTATCAACATTTCTCATTGAACATAAGTTTGTCATAGGAAAAATAGATAGCACCTTGTTTATCTATAAATCTAAAACTAACACCATTCTGGTATAAAGTTATGTGGATGACATAATCTTTGGTTCAACAAGCTTGAAACTTTGCAAACAATTTGTCAAGCTTATGACCAACAAGTTTGAGATGAGTATGAGGGGAGAACTCACATACTTCCTTGGTCTTCAGATTAAACAATCTGACCAAGGCATCTTCATCAATAAGGAAAAATATGTCAATGATCTGCTGAAGAAGTATGATATCAATTGTGCTTCAGTGAAGACTCCAATAGTACCCCCTAACAACTAAGGACCTGATCTCAATGGACAATCAGTCAATGAGACTCAACATAGAGGTATGATTGGGTCACTCATGTACTTAACTGTAAGCATACCTGACATTCAATTCTCTACATGCCTTTGTACAAGATACCAAGCAGATCCAAAGGAATTATACCTTACTGCTGTAAAGAGAATCTTCAGATACCTAAAGCGTACACCAAGTCTAGGTCTTTGATACCCCAAATCCTTGGGTTTTGATCTAAAGGGGTATTCAAATTCTGACTATGCAAGATGCAATATGGACATAAAAGCATATCTGGTGCTTGCCAATTTCTAGGTGGAAAACTTGTGTGTTGGAGTGATAAAAAACAACAAACAGTTGCCATGTCTTCAGCAGAAGATGAATATGTGGCAGCTGCTGTAACACCCCATTTTGATAAATGGAATGTCACGCGTGATTATGACGTGTTATCAAAGCATACAAGGATAAATGTATAAAACATCACATGACCATAAAGGAAATACCAGAATCAAACATCGGTACCCCAAAAGTAGAACTCATCACACACAAACATAAGTACTGTAAATGAAAAGGACTAACAATGTCTATGGAAAAGAGTATCAAAGTATAACGAAATGCATAAAGTAATGAAGGCTAGGAAGCTTCCAATCCCTATGCACGTACGCTTAAAGTCTACTAGCGTCCCTGAGTACCTGCCGTTTTGGGAAGATGAAAGGAAAACGGTTGAGCATAACGCTCAGTGCACGGATATACAAATAAATCATGAATAATATAACCACATAAGCATAGAGCAGCGGAAAAGACTAAGTCCTGGATAACCTGCTATGTCTTAGTAAAACTGGTTTTATAGTTTGAAAAGCCTTATGTTTATCTTATAAAAACTGTTTAACATGTTTACCATTTAGCCAATATAGGTCATGAAATATCAACGTGCATGAATACTTGGAGGGGTGACCTCGTCATGCAAATTAGAGGGGCTGCCTCTAATTTAATATACTGTTTGGGTAGGAGGGATCAGCTCCTTGTGAAGGATGCAAGGCACACATCACATTCACCTGAATAATCTGTTGAAAACATGTAAACTAAGATGCACCCATACGCCCCACATGATAATAATAATAATATGGCCAAAAGCTGAAGGGACACCACGAGCTATCACTCCGTTGTGGTGGAGTCATAACATTGGTGCCTCCAGTGTTATGGTTATGGTACCTCCACAACTAGGTGAAACTGGTCATGCATGTATATGGCTTTAGGTATCTAATTAAACATAAGCAATTCAAAAACATATAAAATATATACTAGGGAAAACAGTTGGCTGCATACGGGGAAATCCTAATAAGGAAGAATGTCCATACTGAAAGGACGGAGAATCTGTACCTTGTGTCCAGTGAACGAAGAAGACGAACGGAAGAGAGTCCTACTTCGGTATCACTAATGCTACATAAATAATATACGTGTATAAGTATTTTTATTACTGAGTACGTAACTGGTTTTATGTCATGTCTTAATCTTGTTTTATATGTTTATGTCATGTTTTACTGATTTAAGCTTTATACTGCATTTATCATGTATTATGTCTATTCTGATTAAGTATTACTTGTATTTCTTGTACTATTATACTTGTTCTATAATAATAAGTAACTTTCTAAAAATAGCAGGTTTCGTAAAATAGAAAGTTTCCAAAAATAGATTTACTGCTTAAACTAGATAAGTTTCTAAAAATAGAAAGTTCCATAAATAGATTAGCTGCCTTAATTAAATAAGTTTCTAAAAATAGAAAGTTTCCATAAATAGATATAAGCTGGATTATTAAGCTAATAATATAAGCTTAAGTGTTTACTGATTTATATTCTAAGTCATGTGATTAAACATTATAGTTTATTAATAATTTCATGTAAATTAAATAAACTATAGGTTAAAGTATTTAATTAAATATAACATGATTTAATTAAATAAAGGTAAAAATACTTAGATTAAAACATGTATTAATATTTATGATTAATATAACCTAAGTCATGTCAATTAATTAATTATAAGGCATGTTTAATAATTAATTAATTATATAGTCTAACTTAAATAGTAAATACTTTGGTTAAAATCCATGTATTATTATTAATAATAATAACCTAAGTCATGATGTAATTAAATTAATTAAATAACATGTTAAATTAATTTAATTAACCTTGTAAGTATTTAACTTGTAAATTAATTTACTTGCAAAAATAATGCCGTGATCGAAACCCGTGTCTTATTTGTTAAACGTGCCGTGAACCGTATTCGTGAACCGGACCCGTGAACCGGTCAAAAAACGCACCCTTAACAGTGGCTAACCGGCTTAGCCGGTTGCCACAGTTTGTGTAAAACAGCCACCGACCCACGACGGTGGTTCTCATGGTCTTGGCTAGCCGCCGGCTAGCAAAAGTTCCCACCGGCTAGCCGGTGGTTCCCCCTTCTGCCGCGGCTTGGGTTCCCCCTGCTTTCTATATATAGCCACCGGCTTATGCCGATGGTGGTCCTTGTTTCTGCCGAGACCAAACCGAACACCAAACACCTCCCCCCCCCCCCCCCCCCCGACATGGCCAGGGGTTCCCTTGCTCTTGCGGCCGAGATCAACAACACCACACCGAGACCTTGAGGTCTCGGTTGGTGCGAAACCAAGCAAGCCGAGACCATGGGTCTCGGTTCCCTTGCGTCGGCCGAACAAAACACCCCTTAAACACCATAATTAATTTACCCCCATGATGATTTCTTGTTTTTATATCACTTATGATTTCATGTGTTCAATTAAATAAAAACATAAAGAAAAAGGGGTTTAAGGATTTACCGATTACGCAAAACAATGGAGAACGATAGCACTAACAATCTTGCAAGAAATCAATCACCAAAATCAACCAACACACCCTTTGTGTGTGTTTGTACCCGGCGGCCAAGAAGAGACCAAAGAGAGATTAGGGTTTTGTTTATTTTCTAATTTCCTGTAATTATGAAAATATCTTTTCCCTTTTCTTGTTTTAGTAAAATTTAAAATGGGCTTGGCCCTTTCCCTTTGTCTTGTCCGCGGGTAGATGGGGCCCACAAGGGTAACCCGAATGTTTTCTCGTGTCTAATATTATTCATGTTCTCGTGTTCGTGTTTACTTGATTCAAATAGTTATCGTTCGTATCTTAGTATATTTATTCATAATCGTAATAAATATATGTAAATACCTAACATTAAGCTCGTGATTACTTACGTTCATGATTTCATGTTCGTATGTTCGTGATTATAATTATTATTGAAATAATTATCGTGTCTTAATACGTATTAAATACTTATCGTGCTATAACACGTACATAATACTTGTAAATCTTGTTCGTGAAACGTAAACGTGCTATAAAAGGAAAGTTCTAATCATGTACGCACGATCATAAGGGTACTATTCATGGTAAAAGCATGCGGGTTTTACAACTCTTCCCCCCTAAAAAGAATAATTCGTCCCTGAATTATAGATAATGTAACTGGAAAAGAAGAACATACCTGAATTCAAAATACGAAATGAGGGTAAGAAGCCCGGATATACTCCTCTGTTTCCCAAGTGGCTTCCCGCTCGGTATGATCCCTCCAAAGGATTTTGACGAGTGGAATCGTCTTCCTTCTCATGACTCGTTCTTGTCTGTCAAGAACTCGTTTGGGTTCTTCTACGAAAATGAGATATTCATGAATCTGTTCCAGTGGGACTGAACCATGTGAAGGGGATGATACTTGTACCCTCTGAGTAAGGACACATGGAAAACATCATGAACATGAGAAAGCTGCGGAGGTAACGCTAAACGCTAAGATACTTCACCGACTCGTTCAATGACATCAAACGGTCCGATGAACCGATGACTAAGCTTCCCTTTGATTCCAAAACGTCTAACACCACGTGCTGGTGAAACTTTAAGGAAAACGTGATCTCCTACGTTAAAATGTAAGTCCCTACGATGCTTGTCTGCATAACTCTTCTGACATGACCGTGCTTCTTGCAGTTTCTGCTTAGCTACTGCGACCTTCTCGTTGGTCAGCTCAATCATTTCTGGTCCTTCAAGTGTTCGCTCACCTACCTGATCCCAGCAGATTGGGGCGCGACACTTTCTGCCATACAACATCTCGAATGGAGCATACTTGATACTTGCGTGCCAACTGTTGTTGTATGCAAACTCTACCAAACAGATGTAATCGTCCCAATCTCCCGTCCATTCCAACACACATGACCTCAACATGTCTTCCAATGTCTGAATCGTTCGCTCTGACTGCCCGTCTGATTGAGGATGAAAAGCCGTGCTAAGCTTAAGTTTTGTACCCCAAGCTTTCTGCAGACTTCTCCAAAATCGCGAAGTGAACCGAGGATCTCTGTCTAAGACGATGCTGGATGGAGCACCATGAAGTCTCATGATCTCCTTCTTGTAAGTATCGACGAGTTTACTGACCGAATCTTCCTTGCGGATCGGTAAGAAATAAGCTGATTTGGTAAGTCGATCAACGATAACCAAAATTGCATCGTGCTTCTTCTTTGTCGACGGAAGACCAGTAACAAAATCCATGGTGATTTTATCCCACTTCCACTCTGGAATATCTAACGTTTGAAGAAGACTGCCAGATCGCTGATGCTCGATCTTAACCTGCTGGCAGGTAAGACATTTGGAGACGTAAGTCGCAACATCCTGTTTCATACCACTCCACCAAAAGTACTGCTTGATGTCATGGTACGTCTTGGTCGAACCAGGATGAATAGAGAATGGGGAGCTATGAGCCTCAGCTAACAATGCTTCCTGGAGTTCTTGATCATCAGGAACACAAAGTCTCGTGCCCTGCCATAAGATACCATCTGCGTCTACTTTAAATTCTGTCTGCTTCTCCAAATTCTGAATTATCGCCCAAATTTCACCATCATCTTTCAGAGCTTCCTTGATCCTAGAGAGTAACTTGGGTTCCACTCTAAGATTAGCCCAATAACCGTGTTGTCCACGTACCATGATCTCTATGTCTAGTCGCTCCAAGTCTCTTATAATTTCCTCCTCAATTTTAATGCCGTTTATCATTCCAGACTTTCTGCTAAGTGCATCTGCCACTACATTCGCCTTGCCGGGATGATACTGCAGATTAATGTCATAATCCTTCAACAACTCTAACCATCTCCTCTGTCTCATGTTTAATTCACGTTGAGTGAAGATATACTTCAAGCTCTTGTGGTCCGTGAAAATGTCACATGATTCTCTATACAAGTAGTGCCTCTATATTTTCAATGCAAACACGACTGCTGCAAGTTCCAAGTCATGCGTAGGGTAATTTCCCTCATAAGGCTTAAGCTGCCGTGAAGCATACGCGATCACTTTCCCATGTTGCATGAGAACACAACCAAGTCCCTTTCTCGATGCATCACTGTAGATATGAAATCCACCTGTACTAGATGGGAGAGTAAGAATCAGTGCAGATACTAACTTCTGCTTTAGGTCTTCAAAGATCTTCTCTCTTTCTTCAGTCCAAACAAATTTCTCCCCTTTCCGCATCAGTTTGGTCAATGGTAGTGCTAAACGAGAAAAGTTCTCCACGAACCTACGGTAGTAACCAGCTAAGCCTAGGAAACTGCGGACTTCAGTCGCTGATGTCGGTCTTGGCCACTTGGTAATAGCCTCAACCTTTGCTGGATCCATCGTGATTCCTTCTGCTGATACAATCTGACCTAAGAATGCCACCTTGTCTAACCCGAACTCACACTTGGAGAATTTAGCATTCAACTACTTCTGGCGAAGAATCTGTAGTACTGTACAAAGATGGTCTTCGTGTTCCTCCTTGGATTTAGAGAATGTCAGGATGTCGTCAATGAAGACAATGACGAACTTGTCCAGAAATTCATGGAAGATTCTGTTCATCAAATCCATGAACACTGCTGGAGCATTCGTAAGGCCAAATGGCATGACTATAAATTTGTTGTGGCCATAGCGTGTATGGAAAGCAGTCTTGGCGATGACCTGCTCCTTAACCCGTAGCTGATGATAGCCCGACCTTAGATCAATCTTGGAGAAATGTATGGCCCCTTGGAGTTGGTCAAACAGATCTTCTATACGTGGTAGTGGATACCTATTCCTGATGGTAATCTTGTTGAGCTCGCGATAGTCAATATAAAGACGCATAATGTCGTCCTTCTTCTTAACGAATAAGATCGGTGCGCCCCATGGAGATGCGCTCGGTCGAATAAAGCCTCGTTCCAGAAGTTCTTGCATATGATCCTTCAGCTCCTTCAACTCTATGGGAGCCATGCAATAAGGAGCCTTGGAAATCGGCTCAGCTCCTGGGATGAGCTCGATATTAAATTCTACTTCACGTGCAAGTGGTATGCCTGGAAGTTCTTCTGGAAATACATCTGGAAATTCTAACACTATCGGCTGATTCTGAATTGATGGGGATTCAGCATCCATGCCATGAATAGTAGCTAGATAGCCCTCACAACCATGTGAAAGTAATGCACGTGCTTGCAAGGTTGATGTGACTTGTACAGACCTTCCGGGTACGGACCCGTTGTGAATGTACTCTGGCGCATTAACATCACCGAAGATGACTCGGTATGAATGACAGTCTATGGTAGCATGATGCTTGGATAGCCAATCCATGCCCAAAATCATGTCAAAATCATTCATGTCCAGCGGAAGTACGTCAACAGGACGAATCTTGTCATCAAACTCTTTGGGAAGGCTCTTGTACACATGGGTTATGTGTACAGAGTCTCTCAAAGGCGTGGAAATATTTAGTATATTCTCTAGTGGCATGGGGAGTATCCTAACATTCATGACATAAGCAGTAGAAATGACCGAGTGAGTAGCACCCGTATCAAACAGAACACATGCAGCTTGACCATACTTATACAAGATTTCAGTGATGGTACCTGTATACTTGTTGGCCTGATCGCGAGATTTCGTGTAAACGCGTCCACTAGTAGGAGGCGGCTTGGTATCAACATGTCCCGATGTGCCCTCCATCTCGCCCTTGCGACAGTCCTTCATGCGATGGCCAGGAAGACCACACTTGTAGCATGCGTCGCTGTCGCGGCGACATTGCCCTAGATGCCTACGGTGGCAGGTAGTGCAAAGAGGATGAGTATGTCCTCCAGCAGGTGTCCTGACTGGCTGTGAGCCTGATAAGAACAATATTCATGAGTCATGATAAAAAGGTACAAAGGACAACGCGGATAAATCGTAAGATGGAATACCAATGAAAGCTTGACGGTTAGGCTGTGAACCTCTCTGGTTCCGGTCCCTCCCGTTACCATGATTCCTCGTAGAACATTCTCTAATGTGTCAGAATTAAGACTTATAGCATGTAATAATAAGAAAATGAATAAGTATAAGGACCTGTTGTTGTTCGAGTGTCCAGCGTTGCTACGGTAATTATCATTACCTCCACGCCTATCCGTAGCAGAACGGTCGTGAGTCTGACCGTTTCCCTTGGGTTGAGTAGGTTGTTGCTGAGTAGCTGGCTGAGACCGGTCCCTAGTCTTCTGCCTGGAAGATAAAGTTTTAAAGAGATGAAATATTGACATATGCTGAAAGAATATGGATTGGTCACCGTTGAATACGAATGTTTACCTCTTATCGGGTCTCTCTGCTTCCTCGAACTCATTTCTTTCATGCAGCATCTCCAGCTTACGTGCTGCATCGGCCACTTGTGCTACCGTGTTGAACGCAGCACACACCAAGTTGTTTGTGACCGATGTACGAAGAGCCCACCTCAAGTGGTGTGCTTGCTCTTCAGGAGTACCTGTTGTTGCACCAAGAAAACCAGCCAAGTGAAGAAAGCACTACATCAACTCGTTGCTATTATCCCCAGCCCTCTGTCGGATTCCATGGTACTCTCTCTTTAGCTTGTCTTGCTCAGCCTTGGGAAAGAACTGTCCCATCACCAAATCCCTGAACTGAGCCCAAGTCAAACCAGCCACTCAATTATCACCTCCTTCAGACTGCTTCAGTGCCATCCACCATGATAGCACATCACCTTCAAACCTGTAGCAGGCCAACCTCGACTTGAAGACTGGGTCACAGCCCATAACATCGAAGATCTTCTCAATGTGAGCCAACCAGCTTTCAACTTCACTGGGGCTGTCTGTTCTCTCGAAAGTTCGAGGACGTAGCTTATTGAATCTCTCCAGCCATGTGACCAATGTTGCTGGAGGAGGAGGAGGAGGTACTGGGTGTTGCTGCTGATTGTTGGCGGCCTGAACTTCAACACTGATTTCGTTCCTCAGCTAAGGAAGCATAGCTTGCATTGCAGCTTGGATTGCTGCATTGAGTTGTTCCTGCTCGCGTGTGAGAACCATCTGACAGTATAACATAAAATACATGATTAAACTGATCAAAACATAAACTATATACATGAAAAAAAAATATACCAATAAATCATGAGAAAAATTTTATGCAAGAAAATTTATACATGAATGCATGATGCAGTTTTATGAAAACTTTTGTATGCGCGAGAGTGAACGCCTATGGTCAGTTCACTCAAAACAAAAGACATGGCGAGGGGACGCCAATGGGTCGGTCCCAAATTTAAAAGTTTCAACAAAAGCACATGCGACTAAATAGGGCCAGTCCTGTACCAACCATTACATAGTCATAAACCTGCGACAATGATATATATATGTATGCATGAAAATGATGAATGCATGAAAACCGACTGTCAGTTCTAGGAAGACCATAGTGACTACCCACAAATCACAGGTCGTGTTTTGAGAGCCTACAGGTCGAAGCCTTGGCTCTGATACCATAATTGTAACACCCCATTTTGATAAATGGAATGTCACGCGTGATTATGGCGCGTCATCAAAGCATACAAGGATAAATGTATAAAACATCACATGACCATAAAGGAAATACCGAAATCAAACATCGGTACCCCAAAAGTAAAACTCATCACACACAAACATAAGTACTGTAAATGAAAAGGACTAACAATGTCCATGGAAAAGAGTATCAATGTATAATGAAATGCATAAATTAATGAAGGCTAGGAAACTTCCAATCCATATGCACGTACTCTTAAAGTATACTAGCGTCCCTGAGTACCTGCCGTTTTGGGAACATGAAAGGAAAACAGCCGAGCATAACGCTCAGTGCACGGATATACAAATAAAGCATGAATAATATAAGCATATAAGCATAGAGCAGCGGAAAAGACTAAGTCCTGGATAACCTGGTATGTCTTAGTAAAACCGGTTTTATAGTTTGAAAAGCCTTATGTTTATCTTATAAAAACTGTTTAACATGTTTACCATTTAGCCAATATAGGTCATGAAAAATCAACGTGCATGAATACTTTGAGGGGTGACCTCGTCATGCAAATTAGAGGGGCTACCTCTAATTTAATATACTGTTTGGGTAGGAGGGATCAGCTCCTTGTAAAGGATGCAAGGCACACACCACATTCACCTGAATAATCTGCTGAAAACATGTAAACTAGGATGCACCCATACGCCCCACATGATAATAATAATAATATGGCCAAAAGCTGAAGGGACGCCACGAGCTATCACTCCGTCGTGGTGGAGTCAAAACACTGGTGCCTCCAGTGTTATGGTTATGGTACCTCCATAACTAGGTGAAACTGGTCATGCATGTATATGGCTTTAGGTATCTAATTAAACATAATCAATTCAAAAACATATAAAACATATACTAGGGAAAACAGTTGGCTGCATACGGGGAAATCCTAATAAGGAAGAATGTCCATACTGAAAGGACGGAGAATCCGTACCTTGTGTCCAGTGAACGAAGAAGATGAACGGAAGAGAGTCCTACTTCGGTATCACTAATGCTACAAAAATAATATACGTGTATAAGTATTCGGATTACTGAGTACGTAACTGGTTTTATGTCATGTCTTAATCTTGTTTTATATGTTTATGTCATGTTTTACTGATTTAAGCTTTATACTGCGTTTATCATGTATTCTGTCTATTCTGATTAATGATTACTTGTATTTCTTGTATTATTATACTTGTTGTGTAATAATAAGTAACTTTCTAAAAATAGCAGGTTTCCTAAAATAGAAAGTTTCCAAAAATAGATTTACTGTTTAAAATAGACAACTTTCTAAAAATAGAAAGTTTCCATAAATAGATTAGCTGCCTTAATTAAATAAGTTTCTAAAAATAGAAAGCTTAAGTGTTTACTGATTTATATTCTAAGTCATGTGATTAAATAGTATAGTTTATTAATAATTTCATGTAAATTAAATAAACTATAGATTAAAGTATTTAATTAAATGTAACATGATTTAATTAAATAAAGGTAAAAATACTTAGGTTAAAACATGTATTAATATTTATTATTAGTATAACCTAAGCCATGTAAATTAATTAATTATAAGACATGTTTAATAATTAGTTAATTATATAGTCTAACTTAAATAGTAAATACTTAGGTTAAAATCCATGTATTATTATTAATAATAATAACCTAAGTCATGATGTATTAAATTAATTAAATAACATGTTAAATTAATTTAATTAACTTTGTAATTATTTAACTTGTAAAATAATTAACTTGCAAAAATAATGTCGTGACCGAAACCCGTGTCTTATTTATTAAACGTGTCGTGAACCGTATTCGTGAACCCCGTGAACCGGTCAACAAACGCACCATTAACAGTGGCTAACCGGCTTAGCCGGTTGCCACTGTTTGTGTAAACCAGCCACCGGCCCACGTCGATGGTTCCCATGGTCTTGGCTAGCCGCCGGCTAGCAAAAGTTCCCACCGGCTAGCCGGTGGTTCCCCCTGCCGCCGCGGCTTGGGTTCCCCCTGCTCTCCATATATAGCCACCGGCTTATGCCGGTGGTGGTCCTTGTTTCTACCGAGACCCAACCGAACACCAAACACACCCCCCGACATGGTCGGGGGTTCCCTTGCTCTTGCGGCCGAGATCAACAACACCACACCGAGACCTTGAGGTCTCGGTTGGTACGAAACCAAGCAAGCCGAGACCGTGGGTCTCGGTCTTGCGTCGGCCGAACAAAACACCCCTTAAACACCATAATTAATTTACCCCCCATGATTTATTCACATGATGAATTCTTGTTTTTATATCACTTACGATTTCATGTGTTCAATTAAATAAAAACATAAAGAAAAAGGGGTTTAAGGATTTACCGATTACGTGAAACAATGGAGAACGATAACACTAACAATCTTGCAAGAAATCAATCACCAAAATCAACCAACACACCCTTTGTGTGTGTGTTTGTACCCGGTGGCCAAGAAGAGACAAAAGAGAGTTTAGGGTTTTGTTTATTTTCTAATTTCCTGTAATTATGAAAATATCTTTTACCTTTTCTTGTGCTAGTAAAATTTAAAATGGGCTTGGCCCTTTCCCTTTGTCTTGTCTGCGGGTAGATGGGGCCCACAAGGGTAACCCGGATGTTTTCTCGTGTCTAATATTATTCATGTTCTCTTGTTCGTGTTTACGTGATTCAAATAGTTATCGTTCGTGTCTTATTATATTTATTCATAATCGTAATAAATATATGTAAATACCTAACATTAAGCTCGTGATTACTTACGTTCATGATTTCATGTTCGTATGTTCGTGACTATAATTATTATTGAAATAATTATCGTGTCTTAATACGTATTAAATACTTATCGTGTTATAACATGTACGTAATACTTGTAAATCTTGTTCGTGAAATGTAAACGTGCTATAAAAGGAAAGTTCTAATCATGTATGTATGATCATAAGGGTACTATTCATGGTAAAATCATGCGGGTTTTACAACTGCTGGATGTTGTGACAATGTTCTTTAGATGAAAAGCTAACTGGCTGATTATGAATAGAATATGAAAAGGTACCAATCTTTTATGATAACACTAGTGCTATTGCAATATCCAACAATCCAGTCCTTCATTCAAGAACAAAACACATTGATATCAAATATTACTTTATCAGAGATCATATTGTGAAAGGGGACATTGAATTACATTTTATCCCCACTCAGTATCAATTGGCTGATATCTTCATCAAACCACTGGATGAACCAACTTTCAAAAGATTGATAATGGAGCTTGGTATGCTGAACATTAATGATACAAAACCTGAACCTTCAGCATCCACTGAAGAAGCTTGAAGGTTCAACATTTCATAAAAGATTTTGGTTAATGCCAAGTAGCAGTGTCTGAGTAAAGGAGCGCAATTTCATGTGTCTATCTTACTTTATGTGATTGTGTATATGATGTTTTGTCGCCTTATCTGATTCACTAAAGCTGAACAAATGATCACTAGTTATCAAAAGGTTCCTTCAGCAAATGTTGAACAAAAGTTTAATACAACTGAGTAGCTAGGCCTGAGTAGAGGAACGTGCAATGTCATATGTCTTGTTCACTTATGTGAACATGTATATGGGATTTTGTCGCCTCATCTGACGCACTGAAGCTCACAAGTATTGCCATCAGCTTCAGCATATCTGAGCAACATCATTTAAAACAAATCAATTATGTGATGAATAGTATTAAATGGCATTGAATTTTCTTGTAAATAAAACAAACATTCTTTCAAAAGGTGTCATTTGTTAATTAAGGAAATTTCAAACGTCTCCATCCACAGTCAACAACTCCCTGACACATGGGCTGTTTCACTGTTCAAAGCAACAGAAAATCATACCTTTTTGCAAAACATTAATGAGAGAGTTTGTGCTAAATTTCAAAAGAAACCCTAAAAGATTTATAATTTTTTCAAATGGTTTTAAAAACATTTTACAAATCAGTTCAAGTTTTTATATAATCCCTTACAATTGGATTTCATTCTACGCTTACAAATCTTTTCATCAAAAATACACACACACACACATACTCTCTCTCTTTCAAAAAACACACACAGAAACAACAATGGCTGAATCATCTTCTTCCCTAAAGATTTCTAAGATCACTCTCAACCAATCCACCCATGTGACTTTTCCCATTGATGATATCTTCTTCAAGCCCAACAACATCACCTTACTCAAACCTGAATCCATTAAGTCTGTTCCTGGGGTACAAGTTATGACTTACTTGTCCAAAGGTGTTTTAAGGTATGCATTATTTGAGGATCCTGGTATGATGTTTCAAAATTTCCTAAAAGAATTTTGGTTCACAACAGAGGCTTCTTACAACAAGAATTCCATTGAGTTTGATTCTACCACGGTTGGGATTCATGGGTAGATTTGGGTTAAAATTATTTAGAAAGGTTTTGGGTCTAAATTATTTAGAAAACCCTAGTGATTATGAGGCTATACCTGATGATTTTATGATTGTTAAAAATTTCTTTAAAGAAATTGGGTATACTGAAGAGATTACTGAGAAAGGGGGGTTAAAAAGAAGTTGTTTGCCACAAGGTGGAAGTTGTTGATGTCTATTCTTATTAAATGTTTGGGGGGGGGGGGGGGGGACTGGAGGCCTTGACCAGATCAACAAAAAAGATGCTATTATTTTATACTGCATGGCCAAGGGAATTAAAGCTGATTTTGGGAGATTATTTTTGAAGATCTCAATGGAAAGCTGGAGAAAAAGACAAGAGAGAAAAACGTTATTTACACCAGATTTCTACATCTCCTCTTTGCTGACCATCTTGGTGATGACTTTTCAAAAATCAATGGAGATAAACTAATTTTTCGACCATTTGATCTTACTCGCTCGAACATTCCAGTCAGCACCATTGATCCTCCTCTTACACAACGCATGCTAGACACCTCCAACTGGAGAAGGGGATCTGGAAGGCGAAAAGCCTGGAGCTTCATCTGGACCTCGTCAGAAGCAAATGTCAGTTAATACTAAGAAGGTTAGGCGTGAGTCCAGAAAGAGGAAAGCCCTCACAAAATCTTCCTCAAAGAAGATTGTTGATGAATCCCAAGGCCATGTTTTAAAGAAGAAAAAGTCCTTGGACAAGGACAAGAACCCCATCCAGCCGTCACCTTCAGTCTCTACTAGAGGTGACATGCATAAAGAGGCCTAGAAGGCAACCCCTCTCTCAACTTATTTAGGAGAGAAGGGTGAAGATGGAGCTCACCCCCTCAATAGTGTGGAGTCAACATTGGTAAGTACTTTAAATCTGAATACAATTCCTAATTCATTACCAATTCCTATCACTTGTCACTCTGAGTCTGCATCAGGGAATGATGTGTCAGCAAATCCAACAGCTGATGCTGACCCTGGCCTATCTGTTTCTAATGATGTAGTTCCCCTACAACAGGGTCCTACTGAAGGAAGCAAAAACATTATCATTGATCTTAACTTATCAGGGACTCTTTCTCAGGATCCATCAGGTAAAACCAACCCTAGTGGTGAAGGACTTGAAACTGATCCTCACAGTGGTGGTGATGCTCAGAAGGCACCCAAGGAAGTGTATCTCACCACTGGCGCCAAGGTGGGACACTTGCCTTCATTTGTATTCAACATGACTGGTGATGATTTGGAAAAGGAACTAGGGTTTAGTGAAAGAATTCCAGTCAACCTTGATGATAGTGATGAAGAAACTGCTGATGCAACACCAAAGCCACCATCCCCCAGAACTGAACAAGTAAAAGAATTAACAAATCAAGTGTTGATTCTTCAATCACAGGCGGCTAGACTGAAGGAAGAAAAGGTGCTTGCTGATATTGAAATCTCAACTCTTAAGGCAAGACCAATTCCTCCTTCTGTTGGACAAATCAAGGATGTCATCATTCGTGCTTTGAAGCCACTAATGAAAGATGTGGCCACTACCACTTCCTTAAAGCAAGAGATGTCAACTCTTATGGACTCCATCAACGGTGCTTCCGTGGAATTTCCACCAGAATCCACACTTGTGCCTGGTCAAGTTAATGCTTTGTGTGATTTTGTGTCCAAGATAAAACATAGAGTGGCGTTGTTGGAGAAACAAAAGCTGACCATATCTAATGAGGTTCAACATAAATTAAATGCTCTTAAAACTGTTCCAGCCATGCTGGCCAAGGTATCTACCACTCTTGATCATCTTTGTGGCCTCTTTCCTGCTGGTGGGTCATTAGAAGCTGCTGGGCAGTCTTCTGCTGAGGGGGAGAAAAACACCATCCAACAACTCTTTCAGAAACATGCCCAAAAGAAGGCTCAGAAACAATATGTTGTCTATGAGTCACCAATTACTGAATTGAGCCCAGCAAAGGTAAGGGGGAGTCATTTGCCAAGAATGATCATATGGATGGGCTGACCACAAGTGAAGACACAACTGATAGTGGCTCACCCCTTTTTAAACCCAAGAACAAAAGAGATTATACGCTGAATGATCGACTGATCAAAGCTGGGGTGGCCACTCAGGAAGAACTTGACAAGTTGTACAAGCTTCAGCAAGAAGAAAGGCTAATAGATCTGAAGCTAAGCTTGTATGAACAAATTGGGAAAACTGAAGTAGAAAGTCTTTTCAAGAAGAAAATGTTATATGAAAAGTTTTGTATAAGAAGACTAAACAAAAGAAATCTCTCACCAATCACCAATGTCGATATGCTGACCAGCAGAGGTGATATTCATCTCAAGTTTTATAGGGGTGATGGAACTGATGAGATAATTGAAACTTCCAAGGAAAAGAACTTTCTTACACTGAGTGGATTGAAATGAGTGTGAGGATTGAGAAAAGGAAATCTAAGAGATGGGATGAAGTTCGCACCAAAATTGAGCACTTTATGAGAAATCATGAAAGACTGGGTGAGATTCTGAACATCAGCACTCAAGTTTCTCTGGAGGATCAAGATCATATATTGGAGCTGAACAAAAGAGCCAATCTGATACAACCTGAAGTGGGTGACATCTTTGTCACTACAAAGAAATACAAAGGCTTTGTTCTAATTTCAAAATCATCTCCTTGGTCATGTACTGGACGAACCAGAACTGGGAATGATAATGTTCAATCATCAAGAACGTCAAGACTTTGTGGGCATAAGTGACCTTGATGAAATGAACAATGAACTTCTCTCAAATGTTCAAAGGATCTTTTACTCTCAACATGGAGGTCCAGTACGTACTGATGCTGATAAAACCATCAGCATGTGCTTGCTTGCTATATTGGACCACAGAAACTCATATCCATTAACTCAGACTCCCATAATTGAAGAACTTAGGCCTAAGGAGAATTGAATAATCATTTGTATTTTTTTTTGTAATTTGTAATGTTTATGAATAAATGATTATCTGATGTTTATAAGTATTTAATTGTTCAGTGCAAGTAAGAAGAAGTTGTTATGCTCACTTACTACCGACATTAGACTTAGGCTATTTATATATCCAATTAGGGGCAGATTGTTAGGTTAGTATTTACTGACCCTAAAGCAACTCTAGGATTTGTATATAAAATCTCCCTAAGTGTTTCATGCTCAGCAGTAAGGCCAGTCTGCTGAAGGATGACTAGAGGAACAAAGTTCCTACTAAAGAATTTGTAGCTGAAGAACGTTCAGCATTCCTCTTCCAGTTAACTTAGAAGAAAAAGGAGTCTTCGCTTCAAATACTAGGTGGTCTAGTTGCTGAAGAACAAGGACTGAAGAAGAGCTTTCAGTTCAGTTTGGTTTGACAATACTAAACTGAATGATGTCGATCTCCTCTAGGATACTAAAGACTCTTTAATATTCTGATGGTTTGCATTAGGCTGGAAAAGATAACTTTAAGTCAAAGTAGGTTGCTTGTATACTTAGATATAAGTACAACCTTTATCTTTTCTAGAATAGTTTAATATGTACTTTATGATGTTTATCCAGCATGGGCATCAACCACCCACTGGATAAACCCATGCATTGAAACATGCAAATGCAAACCCTAGTTTACACTGGCTATAAAAGGAGTGTACATTGAGAGAGAAAGGGTTAACCAATACAAGAGTATAAATTCTGGAAAACGTTTCTCTCTCGATACCAACTAAACCATATAGCCAAGAAGCATATGAACGTTTAGATTGGAGCTTAGACTTTAACTTTGGTTAAACGTTTAAGTAGAGGAGATCACAACCCATTATCATTCAACCACTTTGTTATACCGTAAACAAAGTGGGTTATAGATTCTTTATTTGATTCTAATAAAAGTCTATACGTTGAAAAGTTATTGGTATTGTTGTTTTAATTGTTCATAGTTCTTATCTATTGTTAAAACAACACACTTGAGTCTTGGTAAAGAGTTATTACTTAAGGTTGATAAGTAATAACGATTTACAAGGGACCGACAACCCTTGTCTTGATGATAATCACAATATCGATCCATGTTTCCTCCTCTTGATGGATTGTTCATATGACGCGGAGGTGTTAATCAGAGCTGCGTTTTCGTGGCTAGTATCTCTTTGATAGGCTAGGTCAACGAGTTTATACTCAACACCGAGTTACCCAGTAGTTATTATTCCGAGGAGGAGGATATGGTACTCGGTAATCTCTGTCTTGATACTTTTTTAGAGTATAGAAATCCCTTCTCATGTATGTTTCTCTTCATTCGTTCCTTCGATTGTTTCCCCGGCTGTTGTATCTTTGGCCACGATCATGTCTTCTCTAGGTGGGCGGGTTTGGTTTCTTGGGTGTCTAGGCACCTCCTCGTTTTAGAAGCTCTATGTTTTCGAATACCTCCTCAGCTCGGACAAAGTCATCTAATCTCTCCATCATCTCATTTACCGTCTCGGGTGCCTTATCAGAATACCTTTTTGCCAACTCAGGACTTTTAACAAAGTCCATGAATGTTGTATCTTCATTACTTTCGGAACACAGTAGATGAAGCCTACTCAGTGGTCCATCTTTCTTTGAAGTCCGTAAGTGTCTCATTGGCTTTTCATGTCATCATTGTGATCTGATGCGGACCTTTGTGACATGCCTTTCTGATGGAACTCCTTGTGGTGAATGCTTTTCTCAGCTCGGACCATTCATCGATGCTATTTCGGATCTAAACGCTCGAACCATCCTCTTGCTCCTCCGTCAAGTGTTTATTGAAACATCATACCCCAAACTGGCATAGGCCATTCCCCTGAGTTTGTCGCGCTTACAAAACGATTCAAATGATACTCCGGATCACCTGATCCATCATACAACTTGACGTTGGACGAGAGCTTATACTTTGGAGCGACAAAGTCTATGATTCTTTGGATGAGTGGGGTTTTCACCGTTTCTTTAAAGGGTTTCCTAAGGTCCGCATTGGATACTACTTTCCCTTCGGACTATCTTAGTGATTGTGCTCCCTTCGTATTCCTCATTGAAGTTTAGTCGGATTGGTTCGATTACGTTCTTGTTGTGTTTCTTGATTAGTGATTTTAGGGCTGAAATGTGTTATTCCATGCTGATATCTTCCTTACTTTCGGAACACAGTAGATGAGGCCAGCCTGAGGCGTCCATCTTTCTTTGAAGTCTGTAAGTGTCTCATTGGCTTTTCGTGTCATCATTGTGATCTGATGCAGACCTTTGTGACATGCTTTTTGGATGGAATTCCTTGTGGTGAATGCTTTTCTTATCTCAGACCATTCATCGATGCTATTCGGCTCTAAACGCTTGAACCATCCTCTTGCTTCTCCGTTAAGTGTTTATTGAAACATCTTACACCAAACTGGCATAGGCCATTCCCCCGAGTTTGCCGCGCTTACAAAACGATTCAAATGATACTCTGGATCACCTGATCCATCATACACTTTGATGCTGGAGGAGAGCTTATACTTTGGACCGACGAAGTATATGATTCTTTGGGTGAGTAGGGTTTCCATAGTTTCTTTAATGGGTTTCCTAAGGTCCACAATCAAATAATACTTTCCCTCAGACTATCTTAGTGCTTGTGGTCCCTTCATCTTCCTCATTGAAGTTGAAAGTCCCAAAATATGACAATTGTTGATACAATAACTCGTATGTAAAGATAACACAATATGAATTACTTTTCAAACGCATAATGCTTTATTATATCGATAAACAAAGTGATACAAAGTGTTATGGATACACCTGTTGAATGACAATAAAGAAATTAACCCTAGAACAAGTAAACTTGGTTCGAGACTCAAGTTTACGAGAGAACCTTAGAGACGCTGGTAGACAGCTGAAGGACTCAGAGGTTCTAGTGGGAGAAAAGAATTAGATAAATTATCCAAGCACAAGGGTTGTGTTTGTCTTCTTTCTCCCTCTTACTTATAGTGGTACGAGGTTGCTTCCTTAGTGGGAGTAGTTGGCACGTGTCTAATTCTAAGTGGAAGTAGTACAACACATTAAATGTATGTCCATAAACAGACATACATTTAAACAACTGTATGTGAACAGTTCTGCCAACAGTTTACTTTATCCCACTAGGTCGTACTAGGCTTTATCTTGAATCTTCTATTTGTCCTGCTCAAAATACTTTAGAGATTCTCCCACCTAAACTATAAAAGGCAAAGCAAGTCTTTGCTTGCATAAGCTGCTAAGGGTTATAAGTGATCTTTGAGTATTGTCATCTCGGATATCCTTGAACACCAGTACATTCCTTCTACATCCCAGCTTGTCCATAACTGCTGGTGAGTATGACTTCATATAATCTTCGACTTCTCTGACGTTGTCTTTGACTTGAATGTTCCTGGTGTGCCAGCTGAGGCTTTGCCTTCAGCTGGTCAGCTCTCTGTTGCTAGTCTTCACAGCGACTCCTAACACTTAGTCTAATTTAAACAAATCTAGTCTGGGTCATAGTTAAAACTTTAATTGGCCTAACAATCTGTCCTATTTGTTTATAAATTATACTAAGTTTGAAATTATTATAAGTGTGTACACAGCTTCTTCTTACACATAATTTAACAAACATACCCCAACTTTTATTAAAAAGAACCTAACCTATTACATGAGCACCCAGAGGTGAAATAGAGAAAAAAAATACAAGGTTCTTCATTGATCAAGGTTTTTGTCACAAATATTCTGTGCTTCCACTTTGTCAGCTCTGGAGTTGATTGAGTTCGCTTTCCCTCTAGAACACATACTGGCAGCCCTTGTTCATAAAGGCCATGCCCTTCTCTGGTTCAGTATAAGCCTGTCCATCCACAGACTTAGTGATCTCCTTGGGAAATAAAAAATTTCTGTGCATGCCATCAGCTATCACGTCCTTTATGACTAACCTCTCAATGAGTGGCCCCATTGGATTCTTCCTTTCCTTTGAGCCTTGAGGTTGTTGTTGTAGTAGCTGAGGTGGCAGAGGAAGCTTCAACTTTTGAGCAGTCTCTCTTACCCAATTTAGTTTTGCCTGAATGTTCTTCATCATCTGGGTTGCACCAGGCCCAGACTTTTTTTGGGCAAGAGATAAAAGCTCTAGCCATTCAGAGAGACCTAGACTTTTTAGCTTGAAGTCGTTGTTGACTTTGTAGTTAACTAGCTCGTTGTCCCAGTACATAGTCATAACCACATTTTTATCCTTGTTAGGGAAGCATTTATACTTGGTGATTTGCCCTTGCTCAGCTCTCTCATTGACAATCTTCAGATATTCCTGTTTTAGATTGTTTCTCTTAGTTTCTAGTTCCTTGAGCTTTTTCTTCTGAGATTCTTTAACAACAGGTGAGAGGATTTTGTTAAGAGCTTCTTTTCTCTGGAGTTCAGTTGCCTTGATGTCAGCAAGTCTCTTTTGTTTGATCATTTGAGCCTTTGCTTGCTCTAGGGTCATTGGAGGTTCATTAGCGCTTCTGAACTTATTGAGTTCTGGGAGCTTAACAGTGGATCCTCTTTCCACTTGTAGAGAGTCTAGGGACATCATTTGATCATCATCAGTAGTAGCAATTCCTTTTCCTTTTTCCAAAGACCCCTCTATGGTAGGATCAAATGATCTCAGAGGAGTTGGTGTAGGAATAATGGTGATTTTAGGCTGAGTGGTAGGTTTTGGCTGCTTGGTTGGTTGCTCCCCCTTAGACCCAGCGTCTTGTTCATCAGTGGAGGAGGTGGCAGAAATCTCCCCTCAGACACATCACTAGAGGTGGTTATGCCTGATCTTACCTTGTTAAATATTACGAACTCTTGATGGACAAATAGTCAACTTTCTTTAAGTTCTTCTTTAAGAAGATGTCTGGATAGTTAAGATGCCTTGGTAATTTCAGCTACATTGGCTTGAATAGTTGCTTTTAGGGCAGAGAGAATGTGTTGCTCAAGACTCTTGTTGACCATCAGAGGAAGTTGACTCTGCAGAGCATTGCCAAGGAGTTGAGGAAGTAGAGACTTGAGGGTTGACTCCATAGACAAAGTTATGGAAGTTTCTAAGTTGGTAGATAGCTCCTCAACAACATTTTTCAGACATTGAAGTTCTGTGAAGATGACTTCGTTGGTGGCCTTAGGTTTTTTAATACTAATGTCCCCTCTTTTTACCCAGAGCTCCTTAGCACCTAGAGCCTGAAAACTTTTTATTTTGGGGAAGGGGATAGGCTTAAGTTCCAGTAGGTGCTCATAGTGTTGTCTTGCACCTAGTTCCAACACATTTTGCAGAGATGGGAAGGGAACTGGGTTTGGTGTTGTCTTCCTCTGTTCCTATACTTGCTTAGCAACAAGCTCATGTACATTGATCATGGAGGAGAAAGGAATGGGCTTGAGCTCAATATAGGAAGCTTGATCATCATTGTCCTCCATATCTTCAAAGCCAGAGAGGGTGACATCATCTTCAATAATGTAGAATTCATCATCCGACATATAGTCTATGTTAGATACAGTGGAAAGATCAATGGTGGAGAATTCAGCGATGTCATCATCTACATAGGTGAATGGATCATCATTCAGATGTTCATCATGAAGGTTCAATCCCTGTTATGAGAGTTGTTAGTACACAAATAGTGAGTTTATAATATACGGAAAGATCATCGGTCGCTGCCCCTAGGAAAGATGGGTGTGATTATCCGCCCCTCCATAAGGATTTCTCCTTGGGATTCTTTTATTGTGAATTAATATGAGGTGAGTGATTGCCATTCGTTGCCCCTAGGATAGTTGGGTGTAAATATCTAGCTCCCCCTGAAGGATTTCTCCTTAGGACTCTTTTAAGTGAAACATGATATGGTGAATGGTCGCCGTTCTCTGCCCCTAGGATATCTGAGGGTGATTATCCAGCTCCCCCTGAAGGATTGCTCCTTGGGAATCTTTTAAGGTGAACATGATATGGTGAATGGTCGCCGTTCTCTGCCCCTAGGATAGCTGGGTGTGATTATCCAGCTCCCCCTGAAGGATTTCTCTTTGGGACTTTTTTAAGTGTCAATCATACGAAGGTAATGGTCGCCATTTATACTGCTGCCCCTAGGAAGGCTGAGGGTGATTATTCAGCCTCCCCAAAATAATAAATTCTTTAGGACTCTTTTAATCATAAGGGGACCCAGTAAATGAGTAAAGTTCAGAGATGTTGGGTCGGGACTTGTAAGTGCTCTGGTTGTTATTAGCCAGAGCACAGTCCATAGGGTGAAGGATCATTAAGGTATGTTATGAGCATAAATGATTCATATCCTAGTGCAAAGACAGAGTGTACATAGGTCTAATAAGATCTAGGTGCAAACACAGACACTCTAAGGGCTGAGGAAGACACCATCTCCTACAAACTTTTGAGAGTGACTGCTTGTGAACCTCCAAGTGAGAAAAATAAAGGGTTGACTAATACCTGAGTATATCAGCGTCGAGGGGTTTCTTAGTCGTCTCAGCTGACTTCGAGACATTAGACTCTGGTTGTTTGTCAGCAATAATATCTCTGTCCTCATCTACCAGAGTAGGAGATGGGATCTTCTTTTATTTCTTCTTCTTTGGAGGATTGTTAGAAGGGGCTTCAGAGGAAAGTGAGATTTCCTTCCTCTTCTTCTTCTTATCCTTTGGAGCCTTGGGCTGAGAGGAGGATTGCCTAGAGGTCTTGGACAAAGACTTGTTAGTAGATCCTTCAACATTCACCTCGTTTTGAGGGATCAAGGACTCCTCTATGGTAGTCACCCCCGCAACTTTCATCATGCTTCTTGAAAGTGGAACTTCGTCCTCTAAGGGAGTCTTCAAAGAAGCTAGAGTGATATGAAAAGGAGCAAATAAGTGAAGCTCCTGGTTGTGATATGAATCTCCTAAGATATCCTCAAAGACAAGGGAGAGATATTTGGTGTAGCAGATGGTGGTTAGTTTGTTCTTCTTCCCTTTGTTCAGCAGCTTGGCAATCAAGTCGCTGTAGAGGATGTGAGGGATCCCAATGTCAAGTCCCGAAATCAAGCAGTAGGAAATTTTCAGTTGTAACCCATAAAGCTGGTCATATGACCCTTGGTTTCCTCCTAAACACTTCACAATGTACAACATCATTGTTTTCCAGATAGGTGAAAAATAGTTGATTTTGATCATGGATTTGTTTTAAAAGGCGCTGGAGGAGAAGGGTTTGTCATCATCATCATGAGGTCTCAAAGCCATGAGGCTGGGTACAACGACCATTTTGTCATTGACAGGCATCCCAATGGCTCTAGCAAAATCGTTTATAGCAAAAGGTGATGGAATGAGGATAGGTAGAGAGGTTAAAGGTGATGCTTAACGTTGATTGATCAACTTCGGCTGAGTACCAAAAATCCTTGAGATATTGGTTATAGCAAGACGAAGGGGATCGAGTTATGACTTCACCAATAGGACACTTCTTCAGGAAGTTCAACATGGGTGTGTAGAGCGGGTTTTGGTGTTCTAGGAGTGCAATGCAGTTGTTCAAGGCGATTTTACCATCGTCGATGGCAAAGTTAACATTCGAAGTGGCCAAAATGGAGAACTTCTAGGTTTGAGTTGAAGACGCCATTGATGAAGATTAGAAGATTTGAAGGTTTTGAGGGTTAGAGAGAGAAAGTGTGTGCGAAAAATGAGAAAGTGATAGGTAGAAAGAGTTGAGTCAAGGGGTAATTAAAATATTTGCCATTTTTCATTTAAAGCATTTAATGATGAAATCACTTTTAGAAAAAAAAACGTGGGACCCCTTGACTCTTCATGTGATCTTTGTCCCCTTGGAAAGCGGGAAAGTTGTTGACATTAAAAGGAAATCATTTGAATTAAATATCAAGAATATATTAATTCACATTGAAATGTAACTACTTAGTTACATTCAGTTCCCTTAAATGGCCAGAGACATGGGTCACTTATCATCTTTTATTTCCCAATATTGAGCATACCCAGCTCAGCAACCAACCTAGTAAAACTTGTCTCAGCCAGAGGTTTGGTGAAAATATCAGCGAGCTGGTATTGAGTGGGTATAAAGTGAAGCTCAATATCACATTTTAAAATATGTTCTCTGATAAAGTGATACCTGATGTCAATATGTTTGGTTCTGGAATGAAGTACCGGATTATTGGATATGGCAATGGCACTTGTGTTGTTACAGAATATGGGAACCTTTTCATAGATGATCACATAGTCAGCTAATTGACTATTCATCCAGAGAACTTGAGCACAAAAACCAACAGCAGCGACATACTCAGCTTCAGCTGATGACATGGCTAAAAAGTTTTTCTTCTTTACACTCTAACATACTAACTCCCCTCCCAGGTGATAGGTGTCAAAACACCTATCCTTTTACCACTTAATTATAATAATAACCAAGCCAAAACGTGTATTTTATGTCGTAAATGTCGGAATTATGCATGGTTTGTGTTTTTATTGTGTTTTAGGACCAAAAGATGAAAAGGGAAGAAAACATGGGCTTTCACGGGCTTTTATCGAAGAAAACGAGAAAAGACGAAGTCAAAAGATCAAGAGTGAAAAAAGAACGGAAGTCCAAGGCCTATTCTGAAGATTTATCGAAGAAAAGTCTAAAGACGGAAGTTTAATGAAGTCGAAGAACCAAGTCTAATTAAAGAAAAAAAATTATAAGACGAGTTCAATTTATATCGACAAATCCCGAGACGACGTCGAGAATGACAAAGAATTTAAATCGAGTCGAGACAAGAAGAAAGAATAAAGAAAGCATCAACATTTTACTCGTCCTATAAATACTGTTAAGAATATATAAGTCCTATAACCTGGAGGACTAAAGTGGACTTAAAGGGAAAGATGGAGGATATATTTTACATTGCAAGTGACAACTCTACAACTTGAAGGACTAGAAGCGTACAAAAGAAAAAGACTTGGACTCAGCTGTAGCTTTGGATCTTATATACTCAATCTTCCACACGTTTACTTTTCACTTTTCATCTTTTGGTTTTCTGTTATTCATTCTAGAGAGAGAAATACTTGTTTGATCGTTCTTGATCTAATCTTGTGAGTTTGTGAGTGTTGTTCTTGATTTTATTCTTGTAACCAGATATTGTAAAATGATCATTGATAAAGAGAGCCAAGGGAAGGTTGGCTGGGTTCTCTGTTATATGTTCTTGGTGATTTTAGTCATTGATTCATAAGTTTTTACATGGTATCAGAGCCTGGTTGCTCTGAATCGTGATTAAAATCGGTTTTTAAAAATTAGGGTTTTTAAAATTTGGAGGTTTCGATCTATTTATGTAGATCTTGGTTTATTGTTGGTGAATCGTTGTTTAAACTGATCAATTTGGTTTTTTACAAGTTTATTTGAGGTTTTTAAAAAAATTAGGGTTTCAAGAAAATTTGGGGGTTTTTCATTATAACTATTCCTGATCTAATTGGTGAGCTGTGGGTTCATTATTTGAGTCTAATTGTTGTTTTTTGTTGGTTAATTAGAAAACCCTAAATCCAGAAATTAGGGTTTTCTAATCTTGGTAAGGTTTTGTGATTATTGTTATTTTCTTGTTATTCTTTACGTGCGGGTTGTTTTTTCTGTTGCGTTGGTTATAGATCTTCTTGATCTTTTTGGTTGGGTTTTGGTTTCTCTGGATTGTCTTGATCTAGAGTTCTTGCTTGGTTTGCTGCGCGTGCATTGTAACACCTTTCACACTTTCTTCTTTATATCTTGTTTTATTAGGTTTTTTTGTTGATTAGTGGGGATTCTGTGTCGATGGGATTAGTTTGATTCTGGTGTTGATTGATTCGAGGTTTGTGGTAGTTGTTTGCTTATTTGTAGAGGAGGTACAAGGAGGTTGTGTTTCTTGTTCTTATTGTTGTTTTTAGACCACTTTCAGGTCACTACTCTTGACCTACCACGTTTTGAGTGGTTTGGAAGCCTGAGAACTAATTTTTGGCCTGTTGTGTGTGTTCTTCGTATTTGTTTAGCTTCTTGGTTGGTTTTCTATGTCTGGGTCTGGTCCTAGTTCCCCTAAGGGTGATAGTCCACCTAAAGGGGGAGTTGTCAAGAATGATGATGTGGTTAAATTTGATGTTTATGACCCTCTTTATTTGCACCCTCAAGATATTGGTTCTCAATTGATTACCTTCAAACTTGAAGTAACTGAGAATTATAAAGTTTGGTCTGCTGCTGTTAAACTTGCTTTACAAACTAGAAATAAACTTGGATTTATAACTAGTAAATGTGTTCAAGACACTAATGATGGTCCAGCTAGAAACCAATGGGAAAGATGTAATGTTGTTGTGCTTTCTTGGTTACTTGGGTGTGTTTCACCAGATTTGTATAAGGGTCAAATATTTTCTAAATTTGCTCAAGATGTTTGGGATGAATTAGAAGAAACATATGATAAACAAGATGTTTCTGTGATATATAATCTCCATCATAAGATTTACACTCTTACTCAATCTGGAATGTCTTTATCTGAATTATCATGAGTGCAATTCTTTGTGGAGGCAAATTGATGCTCTTGTTGATCTGCCTAATTGTACTTGTGATGGTTCTGAAGAACTTAAGGAACATGATCAGCTTCTCAGGCTGATGCAGTTTCTTATGGGTCTTGATGATTGTTATAGTGTTGTGAGAAGTCAGATTCTCACATCTGATCCCATACCAGATGTGAGAACTGCTTTTGCAACATTGTCCAGAGAAGAATCACATAGAAATGGGTCTTAAATAATAAATCTGGACCATCTACTTTTGTTGTTAAGTCTGGTGGAAATTCTAATAATTGGAACAAAGGTGGTAATAATTCTAATACTGGGAGTTCTAATACTGGAAACACTAATAGAAATAACAAGACTGGATCTAATGGTTATAGAAATGGTAATCTTGTTTGTAAACATTGTAACATGAATGGTCACACTATAGACAGGTGTTTTGAGTTGATAGGTTATCCACCTAATTTTAAAAGAAATAATAATAACTCAACTCAAAATAATGTTCATAATGTTAGTGTTAATGATAATAAATGTGATCAAAATAAGAGTACATCTCATACTCTTACTTCTGATCAATATCAAAGACTTATGAGGTTACTGAGTGTTTCAGGAGATAATTCTATGGGTTCTGCTACTATTGCAGGTACCTTTAAAGTGAATAATTATGTTGTTAGTTTTCTTGCTTGTAGATTTTTAACTATAATTCAAATATAAGTACTTATAGTACTTATATTGGTTGGATTATAGATTCAGGAGCTAGTCAGCACATTACATATTCAAAAAAATTATTGTTTGATGCCATTGATGTTTCTTATCTTAATATAAGTGTTGCTCATCCTAATGGTACTTTAGAACATGTAAAAAAGATTGGTTCTTTTAAAATTAATAATTAGGTATTTAAGGATGTGCTGGTTGTTCCTGGATACAAAGTTAGTCTTTTATATGTTCAAATATTGTCTAAAGATAATAAAGTTAATGTTAGTTTTAATGAGAATTGTTGTATGATTCAGGACTTAACTCACAATGTCCTGATGGGGATTGGTAGTGAAAAACATGGTTTATACTTTCTTGATGAAGGTAGGCCTGTTTTTAGCAAAAATGTAAGGTGTTGTCAGATTAGTAGTTCTATTTGGCATAATAGACTTGGACACCCAGCAGATCAAGTGCTGGATGTTCTAAGAAAGATAATTTTGATATTAAACTTAAAGGATTAGAACCTTGTGATGTGTGTCATAAAGCTAAAAAAACTAGAGAGTCTTTCTCTTTAAGTGAACATAAAACTAAAAATCTAGGTGATATTGTTCATCTTGATGTATGGGGTCCATATAAAGTTACTAGTAGAGATGGATTTAGATTTTTTCTTACTGTGATTGATGATTATACTAGGTCTGTTTGGGTATTTTTATTGAAGAGTAAAACTGAAGTCTTTGGTTGTATTGAAAATTTTGTTAAATTTCTTGACAATCAGTTTAATAAAAAGGTTAAAGTTTTCAGAAGTGATAATGGGACAGAATTTGTAAATCAAAGGTTTTCTGATTTTGTTAAAATAAATGGTATAGTTCATCAAACCACTTGTGCTTATACCCCTCAACAAAATGGTGTTGTTGAGAGGAAGCATAGAAATTTGCTTAATACTGCTAGAGCCCTCATGTTTCAGGGGGCATACCATTAAACATGTGGCCTGAGTGTGTCCTAACTGCTACTTATTTGATTAACAGGTTACCTACTGCTGTTTTGTCTGGTAAAAGTCCTTATGAAATGGTTTATGAGTCTAAACCTAGTATACTCCATTTGAAAGTGTTTGTCTGTTTGTGTTTTTCTAATGTTGTTAATGTTTCTGATAAGTTTGAGTCAAGGTCTGAAAAATATGTTTTTGTTGGTTATACATTTGACAAAAAGGGTTATAAATTGTTTAGTTTGGAAAATAAAAGATATTTGTTTTCAAGAGATGTGAAGTTTTATGAAACAGTTTTTCCTTTTAAAAATGATATGATTAGTAAAGACTTTGTCTTTTGTGATAATGGTGTTGATGATTTAAATTTTTTAACATAAACAGTCAAGTACCTAGTGAATCCTATGATGAAAATGGAGATAGTATAGGTAGAAAGCATGGGCTTATACCTGAAACCAATGTAGAACCTAATGACAGCACTGTAGAGTCTAGTAAAAGTAGAAAAGATGTTCATACTACTGATACAGATGTTGTTTCTGAGGTAGATAGATCATCAGATACTAATACTGATTCTAGTAGGAAGGACATTAGGGATGAGTATGCAACATAAAATATTTCTGAGGGTATACCAAACATTGGTAGTGATGAAGAGAATTCCTATGAGGATGAAGGTATTGAGTCTTTTGGAAATGTGTTTAATTAGTCACCAGAACCAGCAGCAGATAATACTGTTAGGAGAACTAGTAGAAAAGTTGCTTTTCCAGCTTCTAAGTATAAAGATTTTGTACTTAATAAAGATGTTAAGTATAGTATAAACAAAGTTGTTAGCTATGCTAATTTTAGTGTTGATAATTTTGTGTTCACTACTAATCTTAATAGAATTCATGAGCCTAACACATATTCTGAAGCTATTAAAGATAGTAGATGGATTGAGGCTATGAATCAAGAAATGGAAGCCTTAAACAGAAATAATACCTGGATTATTACTGATCTTCCTGAGGGAAGAAAGGCTATTCCATATAAATGGATTTGGAAAGTTAAATACAAATCTAGTGATGATATAGAAAGATTTAAAGCTAGGCTTGTTGCCAAAGGATTTAACCAAAGGGAAGGTACTGATTATGATGAGACTTTTTCACATGTGGTTAAAATTGTTACTGTGAGATGTGTTTTGAGTTTAGCTATGAGTAATAATTGGCCATTATTTCAGTTAGATATCAATAATGCTTTTTTATATGGTGAACTTGATGAAGAAGTCTATATGAAAATTACTGAAGGTTATGGTGATGAAAACAGTAATAAAGTGTGCAAATTGGTTAAGTCTCTTTATGGGTTAAAGCAAGCACCAAGAAAATGGAATGAGAAACTTGTTTCTGTGCTTATTGAAAATGGTTTTGTGCAAAGTCCAAATGATTTTTCTCTTTTCATTAAGAACAGTAATAGGTTTTTCTTGGTCTTACTGGTTTATGTGGATGATATTGTTATTACTGGAAATAACCTTGATGAAGTTAACAAATTTAAGGAATTTTTAAGTACTAAGTTTCTTATTAAAGATCTTGGGAAACTTAAATATTTTTTGGGTATTGAGGTTATTGATATTGATAATGGTATATGTTTAACCCAGAGAAAATATTGCACAGATTTGTTGTCTGAGTTTGGTATGTTAGGATGCAAGCCATGCAGTGCTCCTATTGAAGTTAATCTAGATAGTAAAAAATTAAATAAAAGGTTTGGAGATGATAAAAAACTTACTGAGATTACTTCATATCAAAAACTTGTGGGAAAATTGATTTACTTGACTATGACAAGACCTGATATAGCTTATGCAGTTCATTGTCTTAGTCAAGTCATGCATAGTCCTATGACATCTCACTTAAGACTTGCTTTCAGGGTTCTTATATAGTTAAAAGGTGAACCTGGTTTAGGTATCAGTTTTAAGCATGGTGATTGTAGCAAGCTGAATGTGTTCGTTGACTCAGATTGGGCTAAATGTAAGATAACCAGGAGGTCTTTAACTGGTTATTGTGTGTTTCTGGGTGGTAATTTGGTTTCTTGGAAGAGTAAGAAACAAAATGTTGTTTCTAGATCTTCCACAGAAGCTGAATATAGGGCTCTGTGTAATGTGTGTTGTGAAGTCATGTGGATTCACAAAGTGTTAACAGATATGAATGTGGAAGTGACTTTACCTGTTGATATGAATTGTGATAATAATTATGCTATTCAAATTTCCATGAATCCTGTGCTTCATGAGAGAAGCAAGCATTTTGAACTTGATCTTTATTTCTTAAGAGAAAAAATTTCTGCAGGATATATTAAACCTATTAAGGTCAAGTCTGAAAACAATACTGCAGATGTTTTTACCAAAGGCTTGCTTATATCTAATCATAAAAAGTTTTGTAGTATGCTGGGTTTGTACAATGCTTTTGTAGGTTAAGGACTTAAGGGGGAGTGTTAAGAATATATAAGTCCTATAACCTGGAGGACTAAAGTGGACTTAAAGGGAAAGATGGAGGATATATTTTACATTGCAAGTGACAACTCTACAACTTGAAGGACTAGAAGCATACAAAAGAAAAAGACTTGGACTCAGCTGTAGCTTTGTAGCTTATATACTCAATCTTCCACACGTTTACTTTTCACTTTTCATCTTTTGGTTTTCTGTTATTCATTCTAGAGAGAGAAATACTTGTTTGATCGTTCTTGATCTAATCTTGTGAGTTTGTGAGTGTTGTTCTTGATTTTATTCTTGTAACTAGATATTGTAAATTGATCATTGATAAAGAGAGCCAAGGGGAGGTTGGTTGGGTTCTCTGTTATATGTTCTTGGTGATTTTAGTCATTGATTCATAAGTTTTTACAAATATCCTCCTAATGTGTCATTAGGAGGTGGTTAGTCAATTTAGGGGTTAGTTAGTTTAGATTAGGGGTAGTGTAGATTTACTTTCTCTCTCTAGTTTTCACCTTTTCTCTCTAGATTAATTTGTAGAATCTTTAATCTTTATGTTTTAATTGTTGAATCTTATACTTTTAATCAAGCTTTTCACTTAATCATTCTCATTCTTCCTTTCTTTATTATTAATCTTGTGTTGATTTAGATGATCATGTAGTTGCTTAATCTTGATGTTTATTGATTTATTGATGCGTTTGGTTGATTATGTTTATTGGTTTTTAAGTGTTTGATTTTTATAGCTTATAGTTTTTTAGTGTTTATTGTGTTAATTTTCTTATTTTTAATTAAGTGCTTATTAGTTAATTTTTATAAAAAGTTGTTTTTAAATATTTTTATTATTTAGAGTTTTTAGAAAGTTTTTAAATTTTAGCTTATTAGCTTTTTCTAAAAATCAATTTGGTTAAGTTTTTAGATAAGTGCTTATTAGTTTATTTTATAAAAAGTTGATTTTTATTATTTAGATTAATTAGTGTTTTTAAAGTTTTTGATTTGTGGTTAAATTAGTTTTTCTTAAAAGTGTTTTAGATTAAGTTTTAGTTAACTGCTTATTTGATTTGTGCTTATTTTTAGCTTATTTCGTGAATTTTTATTGTTATAGTAACTTGTTTTTCCGTCTTTCATGTTTCTTCGCAAAAGGGTTTTGAATTCCGAAATTATACCTTTTCTCTGAAAAGTCCAAAATTCCGAAGATTTAGTTTTTCTCTGAATTTCTTAATTTTTCCGAAATTATTCATTTTTCTGAATTTAGTCATTATTCCGAAAAAACAATTATTCCGAAAAAGTCATTTTTCTGAAGAAAGTTGGGAAAAAGATTTATTCCGAAGAATCAGCTATTGGGAAAAAATTTATTGCGAAGAAATTAAATCTCCGAAAAGAATTTATTGCGAAGAAATGTAAACTTCTGAAATCCACTGTTCTTATTCCGAGGATTTTGACATGAGTGCTTGGCAGCTTACATCTTATTCCGAAGATTTTGACATGAGTGCTTGGCAACTTACATCGTTTGGCGCCCAATTGAGGTGCTAGCCTGGCAGCTTCCAGCTGCCTGCCTACTAGCTTGTTTATTTATTAGTATTGTTCCGTAATTGTTTAGTTTAATCTAAAAGTTTTTCCGATTTTATTTCTGAAAGTTACGTATTTTTAGTTGAATTTTTCGTCGATTTTTAGTATTAATATTTTTTTTCCAAAAGTTTAAGTTTTATCTTTTATTTATTACCCGCTTTAGGTTTTGCCTCGTTTAGCTTTAAAGTACCATTTTAGTTTTATTTTCTCCTTTTTCATTAAGTAAACATTATTTTCGAGTCGATAGTTAATTTCGTCTTTTAGTTTTATTTTTATTAATTGTTTCGTTTTAAATCTACGTTTTATTATTTATATTGTTTTGTTTTTATTAGTTAATTGCTTTTAGCTTATTGTTATTATTTGTGCATTTACCTTTTAAGTAGAATAGATAAACAAACCATTTTATTTTCCACCAAGAACGACTGAGTCGCACTTTTAACCGAAAATCAATTCGAATTGAATCGAGACGAACAAATTTTTATACTTGGCAGAAACCCCAGTTATTAAATGGCGCCGCTGCCGGCTCTTTTCGTAAAGATTAACGGTTTTTTGTGAGAGACGCGTTGGATTTTGGGATCCGTTCACTCGTGAACGTTATTTTTTTTTCGTGTCAAAAATTTTCAAAAATCCATAAAAATAAAAAAATTCAAAAATCCAAAAACATTTGAAAAATCATAAAAGCATTTCTTTTTTCGAAAGTTTTGCACCAAAAATATTCTTCTTGCTTATCTATTGTTCTTAATGGATTCGTTTGTTGATTGTGTAGGGTGTGGAAGACCATCTTCTGGTAGTCAATCCTGTCAATGGTGTTCATGCGAACGGTGTGGAATGGATATCCCTGATTACGAATTTGGCCGTTGTCTATCGTGCAATTCGATCAATTCATACTTCAATTCATTCTTCTCTTCTAATGACACTATTTCACCCTCTCCCATATATGACGATCCATATCCACAAAATGCACCGGGTTTCTCTCAATACCCGTGTTGCAACAATTGTGGGGGCCCTCACGATACTTCTTCTTGTCAGCCAATGAATTATTATGAGCCAAATCCGTGTCCTCATTTTTCTTCACCGATGGATTATTATGAACCAAATCCGTGTTCTAATTCTTCTCAACCGATGAATTACTATGAGCCACATCCGTGCTATAATTCCGGTTTTCAAAAATTTTAGCCCCCACAATACACCATCGATCATCAACCTTCTGTTGGAATGTGGCTTGAATACGTTCAACAAGAGTTAGCTAGCATACGCGAAGCAATGGAGGAGGAAAAGCGACAGCAACAAGAACAAGAACAAGTATCTAATCTTAGTGATTATACTCCTCCTCTTGTGCGTCCATACTACTATTATGATGATGACGAGGATGATATCTATGATCTCAACCCATCTTCTGAGATTACTACTCATACTCTTGATATCCCTACTGCATCTAAGGACAGTGATACATCGAGTGAGATTAGTGATTTTGGTCTCGACAAATTCTTTGATGAGGTTTGTGATGTGCCTACTTTTGCTGAGCTTACGGACGAGGTCGCTCTTAATGATGATGATTTTTCTCCATGCTATGAGAATTTCACTTTTTAAATTTCTCCTTCTCCTCCGGGCGATGAAGGCGATGTTGATTTATTCTCTCCGACATACGAGAAGTTCAACACTGAACTTGGTCTTGTAGATGAGGTGGAAGACGTTATTCTTCGCGACAAATTACTGAAAGTTCATCTTCTTATTACTAAGATTGAAGCGTTGAATTCTGCTCCTATTTCCAAGTCTTTTCCCCCATCTATTACTCCCGTCGAGAATAATGACACATTTATGGAAGAAATCGACATTCACTCAATACCTCCGGGTATTGATGATGATGACACGGAGGAGGATATTCTTTTTGATAATTTGCTACATGAAGATATTGTCCCAAGTCCCCTCCCGAGCACCTTTCATCTACTCCTTTAGACACCATTACGGAGGGCGAGTGCTTTGACCCAGGAGGTGACATTGACCATTCCATGATTGACACCTTTACGGCTTTGCCGCTTGGTCAACATCCATTGTCTTTGGGGGATGACAATGTGCTTCCTTTACCCACCCCACCTCCCATGGATCACAACCTCACATACTTTTCGTATGTTGAGAGGACTTTTCTACCCTTTAAGACTTATCCTCCGGCCTCTCCTTTATTAATGTCCTCCAGGAAAGAGGACAAGGTCTTTGATCCCGGTATTACATTCGAGGCTTCCCCATGGACCACTTAATTCGGGGAACGAGTCAGGCTCGTGACTCGATTAACAAAAACAAGCGCTTTTTGGGAGGCAACCCGATTATCTATCCTTTTATTCCGTTTTTCTAATAAGTGTAGGGGAGACCCTAGTATGTGTTTGTTGTTTTTTTTTCATATCGTGTGCAGGGATTAGAGCTTTCGAAAGATCCATTCTTGATGACTTTTGACGAACCGTGATCCCGTGTTCCCGTCTTCCCGGTTCTATCCTAAACTCTATTGATTCATTATTTTATCATTTATGATTGAAATAGGAATCACTTTAGTTGTCTCTTCCTTAGCAAGATTTAAACAACGTACACAATGTCCTAAGTGTAGGGGAGTTTACTCCCACATGCTTAAACATTGAGGACAATGTTTATATTAAGTGTAGGGGGACTTCTATCGAAGTTAAGTGGCCTTTTCCTTGTATTTGTCCTCATTTTAACCGGAAAATTGGTTTTTCGACATTTTTCAAAATTTTTAATCTATTTTGGCCTAGTTGTATAGTATTATTTTCCTTTGTTATCGTTATTCTCTTTCTTTGTTAGAATAAAATTTAATAAAGTGGTTTTAATTTTCAAAGGTTGTGAATCTTTTGACTCAACCCGAGTTTACTTATCCAAGTTTACTCTAGCTATTATCCTTAACGTGTTTAAGTCAAGTTTTGCTAGGCTTTTATATAGGAAACTTTAAAACGCGAAAGTCTTAACTCTTACGGGTTAAGAACAAGAACTTTTCGCAAGTTACTATAATTGATCCTAGAAATTCGTTTATCAAGGGAACTTTAAAATGCGAATTATAAACTTGAAAGAGTCTAAGAAGTTGCAAGATCCTATAGATGACTTGAAAACCCAAAACTTTGATTTAATTGGCTAAGCATCCACGAGTCTCATTCCTAGAGATTTTAAATTATGGAGAACGAGAGATGATAGAGTCAATTATAAGTTTGGTATCCTTTCATGAATTTATGTGAGTTGATTATAAGCTTTTTCTCCTATCGCTTGAATAAATTTAATTGCAATAAATAAGGTTGTACGATTTGAAAAGTTACTTAGCTTCTAGCCCAAGATCGTTTAAAAGTTGCTCGGTATTAATTAGAGTTCATAGCCAAGGCATAACTTATTGAAGCGGGATGCGAAGATTGCCGAGTCCGAAAAGGTCCTAACAAGACATGAGGGCTACATTTTGTTTCTAAAGATCCGAAGTGATGTGAAGAAGCATTTATCAATAATCAATATGAAGGATCGAGATACATGACGAAAAGCAAATACTCCCCTAAAGATCATGGAGAAGTCTATCCAAAAAGGCCCTAACAAGGTATGAGGATAAATAGATCCAAGTCCTAAAAGGAGGCGGATCGTCGTATATCAAATCCCAAATAAAGATTGGAGAAAAATGAAGAAGTCGTGGTCCAAATATGAAGAATCTCTCAAAAAGTTCAAGTGAAGAAATTCCTATTATGAAGAGAAGACCATTATTTCATGAACGTCTCTCAAGATTTGAAGTATGAAGTCGTTGCCAAATATCGGTCTGAGAAAGGTCTCAAATCGTGAAGCGAGTTATGCCAAGATATGAACTTTATGAGGTCCCGAGAAGCAGTTTTAAAAGATTTTGTCCTTTAGCTAACTATTGATTAAATCGTCCCACTTTATTTTCAGCCTAAATAACTATCAAAATAAGTCAAACAATATATCCTCGTGATCATTCAAGACAACAATAAAATATAAGAGATACACCTAGGAATAAGGGAGTCTAAGTAAATAATTGGCCCACATGAGTTTGTGATAGTTTGTTAACTTAAAATAACAGTGATCTCGTTTTTAAGCTTGGTTTGGGGAACGTGAAACTTGAGGGTGATAATCATTCATGACATTCCAAAACCCTAAGGTAAGTTTTTGATCTTTTTACTTGTTTTCTTCCTTTAAATATTTTGTCTCTTTAATAAAGGCCAATGTGGATTGATTGTGATGGAAAATGTAAAACTTGCTTTGTAATTAATGCATTGCATGAGGACATTGCAATGGTCAAGTGTAGGGGATTTGATAGGTGTGAAAACACCCATCCTTTAACCACTTAATTATAATAATAACCAAGCCAAAACGTGTATTTTATGTCGTAAATGTCGGAATTATGCATGGTTTGTGTTTTTATTGTGTTTTAGGACCAAAAGATGAAAAGGGAAGAAAACATGGGCTTTCACGGGCTTTTATCGAAGAAAACGAGAAAAGACGAAGTCAAAAGATCAAGAGTGCAAAAAGAACAGAAGTCCAAGGCCTATTCTGAAGATTTATCGAAGAAAAAGTCTAAAGACGGAATTTTAATGAAGTCGAAGAACCAAGTCTAATTAAAGAAAAAGAATTATAAGACGAGTTCAATTTATATCAACAAATCCCGAGACGACGTCGAGAATGACAAAGAATTTAAATCGAGTCGAGAGACAAGAAGAAAGAATGAATAAAGCATCAACATTTTACTCCTCCTATAAATACCCTCCTAATGTGTCATTAGGAGGTGGTTAGTCAATTTAGGGGTTAGTTAGTTTAGATTAGGAGTAGTGTAGTTTTACTTTCTCTCACTAGTTTTCACTTTCTCTCTCTAGATTAATTTGTAGAATCTTTAATCTTTATGTTTTAATTGTTGAATCTTATACTTTTAATCAAGATTTTCAATTAATCATTCTCATTCTTCCTTTCTTTATTATTAATCTTGTGTTGATTTAGATGATCATGTAGTTGCTTAATCTTGATGTTTATTGATTTATTAATCTTGTGTTTATTGATTTTTATAGCTTATAGTGTTTTAGTGCTTATTGTGTTAATTTTCTTATTTTTAATTAAGTGTTTATTAATTAATTTTTATAAAAAGTTGTTTTTAAATATTTTTATTATTTAGTGTTTTTAAAAAGTTTTTAAATTTTGGCTTATTAGCTTTTTCTAAAAATCAATTTGGTTAAGTTTTTAGATAAGTGCTTATTAGTTTATTTTATAAAAAGTTGATTTTTATTATTTAGATTAATTAGTGTTTTTAAAGTTTTTGATTTGTGGTTAAATTAGTTTTTCTTAAAAGTGTTTTAGATTAAGTTTTAGTTAATTGCTTATTTGATTTGTGCTTATTTTTAGCTTATTTCGTGAATTTTTATTGTTACAGTAACTTGTTATTCTGTCTTTCATGTTTCTTCGCAAAAGGGTTTTGAATTCCGAAATTATACCTTTTCTCTGAAAAGTCCAAAATTCCGAAGATTTAGTTTTTCTCTGAATTTCTTAATTTTTTCGAAATTATTCATTTTTCTGAATTTAGTCATTATTCTGAAAAAACAATTATTCCGAACAAGTCATTTTTCTGAAGAAAGTTGAGAAAAAGATTTATTTCGAAGAATCAGTTATTGGGAAAAAAATTTATTGCGAAGAAATTAAATCTCCGAAAAGAATTTATTTCGAAGAAATGTAAACTTTTGAAATCCACTATTCTTATTCCGAAGATTTTTACATGAGTGCTTGGCAGCTTACATCTTATTCCGAAGATTTTGACATGAGTGCTTGGCAGCTTACATCGTTTCGCGCCCAATTGAGGTGCTAGCCTGGCAGCTTCCAGCTGCCTGCCTACTAGCTTGTTTATTTTTTAGTATTATTCTGTAATTGTTTAGTTTAATCTAAAAGTTGTTCCGATTTTATTTCTGAAAGTTACGTATTTTTAGTTGAATTTTTCGTCGATTTTTAGTATTAATATTTTTTCCAAAAGTTTAAGTTTTATCTTTTATTTAGTACCCGCTTTAGGTTTTGCCTCGTTTAGCTTTAAAGTACCATTTTTGTTTTATTTCCTCTTTTTTCATTAAGTAAACTTTATTTTCGAGTCGAGAGTTAATTTCGTCTTTTAGTTTTATTTTTATTAATTGTTTCGTTTTAAATCTACGTTTTATTATTTATATTGTTTTGTTTTTATTAGTTAATTGCTTTTAGCTTATTGTAATTATATTGTGCATTTACCTTTTAAGTAGAATAGATAACCAAACCATTTTATTTTCCACCAAGAACGACTGAGTCGCACTTTTAACCGAAAATCAATTTGAATTGAATCGAGACGAACAAACTTTTATACTTGGCAAAAACCCTAGTTATTACCAGGATTTGACAACTCCCAGAGGTACTCTTCCTATCAAGGAAACATCCAGCATAGTCTGAGTCTGAGTAAGCTTTGAGATCGAAACCTGATCCATTTGGATACCAGAGACCCAATGAGGAAGATCCTTTGAGGTACTTGAAAATTCTTTTGATAGCTACAAGGTGGGATTCCTTGGGGTTATCTTAGTACCTAACACAGAGACATGTGGAGAATCGGATGTTTGGTCTGCTCGTTGTGAGGTACATCAGTGACCCAATCATGCCCCTATATAAGGTCTCGTTGACAGAGACCCCTGGGTCATCAGCACCCAAATTGTTGGGAGGAAGCATGGGGCATTTCATTGATGCACAATCAGACATATCATATTTCTTGAGGAAGTCTCTAACATACTTTTCTTTACAAATGGAAATTCCTTTTGAATTTTGTTTAATTTAAAAACCCAAGAAAAAAGTTAATTCCCCCATCATGCTCATTTATATTTTTTGGTCATAAGTTTGGCAAATTTCTTGCTCAAGGTAATGTTAGTGAACAAAAAATTATATCATCCACATATATCTGTACTATGATGACATCACCCTTGGACCTATAAGTGAACAGGGTTTGGTTAATAGTACCTCTGACAAATTTATTTTCAAGTTGGAATTTGGACAGGGTTTCATACCAGGCTCTAGGCGCTTATTTCAGCCCAAAGAGTGCTTTGTGAAGTCTGTAGACTTGATCATGGTAGTCACTATTCTCAAACCCTGGGGGTTGTTTAACATAAACTTTCTTTGCAAGGTTCCATTGAGAAAATCACTCTTTACATCCATCTGGTATACTATGAAACCCATATAAGCTGCATAGGCTAGAAAGATTCTGATAGCCTCTAAACTGGAAACTGGTGCAAAAGTTTCATCATAATCAATTCCCTCTGATTGATTGTAACCCAGCACCACTAGCCTAGCTTTGTTTTTAACAATCATGCCAGCTTCATCCCTTTTGTTTTTTAGACCCATTTAGTTCCAACCACTTGCTTTCCAGCTGGAGCTTTTACCAGAGTCCACACCTTGTTCCTCTTTATCTGATTCAACTCATCTTGCATAGCCACAACCCATCCTTCATCAAACAGAGTTGCAACAACATTATTGGGTTCATCTTTAGAGAGGAAATCAACGAAAAGGCATTCATTCACTGAGGTTGTTTCCAGAGACCTTAATTTTCCTCTGGTGGTGATTCCTTCAAAGGTTTTACCAAGAATATTCACAAGAAGAATATCTTGGTTTCTACTTCACTTAGATTGAGGAGCAGGAGTCTCTATAAGTTCAGGAGTCACAGTAAGTTCAATGCTTGAAGGCGTTTTATTACATAAGATTTCTTCATCTATGATCTCTTTGTCCATAAGAGAATTGAGTGTGTCATGATCAGCATTTTCCACAACAGGAAGTGGAGTGTGTGATTCAGTTACTAGAGTCTCTAGAGTTAGACCAGAGATTGAGTGGGGATCAAATGCATGAACATAAGGGAAGTCCTTGTGACATTTTTGAGATGATTCCTTGTGGATTGAGAAATCATCCTCTGGGTATGATTTAACTTCATTGAAGTCGATGTCACAAGTGTCTGAGTTGGTGTGAGTGATGACAGCATCAGCTTCATTGAAGGTGACATGGATAGATTCTTCTAGATCTTGCCTGCGGATATTGAACACTCTAGATGCTCTGGAGGTAGGAGAGTATCCAAGAGAGAAGCCATCATCTGACTTTTCATCAAATTTACCCGATGTCTTTGTAGTTGTCAATGAAAACAGGGCAACTAAAGACATGGAAGTAGCTTACATTAGGGGATCTCTTCCTATGCACTTCATAAGCGGTTTTGCCATGTCTCTTCACAATGATGGATTGTGTTACATGTTGTATATATAGCTTCACCCTAAAGTTGCTTTGGAAGTCTTGACTCGCTGAGCATTGTTCTGGCAGTCTCAATGAGGGTTCTGTTCCTTCTTTTAGCGACACCATTTTGTTCAGGGGTGACTGAGTTTGAAAAGTTATGTGAAATTCCCTTTTCATCATAGAAGGCTTCCATTGCATGATTTTTAAATTCAGTGCCATTATCACTTCTGATAGCCTTAACTCTTTAGTCATTGAGGTTCTCTATTTCTTTGATGAAGGACATGATCCTATCAGCTGCTTCAATTTTTCTTTGAAGAAAAAAAATACCTAAGTGAACCTAGAGAATTCATCAACAATGACTAGTGTGTATCTGTTGTGATTCATGGATTGGGGTTTTACTGGTCTAAATAAGTCCATATGAAGAAGATGGATGCACTTATTTATGGATAATGATTGTTTGGTTTTGAACGATGCTCTATGATGCTTCCCTTTTTCGCAAGCTGAGAATGGTCTGTCTTTGGTGAAGGTCAGAGAGGGAAGTCTAGCAACTAAATCATTCTTTGCCAGTTTGTTGATGTTTTTGAAGTTGAGGTGAGAAAGTATCTTATGCCAAAGCTAGTTTCACTATCAGAGGCTTTAGCAAAGAGACTGGTGTTGCTTCCTTTTGGACATGATGTCATGTCAATAACATATGTATCCCTACTTCTTGGTGCAACAAGAACAACACCATCATTTTGATTGAAGATCGCTCCTTAGATCTTGGTGAATAGAACTTTGAAACCAGCATCAGACAGTTGACTGATGCTGATTAAGTTGTGCTTCAATCCATTGACAAACGCGGCCCTTGTGAAGGTGATTCCATTACAATCCACTAAGCCATATCCTTCAGTAGCCCCTAAGGAGTCATCTCCAAATACTACCTTGGGACCAGACTCCCTTTTATATCTATGCAGATATTGTCTAACCCCTGTCATATGTCTGGAACACCCACTATCCAGATACCAAACATATTTCTTCAAGTGTTCCTGCATAGATATAATAAAACCAAGTTAGTTTCGATGATGAACCCACTTTCCAGTGGGTCCATGTTGTCGCTGACCGGCGACATTGGGTCGTATTTGGTTTTTTCTTTCTCCCCCTCTTTGGTTGCAATCTCTGGTTTCATGACGCATACTTCCACAGATGTCACATCTGGGATAGTGTTCACACTCATCAGAGTGATGATCTGATAGGTCCCAACCAAGAGCTAATGAACCACAATTTTGTTGATAATAATTTTCTTATTCCTTCCATCTTATTTCATGGAGTTTAAATACAAGGAATATGACAATCAAAAGGTGTAACCATCCTATGATAAAACTAGGAAGTAATGACACTTAATAACATAATAAATAAATGTGACTACTCAAATTTCATGACTTTATTTTGACTCATCATTACCCTCCTCTAAAGAAGAACCTTGACCTCAAGGTTAACGTCACTTCTTTCCCTTTCTCTTGGTAATCCTTACGTAACCACCATGACCATTGGTTTGCTTCACCCTGGAAATGATATAAAGCTAATGACACCTTTTGTGTTACGAGGTTGCCTTTGTATTTGAAGAATTGATCAACTCTAGTGAACCGTCTTGTAAGATCCTCATCACCATAGTACGTTGGCAACTCAAGTTTCATCAACTTTGAATCAAACATTGACCTCCCTCCTTGTTTGTAGTCACCATCTTTTCTAGAAAGAACGGCATCAGAAAGATTCGTGACAATGTCCTCCAAGTGTTGACACTTATCGACGAACCCGATTTTCATCTCAACAATACCATCTTGAAGTTGTCGCAACGTAGCCTCTAAGTTTTCAATTCCATCAATGTTTGAGACCATAGCTCTGGTACCAATTGATAGGTTCCAACCAAGAGATTTAATTAAAAAGGATAAGTATTCTCTTAGGGTGAGAATGAACCACAATTTTGTTGATAATAATTTTCTTATTCCTTCCATCTTATTTCATGGAGTTTAAATACAAGGAAGATGACAACCAAAAGGTGTAACCATCCTATGATAAAACTAGGAAGTAATGACACTTAATAACATAAGAAATAAATGACTACTCAAATTTCATGACTTTATTTTGACTCATCATGATCATGGAACCCACAGTACTTGTACGAAGGAGAGGGTCTGAGTCTCTGGGGAGTCTCTGGGTCTGCGTTCTGGTCTCCTAGATGACTCGTGAGGAGTTTTGGATCTGATTTTGAGTCTGGCCTTTTGGACAGCAATAATCTCCTCATTTTCTCTTAAGGTGTGTTCAGTAGACTCACATGTGATACATTTGGGTTTCTTTGAACAATTTTCAGACAAATGATTTTTGAACCCATAATGTTTACAAGGTTTGAACATGGCTCTCCCCTTAGAGCTAATACTAGACCTTTCACCATGAGAGCTAACAGATGGACTGTCAGACAAAGGTTTGATTTGTTCTTTCAAACCTTTAACTTCTTCCATAAGGGTAAGAAGAAGTTTCTTGGTGGGTGATAGCTCTTCAGTAGGAGGAATGGGTTTAGTTTCTTTAGGTTCCTTAGCCACAAAAACCTTTTTATGGGTTTTTTCATCAGCTCTGGTAGGGGGTTTGATATGGTTAGGTGTACCAGAGGCTTTGATGGCAGGCTTTGAACCAAGTAAAGAGTTAGAAGGATCAGCTCCAACAAGTTTAGGTAAAGTTGGAAGAGGGCTAGAATCCTCTGACTCCCCTTCAGAATCATTCTCAACCACAGAGGTGGGTGTAAGAGATGGATCATCTGAGGGGACAAACTTTACTTTGGCCACTGTTATATGTTTCTTATACCTTCCCTTTTCCCTTACTGCTTGAACCACATCGGAATGCTTTTAGCGAAAATATCGTGCAGAGTGTATTGACCTTTGTTCTACTTTTCAATGGTCCTTCTAAGTTCAGCATTTTCATCAGACAAAGACTCATTTTCAGATGTGAGTCTACTTACTTCATATTGAAGTTGATTTGCAAGATTGAAAAAAGGTTTTAGATTGGTTATCTCAGATTGACAAAGATTCAAATCAGTTTTAAAATTGGGAAATTTGTTTAACAGATTTTTTCGTTGTTCTTCCACAAAGTGGAGTTCAACCAAGGTGTAGTCAAAGACATGGTCTCTATCTGTACCTTCAAGCATAGTAAGCAATCTCTGTACCTTTTTCATGGTAATATCAACCCATTGTCCAGATCTTGCTTCACTTTTACCAACAGCTGGTTCCTCATCAGCGACATCCATGAAAGCTCTAACAGTGGTAATGGAATCATCCTCATAGGTAAGAGGTTCAGCATCCCAATCAAAAGTTGCAGCGATGAGACCCTTTTCTGTCTTTCTGCCATCCTTTTTCTTAGCTGCTTCATCAGCTTTTCGATTGAGCTTCACTAACTTAGCTTTCAACGCTTTGTATTTGACCTTGTAGTCCTTCTTTCCCTCTGATTCAGAGTGAGAATTTTTCTTGAAGGGAGATGGAGAAAACATCTTCTTGCTATGATCATTTCTGGATGAGGGAAAGCTTGGAGAGGAGGTTCTGTTTGACCAACAATCTTTCTAGAAATGACCAGCTTTTCCACAAGTGTAGCATATCACTTTGTATTTGTCAACTTTGGCAGATCCAACTCTACCAAATCTCTTGTAATATCTTTTTTGATCAGCGAGAAGAGCTCCATCATGGAATTCATCATGTAGCTCATCAAGAAATTCTTGACTGCTTCGAGTTTCTTCTTCTATATCAGAGTCGCTAACCTGAAAAGAATGGTTAGCAAAAAGAGCTTTTGAACCAGAGATATTGGTAGTAAACCTATCGGTCTCTAACTTGTAGATGAAATCAATTAGCCCTTCTTCATAGTTATATCTACCAAACAGTTGGGCCAGAGTATCATTTTTAATGGCATTGTTGGCTCTTAAGGTTTGGTTCAAACTTAGCCATTTCCTAGGTAGACTATTAACAAAAGTAGCATTAATTTCAGATTTTGGCAAGACAACACCATTGTTTCCTAGATCATTAAGCAATATCTTAAGTCTGGTGTAAGTCTGAGCCACAGTTTCACTTTCTAATGCTTTAAAGGCATTAAACTTAAGTCTTAGAGCTTGGACTTTGGTCTCTTTTGTTTCTTTCGGACCTTCACACCCTAGAACTAATTCAGTCCACATCTCTATAGCAGAATTTCATTTGATAATAAACTTCATTATGTTCTTGGGTAGGCAAGAGACTATAATGCTTTTAAGTCTCTTGTCCTGGTTCGCCAGACGTCTATCAGCTGGAGACCACTGTTTAACAGGTTTTTGATGGGTCTTGTAGAAACTAGAAGGGGGGGTTGAATAGTTTCTAGTTTATTTTCAAAACATTTCGGCTCAATCTACTGCCTGCGGTTCCTTATCTCTGCCCGCGGTTCCTTATTGATAAGGAACCGCCGGTCCAATAACGAACCGCCGACAGTGGACGTAGCAACATTGTTAATTTGAAACCTTAACAATCCTTTGTATCAAATTCCTTATCAATCTTGACTAGATGTGAGATGTGTTTGATTGAGAGATAAATACTACAAGTAAGAAAACACACAAGCACATCAAATCAAGAGTACATCAAGCAATAGTCTAAACACTAAGCACACACGTACTAAGCACAAGCTTTTCCGCAACTAGGATGTTTAGACTAAGTGATGTACACTTGACCATAATCTAAACATGAAGCACACACGTACTTAGCCATAGCTTTTCTGCAACTTAGATGTTTAGATTATGTGATACACACAAAGACACACACCACAAGTATGCAATTATAAATACATCTACAAAGGTAAAGACATAAATTTAAATGAAAGTACCGACACGATGATTTATAGTGGTTCGGTCACGAAGCTCCTCTTCGCCCTACTCCACTCCTCGAGTACACCTTACTCGAGAGTTACTTCACTAGTCAACAAACTCCTTAAGGTGGAGAAACCATACACAACGTCGCTTATCCAATTTCCGACTCTAAGCTAAAAATCGAGTCCTAATCTTAGGTAGGACCAATCTACACAACGTCGCCCACTTCACCATTTAATGACACAAGGCTAGATGTCGAGTTCTAATCGAAAGTTAGAACCAATCTTCACGACTCTTCACTTTGAAGCTAAGTGAGAACTTCGCACAACACAACTACTAATCACTTTAAAGCTAAGTGAGAACTCACAAGACACAACCACATCACTTTAGAGTTTAGTGAGAACTACCTAGACACAACCACATCACTTTAGAGTTTAGTGAGAACTACCAAGACATAACCTAATCTACCCACTAGTTATGTTTTATGGCCCAACATAACAAATCTTGTGTTTTATGGTCTAAACACATAAACCATATAGATCTAAGCACACAACACTTAGATCTATAACTCTAACACTATATCCAAGTACTAACAAGACTTGGATCTACACAACTAACACCTAATCCAAGGATACCCATCACTTGTATATTCTACCCTTACAAACACATCCAAGTGTACCCACAACTTGGATCTTCTACATATACATAGTAGGAAGACAATAATCATGACTTGATCTAGAGAGATCTTCATCATGTTATGACTCTAGACACTAACACTTCACAAGGGTGAAAGTGTTCTTCTCATTGCTCTTGATGAGGCAAATGAGGAATGGGATATTGGAAGGTTTTTGTGTGTTTTTTGTGCAAGTAAAATGGAAGAGAATAGTCTTCTATTTATAGCCAACTCTTGCCTTGGAGAGCACCTTTTTACCCAATGGATAAAAGAGTGGACTACCCATTGGATAAAAGAGTGGACTACCCATTGGATAAAAGGATGCACCTTATATTCTTGGAGCCCAAATTCAAAATTTGAATTTTGAATTTATTAGTTTCCCTCCATCTTCTAGAAGCTTCCAGAAATCTTGAGTAAGCCTAAACCGGCTTGACTGCCCGCGGTTCCATATCTTCCTGCGGTTCGATATCACTAAGGAACCGCGTGTTCTATAAGAGAACCGCGCGTCCTTCTTGTCTTTCATGACGAATGTAATCTTCAAGGTGTCAAGAGAAGTATACATAAGTATGCTTGAGTGATTACGAGTACCTTACACATTTTACATTATGTATTGCGAGTTATACGTTTGTCATCACCAAAACATGAAGGGATCATATTGATTAAACATCGTAATGTTTGCACTAACAATCTCCCCCTTTTTTATGATGACAAACAAGTAAACCGTAACGCATAGTAAAATATGAAACGTACTCGTTTACACTTCCTTCTCCCCCTTTTGTCGAATCAAAAAGGTAGTCGTCATTTGAGGAAGAGTAGAATCCATATCATTTGAGGAAGATCACGCATCCAAAGGTAGTCGTCGTTTGTAGAAGAGAAGAATCAACTTTGAGATAGCTTGCATCCAAAAGATATTCGGTTGAGAGGCGAGAATCCGAACCGTAGTCCCATCATCCAAAGATATTGAGCTTGCGTCATCCTAGTGAAGTCTTCAATCACCATAGGTTAACCACCTCCATGTCTTCGAGATCCCATAATTCATTACTTGCAAGATGTTCAATGAATGCAATTTAAGTGAGTGAACGATCGCAAATGTAATGAGTTGAACTCTTGAAAATGCTCCCCCTTGATATGAGCTCCCCCTTGCTTGAGGCACCAACAAAGCAAGAATAGTGACGACCTACAAAAATGGGTTAGAAGTGTCCTACAAAACAAGGTTAGTAGACAAGAGCATATATAAAAAGAGATGTCACCTAAACGGGGATGATAAACAAGTCGTTTGCACAAACAATGACAAGCAAATAAGTGTGCATGCGATGCTATCAATCCAAAAACAAATCAAAGGAGAGGATCTTGACAAGATCAATTAACAATTGTTGGAATCACCCAATTGTAATGATAATATGTCAAAGGGTAAAAAGCTTAGAATTTTTGGAATCACCCAAGAAAATTCAAGATTTAACCCTCAACTCTCAAAAAACAAGGAGAGGATTTTGAGGAAATCAATTCAAAATTGTTGGAGTAGAGGTAGAAAAGAAACATCCAAGAATTTGAAGATATCATCTCAAGGGGTTAAAAACTTAGAATTGATGGAATCACCCATACCAATTGTAAATTTTAAGCGCAATCAACTCTCAAAAAGAGGGACAAAAATATCTCAACCTAGAGACAATTTTTTTTACCAAAAAAAAACAAAAGCGGATAAATCGACGCTTTAAGAAAAAATCGGGATATAGGACATTATAGGCAAAGATGCGTATGAATGTCGAAACCAAATGGTGTTTAGCATACGATAAACTACATGCTCAAAGTTTCGTAGCTCTTCTCAATCATTATGGATGTTCAAAGAACAATTACATGATGAGGAAAGGGTAAGGCTCGACTCAACTTAGTTTAGAAAGACTAGAAGAAAGAGACTCGACTTAGAAGAGCATGATTAAAATGAATTGAGAGAGACTCAACAAAGAAGTTAAGGATAACTTCACAAAATGATTCATGAATACTATACCTTAGAAGGTGATAGTGAAATCTCGAAAGAAAATGAGAGAAGAAACTCAAAAGAAGCTCAAGAAGACATGAAGAGTTAGTACAAAATCTAACACATAATCAAGTAAGCACATAGGATAATTCATGCAATGCCTAATGAAGTCTACAATAAACCAATGTAGAGAAGGTCCGCAATTAACACATATGGCATGCAAGAAACATGATTACTTAAAAAGAGAAGACTAAGTAAAACATGTTAGCACGTATCATATAAGGACATGCATGAGTTAGACACATCTAAGAGATATTATATCGGAATTGCTTGACAAAGACAAAAACTTTATAATAAGCATGCATTCATTAACTAATCAATTAAGCATATAGCATACGGATAATCAAGAAGATATATAAGCAAGTAGCATACAAGCAAGTCATCTATCTAGATATCACAAATCAAGCTACATGAAATGTAAATCTCCAAGAAGATTCCTAATTCTTATTAGTTTAAGAAAAGGACTCAAAATAAGAGAAAAGAAAGAAACATAATAACCACAAGATCCAAGACTCAAAGAAAAATCATGTTGAAAAACATGAAAGGAAATACAAGAGAATAAAGATCATACAAAGATGTATATAAAAAAAACAAGCCTAAAACTTAAGCATAATTTTAATCTTAGTTACACTAGAATCCTAAGATTTGCTTAAATTAGATGTCTTATCAATAAGCAAACTACGTGCTTAAATGAAAGACAAGGGTGGTGGCGAAATTTGGTGGGGTGAAAGGTGAAGTCACCAAGGGTTCAACAAAGTCATTCACAATGGGAATGCTTTGGATGGGTTGAGGTTGGGTAGTCACATCCAAGAGAGTACTTGGAGGGAGGGGTGAGGTTAGCTCATTCATTCTAGATTGGAATGAAGAGGAGGTAGAACCATGATAATGGTTGGTACCATGGGTTGAGGTAGTCTTGCATGGAGCAAGAGGTGGTGAGGGTGATGAAGAGATGAGAATTGGAACAATCTTATTCTTGGGTGTGTGAAAGGGTGAAGAGTTAAGTTTGGGAAACTTAATCTTAATTTTGAGGTGCCTCTTTGAAGAGGAGGTTTTGGATGAATTGGAGGTTCTTGTAGAAACCATGATAGTAATGGGTGGTTTAAGGGGTAAGGATGAATGGTTTGAGGTGTGAAGAACATGGCTAACAAGGTGGGTTTAAAAAGGGAAAGCCCAAGATATTTTGAGAGTGATCAAAGGTTTGAAACAAAGATTCCAAAGGGTGTTGGAAAATTTGGGAAGTTTCAGAAAACCCGAATTTGAGAGCTTCTGCCCGCGGTTCTTTATCTCCATCGGCGGTTCCATATTGATATGGAGCCGTGGTTTATTTAAAGAACCGCCTACAGAGGCTTGGTTTAGGTGGTGAATGGGGGATTTTCCAATTCAGCAAATCCTAATGTTCTAGTCTAACTTATCTTAAAGTCATGCTTAAGAGCAATAAAAACTAGAACACATACAAAGGAAAAACATATAGGTTCAATTAGCACGTAGGAAGAAGGTTAAGAGAAACCTAATGGCTACAAAAGAAAAAGAATCTTAATGACATACAACGTTCATCCAAGTAAACTATCATTAGTCATATATAGGAAGAGCCATTTAGCCAATTTAGAGAATGAGTATGAGACTATCACTAGAGGTGCTCAATTAAGGCTAAACACGACCATCTTTACGAGTTATACACCAACTCAACTTCCCACATGGAAGTAATTCAACCGTTAGGTCAAATTAAGATCCTAGCGCATAAATTCTCTAGTAGTCATTCTCAAGTTAGACAAAATGTAATTCCAACATTTGCCTAATAAAGTTTAGCAAGGATGAAACTTACATGGTGACACAATGCATGACCTAATGAGGGTTAAGAATGCACCATTGCATATCTTGTCAAACAAGTCTAGTTAAGGTTATTTACCTTAATAGAACTTGAGGCCAATAACTTTGAAGTGTATAAACAAAGTTTACACAAACCAAAGGAACACTCTTGATTGGTCTTTCGGAAATGACACATTTATAAATTGCATAGCAATGTAAATTACTTGAGTATTTCGGATGAAACATCCAAGTTATCAAACCGACTCTATTGTGCATTATAAGTAATTATTAAACAAAATATGTCTAACAATTTGAACAAGTAGATTCAATATATCATCATCAACACAAGTGTGAGTTATGATCCGATGTATATTATTAATAAACCACATTCATGTCTACACTAAAAAACATGTCAATTAGATTCGATAATGATACCAATCATAGTTTGAATAATGCATTGATATTTAATCGAAATCTTTCTTGATTCCCACAAACACTCTTTTAAGAGAAAATAGCTAAGATTTTCAAAGGGTGTTTCATGTTTTATAGTGAGACATTTATCTACTTGAACTAATAACACAATGATCGAGTAAGACGACCCAAATCAATAGATTTGACAAGCTCCCAAAGCTTTCAAACCTAAAAGTGTTAAAGAACATGTCGAGGTGTACAAGATGTTTATGTAACATTTGTAAACCAAGAGATGTTAATCCTATATGCAATGCACACATAATGTTGCAACTAAAATGCATGAAATCTAGCATACACCCTAATTAGGAAAAACTAGATACTAACAAATACCAAGCAAGGCACAAGAGACTAGACATGTAAGCAATACTACTACAAATAGCAAAGAACACTTAATAATGTCTACATATAATAATAACACACAAGTAAACACACACAAACAATTAGCTTAACGCATAAAAGCATTCGTCCATGTTTTGAGTGTTAGATACAAGAAAGTATTCATAGCTTGATTTTATTTTAAAATAGTCTTTGACCCATTTAAAATTTATTTAAGTTTAACACTTTGTAAATATATCAATTTTCAAAGATATATCACCAAGAGATGTCCAACTTAATAGAAAAGAGTAAAACACAAGTTTTACGACAAACCGACGCTCAATACTTTGGACAAAGTATGGAACTTAGAAACCATCCAAATTTTAAAGTTTGAATAAAGGTTTGGAAGCATTTTTAATTGAAATAAAATTCAATTACGCTCAATACTTTGGTGGCACGACTTCTACGGACTTACGGTTGATTTTATATGATTTTTCAAAGTTTTCAAAAATCTGAGTCAGACTGACTGCGGTTCCTTATTGATAAGGATCCGCGGGGAACAATAAAGAACCGCGGTCAGAGAACAAAAAATGATTTTTTGGCCAAAATCATTTGGTAACTTTTTGGAAGGACTTAGAACTCTAAAAAACCATTTTAGACACATAGAACTCGTATTTTAGAGTTAATTATGACACAAAAGATTTTTATACTTCCAAACATGAAAAGATTTAATTCAAGCTATTATACAAAGTTTATTTAACACCAAAACTTGTATGAATAAAACAACAAAACACATTTCATAAGTAATCACTCTTTATGAACAATTTGATACAAAGATCGTCTCTATTTTTAAAAACCGTTTTCATTTTTAAAAACCATTTGTTTTGAAAAAGAGAGCAAAGATCGATCCAAGCTTTAAAGTACAATATACTTTAAAGATCTTGAGTAACCTCGCTCTGATACCAATTGTAGAAACTAGAAGGGGGGGGGGGGGGTTGAATAGTTTCTAGTTTATTTTCAAAACATTTCGGCTCAATCTACTGCCTGCGGTTCCTTATCTCTGCCGGCGGTTCCTTATTGATAAGGAACCGCCGGTCCAATAACGAACCGCTGACAGTGGACGTAGCAACATTGTTAATTTGAAACCTTAACAATCCTTTGTATCAAATTCCTTATCAATCTTGACTAGATGTAAGATGTGATTGATTGAGAGATAAATACTACAAGTAAGAAAACACACAAGCACATCAAATCAAGAGTACATCAAGCAATAGTCTAAACACTAAGCACACACGTACTAAGCACAAGATTTTCCGCAACTAGGATGTTTAGACTAAGTGATGTACACTTGACCATAATCTAAACATGAAGCACACACGTACTTAGCCATAGCTTTTCCGCAACTTAGATGTTTAGATTATGTGATGCACACAAAGACACACAACACAAGTATGCAATTATAAATACATCTATAAAGGTAAAGACATAAATGTAAATGAAAGTACCGACACGATGATTTATAGTGGTTCGGTCACGAAGCTCCTCTTCGCCCTACTCCACTCCTCGAGTACACCTTACTCGAGAGTTACTTCACTAGTCAACAAACTCCTTAAGGTGGAGAAACCATACACAATGTCGCGTATCCAATTTCCGACTCTAAGCTAAAAATCGAGTCCTAATATTAGGTAGGACCAATCTACACAACGTCGCCCACTTCACCATTTTACGACACAAGGCTAGATGTCGAGTTCTAATCGAAAGCTAGAACCAATCTTCATGACTCTTCACTTTGAAGCTAAGTGAGAACTTCGCACAACACAACTACTAATCACTTTAAAGCTAAGTGAGAACTCACAAGACACAACCACATCACTTTAGAGTTTAGTGAGAACTACCTAGACACAACCACATCACTTTAGAGTTTAGTGAGAACTACCAAGACATAACCTAATCTACCCACTAGTTATGTTTTATGGCCCAACATAACAAACCTTGTGTTTTATGGTCTAAACACATAAACCATATAGATCTAAGGACACAACACTTAGATCTATAACTCTAACACTATATCCAAGTACTAACAAGACTTGGATCTACACAACTAACACCTAATCCAAGGATACCCATCACTTGGATATTCTACCCTTACAAACACATCCAAGTGTACCTACAACTTGGATCTTCTACATATACATAGTAGGAAGACAATAATCATGACTTGATCTAGAGAGATCTTCATCATGTTATGACTCTAGACACTAACACTTCACAAGGGTGAAAGTGTTCTTCTCATTGATCTTGATGAGGCAAATGAGGAATGGGATATTGGAAGGTTTTTGTGTGTTTTTTGTGCAAGTAAAATGGAAGAGAATAGTCTTCTATTTATAGCCAACTCTTGCCTTGGAGAGCACCTTTTTACCCAATGGATAAAAGAGTGGACTACCCATTGGATAAAAGAGTAGACTACCCATTGGATAAAAGGATGCACCTTATATTCTTGGAGCCCAAATTCAAAATTTGAATTTTGAATTTATTAGTTTCCCTCCATCTTCTAGAAGCTTCCAGAAATCTTGAGTAAGCCTAAACCGGCTTGACTGCCCGCGGTTCCATATCTTCCCGCGGTTCGATATCACTAAGGAACTGCGTGTTCTATAAGAGAACCGCGCGTCCTTCTTGTCTTTCATGACGAATGTAATCTTCAAGGTGTCAATAGAAGTATACATAAGTATGATTGAGTGATTACGAGTACCTTACACATTTTACATTATGTATTGCGAGTTATACGTTTGTCATCACCAAAACATGAAGGGATCATCTTGATTAAACATCATAATGTTTGCACTAACAGGTCTCTCAGGAGTAGAAGAAACAGCCATGGGCACATAGGGTCCATCTTCTAGAATCTCTATAAGTAAAGGTTCTAGGCCATCTAGGTATATGAGTAATTCACTTTTCCAGCTGTAAAAATCCTCTTTGTCAAAGGCAGGGACATTAGACACATGTGACCCTCGTCTACTATCAAGAAGTTGAGGGAGGTTATCATCATTAGTACTCACACTCACAGCAGGCGTGGGTGTGGTAGTAGTGATCTTTGAGTATTGTCATCTCAGAGATCCTTAAACACTAGTACATTCCTTCTACATCCCAGCTTGTCCATAACTACTGGTAAGTATAACTTCAGATAATCTTTGACTTCTATGACGTTGTCTTTGACTTGAATGTTCCCGGTGCGCCAGCTGAGGCTTTGCCTTCAGCTAGTCAGGTCTTTGTCGCTGGTCTTCAAAGCGACTCGTAACACTTAGTCTAATTTAAACAAATCTAGACTGGGCCATAGTTAAAACTCTCATTGGCCCAACAGAAGTTTAGTCGGATTGGTTTGATTAAGTTCTTGTTGTGTTCCTTGATTAGTGACTTCAGGGCTGAAATGTGTTATTCGATCTGTTCTTTTACGGATTGGAGAGGTGTTGTTTCAGTTACAAGGATAACATGACCTGTGATTCTTAGTAAGTGGTAGATAGAATGCTAGGTCAGTTCGTGTATGGGTCTAAACAACATAATTGGTGCAGGTCTGAACGGTCCAAGATACGTCCGAATAACAAAGCCGAGAATCCATAACAAGGCCTAGGAACAAGCACCCAAGATTTCACGAAGGTTGTCTCCCATGAGACCTACAACCTTCCGACCAAAGCCCATTGGGCCTACCGGCCTTTTAGGAAACCAGAACAGTATAATATCTCTTCATTATTCAATCAATTCATTCGTGCTCCATTGAGAGAAGCACTCTTTGTCGGCTTAGCTCTGAGATTGTAAATCGAAGAGGTAGTCGGTTCCTGCCAGGCACTTAGCTGCAGTAGCCGTACATGTGCTACTCCCCGAGCAGCACTCTTCCTTTTATGTTCTGTTTCTCCCCGGGGAGCAACAGACCAAGCTTTCAGATTACTAAAATAGCTGGCTATCAACTATAACAATTCATAATAACATAACCAACTTTCAGAATTGCATATGTGATCAATGAACCTTTCTTTTGTGTGCTTGCAGGCGCGTCTACCGCCCAAGTCCAAGTTGGTCGGTAGAATAGTCTCACCCCCCTCTTACGGTGGGGTTCGACGGTTTTAGTTGCCTCCCTGCTAAAAACAAAAGAGATCGCACTTTCAGTGCTTGCCAGAATTGCGTAAGTGATCAGTGAAATCCGTCTAACTAGGTAGCTCAGCCAAAACGCCATGCGGTGTCTTCCGAACTGCAAGTCCGGACGGAACAAGAAGGCACTGAATGAACAAATCATCAGGAGTCTGAACGAGTGGGGGAGCTGGTTGAGGTAGCTTATTTCATATTACTCCCTCGGTCCCATATTAAATGTCCACATTTGAATTTTCGAGTTTTTTTTCATCTTTGTCCATAAATATTTTTTTTTGTAATATAATCTTTGATGTAAAGTATATGAATGGATTGTGTTTTAAATGTATTTTTCAATGATATAAATTTTATCAAGTATTATATAACACGAAAAAAGTTATTGACGGTCAAAGATGAAAAAGAAAGACTTCAAAAGTCAAATATGGACATTTAATATGGGACGGAGGTATTATTAGATACCACTATTATACTATATCTTTATCCTGCCTTTCGGCCTATAATAATTTAATTACTCTCACACTAGAGCTTGTTCTGGGTTCTAACACCCGGACGAGTCTAACATGTTTACTTTAGTTTCAGGATATCCGAAGGACAAGCCCAACTGAAGCCCGAAGGATCACTCTATTCGGACCACTACAAGAGATTTCCTAAAAAATAAGCAACCTAACAAAAACCCTAAACCTAATGGACCACACGCCTACAATCAAGCTTGGACGAATACCTATCATCTAATATATTAGATTGTTAGATTAGGCCGAACTCGATTGTGGGTTTCGGTCCATTAGGTCTAGATTGCTTATTATTAAAGTTATGTATTTAGTATAAATACAAATATTGTGTTATGTAATTGTTGGAAATACGTTTTACGTATTAGAAAGGATCGGTCACTCCAACAATAGTCCATGTTATAGCTCGTAGTTTAGTTATTTACTTTTATCAAACAAAGCCCAAAACCGAGCCCATGGATTGTATGGGCCGGCGGCCTATTGTAAACCCAAGCCCATCACATGGGATTGGATATATAAACCCTCTCCTTAGATGGAGAGGGGTGTGGTTTTTCATTATTTTACACATAGTTCCTTTTAACTTTCTCTCTCTAAAGTGTGAAATCCACCATCTCTCTATCTCTTTCTCTCTCTAAAACATAAGCATAGATTTACAAATCTACAAATGGTATCAAGAGCTTGGGATGAAATATAGGTTTGTTTTTGTGTTCTAAACATTTCGTAGATTGTTGGTTTGTTTTTAGCCGAATCTTCAAAAAAAAAATTTTGGTGTTGGATCGAAGCTTAAAGTAGTGTAACATAGGGATTCGTGTTAAACTGTTCTTGGTATCTTGGTTTTCGTTAAAACATCATCGTTCTTGGATCAAAAGTGAAAAAAAGGTTGTGTTCTTCATCCCGAAATTCTAGCAGAAACATCCATCGGAAAGTACAAGTTGTACGTGGGCTTCCATCGCAATAACCTTACCATCGGAAAGGGTTTGGTTCTACATTGCGATAGTTGGATTTTATTACTTATTCCGATCTGGCATTCCGATCGTACTTTGCGATCTGGGATTCCGACGGGTATAAGGAAGTATTTTAAGTCGTTACTCTGCTTGAATTTTGTCAGCTACTTTGCGATCTGAGCATTGCGATCTGAGTATTCCGATAGATTTTGCGATCTGAGTATTTCGACAGGCCTTGTGATCTGAACATTTCGACAGCATTGCATTTCGATCTAGGCATTCCGATACCACCATCATTCCGACCAAGTTACATTACGATCTGGACTTTGCGATCTGAACATTTCGACAACATTGCTTTGCGATCTAGACATTCCGACAATCCAAAAATTATTCCATAAAAAATTTCGAACAATCGTGTGTAATTTTGTCTTGGAATTTTTGGTTTATCGAGAACATATTTTAGGGGATTTTAACATTGTTTCTCAGTTTTAACTCACAACAACACAAAAATACTTAACCGTATTTCATTGTTCGATCAACTTTGTAAATCTTAACTTATTGAAATGGAGTACACATCTCTTACGGATAAGTCCATCCTCTCGGGTATGGATAACCGTCCACCAATGTTGGTGAAGACTATGTATGAGGAATGGGCTTCCCGAATGGAACTTTATATGTTGAACAAGGAGAATGGACATCTAATTTGGGCATCAGTGCTCAATGGACCATTAGATTATGGTACTGTGACGGAAGGTATGACCACTCGTCCTCGCACAACGGGTGAGTTGACTGGAGATATGAAGATTCAAGATAAATGTGATAAGTATGCTACAAACATCATTCTCCAAGCCCTTCCTCCAGATGTCTACAAACTCGTCAGCAAACATAAAGTTGCCAAAGAGTTATGGGATAGAATTCGTGTTCTCATGCAAGGCACCTCGTTAACTAAACAAGAACGAGAGTGTAAGCTTTATGATACTTTTGATAAGTTTGCCTATGTGCCAGGGGAGACTCTCAATGACTACTATCTGAGATTTACCCTATTGTTGAATGAGCTAAATATCTATGGCATGGCAATTCCTACCTTTCAATTGAACACCAAGTATTTGAACACTCTTCCTCCAGAATGGAAAAAATACGTGACGGATGTTAAATTGGCTAAGGACTTGCATAACACCAATGTGGATCAACTTCAAGCTTTTCTTCAACAACACGAATGCCATGTGATCGAGGCTCGGTTGTCTACACCTCAAGTTCATGATCCACTTGCAATGTATGCTTCTCAACAAAACATGGCTTATACTTATCAACAACCATCATACTTGCAGCAGCCACCACCACACATCTATCAGCAACCACAGCAACCATCTTATCAACCACCAATGATGCCACAGCAAGAATATCAACAAAGTGTTCATCAACAATATTTTCAACAACAACCACCATATCAAACATCACCATCACAAGCCAACACTTCTCCATTGGGCTATACTCCTCAGCAAGGATATTTTCCAATAGAAGCACAATCAGCACAAGCTTTCTACTCTAATGAACTTCCACCAATCCAAGCACCGGTCTTTACTCCAAATGATACGCCAGCTGATGTTCTAAACCATCTCACCGCCTACTTGTCAAAACTTGTTGCAACTAGAGGATTTCCACCAACAAACAATCAGCTCCGCACCTCATCAAATCCTCGACAACAAGCCACTGTTCAAGATGGTCAAGTGACGGTGCAACCTATTCAGGGAAGGCAAAATTCATATGGACCTCCTACAAGGACTGGGAACAATCAAGCTGTGAATTCTCAAGCTAGTGGAAATGGGAGTCCTATTGGTCCTAAAAAGGTTGTGACTTGCTACAATTGCCGAGGACAAGGTCATATTGCTAGGGAATGCACACAGCCGAAAAGGAGAAGGGATGATGCATGGTTTCGTGAGAAGATGTATTTGGTTGATGCTCAGTCTAAGGGGAAGATTTTGGATTCAGAGGAGTTGGCATTTCTGGCAGACCCAGGGGCAGCAGATACTGAAGGCGTTGTTTCCACTTCTAATGCAGCTTATCAAGCGGACGATCTTGATGCATACGATTCGGATTGTGATGACATTCACTCTGCCCAAGCTGCTCTCGTTGCTAATCTCTCTCACTACGGTTCTGATGTCATCAGTGAGGTACCAACCACATCTAATAATATTGATGATAACCAACAACAAGTTGGGCATGAAAATGACAACCTCGAACAGCATTCGGGAACTAGTAACTCAAATGATGTGGTACCCAATCCTACACATTTGAGTGAACCTCAACCAAATGCTACGACGGGTATGGAATCTTATGCTCAACATGATTTGGTCATGGTGCCTAAACATATTATTGATCAAATGCATATGGCCCTCAGACAATCCGTAGATACGAATTCCACCCTAACTGTTGAGCTTGTGTTGCATAAAGAAAAGATCAAAACTTTTGAAATGGTCCCTCAAGAAGAGAAAATAACATGTTCTGAATTTGACCAATTTCGTTTTGAAAAGATTGAACACTTGAAAGAAATAGAATCATTAAAAGCTAATCTTTCCAATGAATTAAAAGAAAAAGAGTCGGTTGTCAATGATTTTCAGAAACTTAAAATGGATTTCGAAACTCTCGAGTCTAAAAAGGTTGAATCGGAAATTAATGCTACCAAACTTCTTAAATTCAAAGAACAACAGCTTTTAAAACAATACGCTTCCACAAAAAAGGTTCATCTTTTAACTAAATCATTTAAAGAATTTGAACTTAAGCGTCTTCAAGATTTACCACCTAATCCCGGTTATGCAAAACAAGCTCAGGAATATATTCCCGGCCTTTATGATATGACCATAATTGGCAAATCGAAAGAAGCACCTTTTGTTCGTAGTACTGACGAGACACAATCACTTGGGGATGAAACTCATTCTAAAATGCTTTCAAAATTCCATACAATTGATTATGATCAACATAACAAAGATCAAGTTTCGAAAAAGACACGCATTCGCTTACAAAAGGAATTAGCAGAATTAACAGTTCTTGTGCCCCAAAGTTTGTCAAATGAAAACCTTCCTAGTACGTCTCCTACACTCGTCAAAAAGGATTTAACGAAGTTAATTCCACCGGTAAGTAAGGCGTCCGTTAACTTAAATACGGTTCACCAACACTTAGCTGATTTTGACAAGGTCATTTTGGAACGTACGACGGCCACGGCCATAACGGAAGGTGAATGGAACTTTGAGCACACTAGAGCTGCGTTTCGAGATGAAATTGTTCCGTTTGTAAACAATGTTAAAGCTTGTCTTCATAATATTGATCAAGATTTGTTTTTGGAAATAGAAGAAATTAGACGTGTTTTCAATGAAATGGAAGATGCTTATGAAAACAGTTTACTTGAAATAGAACGAGTTTCACGCCATAATGATCTACTTCTGAATCAAGTGATGTCTCATGATATAGTTACTGTCTGTGTGAATACAAGTGTTGATAATGATTCTATTGTGCATAATGTTGAATCTGTGGATATTGTGGTAGATAGTACTTGTCACAAATCTGACGCTGAATTTTTAAAGCTTCAAGATTCATATTCTTTGCTTTCAAAACGTTTTGATGAGATTCAAACACATTGTATTTCGCTTGAATGCAAGCAACAATTTATTCAAGAAATCTTTGAAACGTCATTCGAAGGTGTTAATATCGATGATGCAAATTTTGAAAAGAATTTTCGATTGAATTTACAATCAAAACAGCGTCAGCCAAGTGACAAAGTTGCTAACTCATTGCCGATAGAAATAGAGAAATCTAAGGAGCTTAACTGTGTGAACGTACTTGAGGCCGCTGAGAATTTTAGACTTGATCTAGATAATCAAGTTTCCAAGATTTTGTCCAAAGTTGATAACTTAAAACAGAAAAATACACGACTCTTCGATTCAGTACAGCCAGCATGTGCTCATACCACTTCACAGAATCAATCATTGATTGAACAATTGAATCAAAAGTCGGTAGAAATATCTGATTTGAGGGAACAAATTTGTGATAAGAACCTGGTCTTGGCTGAGTTAAAGGAAACACTTCGTACTCTCAAAGGTAAGAATGTTGTGGATAACGTAGCCACTATCTCAGCATCGTCCTCTAGTGCAATCAAAAGAACCCTTATTGCCGTCACACCACTTAACAAGGGCCCTAGGACTAAACCATCTCAAACTTTGGTCACTAAAGATAAGGCGGAATCAAAACCAGCTTCTAATATTCCCGTGTTGCCTTCTACAGGAGTAAGCACCACTACTAAGGCTCAAAGATCTAAGCTTAAGACAAACAAGAAGAATGATAGGATCTTGCCCCAATCTAGTAGTCAAGTGAAGAAGAAAGTAGAAGCCCATCCTAGGAATGTTATTTCTGTTTTGAATAAAAAGAATCATGTAGCTAAACCTAAAGGCTCTGCGGTTGTGCAGCGTTCTAAGCCTACTTTGAATTCTAATTTGAAATGTTGGAATTGCAATGAATGTATGTTTTCTAGTCGTCATGATTCTTGCCTTATTGACCATGTGAATGAGATGTATGCCCGGAAACATGGATTAGAATAGAAACCGACTGGGAAAGTGTTAACCCAAGTTGGCTGGATGTGGCGCCCCACTGGTAGAACTTTCACTATAGTAGGAAATACGTGCCCTTTGACTAGTATCACTCCCACTGAAGTGAAGAAAGCGTGCCCTTTAACTAGGAGTACCAAGGCTACCAAAACACAAGCGTGTCCTTTAACTAGGAACACCGACACTACTGTAGGAACCAAGTGTCCTTTAAATAGGTCTACTCCCACTGTAGTGCCCGCGAATAATCCAAAACCTAAGAAAGTTGGAACTGTAAAACCTGTTAGTGCTAAAACTAACATTAGAAAACGTAGGAAATCTAAGGGTCTCATAAATGTTAGCAATTCTGATAATCCTATATCTGTATCTGCTAACACTCCGGAACCAATAGTTTCCAATGCATTGTCTACTGTTGCTATTGAAAACAGGTGGTCCAAATTGTTCTCTGGTATTTGGACTCTGGTTGCTCCAAGCATATGACCGGAGATCGCTCTCAGCTCAGAAATTTCGTCAGCAAGTTTCTTGGTACGGTTCGATTTGGGAATGATCATATTGCAAAGATAATGGGTTATGGTGAATATCATATTGGGAATGTTATAATTTCGAGAGTGTATTACGTGGAAGGTCTCGGTCATAACTTATTTTCTGTGGGACAATTTTGTGATGCAAACCTAGAAGTTGCTTTTCGAGAGCATACCTGCTTCATTCGTAATTTGGAAGGGGTTGATTTATTGAAAGGTACTCGAGGGAATAATTTGTATACTTTGTCTCTACAAGACATGATGGCCGCTTCTCCCGTATGTCTTCTCTACAAAGCATCGAAGACTAAGTCATGGTTATGGCATCGACGGTTATCTCATCTTAACTTTGATGCTATTAATCACTTGGCGAAAAACGAACTTGTTCGTGGTCTTCCTAAACTATCATTTCACAAGGATCATTTGTGTTCCGCGTGTACAATGGGGAAAAGCACTAAGAAGTCATACAAACCCAAGACTGAAGACACCAACCAAGAGAAACTTTATCTATTGCATATGGATCTTTGTGGGCCAATGCGCGTTGAAAGTCTTAGTGGCAAAAAGTACATCCTCGTCATTGTCGATGATTACTCTCGGTTTACATGGGTGAAATTTTTGAAAGCAAAAAATGAGGCACCTAAATTCATCATCGGATTTCTCAAGATGATTCAAGTGCGTCTCAACACTACTGTCCGACGCATTCGTACAGACAATGGAACCGAATTTGTGAATCAATCTTGCGTGATTATTATGAAGAAGTTGGCATATCTTATGAAACATCCGTTGCACGCACTCCACAACAAAACGGTGTCGTTGAAAGGCGAAATCGCACACTTATGGAAGCTGCTCGAACGATGTTAATTTACGCAAAGGCTCCATTGTTTTTATGGGCAGAAGCAGTATCAACAGCAGTGTACACCCAAAACCGGTCACTAATTCGTAAATGCCATGGTAAAACATCGTATGAGCTTCTCCATGGAAAAATACCAGATTTATCCTATCTTCATGTATTTGGTTCTCTTTGCTATCCAAATAATGATGGTGACAATTTGGGAAAACTTCAACCAAAGGCTGATATTGGTATTTTCATTGGTTACGCACCTGCAAAGAAGGCATTCCGAATCTACAACCGTAACTCTCGCAAAATCCTTGAAACTATGAATGTTGATTTTGATGAGCTGACAGTAATGGCTTCTGAGCAAAGCAGCTCTGAACCCGCACTTCATGAAATGGGACCCAGTAATATTAGTTCTGGTCTTGTCCCAAACAACCCTACTTCATCATTTATACCACCTACTAGGAATGAATGGGATACGTTGTTTCAACCGTTCTTTGATGAATTCTTTACTCCTCCAACTATTGTTGCTCCAGAACCTGAGGTAATAGCTCCGGTAACCGAAGTTGTCGCTCCAGCAACCGAAGCACAATCAGACACATCTGCACCAACAATTGGTCAAGATATACCAACAACGAGTAATTCTCAATCAACACAAGTAACAACTACCCATGTCATGCCTATTGATGATGAAGAGGATGACGATGATCACGATTTGGAATTCGCTCAAATGCGTGAACTTCCATTCTTTGGTGTACCAATTCCCGCCTCTAATCAAGCCGGGTCGTCCACCTCAGAGGAAGCTCCTTCTACAGTTTACTCCAATCCACGGATTCGTGAACATGACAGCAAGTGGACAAAGGATCATCCTATAGATTCTATTATTGGTGACCCTAATCGTCCGGTATCCACACGAACTCAGTTACAAGAAAGTGCAATGTTTTGTCACTTTGATGCTTTTCTCACTGAAGTTGAACCTAAGACATGGCAACAAGCTTTTACTCAATCATGTTGGATAGAAGCTATGCAAGAAGAATTTAATGAATTTATACGTCTTGAAGTATGGGAACTTGTCCCATGCCCGGATCAAGTGCAGTTACTCACTTTGAAATGGGTTTACAAGGTGAAACTCGATGAGTTAGGCGGAATATTGAAGAACAAAGCTCGACTAGTAGCTCGTGGATACAAGCAATTATTGGGCATCGACTTTATGGAATCCTTTGCACCTGTTTCCCGTTTGGAAGCTATTAGACTATTCCTTGCTTATGCAGCCTATATGAATATGATCGTCTATCAAATGGATGTGAAGACGGCATTTCTTAATGGTGAACTCAAGGAAGAGGTCTATGTTCAACAACCGGATGGTTTTGTGAATCCTAATTATCCTAATCATGTGTACAAGCTTAAGAAGGCTCTCTATGGGTTAAAACAAGCTCCTCGCGCATGGTATGATCTTTTGTCACAATTCCTCATTACGCAAGGCTTCGCTAAAGGCAAGGTGGATCCCACGCTGTTCATTCAGAAACGAGGTAAAGATATGATTATGGTACAAATATATGTTGATGATATTATATTTGCAGCCACGGCCCAAACCTTATCCGACGAGTTTGGGACACTCATGTCTTCCAAGTTTAAGATGTCAATGATGGGCAAGGTATCATTCTTCTTAGGTCTTCAGATATCTCAGAGTCCCAGAGGCATCTTTATCAATCAATCCAAGTATGCCCTTGAATCGCTTAAGAAGTACAAGATGGAATCTTGCGACCCCGTGGATACTCCAATGGTGGAACGAACTAAGCTTGATGCAAATCCACATGGAGTTGCCGTTGATCCGACACTTTATCGTGGAATGATAGGTACTCTTCTGTATATCACAGCCAGTAGACCTGATCTTCAGTTTGCTATATGTATGTGTGCTAGATATCAAACTAGGCCTACTGAGTTACACTTAGCTACTGTTAAAAGGATCTTTCGATACCTTAAAGGAACCATTAATCGGGGACTTTGGTATTCGAAGGACTCTTCTATTGCACTAATGGCATATGCAGATGCGGATCACGCGGGTTGTCAAGATACAAGACGTAGCACGAGTGGAACATTGCAACTACTAGGAGATCGATTAATCAGTTGGGCATCGAAAAGGCAGAAAAGCGCTGCAATTTCAAGTACGGAAGCAGAATACATAGCTATGTCCGGTTGCTGTGCTCAAATTCTTTGGATGAGATCGCAATTAACCGACTATGGTCTAGGTTTCAACAAGATTCCGATGTACTGCGACAACAAAAGTGCAATTGCCTTATGCTGCAACAATGTTCAATTCTCCCGGTCGAAGCATATTGACATTCGCTACCACTTCATCAAGGAGCAAGTGGAAAATGGAGTAATAGAGCTTTACTTTGTCCGATCTGAGTATCAATTGGCGGATATTTTCACGAAGGCTTTAGATCGCGCTCGAATTGAATTTTTGGCCGACAAGCTAGGAATGAGAACCTTCTCGCCTGAGACTCTTAAGGAGCTAGCAGATGAAGCGAAAGAATAGTGGTGGTAAAACTATTCTCCGTATCCTTGGTGATCATTTGTATATATTGTTTATATTTTTATCCTCAAAAGCAAAATACAAAAATATAAAACCATATAAAAACCATAAAAATTGAAAAATTCAGAAAAATCCAAAAATATTTTTACTTTATTTTTCAAAGGCATGTCTTTTGGTACGATAATATTTACGGCCTTAGAAATGTTGATTAAAATCGACACGGAGCCATAAATAGTGTTCGTACAAAAGTTGTAAATATTTCATAAAACATGCCTAAATGGCTTGTAGTTATTTCAGACTGCAACCCGGTTTTCACATTAAAGTCAAGTATTTCTTATGAAAGCTTTGGCTCACAACGGGAATTAATTTTCTCGGGCAAGGTTTACTTTCAAACCTTGTAAGGGATCAAGTTTACTTTATAACTTGGTCTAACACAAATCTATGTACGTTTTAGTGCATTTATTTGTTAAAACAAGAGAAGTCTTGTTTTTATGAAGCTATCATCTCTACAACCATGCTATCTACAATTGGTATCTACATACTCGACGATGCGATTACTCGAACGGCGACTACAGCTCTTTCAATAGAACACGGGTCAACAATTGAGGGGGAGCAACTGTCAAGCATTCAGAATCTTCGATGCCGAACGTGCCAAGTCCACAAGTTGGTGTCAAGACAACAATACCAATCGTACATGTGGTGTCAAGAGATGACTTCAGACGTGACGAGGCGACCAACATATGCTGACAAGAACCATTTGATCTTATCATATGATGTTCTCATCTATCAGGTCCAACCTTGTCAATTCTTTTTAATATGGTGAATATGTGATCATGTTTCAAATCGATATCATATCTCATACGTTTGATATCATGAAGATAAATTGGACTCGCATTTTTCTTCCCAAAACCTTTGTTAAAACTTCATTAAATCAATTGATATTAAAAACAACGATTGGGTTAATATTTTTAATATGGGGGAGAAAATGTGATTTAATATGGGATATTATCACAAATGGTTTGACTTAATGTGCTGGCTCATCCCGACATGTGCGAAATGTTTTCGAATATCGTGGCATATGTTAAGGGGGAGCAAAATGGATTTCATGGTGATTTATACTTACCCACAACCCATTTATTTCACGACGATGAAGATTGTGGTGACATAAGGATGGTAGGATAGGTTAAGTTCTATGATTCTTCCAGAACCGGAGGAATCTTCCAAAGGACATTCCATAGCTAGAAATAGTAGTCCTTAGGAAAGTTGGGGAAAGATTGTGAACGTAGCTGAATGCCGACCAAGTACTTAAGTTAGCACTGGAACAATCACAACAAGGTGCTAGTTATGACGTATTGGTAAGCATTGAAGGGGTTGAAGAATGAAAAAGAATTGTAATGATAAAGGGTGTAAAGAAAGAAGCCCTCCTTACAACTTTAGGCAGAAACCGGGTCAACACATATGCTATTGAGATCATTCTAATGATGCTCGATATTGAAGACAGACATCATGGACCCAGTGATGCAATGCACAACCCATCCCAGCTAACTCAGGTATCTCTCAAAAGGTATTTGTTTTAATCACACGGAGACAACACGTTATCTATTGATTTATTCACTCCAAATAAATTGGTATTGAAAAGGTGGCACTCCTCTACAGCCTCCGATCACTAAAATCCAAAGTGCACGATCGAGTCTAGAGCCATTTGAGATCATCAAATATCTCATTAGGACACACTTTCATATTTCCTTGCTTCTTCACACACTGTGAAAAGTAAGAAAGATTTTAAGAGTCCTACGCAAAATCTTCATGATCTTGCCTGAACATCCGAGTAATACGAAAGTATTTACAATGAAGATGGAAATCCTTCTTGAGCGAATATCAAAAATCTCATGGTAGGTGACTTGTGCGATTCTTTAAGAATCAAACTTGTGATAACTGGAAAGCAACATTTGTTTAATTCTTAACTGAATTTAAACACGTTCCAGGCCTCTACGCAATATCTTAGTGATCTTGCCAGAACACTCAGAGTGATACCTTAGTGTTCACAGTGATGAGTGGAAATCCTTCTAGTGTTAACCTCAAACAGCACTTGGTAGGTAACTTGCAAGATTCTATACGAATCAAGCTCGTGACAACTGGAAAGCAACGATGGTGCGGTTCTTAATTGAATTTCACTTGTTCCAGGAACATGAATTGACGGCTTCAAATCATGCGGATATTATTATCCAAAAGATTCACTCTTTATGTTCACAGTCAGCTTTGGACGGTCGAATAAAGAGAACGGGTTTACCCGCGAAATCCTGTCAGGAAGTTACTTAATTGAAACTATCCGTCACGGGTACGATATCTAATATCGTTCAACGGTCTTCACCGACCGGAGGTAAAATGCTACCGAAATAGAATGAAATGTTCAAAGCCATTTCGTTCGTGTCTACTTATGTTGCGGCATTTGAAGACGGTGGCGTTGCGGAATCCGAGAAGAAGTCGTCCCCGCATGCTTATACTTTATGCACTTAATACCTCATTTAATTCAAGAAAGCCTAAAAGTTAAGTCTTCTGCTGTATCGAACTCTGAAGCTTTCAAGAATTACGAAGGTATAAGTATGTGGGACATGGTGTCACAAGGAGGCGAAGATCACAAGTGATGGATGCACGAGATCAAGGCAAGAGATTAATGCTCAAGATTGATATCAAAGATCACATCAGCATGTTCACCAGAAAAAGAAAAAGAAAAGAAAGACGAAGACTACGAGCTCAAGACAAGCATAGTATGCTAGGTGTTTCTTATTATTGTAACTCGGGTAACGCCCTTGTTTGGAGTGACCTCCCTTAGGGGGAGATTGTTGGAAATACGTTTTACGTATTAGAAAGGATCGGTCACTCCAACAATAGTCCATGTTATAGCTCGTAGTTTAGTTATTTACTTTTATCAAACAAAGCCCAAAACCGAACCCATGGATTGTATGGGCCGGCGGCCTATTGTAAACCCAATCCCATCACATGGGCTTGGGTATACAAACCCTCTCCTTAGATGGAGAGGGGTGTGGTTTTTCATTATTTTACACATAGTTCCTTTTAACTTTCTCTCTCTAAAGTGTGAAATCCACCATCTCTCTATCTCTTTCTCTCTCTAAAACATAAGCATAGATTTACAAATCTACAGTAATTGTCATTCAATCAATTAAACACTTTAGGTATTTTACATTTCCTACTAGCTATCCTTATATATAGGCTCGATCAACATATGTCACTAGTTGTGACAATTCGGATTTTTGAGCACGACTAGTTTAGTTACTCGTTGTTACGTGTGTTATTATTTTATGTGAAATATGTGATTTTGGATGAGTGGTGTGTGTTATCATATGGTAGTCTATGTTTGTGTACGAGTTGGTACATATGGTGTACTAAGATGACCCATTGGGTGGGCATGATGGCGGTTTGTGGAAACAATGAGGTTTCTAGAAGTTTGGATATGAAGGCTTTTCGAGTCAATTGTTTTCGTGAGCATGTAAGTGTACGTAGTATTATCATGAATTTATATGTATGTAAGCATTTAGCTGTGTAGGCTAGTAGCTTCGAGATAGTTTAGGAATTCGTAGATTTATTTAGGAGTCATATATAGTAAAATTTTATATCATAAATTTTAAAATGACTAAAGGAATGTAAACTTTTCTTTTGAATAGTATTTAAAAGTATAAGGCTTTAAAATAAATAAATAAAATATTTTTATAAATAAGGAAATTTGGACAAAAATACAACAAATAACAACTTTGAAAAGAAAAAAAAGTCGGTTAGAACAACTTTTTAAAAAAAGAATTTTTGTTGGGTTTGGTTATGGACTAAACTAGTACTTAAGGGTTTAGTCAAAGAAAAAAACACACACATAAATCAAACGCAGGAAAAGAAAAAAAAAGGTCGACCACGGAGAAAGAATTGGGATTTTTCATAAAACTTGGTTTTGATCAATTTAAAGTAAAATTCTTGATTTTAATTATTATTTTATGTAATTAATCATGTTACAATCATGTAATTAATCATGTGATGGGGTAGGGTTTTAATTTTTTTGTAATTAATAAGAATTAGGGTATGAATTGGATCATAAATAGGGTCAAAATAGTGAAAATTACGAATTAGGGTTTTAACTCGTCGAACTGTCACTGGGTCGTCGCTATTCTGTCGCAAATTGTCGCTAAATCGTTGCATAATCATTACTAAGTCTAGGCAGAAGTTGAGTCAAATCATTTTGATCATAACTAGGTTGTTTTAAAAGCTTTTTGGGTGATTCAAAAGCCTAAAATTATGTACTCAGGGTCTACTTTGCAAATATGTAAAGTTAGTGGTCATTTGAGGTGAGTAGGTTGGTTGAAACTCTAGTACAAGTGTCGGGTCAAGGCTGATTTTCGGACAGCAGGGTTCAAACTTATGTTTTTTGGTGTTTGGGTACTTAGTCTTTGAGATGAGCTGGGGGATCAGTGGGAGGGTTTATTCACATGTTGTATCAGTCAAGACTAAAGGAAAAGTCATTTAGGATTGGTTAAGGTCACTTTCTAGAGTGAAACTTTTGGGTATAATTTTCTTCATAATCTGATAGGTAAAAGTATATATATATATATATATATATATATATATATATATATATATATATATATATATATATATATATATATATATATATATATATATATATATATATATATATATATATATATATAGGGGGACTTTATTTATAGAACCCATCTTAGTGACAGAACTTGCAGAACTCTTGTTTTTTAAAGGAAACATGTATGTCTGAAAGAGTACATGTATGTTTTTGAAAGCGCTACATGTATGTTTTTGAAAGCGTTACATGTATGTTTTTGGATCGGTGCACATACATGCATGCGCGCTTTCAAAAATGTATGTTTTTAATGTGTGTACATACATGCATGCACGCCCTCAAACATTTATGTTTTTTGATATCTTTTTTTTAATTTTATTTAATTTTGACAAAAAGAACTTCAAATATGCTTTGCGAATACAAATATTCTCTAAAAACATACATGTCTCCATCAAACATACATGTTTGCCTTAAAAAACAAGAGTTCTGCAAGTTTTGTCACTAAGATGGGTTCTATAAATAAAGTTACACTATATATATATATATATATATATATATATATATATATATATATATATATATATATATATATATATATATATATATATATATATATATATATATATATATATATATATATATATATATATATATATATATATATATATATATATATATATATATATATATATATATATATATATATATATATATATATATATATATCGTGGGTTTAAAATAAGTATTAAGCTTTGGGAAAAATATGGAATACTCCAAAGACATGTAATGGTGTAGGGTTTTGTTTATAGAGGTGAATTATGAGTTTAAAGGGGGGGTATCTATGTACCTTTTTTAACACTAAAAGTCAGGACTGTTTCGAGTAAAAAGTGAACAGTTTAGTTTACGAGCATAATTAGTATAAGGAACACTTAGAGGGTTGGTATGGGGCTGAGATATGATAGATATTAGACGTATCCATCATAGAGGCTGTTACATTGATGAAGCAGTAGAGTCCTTGGATCAATGTTGATGTGTGTTTTATTTGTACATGTGCTTTAGATTTTTTAATCACGCGTGGACTTTTGGATTGCTATCAAGGTGAGCTCATAGTCCTATTTTTACTGATTCTTAAATGTTTTACTTTCTAGTATGGGATGGAGATGATACTTGTGTTGTATTTTATAATGCTGTGAATGGTTTTTAAGTGTGTGTGATGGACATATATGTGTTTATTATAGTGTGAGGTGACTATGGCTTGAATTGTATGGTTGTTGGCAATCGTCTCTTCGGAGGCAAGATATCTCGACGGAGATATCATGCAATCTTCCACATTGATGTGGGAAAGATCCAGATAGTTTTGGCAATCGTCCCTTTTGAATGGGGCAAGATACCTCTTTGAAGGGGTATAGTGTGCTGTGTAAATTGTGGTCATGATTGGTAATTTATTGAATTCTTGATTTTAGTTGCATATAGTATGATAACCTCATTATGGTCCATTACTTTTGTGATGTTTTTTCATGATTTATTCACAACGGCGTGTCAAGGATTTTATGTTATTGTGGTATTCTAAACCTATGTTCTCACCAACTTTATGTTGACAGATTTTAGTATCATTTGTAGGTGAGGTTATTGTGAAGAATGAGACAAGAAGTGGCTAAAGTCTAGAAGCTTTTAGGATGCATTTCGGGGAACCCACTTCCCCTTAGTTTTATGTTCTTTTATCTTGTTTGCATATACCTTATGATACTTGTTTGTTTTGGTTTGTTTGTCTTGGACTTTTGAGTAAGACATTACACTCATTTGTTTAGACACCTTTCATGTTAGATATTGTCATGACACTTTGTGCATCCTTTCATGTTATGTTGCATTTAGATTTCTTTATATAGACACCGTGTGTTATGATGATATTCATACGTCTCGCCTCGTATTTTCGCCAAGGTGGGTGATTGTAGTAAAAATAGATGTACACTATCTTTTAGGAAAAAGAAATTAAAAACAACTATCGTCGAAGTATTAGACTCTACGTTTTAGGAAAAATGCAAAATTCGACAAGTGAGTTCGTTCCTCAAGGGAGTGTGTGTGTGTTTTGTTAGTGACAATATCATATTTATGTAATTTGGATTAGTTCGTTTTTGGATGAAAAGAGAGAATATAAAAGACGATTACGCTAAAACTATGCTAGGACGATAAAAACATAAAACGTAAAACGATGACGAAAATTAAAAGTGAACTAAAAAATTTCCAAAAATTAGAAATAAATCCTAAATAATATAATTAAGGTTTAGAAATCAAGAAAAACTTTTTGTGACTTTTTATTTAATTATTATCTAATTTTTAAATCTAACTAAAGACCTAAAAATAGAAAATAACAAAGAAAAAGTCCAATCAAAGATTTTATGATTTTTAAACCTCAAATATATTTATCTAATGATAAATAGTATTTTCTTAAAATTTTAAAATAATTAAATCTATTTTTAAATTATCAAAAATAATTTTTAAACTAAAATAATGCTAATAAATAAAATAAAAGTGGGAAAAATCCCAAACCAATTTTCAAAAGTCTAAAAGGTTATAAACTAACAAGGAAAAATGAAATAAGACAAAAACTAAAAAGAATAAGCTGAAAAAGTAGAAAATAAGCTGTTGAAAATTAACACTAGAAGTGGCAAGTGTTGTAAGGTTGTCAGCGGGAAATTTGTTTCCACTGTCAATGTAAAGTGACCAGAGAGTTAAATGGATCTTATTTGATGCTTGTTTGGTGTTGTTTTTGGGAACAAAGGCATCCCAATAGAATTTGGCTATTTTTTTAACGACAAATTTTATTAGAAAACAACTAGTAAGGAGCTAGAACAAACAACTAGCAAGGCACCGCCAATAGCATTTGGCTATTGGGGTCAATATAAGAAGAAAACACACAAGCACTAAGCACCAATAAGCCAAAATAAGCACATTGTTCAAAAATGAGCACATATAGATTTCTAGTATTGTCTGATATCTGATAGAGGACGATGCTAGTTCTGACCGATATCGGACAAAACTATATTGCAGATATATCAGACAAAGTGTAGATACAGAAAAAAATTGTGAACTTTTGATAAGCTAAAAGCTAGCAAATAAGCTACAAATCACAGGAAAGCAATACTAAGACCTAAATAAACACAGGAACTAACAATATGCCAGATTTCAGACTTTACTTTAGAAAAACCAAGTCTAAAATCCTAAATGTATGTTTTAGGCAGTTTTGTACAAAACTATGAGACTTACAAAACTCAATTTAAACACTACCAAATTCAAACAAGGACCTAAAACTAACTTAACAGATCAAAACAAAGAGTATGCAGGTTTAAAGGGTGAACTTAGTTGTCACCCTAGCTCATCTAACCCCTAAACCAAACACCCCTTATTTTCAGAAAATCAAGATTAACAAAGAGTTTCTTAACAAATCACTATGGAATTCATTTAAAACACAGAGAATATACATATAATATCACAAGAACACAGAATAAACATAAAACAAAAACAAATTCACAGTCAATCACAATTCATATCAGCATTCAAAAAATTTCAGAAAGGTAGCAAAGAGGGGTTCAAGCCCAATACACTAGTTGGTGTCATCTTCTTTGCTCATTTTGGGCTTATGAAATGCTTATAAAAGCTTGTGCAGAGAGCTTTGTTGGGGTTCTACAAGAGAACCAAAAGCTAGCATATATCTTTAAAGAAGAAAGAAATGAAATGGATGTGTCTTGCTTGTACCTACTAACACAACACAACAACAAACACAAGAAACAAGTTCAAGATTTAAAAACTTACCCCAAAGGTTGTTGTCAAGAGCACTTCGGGAGGCTTTTAAAATAGTGAGTCCTAAACAAATAAAAGATTTTAATTTTTCTTTTTTGAAAACTAACAAACCTTGCAAATCAATAAAGTGCCACCAACATGGGAATGTAACTTGTGCTTATAATCACTTTATACAAGAAAGTTATCAAACTCCTTGTACAAACCTCCTATAAATATAAAGTTCTTAAAAATTTTTGAACAAGAAAATTTCTTAGAACAACAAATTTTTTTTATAAATATTAAACCTACTTGCAGAAATTCAAAAGATTAAACTAAGAAAGAATTAAAAGGAACTCAACTTTGTAATTTTTTCTAAAAAACTGAACTTTCATTAATTTATAAAAATCTTACAAATGTTAGAACAAGAGAAAATTTGTAAAACCTAAATGCTCTTATATAGTGAGCTACAGATATTTCTAGAAACAAGGAGACCTAAACCCTAATTGCTGTTGATTCCCAATATTGCCCTTGGTCTTGATATTCAAAAATCTGGTAAAAATTGCTAACATGTGATGACCTGCTGTAGATGTTGATGTGTCAGCTGTTAGGCATCATCTTAGCCATCAAATTTGTTTAAGGAACAAGAAATAGCATCCAAAGCGTCCAAATACTACCATGTTTTTATTTCTTTGCAAAAGCACCATGTGAGTGGGTCAGGGGAGTCACGAATGGGATTGTGGGTTGATGTGGTATTAAGTTTGAGGGTGTAAACATGTTTAACTTAGGGTTAATTATCATTCTGGAAAAGATGGTTTAAACTCCTCTTAGTCTTGATCACAATTGAAAATTAGGGTTTATAGGGTAAAAAAAGGGTGATTAGATTCGTTTTTTGTAAAGAGTGACTGTTAAGCGCACTTTATGTTAATTAACATTATTTTAAATATAGTAATAAACTAATACAAAAGGGTTGTGGGTTTTGGGCTGGGTAAGGGTTATTGGGTGGACTTGGTGGGTTTAGGTCGGGTAGAAATGGATATGGGTTTTATTTGTTGGCAGCTTTGGACCCTTATCTTTCCAAAAGATGGCAAATAAAATCTTAACAGCCTTCTCCCTTTTTCCTTTGTCAATGACTTTGGACTAATGACAAATTAGTCCTTGTCTTTGTTGAACTTTGTAACAAGGACTATTCTTGAAATTTTAGAGATCTTCAAGGGTTAACATTTTGAAACTTTAAGGACCAAAATTGTATTTTTGAGTTTTACAAAGGCCTAAAGTTAAAAGTCTTCAATTTTTGAGGTACCAATCTTGGAATTTCTTCAAACTTCAAGGACTTCTTTGGAAAGTCAATGCTCGGGTCCGGTTCTTTGTGCGGCTTCATTTCCCGTGTTCATTTTTGCTTGATTCTTTTGATCTTTTGTTTAATTCATGATATCCGAACCTACAAACACACAATGAACAAAAACAAAAGGTTTTGCACGGTTTTTATGATATATATTAGTACATTTTAAACCCGATTTGGACGGTGAGACTATGTGTAATTGCAGTCTCATCACTCCCGCATACTAAACCATTGATGTGCCCTCACGCAATGCTAGAATTAAGTATTAGCACTTCCAAAGTTCATTTTTATATGACATTTATATTAATTAAATTTAACTTAACTACTACTTGTGTTTTAGACAAAATGTATTGATTTCATCGCAAAATGGGACTTTTAGGATCATAGAATAAGAACACGTGAATGCCTCATAGAGATAATTTTGTCGTCCTCGATTTTTACCCAATTCTATCCTAAGCGTGAAACGAGATCATTGTCATTATAAGTTAGTAAATGCTAACACTACTCATATGCTCTAATCACGTACTTAGACTCCCTTATTCCTAAGGTGTATCTCTTATATTTTATTTTTGTCTTAATGGTCACGAGGATACTTTTTTACTTATAAGATAATAGAGATTAGGTCCAAAAATAGAGTCTTAACAGTGTAATCAAAATCATTATATTAGTAACCTCTCTTAATAGATAACGATGTCAAAAAAATTAAGTCAACAAATAAAATTCGATAAACACCGTTTTATAACGGTTTTGAACATTTGACTTATTACCATGAATTTTATTACCCGCCTCATCATCAGTGGCTTTGATTATCATGGTTTACCTCCATCTTTTATTCAACTCCGCCATGAAGCTTTTATTATGACTTTGGTCTTGCCCTTGTCTTTTATTGAACCTCGCCATGAGGTGTTTATTATGACTTGACGTATATCCTCACGCTAAGATGAAATTTTGATCTTTAAAGCTTTGAGTTTTAAGACATTCACTTCAATTTTGCATCGATTTTTCGGTCTTGTGAGCTTCAAATTTTTGCTTGATTTAGGTGAAGAGGAACTTAAAATTATCATTGGGGGAAGTTTTCAATTATTCGGTTTGCGAATACTTCAAAACCGTAACGCTGACGATTCTCAAATGTTTTCCCAATTTAATTACATGAAAACTACTAGAATTAGCTAAAAACCAATAATAGTGAATAAAACCGCTAAGTCAATATATATTAACAATTTAAATATATACAAGCGATGGGAAAAAAAGTAAATAATTAAAACACATGAGTTTTTGAAAGAATACGAGTACTCTACGTTTAGCATAGTAACTTATAATTAACGCTATCATTTCTCGTCCTCAATTTAATGAGGCTTAGCCTAATATAGATAAGGAACGAAGCTAAGTGCTCAACACACACGATCGAGTAAAAATTACTCTTATTCTCACCAACGAAAAACCTACATTCGTGTCTTAAACACTTATGAGAATCAAGAAAAAATTTAAAATTTGGCCATTTTTAGCCTTATTTTGCAACAAAACGATAACAAAATGATGAAAATTGGATTGCGTGATGGCGTAAGCATAGTTAAGCATCTATTTACCCCCCCAATACTAAAACTAAACATTGTCCTTAATGTTTCAAGTCTAAGGGTGGAACACCCCCATACTAGAGACGAAAAGTCGAATGCTTAATCTCGAGCATGGAAAGGATAAAACGAATAATCTATAGCCGTTTATGAATTATGCTAAAAAGTAAACGTTAGAACATAAAAGGATATCATCAGATATTGGAATCTTCGAAGCAGTGATCGAAGCTCGAGTGATACGTAAAACGAACATAAGAGGCTTCAATGATGACGATGATCCTAATAAATCACAATCACAAACAACCACGGAACAATGGTTGGAAGAGCACAAGTCCCCTCATATTACACTATGAAAGCAATAATATTTACAAGGATAAGCATGGGATTTACCCTACGAGGCACCTCTTTTTTGATAATCGAGTCAAGAGCTCGACTCGAATCCCCATATATGTGATCATTTAGGGATTATCATGGTAAGGTCATTTTTTGTGGGGCTTACATGATAAACAAGGCCTAAAAAGTACATGGAGTACTTAAAAACCTGATACACGTATACTGGGGTCAAAGATAGCGTCCTCGTTTTTGTGAGACAAATGAAACAACGCCACTCCAAGCAACGTCCCAAAGGGACACAAGAAAAAAGAAAAGAAGTAGAAGGGTGGGACATAAACACGATGAGCTACCCGAGGTAAGCTCGCACCATAAGTATAGAAAGATCTTCCATTGACTACATCGTTGGAAGTCCGAGATTTACCCTTAAACGTGATACCGTGGTCAAAAATCTCGTCCTCGATGGAGAAACGAATGAGAACAAGTGGGGCTTCCCTCATACTATCTCCATAAATACACTCGTCAAAAGGGGTATACGATGTAAAAGTAGCCTCACCAAATGGTGGTGGAGAAATATTCAAATCAATTGACGACAAAATCGAGTTAGAGACATATTTTAAAATGGACACAACGTTTTTCCCTATTTCATCTTTAAGTTTTCCATTTTGAAAACCCGATTTCCCATTTTTAAAGTAAAAAATATTAGGGGTCTCTAAAACACATTTTAGCACATTAAAGCGCTTAGGCATCCCTAACTCAATAGGCACGCTACTCGATTTAGGCGCCTCGAAAATAATGCTAGGCACACTAGAAATTCAGACATTTAAGTCGTGGGTGGTGGGGCAAACATAATGGTCATCACACGAAGGAATGTCGACGCTCACGATCTCTTCATCATAAATAGGCTTGTCTAACCACGATTTTCTAAATCCGTCATCATAGTTGTTGTAGAAATCGTTCAACGAAGCGAAAAATTCCTCGGTTTTCCTCAAGGTAAAAATCGAAGAAGAAACGGTGTCGGTGATCTCCTCGAAAATAGGCTCATTGACATTCTTCATGGGAAAAATATCAATAGCAAGAAACTCATCCACCTCCCTAAGGAGGGATTCATCATCATAGATAGGTTTATCCAACCAAGGGTTGTCTAAACCGTTCGAGGAAGTCACAAAAATGTCGTCACATTCGAAAGTCGTCATATGATCATAGAAAAAGATGAGCAAAGAAGATCTTTTTGGTATTTAAATTTTTCAAAAATCTTTTTGGTTTTTGATTGTTTTTTTATTTTTTTTTTTGGATTTTTGGTGTATTACGTAGGTAATTAAATCCATAAAATCTATCCACTAATCAAAGTCTCGATTAATGAATCCAAAGGAATGAAAGTAATCACGTCAAGTAAAAACCTCGTTCGACTTTGAAACGTTGGTGGAACACTGATACATATGATTTGCTATGGTTCGGATTTAGTTCTCGGTATCTCCTCGAATTGATCACAGCTCAAAGTGGAATGATTGTTCTTGGTGACAAATAGGGGGTTTGGTTTTCTATTCTACTAAAAAGGTAAATGAATGAAGTAAATGAAGATTAAAACCAAAAACAGTTAATGAAACAAAACTTGAATTAAAATTAAACAATTAAATGATAAATGATAAAGTAGTAAAATGACCTCACTGAAAACTTGCTTGATTCGGAATAATGTTGTTGATGTGGAATAACTGAAGAAATGCTCTATCCGGAATATAAGTCTATGCGGAATAATAGATCCATTCGGAATAAAGGTTCTATCCGGAATAAATAAGCTATCCGGAATAAAATGCATATGCAGAATAAATGGCTATCCGGAATAAAATGCTTATGCAGAATAAATGGCTATCCGGAATAAATGGCTATGCGGAATAAATGGCTATCCAGAATAAAAGGCTATGCGGAATAAATGGCTATCCGGAATAAAATGCTTATGCAGAATAACTGGCTATCCGGAATAAAATGCTTATGCTAAATAAATGGCTATCTGGAATAAATGGCTATGCGGAATAAATGGCTATCCGGAATAAATGGCTATCCGGAATAAATGCTTATGCAGAATAAATGGCTATCCGGAATAAAATGCTTATGCAGAATAAATGACTATCCGGAATAAATGGCTATGCGGAATAAATGGCTATCCGGAATAAATTCTTATGCAGAATAAATGGCTATCCGGAATAAAATGCTTATGCGGAATAAAAGGTGATTCGGAATAAAATGCTTATGCGGAATATCCGGATGATCCAGAATACTGGGGACGATGAAGAACTCAGAAAAAAACAGGGGAATACGAATTTTAACAAAATCAACCAAGTTTTCAACCAAAACTTAAACAAAACTAAACACTAATCATCTACTAGTCATAAACAACAAATCCCAATCATAAAAACACAAAACCCATGAACTTTTGAAGATCAAAATCAACTAAACTAGAACTTAAGAACTTTGAATAAAAAGACGAAGATGAATAAGATGAATGAAAAGATTAAACGTAAACTTGTATAGATGATTAAGATTCAACAAACAAAATGGCAGAATTAAACTTACAAGATTCAAGAAGAAATCAAAGAAAATGAAAACCACTCCTTAAGGGAGATGGTTCTTCCTACGAACTAGGAAAAGTATAACTGAAAAACTCCTGCCAAATGTGTGAGGGGTTTTCCTTATATAGGCTAGTGGTTGGTTGGTGAAGTGGGCTTTCTTCCTCGCTTCTTGTCTTCTCGTCTTTTCAGAAAAGTTGACGTTTTCGATTCTGATTCGGGATTTGTCGACGATTAAATTCAACTCGTCTTTTAACTTCTTCGTTTAATAGACTTGAGTTTCTTCGACATGTGTAAATCTTCCATCTTTGGTCCTTTTCTTCGATAAATCTTCAAATAGGCCCATTGACTTCAAATCTTCTACATCTCTTGGACAATAGACTTCGTCTTGAGTCTTTTTCCTTGATAAAACCCGTGCAATCCCATGTTTTCTTCAATATTCATCCGGTTGACTCTGAAAACACAATAAACACAAAACCACGCATATTCCAAACAAATGATATTAAACACGCGTTTTGGTCATGTTTTAGTAAGAAATAAGTGGTAAAAGGATGGGTGTTTTCACACCTATCAAACACCAAAAAGTTTAGAGGGTTCAATAATATAAGCTCAAAAAAATTGATTAGTAATACTTAAATTTGGTAAACCCTTAATTAATCGTCACTAAATCAATACGCACAAGCGAGCGGAGAAACAAGGCGGTGCGAAGCATTTAAGAGCCTTTTTCTTTAGGTCGTAAAATACAACCGCCTTATACCCACCTTATAATTTGTATTAATTAATATTAAATCAATTAAGAGTATTTATGTATTTTGCCTTAAACTTCTCTTTGATCGATACACTCACTAATCACCGGAACGCCGATTAATGAGGTGCGTTTTCACGCGTATTTGGATAAATATTGTTTATTAATTGTGTTACGTAAATACAAAATATTTTCACAAGAAAACGAAAAAATGATTTTGTGTTAATTGATTTCAATTTAACACATTTTATTTTCATGGCTAATAATATAAACTAAAAAAATGAGTATGTACGATATTAACGCTTTCCCAAAATGGAAAGTAAAAACACACTACTCAAACAAACACGATATATAATGGCACTTACAAAAACACCTTCCCGGCAGTGGCGCCAAAATTATTGTAGTAAAAATAGATGTACACTATCTTTTAGGAAAAAGAAAGTAAAAACAACTATCATCGAAGTATTAGTCTCTACGTTTTAAAAAAACGCAAAATCCGACAAGTTAGCTTGTTCCTCAAGAGAGTGTGTGTGTGTGTTTTGTTAGAGCCAATATTATATTTAGATAACTTGGATTAGTCCGTTTTTGGATGAAAAGAGAGAAAATTAAAAGACGCTTACGCTAAAACTATGCTACGACGATAAAAACGTAAAACGTAAAACGATGACGAAAAATAAAAGTGAACTAAAAAATTTCCAAAAATTAAAAATAAATCCTAAATAATATAATTAAGGTTTAGAAATCAAGAAAAACTTTTTGTAACCTTTTATCTAATTCTTATATAATTTTTAAGTCTAATTAAAGACCTATAAATAAAACATAAAAAAAAGTCCAATCAAAGATTTTATGATTTGTAAACCTCAAATATACTTATCTAATGCTAAATAGTATTTTATAAAAATCGTAAACAAATTAAATTTATTTTTAAATGACCAATAGTGATTTTTTAACTGAAATAATGCTAATAAATAAAATAAAAGTGGGAAAAATCCTAAACCAATTTTCAAAAGTCCATAAGGAAAAATGCAATAACCCAAAAACTAAAAAGAATAAGCGGAGAAAAGCAGAAAATATACTGTTGAAAATTTAACACTAGAAGTGGCTAGTGTTGTAAGGTTGTCAGTGGGAAATTTCTTTCCACTGTCAGTGTAAAGTGACCAAAGAGTTAAATGGCTCTTGTTTGATGCTTGTTTGGTGTTGTTTTTGGGAACAAAGGCACTGTAAAACCCGCGTGCTTTTACCATGAATAGTACCCTTAAGATCTTATGTACTAGATTAAAATTTTCTTAATATAGCATGATTACGATTACGTGTTAGGATTTTACGTATTACGTACGTGTTAGAACACGATAAGTATTTACTACGCACGGTCACGTAGTAATTATTTGACGATAATTAATCACGAACATGCGATCATGAAATCATGAACGTAATTAAATCACGAACTATTATTAAGTAATATATATATTTATTACGAGCTTAAATAAATATCTTAGGTCACGGTGATTATTTTAACGAGAACACAAAACGCGAACACAAATAAACACGAACAAACACGTAAAACACGAACACGAGAACACACTTATTAATTAGACACGGAAAACATTCGGGTTACCCCTTGTGGGCCCCATTACCACGAAATTAAGGGAGAGGATGGGCTTACCCCATCAATTTTTACTAAAAGGGAGTTAAGGGGAAAAACACTACTCATTTTTTTTACAGAAGATTTTATCAAAAACCCTAAAAGTTTTCTTCCTTCTTCCTTGGTTCCTCTTTTGCCCGCCACCCATAAAACACCATGGAGGGGTGTTTGTTTGATTTTGATCTTGGGTTTTGGTGCAAGTGTTCGTGTTTGTTCATCCTTGATCGATCCATGTATTCGGTAAAACCTTTTTAAACCTTTTCTTTTGATTTAATCTTTTTATAAATTATGAACATGTGATGTTTTTATAAAAACATAATAATTAAGCATAGATCTAACATGTTTTGGTGTTAAATTAAATCAAAAGGTTGTTTTAAGGGGGTGTTGTTTGGCCGCAGGCTGCAACCGAACCCGAATGGGTTTCGGCTTGCCAAGCCGACCACCACCAAGACCATATGGTCTTGGTTGGTGCGTATGGGTCCCACGGCAGCAAGGGAAACACGGGGTACCCCGAGTTGGTTCGGGGTACGGTGTCGATTCATGTCCGGTTCATGTTTTAGCCTAGATCCGGTTCATGGTGTATGTTAGTTTTTATGTTATGAACTTATGTTAAAATTAAATTAATAAAAGATGTGATTAATTTAATAACATGACTTAGGTTATTTAATTATTAATAATCATGAAATTATTTTAACCTAAGTATTTATATATTTAAGACTTATAATTAATTAATTATTTTAAAACCATGGATATAATTAATTAATTAACATGACTTAGGTTATATTATTAAAATATAATAATACATATTTTAACCTAAGTATTTAACTTATTTAATTAAAAACATGTTATACTTTAATTAAATATTATAACCTATAGTTTAATTAAATTACATGAAATAATTATTAAACTATACATTATACCATATGACTTAGAAAATAATCATGAAAAACACTTGGGCTTATATACTTAGCTTATTTAACCAACTTATTTCTAATTATGGAAACTTTCTATTTTTAGAAACTTAATTAAATAAGGCAGCTAATCTATTTATGGAAACCAGGTATTTTTAGAAACTTAATTAAATAAGGCAGCTAATCTATTTATAGAAACCAGCTACTTTTAGAAACTTATTTATTTAAGGTAGCTAATCTATTTATGGAAACTTATTTAATTAAGGCAGCAAATCTATTTATGGAAACTTTCTATTTTTAGAAACTTATCTATTTTAGGTAGTAAATCTATTTTTGGAAACTTTCTATTTTTGGAAACTTTCTATTTTTGGAAACTTTTTTATTTTTGGAAACTTTCTATTTTTGGAAACTTTCTATTTTTGGTAACTTTCTATTTTTGGTAACTTTCTATTTTTGGAAACTTTCTATTTTTGGAAACTTTCTATTTTTGGAAACTTTCTATTTAAGGAAACCTGCTATTTTTGTAAAGTTACTTATTATTACACAGTAAGTATAATAACACATGAAATACCAGAAATACTTAATCAGATTAAATAGAATATAAGATAAAACACAGTTTAAGGCTTTAAAACAGTAGAACATGGTAAGAACACATATAATAAACTAAGACATGACATAAAACCAGCTACGTATTTAGTAAGCAGATACTTATTCATGTACGTATTTATGTAGCACTAGTGATTCGGAAGTAGGATTCCTCGCAGTTCATCTTCTTCGTTCACTGGACATAAGGTACAGATTCCCGTCCTTTTAGTATGGACATTCTTTTCTTATTAGGATTCCCCGTATGCAGCCAACTATTTTCCCGTAGTATAAGTTATGAGTTTGATTGCTTATGTTTAATTAAGATTACCTATAGCCATATACACGCATGACCAGTTTCACCTAGTTATGGAGGTACCATAACCATAACATTAGAGGCACTGATGTTATGACTTCACCAAGGCGGAGTGATTGCTCGTGGCGTCCCTTCAGCTTTTGGCCATTTATTTATATTTATCATGTGGGGCGTATTGGTGCATCCTAGTTACATGTTTTATTCAGGATTACATGGTGAATGTGGTGTGTGCCTTGCATCCTTCACAAGGAGCTGATCCCTCCTACCCAAAAACCAGTATATTAAATTAGAGGCAACCCCTCTAATTTACATGATGAGGTCACCCCTCCAAGTATTCATGCACGGTGGATTTTCATGACCTATATTGGCTAATGGTAAAATATGTTAAACAGTTTTCATAAGATAAACATAAAGCTTTTCAAACTATAAAACCAGTTTTATGAACATGTTCCAGGTTTTCCAGGACTTATACATTTCCGCTGCTATTAAGTCTCTATTATGTTTTAGTCACTTATACTATGTCTATATCCGTGCACTGAGCGTTTTGCTCAGCCGTTACTTTCCTTTCCATGTCCCAAAACGGCAGGTACCCTAGGAAAGACTCGAGCATTTGGAGGACGTGCATCGGATGGAAGCTGCTAGAGACTTCTTTTCCTTTTGCCTTCATATATTTATGCTTGTGTAGTCTTTCATTCATTTCTTTTGCTTTATTATGTTTTGGGGCTTATGTTTGGGAACCGATGTTTGATTCCGGTTATCCATATGGTCATGTAATGTTTTATACATTTATCCTTGTATGCTTTGATGACACGCCATAATTACGCGTGACATTTCCATTATCAAAATGGGGTGTTACAATTATGGTATCAGAGACCAAGGCTTCGACCTGTAGGCTCTAAAATTCGACCTGTGACTAGTGGGTAGTCACCAGGAGCTTCCTAAGCCAACGTCTGTTATTCTACGTATTGATGTTTTCAGCGCATTGTTGTTTTAACCATGATGTTTTTAGCACCTTGAGGTTTTAACCTTGATGTTTTCATCGATATTGTTTTACTAATATGGATGGACAACCGTCATTCATATTTAGTTATGTGTCATTGTTTCATGCATAATTTTCCTCGTGAACTGTGACTATGTAGACTGAACCCCAGTAGTTCATAATTAGTCACATAAAAAAATTTTCTGATAAGTTTTGACAAACGAGTTTCATTCATTTATGTTTCATGTATCATTGTTGCAGGGATTATGACTAAGTAATAGTTGGTACAAGACTGACCCTATTTAGTCGCATGTGCTTTTATGGAAACTTTTAACTTTGGGACCGACCCATAGGCGTCCCCTCGCCATGTATTTTGTTTTGGAACCGACCCATAGGCGTTCCCTCGCATATATAAAGGTTTTATAAACTACATTACGCATTCATGCACTTTTTTTCATGCATAAAATTTTTCTCATGATTTAAATTGGCATAAAAAATTTTTCATGTCCCCTCATAAGTTATTATGTTTTTATGTCAAGTATGTTTTCATACTGTCATGGTTAACTTCAGTTTCATGCTGATTATGTTATACACTTCTTCGTAATAGATGGTTTCATGTTTCTTCATGATAATTCCGTCTTCATGTTGATTATGTTTTACGCCTCTTTTGTTATTTACGTTGTCATGCAAGACATTGTTGGATTTCATTGAATTCTGCTTTCATGATAGTCATGGTTGGTTTTCATTGATCATGCTGTCAGGCAAATCATCGTTGAATTTGGTGTAACCACACTTTAGCGTTTCTCTATGCAACCAGAATGAGGTATATACTGGCATTGCCAGGTTATCATGATGGTTTTCCTAACCGTTTAACTGATATACTTTCTTTAGATCATGATAAATGATCGACTCCATACCGATCATTTCATGTGCATTCCATGTGTACTCCACGTACCTTATTTCATGTGTATCACATGTACCTTAATCCATGTGTATTCCACTTGCAATACTTCACGAGTATTCGCTAGTCGATTCTGAATCACCTCAGGCGTATTTTCAATTGCTGATGTTCTACAAGATTGCTGATGCCGCTCATAACTTAGAGATGTTACTAAAGGTTGATGCTGCTGACGTTCAGAGACGCTACGAGATGCGGATGCTGTTCACAACTTGGAGATCCTACAAGACGAAGACAAAGGCGTCGGAGCAAAGCAATTGGACGAGAAGATGCTTCACCATCAGACGATTCCCATCAATCATTGTCCCTAATTCTTAGTTACATGTCACACGTCATTCGACTGTCATTTCAGCCATATGAGTGCAAACCGGTACCAGCCGGCCACTCAGCTGAATAGTTACATGAATCACGGTCATGAGAATGACCATCATGGGACTGACAGACAGGACGGTAGTAATCACTACTATGACAGCAACTAACCTAGAAATCGCAACCGAAACTCTGGCCACGGACGTGATCAGAAATACAAGGATTAGTAGTCCAACCGATCCGCCAATTCTGGCCTAATAACCTTATATTGTGGTTATATTTGTTTCACATCTCGAGACACATGTCAAGACATCAGTCAAGACACATGTCTCACGTATACCTCCTGAAGACACATGTCAAGACACCAGTCAAGACATATGTCATGCTTATAGTTCCAAGAAACGAGTCAAGACACATGACTCACGTCCAAAAATGGAACATTTCTAAGAAATTCAGGGTACCCTCCAAGGGTATATCCATTTTTTTGTGCCATGTATTAATCAGGCCACAATAATTTCACTACCATTACCGGCGCATCAGTGAGAACTTTCACGTTGTCGATGTCACTTTTATTCTTGTAACCATAAATCATTGATTCATGACCATGAAGGAAGCCTTTCGTATTCCCACGTATACGAAGGTTTTCCTTCAGTTTAGTGATGAGATCCAAGCTGCTAACGCATTTCCTCGGACAGACACGAGATGAATTTTATCCTAATTATGTACTATGAACAGCACACCATGCTACGATTCATAATTATGTACAGTAATGTTCAGGCTCCTGAATACATTCAGCTTGATTTTCCATCGGGAAAATTTGTACAAATTATCTATGCTTACAAGCATGTGCGTTGTTAGCCATGGTCGCTAAAATTTTCTAGCTGTCAGTAAGACACGACCACTTAAGTCCTTTTACGCATAACCAGTTGATTATTCCAAAGTCTTCCCATACATTCCATAAGAATCTACAAGGAGAAGGATGGTACCATGAGATTATGTGTCGACTACCGTCGACTTAAACAAATCACCATTCATGACCGTTATTCTCCTCCACGTATTAACGACATGTCCAATCAACCGTATAGTGTTAATCACTTTCCCAAGATCGAACTCATGATCATGTTGCCAACAGTGACGAGTGAAAAAGCAGGACATGTCCGTGACTGCTATTCGTGCACGACTCGGTCATGCTAGATTTATGATTTTGATTTAGTCTCATCAATGCTCCAACAGCATTATGGACTTAATAAATTGAGTTTCCATGAACTCCTAAACAAATTCATCAGCGTTTTCATTGAGGATAACCTGATTTCCTCTAAGCCTAACTCTATGACAAGAGAAATTCTACCCTGGAAAATTTTCCAATATCAATTCTGTTTGATTACAGTAACACACTGAATCACATGGGTTTTATGGTTAATCTTACCATGACTCAGCTTATGCGTAAAGGAGAGAACCCTACACTACATTAGGTGTTCTAGGAAATCCTACGCTAGGAGAAGTCTAGATTTAGAGACTCAGGGTTTCGCAAACTCCTATGTATCAAGTTCGATGAAGCAAGATACAGTTACATTCATATCTTTATACCTGTCATACAAACAGGCTAAGATAGGACACCAACAGACTGGGATGTTTTCATCATCTGAAATTGTGAATTGAAATGGGACAAGATCTCCACGGATTTTGGTTACCAGATTAAAGCAAGCTCAGAAAAAGAAAGATGCTATCTGTGTTATTGCCAACAGTTCGATCAAGTCTGCAAAATCCTTATATCCGTACGGATTTCAGAATCAACGGATTGATCGGACACATTCCACGCCAAGGCTCATCCGATCACTTGGTAATCCCTCAGTTATCGGGTCAGACAAAGATTCGCAATTGTGCTCCTTGTTTACGTCCACGTCCTTGTTCTAAGTTCACGACTTGCTTTCGCGCTCGCGTTCATGACACTATTTACGTTCATGATCGTATCTTGGCTTACGATTTTACGTTCATTTTTCTTATCTGGGAAGTTTTGCAAGAACTTGAGAGACCAGACCCAAGTTTAGTATAACTCTCCATCATCAGATTGACGTTTCACGTCATATTCCACGTCTCACTTTGTAGCGTTTGGCGATACCGCCATTATATTCTATGTTCACGATATGTTTCACATATCATGTTCATTCCACGTTCCTCATATCATGATCAAGATATGTTACACGTATCATGGATCACGATATGTTTACTCATACTACACTCGCCATATCTCCACGTAGCACGTTCAAAAATTTTCACGTATCACGTTCAAAATTTTTCACGTACTACGTTTCTTTATGTCTCGCGTATCGTTTCTAGTTAACAGTTAAGTCAGATTGTCTTTCATCGTAACGTTTCAGTTACTCTTACACGATTAACTCTTATTCCCTCGACCGAATTTAGGGGATCTACATTACGTTAATAACCAGGAACTTCTTCGTATTCCAAGTCAAGGTCAGGAGGACCAAGACTTATCATTCGTGTCAAGATCTTATGAAGGAACCATTCCAAGAGGGAAGCCACTTGGAAACGGACAAGTTCATCTGAACTTTTATCCGTTTTTCTCTTATAAATGAGATATGTCCTTTCAGTCACGTCACGTTCCATGTCTTTTCAAGACATGTCACGTTCCACGTTCCCTTCTACCATCTCACCTTCATTTCCGTTATTTTGCATACCTTTCCAGTCTGATTCGGGTATGTTTTGCTTCCAGTTACGTTATCTATAATTCGGGGACGAATTATTCTTTTTAGGGGGGAAGAGTTGTAAAACCCGCATGCTTTTACCATGAATAGTACCCTTAAGATCGTACGTACTAGATTAAAACTTTCTTAATATAGCATGATTACGATTACGTGTTAGGATTTTACGTATTACGTACGTGTTAGAACACGATAAGTATTTACTACGCACGGTCACGTAATAATTATTTGACGATAATTAATCACGAACATGCGATCATGAAATCACGAACGTAATTAAATCACGAACTATTATTAAGTACTCCCTCCGTCCCATATTAAATGTCCACATTTGACTTTTCAAGTCTTATATTTTTAACTTTGACCAAAAATAACGGTTTTTATGTTATATAATATTTGATAAAAATTATACCAATGAAAAGTACATTTAAAACACAATCGATTCATATACTTAACATAAAATATTACATAACACACATAAAAATATTTAAAATCAAAGCTGGAAAAGAAAGACTAAAAAAATTTAATGTGGACATTTAATATGGGACAGAGGGAGTAATATATATATTTATTACGAGCGTAAATAAATATATTAGGTCACGGTGATTATTTTAACGAGAACACAAAACGCGAACACAAATAAACACGAACAAACACGTAAAACACGAACACGAGAACGCACTTATTAATTAGACACGGAAAACATTCGGGTTACCCCTTGTGGGCCCCGTTACCATGAAATTAAGGGGGAGGATGGGCTTAGCCCATCAATTTTTACTAAAAGGGGGTTAAGGGGAAAAATACTACTCATTTCTTTTTACAGAAGATTTTATCAAAAACCCTAAAAGTTTTCTTCCTTCTTCATTGGTTCCTCTTTTGGCCGCCACCCATAAAACACCATGGAGGGGTGTTTGTTTGATTTTGATCTTGGGTTTTGGTGCAAGTGTTCGTGTTTGTTCATCCTTGATCGATCCATGTATTCGGTAAAACCTTTTTAAACCTTTTCTTTTGATTTAATCTTTTTATAAATTATGAACATGTGATGTTTTTATAAAAACATAATAATTAAGCATAGATCTAACATGTTTTGGTGTTAAATTAAATCAAAAGGTTGTTTTAAGGGGGTGTTGTTTGGCCGCAGGCTGCAACCGAACCCGAATGGGTTTCGGCTTGCCAAGCCGACCACCACCAAGACCATATGGTCTTGGTTGGTGCGTATGGGTCCCACGGCAGCAAGGGAAACACGGGGTACCCCGAGTTGGTTCGGGGTACGGTGTCGATTCATGTCCGGTTCATGTTTTAGCCTAGATCCGGTTCATGGTGTATGTTAGTTTTTATGTTATGAACTTATGTTAAAATTAAATTAATAAAAGATGTGATTAATTTAATAACATGACTTAGGTTATTTAATTATTAATAATCATGAAATTATTTTAACCTAAGTATTTATATATTTAAGACTTATAATTAATTAATTAAATTAAAACAATAGATATAATTAATTAATAACATGACTTAGGTTATATTATTAATATATAATAATACATATTTTAACCTAAGTATTTAACTTATTTAATTAAAAACATGTTATACTTTAATTAAATATTATAACTTATAGTTTAATTAAATTACATGAAATAATTATTAAACTATACAATATACCATATGACTTAGAAAATAATCATGAAAAACACTTAGGCTTATATACTTAACTTATTTAACCAGCTTATTTCTAATTATGGAAACTTTCTATTTTTAGAAACTTAATTAAATAAGGCAGCTAATCTATTTATGGAAACCAGCTATTTTTAGAAACTTAATTAAATAAGGCAGCTAATCTATTTATGGAAACCAGCTATTTTTAGAAACTTATTTATTTAAGGCAGCTAATCTATTTATGGAAACTTATTTAATTAAGGCAGCAAATCTATTTATGGAAACTTTCTATTTTTAGAAACTTATCTATTTTAGGTAGTAAATCTATTTTTAGAAACTTTCTATTTTTGGAAACTTTCTATTTGTTGGAAACTTTCTATTTTTGGTAACTTTCTATTTTTGGTAACTTTCGATTTTTAGAAACTTTCTATTTTTGGAAACTTTCTATTTTTGGAAACTTTCTAATTAAGGAAAACTGCTATTTTTGGAAAGTTACTTATTATTACACAGTAAGTATAATAACACATGAAATACCATAAATACTTAATCAGATTAAACAGAATATAAGATAAAACACAGTTTAAGGCTTTAAAACAGTAGAACATGGTAAGAACACATAAAATAAGCTAAGACATGACATAAAGCCAGCTACGTATTTAGTAAGCAGATACTTATTCATGTACGTATTTATGTAGCACTAGTGATTCGGAAGTAGGATTCCTCGCAGTTCATCTTCTTCGTTCACTGGACATAAGGTACGGATTCCCGTCCTTTCAGTATGGACATTCTTTCCTTATTAGGATTCCCCGTATGCAGCCAACTGTTTTCCCGTAGTATAAGTTATGAGTTTGATTGCTTATGTTTAATTAAGATTACCTATAGCCATATACATGCATGACCAGTTTCACCTAGTTATGGAGGTACCATAACCATAACATTAGAGGCACTGATGTTATGACTTCACCACGGCGGAGTGATTGCTCGTGGCGTCCCTTCAGCTTTTGGCTATTTATTTATATTTATCATGTGGGGCATATGGGTGCATCCTAGTTACATGTTTTATTCAGGATTACATGGTGAATGTGGTGTGTGCCTTGCATCCTTCACAAGGAGCTGATCCCTCCTACCCAAAAACCAGTATATTAAATTAGAGGCAACCCTCTAATTTGCATGATGAGGTCACCCCTCCAAGTATTCATGCACGGTGGATTTTCATGACCTATATTGGCTAATGGTAAAATATGTTAAACAGTTTTCATAAGATAAACATAAGGCTTTTCAAACTATAAAACCAGTTTTGTGAACATGTTCCAAGACTTATACATTTCCGCTGCTATTAAGTCTCTATTATGTTTTAGTCACTTATACTATGTCTATATCCGTGCACTGAGCGTTTTGCTCAGCCGTTACTTTCCTTTCCATGTCCCAAAATGGCAGGTACCCTAGGAAAGACTCGAGCATTTGGAGGACGTGCATCGGATGGAAGCTGCTAGAGACTTCTTTTTCCTTTTGCCTTCATATATTTATGCTTGTGTAGTCTTTCATTTATTTCTTTTGCTTTATTATGTTTTGGGGCTTATGTTTGGGAACTGATGTTTGAGTCCGGTTATCCCTATGGTCATGTAATGTTTTATACATTTATCCTTGTATGCTTTGATGACACGCCATAATTACGCGTGACATTTCCATTATCAAAATAGGGTGTTACAGGCACACCCAATAGCATTGGGCTATTGGGGAGTCAATATAAGCAGAAAACACACAAGCTATAAGCACCAATAAGCACACTGTTCAAAAAAAAATAAGCACAGACAGATTTCTAGTGTTGTCTGATATCTGTTAGAGGACGATGCTAGTTCTGACCAATATCGGACAAAACTATATTGCAGATATATCGGACAGTGTTCAGATACAAAAAAATTGTGAAGTTTTGATAAGCTAAAAGCTAGCAAATAAGCTACCAAATCACAGGAAAACAATACTAAGACCTAAATAAACACAGGAACTAACAATATGCCATATTTTAGACTTTACTTTACAAAAACCAAGTCTAAAATCCTAACTGTATGTTTTAGGCAGTTTTTTGCAAAACTATGAGACTTACAAAACTTAATTTAAACACTACCAAATTCAAACAAGGATCTAAAACTAACTTAACAGATCAAAACAAAGAGTATGCAGTTTTAAAGGGTGAACTTAGTTGTCACCCTAGCTCATCTAACACCTAAACCAAACACCCCTTATTTTCAGAAAATCAAGATTAACAAAGAGTTTCTTAACAAATCACTATGAAATTCATTTAAAACACAAAGAACATGCATATAATATCACAAAAACACATAATAAACATATGTTAGGTCAATTCAGTGCCTAATGATCTCACTGGTGGATTTGAATAACAATCAGCCTAAGTAAAACATTACCCTTAACGTAATGAAGTCACTGAGTGAACAATCACTTAGTGAGTTACCTTCAAGACCTTAGACTGAGTCTAAAAAAAAGACTCGAGCATTCAGAGAGACGAAGTTCAATGAATGATGTATCTAAAACAAAGAAGAAGGTGATGGGCTCAGTGAGTTGTGGTAATAGACTCACTGAACCCCATACGATCTCCCTTAAGAAACAAGCATCCTCCAAGACTGAAGTAAAGGCAGGATAAGTTGAATTATGATAAGATGTAGTACATCACACAATTAGCGTGACTTACCCTTTTGGGATAGATAGGATACTGATAGTGTAAAAGGACTTATGTCCTAATACTTAGAATATGTTAAGACAAGATTGTACACTATACTAATAAGACAAGAATTGCACATGGCAATTCTTTGTCTTGTATCTACCCTTTATCTCTATAAATAGGATGGTTGTAAAAGAGAGAACCAATTTTGTGCACTAAATGCTTTAGACATTCACAAACAAAGTTCTCTCTTCTAAACACGATCAAAAGCACTTGAGTTCTAAACTCCTGTTGACTTAATCGTCAAGCTTATCAATCGTTAGGATTGGTATAGTTTGTTAGTGAGGAGATCACAAATACACATATTATCTATTCAATCCCTATTGTAGCTTCGCATACAATAGGGTATAATTCTATAATAAATAAGAGTTAAACGTTGAAAACCTTTTGTGTTATTTACTTTATAATTGTCCTTTGTTTTAACATTACTTTATCATGAGTTAGGTCTATATTTAGTATCCATAAGTATAGCACGAATTACAAGGGACCGACAAGTGGTATCCGAGCGGTAGGATTATAAAATTTTAACTGCCGTCTTAAAAGTTTTTAAAACCTTGATCCATTATGGGTGAAAGTAATGTACCTCAACTTGTTAACAAAAAGGGAGCACGTTACTCTGTTAACGCTCCTAAGTTGGAAGTTGAAAGATTTAAAAAATGGAAGGAACGAATGCTATGTTATTTGATGGGAATGGAACCTTATTACATCACATGTATTAAGAATGGTCCATTCAAACCAAAAACAGCAGCAGGTGATGACAAACCTGAAAACCAGTGGTCTGGCGATGAAAGGAGAGTGGTTAATCAAGACCAACGTCTCAAAAGCATCATAATATCTTGTCTTCCTGAGGATATTATGGAAGCTATCATCTAGTGTGAGACGGCCAATGAGACTTGGACAGATCTTGTTCATAGTTTCGAAGGACCATCCGACACTAAGGAAAATCGGATTATGGACCTGAAGTTAGAATATAACACTTTCAGGGCCAAACCATCTGAAACTCTTCCTCAGACTTACACCAGATATAAGACCTTGCTCAATGAGCTATCAAATAATGGGGTGAAACTGTCTAAGCATGAAACCAATGCTGGTTTTGTGAATAGTCTCCCTGAAAAATGGCTTGGTTTTTCTTAAGGACTGAAAAATGCTAATCACATTCAGACTCACGATCTTGCAGACATTTATGGAAGATTTATCTATGAAGATAATCTAATAAATAGAAGATATCCTGAGTCTAAGAATGCCTTAATAACTGACACCTCAGCCAAACCAACCCATGTTCATCATGGACCAATATCAACAACTTTTTACTTAAATGCTTGTTCAAGATTTTTAGGAGACCTCATATGATGAGGTTGATGAAAGATCTAGTACTAGGTATATAAGGGATTTAAATAGGGAATTTCATGAAAGAGCCATTTTGGCAAATACCAAACGTTACATCAAAAGAACTAGATTTGCTGGAAATCAATCCACTGAGGGAGTGGATTGCTTTAGATGTGGTAAAACTGGGCATTTTGCAAAATATTGTCATTCAAAAACTCCATTGGCCTCATATAAAGTCAAAACTCATCATCAGGAAATGACAAGTTTCAACCTAAGTTTACACCAAAACTGATTCAGGCCTCTCCAACTAACCAAAGTTTTCAGAATAGTAAGAAAATTGAGAAGGATTATAGGTCTGAGTACAAGAAGGTTAAAGCAAAGCTTGCACTTTTAGAAGCTGGACCTTCGAACACTCAGACTTAAAAACCTACTCAGGATAAAGCCAAAGGGTTGGTAGCTGAAACCTTTGATTGGGATGATGAAGATCTTTCCTTAGAAGATGAAGAAGTCAGATATCAAGTGTTGATGGCTCTAGCTGATGATGAACTATCTGTTGGAAAGAGTCATGCTCGAAATGAAGAATGGGTTGACATCACCATGAGAAAGGTAAACATGCTTCTTTCTATGGATGAAGAGTCTGACTGGCAAAGGTTCCTTAAGTACATAAATATTGATTTATAGTTTGTTGCAAAGCAAAGATTAAACCTTCTTTCAAAATATAATAAACTTATTTTTGAATTAAACAAATGTAGAGATGATCTATTAGTTTTGAAACAAACCAAACTTGAAGCAGTAAGTTGTCAACTTCAGAACATTGAACTTACTAAAATTAATCATGCTCTTCAAGAACAACTTAAGGAAGAAATATGCATCAATGAGAAATGAACAAATAGCTCTACCTTAGCTTCTCAATGTATAAACAGTCAAATTCCTGGCCAAAAGAAGAAAATTCTTGGGTCTCTCCAACTCACTGAGAAACCACTTACTAAGGAAATGAGTGAAAAAGCAATTCTCCCAGCCTCAGTAGGGTTTGATCATGAAATGATACCAAAGTCAAAAGATTGGGTTGAAAGATCAAATCATGAGAGTGTGTTACCTAATATTGATATTAGAAAAATATTAATACCTGAATCTCTGGCTGTTAATGAATTACTTGGTCTTAATGAGAAGAATGGTGTCCCTAATAAATCCAGTAACACTGAACCATCAAGTGTTGCTGAGGACATTCAGACACCTCTGCCACATTTAAAAAATCTTCAAGGGGCAAGTCCATGTTCTGAACTAAGTCAATTATCTTATCAAGAACACTCACCCAAAGAAAGAACTGGATCAGGTTGTCCTAAACAAATAAAGCCTGACTCAAAAGAGACATCAAGTCACAATGAGTCAGGAACTGACACTGAGAAAACAACCAAACCTGTCTCTCCCTCAGGGAATCCTACAAACTCAGTCAACTCCACTCCTGGTTTAAATCCAGAGGAGTTAAGTAGATTGTTCCAACTATTCATGGAAGAGAAGCTGAACTCAGCCTCTAAATCTCAGGGCGAATCCTCTGTTTCCTCACAGCCTGTATAATCAAAAAGCAACAAAACTGAACCTGAGTCTTCCAAGAAGGTTAAAACAAAGAAACTCTCTTGTAAATTATGTCATTACACAAATCATACCATTGATAATTGCTTTAAAGTCCTCTATTGCATGAAGTGTAAAAGTGAAGATCACAAGACAACAGATCATGACATACACATGGCTTCTATTAGAAATGCTAATAGATATAAAGCTCAGTCTTACAATTATAGGCCCGCCTCTAAACAAATCAAGAAATCCAAGGCTAAGACTTTCCCACCATGTACACATTGTGTCATCCCTGATCATAGGCTTGATGATTGTGTGTACTACCCTGAGTGTGAAATTTGTGGAAGCAATGATCATACTACCTCAGAACACAATAGGATAATTATGGTCAGGAGAGGCATGCTAGCTGAGTCATCTCAAAATACTGAATCCTCAGTAGGACTAAGCTGCAACACATGTGGAAGCAATGCTCATTCCACCTCAGACCATGCCGAGATTGAATACTTCAAACGAGGTGAAATACGTCAGGATCCTAGAGCCAAAGAGCCTACTAGAAAGTGGGTTTACAAGAGAAACTAATCCACCTCATTATTTGTGCGGAAAACAATTCAAGGAGCCTATCTGGTACTTAGACAGTGGGTGTTCAAGAAGTATGACAGGAGTCAAAAGTTATGTACACAAATACGTGGAGCAACCAGGTACTAAGGTAGTCTTTGGTGATAACTCATCTTGTGTTACTGAGGGATATGGTTCAATAAAATGTGGTGGAATAGTTTTCTCAAAAATAGCATTGGTAAATGGTCTGAAGTATAATCTTATAAGTATCAGCCAACTGAGTGATGCTAAGTACATCGTTCAGTTTGATGATAAGCAAGGAACAATCTTCAATGCTAACAAAGAAATTCTACTGACTGCTCCAAGAAGAAATGATGTATATGTCTTGGACATGTCATCTGTAACTCTCTCGGGAGCATGTTTCTTTGCTAAAGCCTTAGACTCTGTCAATTGGCTTTGGCACAAGAGACTGTCACATCTCAATTTCAAAGACATTAACAAACTTGCAAAACAAAACAAAGTTCTTGGCTTAGCATCTCTTGTGTACTCAAAGGACAAACCTTGTTCAACTTGTGAAAAAGGTAAGCACGAGAGAGCTTCTTTCAAGCCAAAACAAAACTTTTCTATTAGGAAGTGTCTCCATCTTCTTCATATGGACTTATTTAGGCCTGTCAGTCCCATGTATATAAATCATGAGAAATATACCCTTGTGATGGTTGATGAATACTCTAGATACACATGGGTATACTTCCTTAAAAAGAAAAGTCAGGCTCCTGAATTTATCATGTCATTTATCAGGCAAGTAGAAAATCAAAATGACACCAAAGTCAAACAAATAAGGACTAATAATGGGACATAATTCAGGTACCAAGAGCTTGAGAGTTTTTGTGATGATAAAGGAATTTCTCAGAACTTCTCTTCTCCCTACACACCTGAACAAAATGGTGTGGCTGATAGGAATAATAGAACTCTCATTGAAGCTACAAGAACCATGCTCAATGGATCCAATCTTTCAAAATACTTTCGGGCTGAGGCTGTAAAAATAGCTTGCTATCCTCAAAACAAAAGTATCATTTTGAAAATACATGATAAGACTCCCTATGAAATATTCAGGGAAAGGATTCCAGATATCAGCTATTTCTATATGTTTGGATGTCTTGTGTTCATTCACAATCAAAAGGACCACCTTGGTAAATTTGATACAAAAGCTGATGATGGATACTTTCTTGGATACTCTTTTGTCTCCAAAGCCTTCAGGGTCTTTAACACAAGGAGACAACAAGTTGAGGAATCATTTCATATCACATTTGATGAAAGTATGGATGCCATTAACTTTACAAATCAATCAATGGAAGAGATTGGGATTAATGCCTCATCAATATATCCTCCCGATGAGTATGAACATAGTCCCTCAAATCAGTATCAAAGTGATGTTGATATATCTTTCCATATATCACCTCACAATAGGTTAATTAATAACTTGATCACAAATCAACATGTCTCTGAAGTTATATCTACTCAAGCTGAAGAATCAACTGATTTCTCATCCATGCAGACATTGAGGGGACAATTCATGCGAATGATGACCTACCAATCATTGAAAATCCTTCAGTGAGAAGTGTTGATCCAGTACTATGTACTGAACCACCAGTCCCTGATAATCATCAATTATCCACAAGCTCTAATCCAAGTCCTCAGGAAAGATGGTCTAGACAACAATACATAGAGCTTGTAAATATAATTGGTGATGTGTTAGAGGGCATACCCACACGCAGTCAGGATGCTAAACTCCCTTCTTCCTCAGCCCATGAATGTCTTTTTGTAGAGTTTCTCTCTGAAATTGAACCCAAAAAGGTTTCAGAGGCCCTGACACATCCAAGGTGGGTTGAGGCTATGCAAGAAGAACTCAATCAATTCCTCAGGAACAAGATTTGGAAACTTGTTCCTCTCCTTAAAGGGAAATCAGCTCTTGGCATAAAATAGGTGTTCAAAAACAAGACTGGTGAAGATGAAATTGTTATAAAAACAAAGCTAGGCTTGTTGTTCAGGGGTGTGGTCAGCTTGAAGGCATTGACTATGAAGAGACCTTTGCCCCTGTTGCAAGAATGGAAGCCATCAGGATCTTCCTTGCCTATGCTACATACATGAACTTCAAAGTTTTCCAAATGGATGTGAAAAGTGCCTTCCTGAATGGCAAGATCACTGAGGAAGTTTATGTGGCTCAACCTCTCGTTTTTTAGAGTTATGAGTTCCCTAACCATGTCTATAAACTTGACAAAGCCCTATATGGACTTAAATAAGCACCAAGGGCATGGTATGAAACTCTCTCTACCTTCATGATAATGAATAAATTTGTCAAGGGAAGATAGACAATACCTTGTTTATCTTTAAAACCAAGGAGGATGTTTTGTAGTTCAAATATATGTTGATTACATCATATTCATCTACTAACTATGACCTTTGTAGAAAGTTTGAAAAACTTATGACAAAGAAATTTGAAATGAGTATGATGGGTGAATTAACATATTTTCTTGGACTACAAATCAAACAGGTGGACAAAGGGATCTCAGTCTGTCAAGAAAAATACACCAGAGAATTACTTAAAAAATATGACATCTCTAAGTGTGCTTCAGTGAAGACTCCCATGGTTCCCCCTAATAACTTAGGTCCTGATCTCATAGGTAAACTAGTCAATCAAACCTTATTCAGGGGAATGATTAGATCATTAATGTACCTAACAGCAACTAGGCCTGATATTCAGTTCTCGACAATTCTATGTGCAAGATATCATCCCGACCCCGAAGAATCACATCTTACTGCTGTCAAACGAATCTTCAGGTACCTGGAGGGTACTTCATCACTAGGTTTATGGTATCCTTGTTGCTCAGGCTTCAATCTTAAAGGATACTCAGACTCAGACTATGCTAGCTACAATATGGATAGAAAAGGTAACTCAGGTGCATGTCAATTCCTAAGTGGCAAGCTAGTATGTTGGAGTGCAAAGAAACAGCAGTCAATTGCAATGTCCTCTGCTGAGGCTGAATATGAGGCAGCCGTTGGTTGTTTTGAAAACATCTTTTGAATGAAAAGTCAACTCATGGACTATAATGTGGAATACAAAGTAGTACCCATCTTTTGTGACAACACTAGTGCAATTGCCATATCCAATAATCTGGTCCTACACTCAAGGACTAAACACATAGACATAAGATATCACTTCCTCAGGGACCATATCTTGAAAGGAGATATTGAATTACACTTCATTCCCACTGAATATCAGCTAGCTGATATTTTCACCAAACCCTTGGATGAACCAACGTTCATTAGACTGAAAGCTGAACTTGGTATGTTGAACATTGAATAATTATGCTTCCTGATGACTTGATGTTCAGTATAGTGTACATTCATAATCTTCTTCCTGAATAAATATATCTTCTTGTCTTCACCCTTGACACTGAGGTACATTAAATGATGTAACTAAATGCTCTAAGGATTTAGTTACTTAATATCCTAGGTTGGTGGCACACAATATTAAATAAGGGACAAATATTCCTTTGAATAAATATCATCAACCAATCAAGGTGTCAAAAAATGTCAAGGATCCCACTAAGCATTAATTGTTTACCCTTTTTTTAAGCAAAATCCGTTGTAAAAAACGTCCTTTCAACTGCACATGACCCCACGTCGTCCCTGCAAAAAGTGTTATCATTGCAGACCGGAACAGTTGCCAAGAAAAAGGGGGGACCACTTGTACATTTCATTAAATGCGGATGTAAAACGAAATTATATCAAATAAAATCTTTTTCACATCTGAGCCTATAAATACCCAACCATTAACACAAACACACACATAAATACTTTAGCAATCTTACTCTGCCAAAATCTTCTCTCAAAGAAAAGTGTGCGTGTTCAACCATTGTTTCTAGAAAAGTGTATTTGATAAAAGGAAATCACATCGATCACTTGTTTCGCTGTTATATAGTATACATACAAGCTATCAAAGTAACTTGGTGTTTGATCTTTCGATTTTTATCAAGATCAAAAGTCTGCATTAAGTCACTTGGCGATCTATTGTTGCATTATAACAAGAAACAAGTCTTGGTTTGATTCCACAAAGTGTCATTGTCCTTTGTAAGTTTTCAAAAATTTATAACTAAAAATGGCATTATCCAAGAGTATTCCCTATGCCCCTCAGGCTGAGCATCTAATCATTGAGGGTGTCCACTTTTCAGGAAACAACTATGGGGGAAATTTTAGTTACCCTCGAAGTGCATCAGCCTACAAACCAATTTGCAAATTTCTTAAAAACTATGATAGGGCTGATGCTTTTACTAACACTTCCTCAGTATTCTACCATGAATATCTCAGGGAATTCGGGTATACTGTTGTGGTTGTAACCCCAACTACCCAGGGGCCTGAAGGTTCTCAGGGGTCTGAGACCAAGTCACATAAGGGTTGTGTCATCGAGTTCAATGTGAATTGAAAAACACCACTGATTTTGGACTTTGAAACTTTTTGTCAAGCCAGTGGACTCGATTACAACGAAGGTAATTATGTTGCACATCCTGACACTGAGTCAGTTAAAAATGGCTTAACAGAAATCGGGGTCCCTGGGTTACTTGTGACAAAAATCCCTTTAATCAAAACTGCTTTTCCCATGGCTTGGAGGATCCTCGTCACTTTTGTGATTCAGGTGATCGGTGTGAACTACTCATTAACCGAGAAAGTTAATTCTACTCAGCAGATGCTAATCTACAGTCTTGTTAATGGACTGAATATTGACATAGGAGAGATTATTTTTAATGATCTCGTAACCAGGCTCCAGAAGAAGTCAAGGCAAAAGTATGTATCTTACCCAAGGTTCATATCTTGTGCCTTAGAAAGGTTATTGGGTTCTCTTTACACTCAGGAGAAATTTACTGTTTTTTCTGCACCAATCCTGAGTTCCACAAACTTTTCTAAGAACCCATCTAAAGTCACCCCCATAGAATTGACGGCTCACATGACTAAGGTGATCAGTCGTATATCATCCGTGTCTTCCATTCCCTTCTTACCAAAGAAGGGGAAGAAGAAGCCTCAGACTGTGCCAAAGACCAAACCAACGACACAGGGCCTTGAGGCTTCTTAGGCACGTCCTAAAAAGCCAAGGCTAAAAAGACCACTCTTGTTCAGACCAAGCTTCAAATACCCCAAGATAAAGTGCTTACGGGAGGCCCTGATACATCACAGTGGCGGGCCAACCTACTGGTCCTCTTGATGGAGAGGGAAATATACAACCCTCTCCTACGGGACTGCCTTCCACTCATTCTGATGAGGGAACTCGTAAATCACAACCTTTGCCTGAGGACACAACCAAGGTCAAAGACTCAGGGAGATGCCCACGGGTAACACACCTCGCTGATAGGCCTATCACTTCCACCAAATCCAATGAAGGCACACTAAAACACAAGTCTTTGCTTGATGACCCAAAACTTGATTCCTTAGACTCAGAGGGACGCCCACGGGTAAAATACCCCGCTGATAGGAATCTCACCTCCACAACTCCCGATGAAGGCACACTAAAACAAAAGTCTTTGCCTGAGGGAACCATTATCGATCCCAAAGACTCAGGGAGACGCCTACGCGTAACACACCTCACTGATAGGGATCTCACTTCCCCCTGATCAATCAAAAACTACCCCTGAGAATCAGCTGGCCAAAACCCAAGCCTCAGGATTTGGGGCATGGAGTGACCAAAACCAAGGCAAACCTTCTTTTAGAGGGGAGCTGGATAAACCTAAGGGATCACTGAACTATGGAGATTTTATTAATTTACTTGATGATCCTGAAGAGCTACTCCATGGATTCAGTGAAAACGATGAAATGATTGAGGCTGGGGATGAACCTGACACTCAAGACCCTCCTCAATCAGACCAGAAGCCACAGTCCCCACCTTTGTTCGCGAACATATCGCCCTCCCTGAGGCTCAAACAAATCCCTCCCCTGAGGCAACTAAAAAAAAGGATCCCTCCCCTGAGGCAACTAAAAAGCCCTCCTATGAGGCACAACTTGACACCTCATCATTGGGGACTCAGACTGTAGTTCTGGATTCCACCTTTGATGACACCAATCCTATTACTTAGAAGGTTCTATATGAAACTCTCAAGGGTGTCATTAATCATGTATACACCACTTTGAAGGCTAAGGTCTCTCAGGGCCAAGACCTTTCTTCCAAGGCTAATGAACTCTTGGATGAATTCAGAACGTATGAGGACCGTTTTGATACTGCTGAAGAAAAGATGCGAGTTCAAATTGACAACCAAATGGAGTTTATCAGTGCAGTCAACAGTAGCCATGAGAGTTAGGAGAAGAAGCTCATTAATTTCTAAATCATGCTCTCTTGACTATTGAAGCTAATGTGTCCTTGAAGACAACCTTGGATGGACTGATCTCTAGTTCCACTGAGTCTACTTCCAAGGTTGGTCAACTGTTGGACTTGCTTAAGGATGATATGCTTTCTGACGTCTTCACTAGGTTAGACTCTCTTAAGTCTGATTTAGATGTGGTGAATGCTAAGTGCGAAGCCATCTATGAGGATGTGCATATGTATTCTGAGGCTGAATTCAGATTAAGCAAAGCTGAGCAAGGGTATATGGAAAATGCTTCGAACTTGTCTGAAATTTACAAAGCACTAAAGGATGCTGATATCCCCCACCTCAGGACCAGAATCACCACAATGTAAAACGATCAGTCGCTAATACAATTAGATGTTCAGACTATCAAGGCTGACACTCAATGTATGAAGGCGATGGTGACTGAGATGTTTCAGGTTTTCAAGGGGTCATCCACCACCTCCTCAGGACCATCACAGATACCAAAAGTTGGGATCAGTGAGGCTGACCCTTCAACTTTTGAGGGGGAGAATGTGCCACCAATGATGCTTACATGGAGTGAACACCCCTCTCAAACTGAGGGGGAGCAGGAAGAAATGGTACATCTACAAACTCAGGTGCCTGTGATCCTCACACCAACTCCCTTAAACTCCATTCCACCTATCCCTGAGCCCTCAGTATATAAGTTAGATATGGGCAAAGGAATTGTTGATGAGACCCTAACACCACCACCCAAGAAGCTTGTAAAAGCTTCAAGGAAAAGAAGGCCTGACCCTGATGCTATTGTCTTGGTACCCTATGACATCAATGGAAAGATGTACAAGATGACTGTTGATCATATCCAAGAATACTTAGACAGGATGGAAAGGGCCAAGACCAGTGAGGCAACAAGAGCTGAGATTCTTAAAGTGTCCACTGAGTTTGTTATGGAAGCGGGTGGTAGCCCTGATGAGTTGTTAAGTGCAAAAGGTGGACAAGAGTTTATTCAGAAGCAAGAGGATGAGCTAAAGGCAATTCAGGATGAGAAGATCAGAAAGCAGCAACAAAGAACCACCTAACTGAAGAAGCTGTTTGATCAATACGCCAAAGTCACCACTCAAAGAAGGAAGCCTGAACCAATCAAAAATCTTCAAATCATTCATTACACCACACCAGTCTCAGTATCTGTTTACAGAAATAATGATGAAAGGAATTTTGAAGTGATGAAGAAGTTTACATTTGGTGATTTTGGTCTTAGTGAGTGGGATGAAATGGGTAGGATCTTCAGGACCAAGATGAAAAAATGTGTCCTTGAGATACTCAACTCTCTCAGCAAGAGATACGATAGGTTGAATTAGATCATGGAGCAGTTAGGAATTACTGAGGATCTACCCTCGGCTGAACAGGATCCTTCTAAGACTCAGGGACGAAAAAGGAAAAGAGTTGAGCTCGAAGCTGAGACTAAAGTCCCTGGGTTGGAATGTAATCGGACCCTTCCTGAGAATGTTCCCTTTGTAAACAACATGGTCATTAAGAAACCTGAGTGGGGTATCTTCTTCATAGATGTATTTGGAGACCAAGCCTTTCAAAGGATGAGTGACATTGAGAGATGTCCCACTGAAAGTCTCTTAATCTTTCTTGTGATGGTTGGACAAGTTGAGACTGAGGAGAATAAAAGGTATGTTGAAAAGCTCAAGGAAATGATTGCAAGAAGGCCTGACAAAGAAAAGGTGTTAAGCTCATCAAGGGTAAAGAGGGAAGCAATGGATTCCTGAAGGGTTGTAATCTTTTGTTTTTATTTATGTTTTTCTTGTATCAGACTGTTCAGTATTTGTAATGATGAATAAAAGAAAGTACTTTGTTTGAAACAAGTATGTTCATCAGTAGGTTAGTTTGTATGAGAAGAAGCCTTTTTGCTCACTTATAAAAATTTTACTTAGGCATATTTTATATCCAAATAGGGGGAGATTGTTAGGTCAATTCAGTGCCTAATGATCTCACTGATGGATTTGAATAACAATCAGCCTAAGTAAAACATTACCCTTTAACATAATGAAGTCACTGAGTGAACAGTTACTCAGTGAGTTACTTTCAAGACCTTAGACTGAGTCTAAAAGAAAGACTCGAGCATTCAGAGAGGCGAAGTTCAATGAAGGATGTATCTAAGACAAAGAAGAAGGTGATAGGTTCAGTGAGTTGTGGCAATAGACTCACTGAACCACATACGATCTCCCAGAAGAAACAAGCATCCTCCAAGACTAAAGTAAAGGCGGGATAAGTTAAATTGTGATAAGATGTAGTGCATCACATAATTAGCGTGACTTACCATTTTGGGATAGATAGGATACTGACAATGTAAAAGGACTTATGTCCTAATACATAGAATAGGCTAAGACAAGATTGTGCACTATACCAATAAGACAAGAATTGCACATGGCAATTCTTTGTCTTGTATCTACCCTTTACCTCTATAAATAGGATGGTTGTAAAACATAGAACCAAGTTTGTGCACTAAATGATTTAAACATTCACAAACAAAGTTTTCTCTTCCAAACACGATCAAAAGCACTTGAGTTCTAAACTCCTGTTGACTTAATCGTCAAGCTTATCATTCGTTAGGATTGGTATAGTTTGTTAGTGAGGAGATCACAAACACACACATTGTCTATTCAATCCCTGTTGTAGCCTCGCATACAATAGGGTATAATTCTATAATAAATAAGAGTTAAACGTTGAAAACATTTTGTGTTATTTACTTTATAATTGTCTTGTGTTTTAACATTACTTTACCATGAGTTAGGTCTATACTTAGTATCCTTAAGTATAGCACTAATTATAAGGGACCAACAACATAAAACAAACACAAATGTACATTCAATCAGAATCCATATCATCATTCAAAAAAATTCAGAAAGGTAGCAAAGAGGGGTTCAAACCAAATATCGTAGTTGATGCCATCTTCTTTGCTCATTTTGGGCTTATGAAATGCTTTAGAAAAGCTTGTGTAGATAGCTTTGTTGGGGTTCTATAGCAGAATCAAAAGCTAGCAAATATCTTCAAAGAAGAAAGAAAGGAAATTGATGTGTCTTGCTTGTACCTGCTAACACAACACAACAACAAACACAAGAAACAAGTTCACACTTTAAAAACTTACCCCCAAAGGTTGTTGTCAAGAGCACTTGGGGAGGCTTTTAAAACAGTGAGTCCTAAACAAATAAAATATTTTAGAAAAATCTTTGAAAACTAACAAACCTTGCAAATTAATAAAGTGTCCCCAACATGGAAATGTAACTTGTGCTTATAATCACTTTACACAAGAAACTTGTCAAATTCCTTATGCAAACCTCCTATAAACATAAGGTTTACAAAAAAATTTAACCAAGAAAATTTCTTTAAACAACAAATTTTTTTGATAAATATTAAACTTACTTGTAGAATTTCAAAAGATTAAACTAAGAACAATAATTAATAGGAACTCAACTTTGTAATTTTTTTGAAAAACTAAACTTTCATTAATTTATAAAAATCTTACAAAATTTAGAACAAGAGAAAATTTGTAAAACCTAAATGCTCTTATATAGTGAGCTACAGATATTTCTAGAAACAAGGAGACCTAAACCCTAATTGTGTTGATTCTCAATATTTCCCTTGGTCTTAATATTCAAAAATCTGGTCAAAATTGCTAACATGTGATGCCCTGCTGTAGATGTTGATGTGCCAGCTGTTAGGCATCATCTTGGCCATCAAATTTATGTAGGGAACAAGCAATTGCATCCAAAGCGTCTAAATACTGCCATGTTTTTGTTTTTCTTTGCAAAAGCACCATGTGAGTGGGGTCATGGGAGTCACGAATGGGCATATGGGTTGATGTGTTATTACGTTTGAGGGTGTAAACATGTTTAACTTAGGGTTAATTATCATTCTGGAAAAGATGGTTTAATATCCCCTTAGTCTTGATCACAAATGAAAATTAGGGTTTATAGGGTAAAAAAGGGCGATTTGATTCGTTTGTTGTAAACAGTAACTATTAAACGCACTTTGTATTCATTAACATTATTTTAATAGTAATAAACTAATACAAAAGGGTTGTGAATTTTGGGTTGGGTAAGGGTTATTGGGTGGACTTGGTAGGTTTAGGTAGTGTAGAAATGGATATGGGTTTTATTTGTTTGCAGCTTTGGACTCTTATCTTTTTAAAAGATGGCAAATAAAATCTTAACAGCTTTCTCCTTTTTTCCTTTGTAAATGACTTTGGACTAGTGACAAATTAGTCCTTGTTTTTGTTGAACTTTGTAACAAGGATTATTCTTGAAATTTTGGAGATTTTCAAGGGCTGTTTTGGTAACATTTTGAAACTTTAAGAACCAAACTTATATTTTTGAGTTTTACTAGGGCCTAATGTGACAAGTCTTCAATTCTTGAGGGTCCAATCTTGTCAATTCTTCAAACTTCAAGAACTTTTTTAGAAAATTAATGCTCGGGTCCGGTTCTTTGTGCGGCTTCGTTTTCCATGTTCATTTTTGCTTGATTGTTTTGATATTTTGCTTAATTCACGATATCCGAACCTACAAACACACAATGAACAAAAACAAAGGGTTTTGCACGGTTTTAATAATATATTAGTACATATTAAGCCCGATTTGGATGATGAGACTATGTATAATTGCAGTCTCATCAGCGGAGTGTGACACTGGTGGAATACCGTTCTATTCTTAAGTATCGCCTCTTGATTCTATTATTTCTGAGTGATACAATGTGTCGTGTTTGTCGCAAGGCGTGTATGGATTATTGTGGGGAACATGCGGTTCATTGTAAAGAGCTCCCTGGATTCAAGTACCGACGATATGGTTAGGGACGTTCTTTTTGACATATGTAGGCGTGTTGTTATCTCCGCCAAGAAAAAAGCACTTGTGAACTTCCTGACTGACCCGTCGGATGGAAGATCCACACTCACACCAGCTGACGTTTTGAATTTTAGATGGGTTTGAGGAAAACATGTGTGCGTGGATCTTACCGGGGTTTCTCCTCTTGTAGGGCTGAGTAGGCGGGTTTTTATAACGGGTCAAACTGTTTTGAAAGCCGCCTCATGCAAAGTGACAAAATACAAAAAAGCATGCATTAAAAATCAACTATTCCTTTCGCATATGATACTTCCAGTTTCATTGCAACTGAGACGGTGGAACTTTTGAATAGAATTTACAGGTTATGAATAGCAACATTATAATATCTAGATCTACAAATATGATTTCTCATAAAAATAAATTTTGCAATCCAAATTTTTTTACGACACAGCTTGCTGGTCGATTGCATTTTGCGACTATATAGAATATACAGAAGGTATTAGGAATGACTACACTTTGATTTATAGTTTTATAACTTTATTATGTAGATACTAGAATATATTATAGTTTGTGGCTTCTTTGTTAAATGTTACTAGTAACTTAATACTCCGTAGTACATTAAAAAAGGCATAAAGTTCGTATGTATTTGAGTCTTTTGATGATTAGTTTAAGAAATCATCTTCATCTCCAATAAGGATGTAGTGCCTCAAAAAGCAATCCATATTACTTAAAAAATGTGATTGTTTTATAGCCCAAATCTGTTGGCTAGTGTCACGTGCCACACCACCACTCGTTCAAAATTCATTTGTTACATGATGCAAAATTATGATAAAATATATTATTCGTATACGCTAGGTGCAACAATGGTTGTTAACAATATTCAAATGCTTTTTAGCTCATCTTTTGCTTCCCAAAATATGCTATAATTTAGGATTCTTTGAACTTAGGTGTGCCTTTGAAGCTTAAGAACCTTTTAAACACAGCCACATGAACCCTGCTCTAATTTATCCAAACAATGATTACCATACACATGAAAAAAGTAGGCGCAACGAAGACTTCAAGCGATATTGATTTTTCTGACACATCAGCTTTTTTTCTCCGACGATTTACAACGACCTATTTGCCTCAACAAAGAGACCTAGTGTGACCTAATTCAATTTTTTAATATAATTTTTTTTAAATAATTATTCAAATAAAATAAAAAACATTACAATAATATTTATATTTAAATATCGTTAAGGAAATTATTAAAAAACTTAATTAGAGGAAAAATGGGTAAAATGCATTAGCTAAAACTAACTCTAAAAATGATCAAATTAATATATGTTGTGAGGAAATAAATAAAACTCAATATTAAAATTTGGAAATTCATTACAAATTTTATCTAATTAAAATATAATTTAAAATAAATAAATTTAATTTAGAAAAATAAAAAAGTGAAATAAAATAGAAATGAAGCATGACCGATTGTACAAGTAGATAGTAAAGGCGAACGATTTGTTGGATGAATCAGTAGACCGAATGAGACGACTCGGTCGTAGCAACGGGGACGATCAAGTTCGACTTGGTCATCCGTGCTCGACCGAGCAACCGTTGCGACCAGCCGTATAATAGACCGCCGGAAGTATTTACTTGTGGTTTGTACAGAATTACATCGGAAGTCTAATATTCTGTTTGCGATTTTATTTTTTGAAACGAGAAAAAAAGATTTGAGATAGTAATAAAAATATTTGTGTTTAAATATTTTAAGAGAAGAAAAAAGTAAAAGATGGTAATTACATTAAATTTATTCCTTTAATCTCATAAATTGAGATGAAATAAAGTGAAGTTAATTTTTAAAGTTTTTTTTGCTTATATCATTCTCTTTATTTTTCAAATCGAGAATAGAAAATAAAAAATTATTTCTTATTCTTTTTCTCTCCATCTTTTTTCTCACTCCATCTTTTTTTTCTAGGTGATAAAAGTCTTAGATTGCGTGTACTTATTTTAATTTTGCAGAATATAACATTCAATATCTTTTATTTTAACTTCGATTAATCATTTTTCGTTAAATCTATCATATGCCATGCACATAAGGTTACGATGTCATTTATCCTCATTCTCTTGCCATTTTAGTTTTAATAAAAAATCAGAAGAAAAAAACACACACGTCCTCTTCTCATATATCCGTCTACATATGTGTGGCTACAATCATCTCCGACTACCTCTTCTTCCATCCATGAAACATTCCTCATAAATTATAATACACATTATCATTACCTTTGCAAATCTCTGCAAAATCCACTAACACCATAACCTACATTGTTGTCAACTTAAGGTGCGTTTGTTTGAAGATATATGAATCAAACAATGACAATGATAGTTGTATTAGTTGTTTGGTTGAAACTTCATTATACATCTATCATTCCATCTAACATAGATTCATATCATGGGAACAAGGTGTCTTTTACCATCCATTCCCGTGGGACCTATGTTTATTATTACTTTAATTACAAAAATAATAATTTTGCACATTATAACATGACCCTAATTAGGAAAATGATTTATCCTCCTACTTCATGTGCCTACATATTCTCCTACTTATATGATTTTGACAAATGGAATGATCAATAGATGAAATTAAGAAAGAGAATGAATGGATTACACATGTTATAATTTGATGTGGGTAGGAGGATAAGATATAGTAGGAAGATTTAGCATTGCTCCCCTAATTAATGTGATAGCTATATCCATAATTTTATACCAAACAAAAGTAATGGAATTAATATCCTCAATCCCATACATTCCTCTAATCAAAGTTATACCGTTAGTGATTATCGAATGATATACCAAATGCACCCTTAGTACACACCAGCCTAAAGTTGCATAACCGCGGAAAATTCCATTGCTACATCTACACCTTAATATGCACTTTACAACAGCACTACACATGTTTGTTAGTCTTTGTTCGTGTGATCGATTGATTTTGAGTCGACAACCAAATCGACTCAGCCGCTGCAACACAATCGATCGAATTCAAAATCAATCAATTGAATCAAACCAGTCGTCGTTGTCACCGGCCTAACTATATTTTCATGTTTCGCCCAATTATGTTATAGATGTGTTGTACTCATTGTGACCTACACATATTTGGTCGTCTTTGGCTTTTACATATAGAAATGGAGTTGACTATTGCTTTGATGATTAATTTATCAGCTTACGAGATTGTATCAATGTAAACCTCATTTTCGAATAGTAATGTTGTTTCTAACAATAAACAATTATTTGATTATTTTTAAATAATAGATAAATGATGATGTATAGTAGCTAATCGGATTATTCGACTTGGCCTACGTACATTATTCATACGCGGTCCGTCTTTCATGAATATGCTCACCGCAACCAGCCTGATGAGCCTGGTTTGAGCGGGTCGCATGCGGTTTCAAGTATTCCGCGGCGAGCCGCACGTGGTTATTATCAAACAGAATTACAATCCAATAAGGATTTGATTTACCAAAGTTAAGAAATGATATGCACTACTTATTATGGATGAGGATCCCGAATATATCTCTTACACTGGGGCTGCAAGTTTCTGGAACCTTAATTTGGTATCACCGGCTATAAAAGGAACCCCTCTGGATCCTTTAAAGATATAGTATTCCCACCATAATCATCACTCGATTATAAACCCTAAACCGATTACTTACTCTTACGTCGGAGGTTAATCGTGGGAGACAATTCCACGATAAACTTAACGGTGTTTTTTCCCTTGTGCAGGGTCCGAATCAGTTTCACTTGGTGCAGGAGTCGGGGCCTCAGATACCCGAATCATACCTAATTCGGGTCAAATAGGCCTCATCCAACTTTTTTATCAACAAGTTGGCGTCATCCGTGGGACATTACACTTACACTCTACGATGACTAAGGCATGATCTTCTCACCATCGTACCCTGGCGGGAAAAAAGACCCAACATAATGAGACGCCCCTGGTCTCATCCACCTAGATTATGGGGGAAGGTAGAGCTTTCAACAAGAAAGTACCCTTATAGACTAGAATGTTCTCAACGTCGTAGGAAAACAGTCACCACTAGTGACAACTCCAAAACCAGGGACAATGCCATCGTCGATGCAACCTTCGCCGCAGCCGGTACCACCGCGACAACAACCGATACCAACCTCACAGCAGATAGCACCGCCACCACAGGCTGTTCCCCCCACAAGAAGTGAAACTACTATAGAAAGCACGACCAGAAGGTGGAGCAGAACAACCGGCTCTCGAAGTAAACCTTCGAGAATTCGTGTCCCAAAACTACGATACTTTCCTTCCACTCATGCTAGAAAAAAATGAGGGAGTACAAACAGGAGGAGGTTAGGACACGTCTTTTCTGTAACCTCAGTCCGTCAAGGACACGAGAGTCGAAAGGAACCCCTACTTTCGTTGGAAGAGAGCACCACAGTAACTCTCCATCACCCAAAAAGAGACGTAGTGTAAAAGACCGTATCATAAGGCCTAATATCCATGATCGAATTGAAAGGCCACGAGCCACGGAACAAATCACGAAGTCACATGCTTCAGATCGCTTGGGGAGATCAAAAGGACGATAAGGCTCAACACGACTGATAAGAGATAGCCATCAGGATAAAGAAAGCTCTAACATTTTCGATAGGTTAGGAAGAGGAAAAGAAGCTTGACTCCGGATTCTCAAGGATCCAGACCTAAAAGGAAAAAATCCCGAAGTCAATCAAGTTCTCATCGGAGAAGATCGAAAGCTCATTCGGACTATGGAAGAAACGAGTCGCGAGAACACCCAGACAAGCTAACCGCTCTCCTACTAGGGACCCATTAAACAACGACTGGATCGTTCCAATACAGACGTCCAAGAAGACACACCTCGTCTCAGTCCGACTCCTCGAAAAGCGGACATAGTGATAAATGACATTTGAAATCCAATCATAGGTGCCAGAGACAGAAAGACGAGGACTTGTCGTGTCCATGGTGCCGTCAGGCAATAGGTCCGTTTACAACACAAATACGTGAATTCATGGATAACAAAAGTGAAGAATGTCGTCTAATAACAAGACTTATGACAGCACGGTAGATCCAGATGACCACTTAAAAAATTTCCAAGCCCCCTGCCCACTTTGAAAACTGGCTGATGCCCATGTTGTGTCATATGTTTAATTCCACATTGATAGGCAACGCGTGCACGTGGTTTGACTAGCTCCCAAGACAAAGCATTGATGGCTTCGAACAACTACACTAAGCTTTCTTTAGAAATTATACGCAACGAAAAAAGTACATCAAAAACCCAGCGGAGATTCATGATATCAGACAGCGGTAAAGCGAACCCTGGAGGTTTTCATGGAACGCTTCAAGGATGAAAGCGGCCACATCAAGTAAACCCCCCGAAGTCATGCGAATCTCGGGCTTTATGCACGGGATCAACAATCCAGAACTGACAAAGCGTCTAAACGACAAAGTCCCTAGAATTATGGACGAGATGATGGATTTGCAAGAGTCGGAGCCTCAAATGCCCCGATCACACCTAATTCGGGTCAAAGTTGCCTCATCTAACTTTTGTATCAACAGTTAATGGCACCTAATAACAATGAACTATGCCATTTGTTTATATTATCAGATGAACTTTTTGAATTTATTAATAATTATAATTTACATATTAGGAGAAGGTAAACGGGCAACAAGCTGCGCCGCTAGCCCTTTTAGTATAGCAAAACCAAGTCTATTAAACACAACGTTTTTGGATTTAGGAGTCAAAACATTACTATTTATAACACGCTGTATTCTCGTAAGTAGCTCCACCGCCTCAGGTGCAAGGAAACCAAATGTATCAAACGCGAAAGGAATAAACACGTGTTGATTTTCAACACATGCTTTCTCGTGTTTAGTCACTTTGCACGAGGTGGCTTTTATAGCAGCCTGACCCGCTGTAAAATCTCGACTGCCTAGCCCCACGAGAGGAGAAACCCCTGTCAAATCAACGCACGCATGTTTACCTCCAACCCATCCAAAAACCAAAACATCAGCGGGTCTCAGTGTGGATCTTCCATCTGACGGGTCGGTCAAGAAATTCACAGGTGCCTCTTTCTTGGCGGAGATCACGGCACGCCTACATATGTCGTAAAGAACGTCCCTAACAAAATCATGTCGATACTTGAAGCTCGGAAGTTCTTTACAATGAACCGCATGTTCCCCAAAAGAATCCAAACATGCCTTGCGAAAAATAGGGCATATAACATCAACCGGAAATAATGAAATCATAAGGCGATACTTAAGGATAGTGCGGTATTCCACCGACGACATATCAGATGCAAAAAAAAAAAATACTATAATACTTACCAAATTTTCAAATTTTGTTCAATTATCATACCTCACTTCTTGCATCATTAGTCCTTTTGACTAATGAACTTTTGTAATTAACTCAAACATATGTTTTTTTACTAATTATTTATTAAATGTTATTTTTATATAAAGTTTTTCGATTTTCTATAAACGCTTTTATTCCTTATTACATACTCATCTATAGTTTTATAAACGACTTTATCCGTTTTTATATAAGGTTTTTACATAAAACAGTACGTAAAAACGAATAAAACTGTTTATAAAAAATCAAAAAACTTTTATGAAAATAACATTTAAAAATAATTAGAAAAAAGAAATATATTTTTTGGTCAATTACAAAAGATTGTTAGCCAAAAGGACTAACAGTGCAAGAGATGTGTATGATAATGAAACAAAATTTGAAAATTCGATTAGTATTCTGATAATATTTTGAGTTTATATCTGATAATGAAACAAACAAACTAATATTATATAACATTAATCACTACTCAAACTGATCTTGAAATTTTGATATGTTTATATAAATTTAAACACTCATCTCAATGAAAATTAATGCTAAACCTACGTGATTAAGACAATGAAACCAAAGATTATAATATAATTAGAAGTAAAGTGTTAGGAAACAAAACCACCGACTATGCCATTATGGCTCATGAGTGGTTAGTGGTCATACATACTTGAAATAAGTAATGGTATATTTTTCTATTTGAGGATTAAATACAAATTATATAAAAAAATTACATTATATGTTAACAAATGGAAGAAAAAAAATGATAAAACCATAATCCATAACCCCGTTAGACTTAATTCAAGGCTTGAAACCATAATCCAAATTCACTTTTAGTACGTGATGATTGTTGCTGCATGCCTGCATATATACAAAACTAAAAACACAATCGCACAATTTGTGGGTTTTGCAAATATCGTTATCACACAAAGCCAATTGAGATTATGGTACCAGTGTTAAGAATAGGGACGAATTCAAGATTTTTAAGAGAGTGTAATGCACAATTGTTGGTTAATTAAAGTTACATCGAGAGTTACATATAAAAAGAACACGACAATTTTAAAATTGTTTAACCTTTCATGACTAATCGGATATAACTTGTGTCACACCTAAAACTTATGTAAGTCCATCTCTAATTAAGAACTCAAATTTAGCATCTGTTTTTCTTTCATAAACCTTATTCTCAAAATTTCAGTTCAATCTTTAGAATAAAACACACATCAATGAGGCCACAAAAGATGATAACCAAATTTATTGTGATTTATGAATTTGTCTAACTTTTATTACGGGCTAATTCAAAGTGTATCATATATGGATGCATTTGATAAGACAATCGAGTTGGTGACTTTGACTATTAGTATGACCCAAAACAGAAGAAAAATAAATAAATTCACATGAGATAACTACAATGGTCATATTAGACTTTGTAGTCTAAAGAAAATGTAGAACAAGTTGGTCTTCCACTTTTGCAAAATGACAAATCAACTCCCACTAATTATTCTATGGGTTAAAGCCATAAATTACCAACGAACTTTAACTTTTTTCTCGATATTACAAATATTATACATAAAATACTTATATAGCCATTAAACTTTACAATTTATTCTAATATTACAAACATTTTTATAAGTGACCGTTGTTAACAGGTAATAAAGTTAAAAAAACCTACACATCATCATTATCAACTGGTTAATATCCAAAAAAAAATTCAACCTCATTTGCACCTCCACATCAGTATTCCACCAACACATGTGTCACCTCAACCATCTTCATCTTTATCTTCTTCTCTTTTTTTTTTCCAAATCTGATGATTTCAAAAACCCATTAATCTCTAAAAACAAATTCCAAAAATCTGTAGGTTTAAATGATACATTCATATCAAATAAACAAATTGCCAAAAAAACCCCATTTGAATCAAATCAATACACGAATTCATTTAGACTCCATCTTTACGAATTCAATTATAAAAATTCCATGATCTGATAAAAAAATCCAATGCTTTTGCTAACCCACTTTACCACTTCAATTTAATTCTCTTCTTCATTAGGATAATGATGCTTTTGCCCGCTCACTTTTCCATGAGTTTAACCAACGGATGTGATCAAATCAACATATTCGTCAATGGCTACGGATGGCACAACTAACATGACTTTAATCGAACGAGTGAATTGGTTTGATGGGTTATGTTACTGATTGGATGAATCGGTTTGGTGGTTTTGTTATAGACTGGATTTTGGATGTTGTTGTGGTTTGATAACCATCGAATGATCAGAGATATTAGATAGAAAACAAGATCAAAATATTTTGGACGTGGGTTGTGGTTTGATAACCATTGAATTATTTTTATCAAAATAATATGATCAGTTAGTTTGCAAAAAGAAGAAGACGTGTTTATTTTAGTCTTTTAATATTCTTATATGGAAAAGTCAACGAAACACAAAGCTACGTGGAAAAAATGAATGAGGTGGAAATTGTAAAAATTACGTTACCTATATTAACCGGTACCAACAGGTTTCGATGGCTATATAAGTATTTTATGTTCTATATTTGTAATATTGAGAAAAAAGTTAAAGTTCGTTGGTAATTTATAGCTTTAACCCTTATTCTATTTTAACTGCTAAAAAGCCTAATTAGCCGTTCTGGTGGATTTTATTATACTAATTGTTAGTTATATTTAATGGAATACACCCTACACTATAGGACACTGTTTGATTTTCATTTGTTTGCTAGCAACAAATACATACTTCCAAATATTTTTAGCAAAGATTGAAGTTTATAAAAGAAAAGTTTTTGTTTCTTCTTCTTCTTCATTTTCTTATTGCAAATGTGCTAACTGTATAGCAAATGATTTATAAGCAGGTAAGCTTTTTGCATATATTGATATGAAGTAAAATAATTGTATATGAAACAAAAGAACATAGGATGTCGAGGTGGACTTGCGCGACAACTCAAGTATCCGAGAGGAGTGGCATATAAACATAAGATCAATATTGGTAGTTCATTAAAAACTTAAAAGAAACGGACAAAAACGAACCTAAAGTCGAAAGACTTTAAGTTATAAATGATCGTTAGAATAAAAGATGAACGATGCAATGACTGTTAACAAAAAAGGACTAACGTTTAAAAAATAACAGAGTCTACTTAACACTAGTTAAGTGGAGGGACCATACGTGTTATTATTTGCAAAGTTAAGGACCATCCATGAACTTTCAAAGTCGAGAGACTGAAGTTGCAATTTTGACCAAACACAGAGACAATCCATGTAATTTTATCTATAAAATCTTTAGACATTCTAGTTAAGAGGGCAGGGAGTCATGGCTTGGAGTGAGTGTGTTTTGGGGTGCCACGTCAGCAAAACTCACTCACTCACTCACATGAAAAAAACAGGGGAGTCATCACTCCAAGTGATTTCCAGTTTTTCAGAATTTTGCAAAATACCCCCTAAACAAACTTAAATATTTCATTAAACATAACCAACATTACAATACTTTTAAAATAAAACGAACATAATAAAAAAAGACATACGAAAATTAAAAAAACATACGAAAATTAAAAAAACATACGAAAATTAAAAAATCATACGACTCGCTGTTTACTTTTCTTCATCTTCATATGCATCTTCATCTCCGTGGTCAATTTGATTCCAGATATGACCCATAAGGTTTTATTGAAGACTTTGATGGGTTTGTCGGTCACGTAGTTCTTTGTTTTTTGGCGGTAAACTTCACACCGTTCAACCCATGTTCGTTGCATATTCCTTGACGGGTTAACGTAATTTTGGTTCCAATCTAAAACCTGCATACCTTGATCTTTCAAAATCATGTTATGAAGTATGATGCACGTATACATGAGTCGCCGTAAGGTGTTTACTTCATACGCGCGTGCTGGTTGACGTAGCATTCCCCAACGTCCTCGGAGAACACCAAATGCACGTTCAACATCTTTCTGTGCACCTTCTTGATGCCTTTTGAAGTGAGCATGTTTGGCGTCAGTTGCAACCGTGAAAGACTTCACGAAACTTGCCCATTGTGGGTAAATACCATCCGCTAAGTAATACCCATTTTGATACTGAACTCCGTTAACCGTATACGGTTTTATCGGTGCTTCGTCATTCAGAAGGTCATCAAATAACGGAGAATTATCTAAAACATTAATATCGTTATTCGCACCTGCCATCCCAAAAACGCATGCCAAATCCACAGATCTTGCGAAGCAACAGCTTCAAGCATCAAAGTTGGGTATCTTTTATAACCACCAGCGTATTGTCCATGCCACGCAACTGGACAATTTTTCCATTCCCAGTGCATACAATCAATGCTGCCAATCATCCCCGGAAAACCATGTTTCGTAAGATGTAGATCATATATTTGATCAACATCGGACGGAGTTGGTTTTCTTAAATACTTGGCCATATACAAGTCAATAACACACATATTAAAATACATTAGACAGTCACGCCCGGTTCGATTAGCAATTTGTAAATATTCATCAAATGCATCCGGCGTGTTGCCGTATGCCAATTGACGTATAGCCATTGTGCACTTCATAATAGCACTAATACTCATTCGACCCGTAGCATCGGGTCGAGAAGTAAAATAATTAAAATGCGCAGGAAGAGGATCGGCCTGATAATTTTTTATGCCGTTAACTATTTTTAAAAATAGTTTTCGGCTCATTCGAAATCTTTCACGAAACTTAACCAAAGGATACCTGCTATTCTCAACGAAATAATCGTTCCTGAGTCGTTCCTCAGCACCTTCTCGGTCACGGTTGACTGGGGTTCGAGATAGTCTTGGACGATTCTCTTCTTCAAGCAACCGTTGATAATGATTGTGTGCTAGTGGCAAGAAGTAAGCATCGAATTCCTCATCGATTTCAAAAACTGACGGAACATGATCGGGATTCATATTTGTTTGTAGAGAGTGTTTGTGTTTTGGTGTGTAAGAAATGGTTGATTTTGAGTTATATTTATAGACGGATCGAAAAATATAGCCGTTTATAATTCGAATTTCAAAAAACTAGCCGTTGTGGGGGGGGGGGGGGGGGGGGTGAAATAAATTTTTTCGAAAACTAGCCATTTGGGGGGGGGGGGGGGGGGGGGGGGGGGGGCTGAAATGAATTTTTTTTAAAATGTAACCGTTTGGGGGGGGGGGGGGGGGGGTAAAATGAAAAAAAAAATTTAAAAAGTTCCCACGCGACGTGAGTATACCCGCGTAGGGTACCCACGCCGCGATTTTTGCCAAGCAGGGGAGTGATCACGCCGGCCACGCCGTGGGTTTGGCACCCCACGGCGCGAAGACTCCCTGCCCTCTAAAGAATACTTAAAAGTTCAACTTACATGCTAGTTTAATAAGTCTTTACCGTTCAAAAAAAACATACAAACTAAAAAAATAAATTAAAATATCAATATTTGAAATCGCAAAATTTAATACTCATATTAAAACTACTACTACGTAATTAATACATAACCAACAGGGTACTCGCGCGTTGCAGCTGCGGGTATCCAGAAAAACTAAAATTCTGTGAGCGTAATGTTCTATGAGTATACATATTTTTCAATAATAACTTTACAAATAATGATAATACTTTTAAGTTATAATAATTTTAAGAAATAATAAACCATTCATATAAAAATAACGTTACAAAATTGTGATGATTCGTCGTAAAAGATATTTGCTAAACTGTGAAACATTTGTCATTATATTATATAACGTGTAAATATATAAAATCTTCGTAGTTTATATGTTTACACATTTTCATATATGATAATAACCTTAGAATCTTCATATTTTAATATGTACCATTTAATCGAACTAATTAATAAATTATTCGTGTACTAAAATACATATATAGATGATATATGTTTTTGAATATATAAATTTATAAAAAATATTGAATGGTTCAAAATCAAACACAAATTTAATATTAAACTTACATAAATGATAATTTAAATAATTGTATGTAAAAATTTATAGTTTATAGCAACACTCATTTATACATGTTGCATATTAATTTGTATTCATTTTGTCTTTTAGTGTGTATTGCTATCTAATTAATACAGAAATAAGAAGTTTTTGTGTTGTAAAGATTTGTATCAAAAGCTTTTAAGGGTGTAATACTTTAAATTTTGGAGAGAGAGTGCAACATCTTTTATAATAGAGTAGTACATATTTATGTAATGGAGTTGTTTTTATCGGTTTCGACAGGCCTCTCCGGTTCGTATCATAACAGGTTTTTGTCTAGCCGAACCGATTATGACTCCAGTTTCCAGTTGAACCCGTTGTTATTGTTCAGTTTTCAAAACTACATACACTATTATTTTAGGTTGAAAATATATGTACGATTTTGTAGCTATATGCTTTTAATTGTTATACAATGTGTTAAATTATTGGACCTTATCTGCTACCCATCCTAACATAAGGGACTAATTATGGCTGTTTGTAAACTTCCAGTTACTTATTTGGTCTTGCTGTGAAAGGGTTGTTGAATGAAAGGGACTAAAGTTGGAAACTCTCACTTTTGCTTATGGACTCTTAGCTGATTATGAAGTTTAAGCCCATGGTCTCAGCCCATGGGCTCAACAGTCACTTGGTTAATATTACCCTAGCTTGAGATAGGGTTTGTCATATTTCACATCGCCTCTTTTTTCATAAGTGTGTTTATCACACATAGTTACTCTCTCGTTCTGGGATTGATTTTTGAAACCCTAGTTTATTTTGTTTCTGTTCTTTAATTTGTAAAACTATTATTATGTACATAATAGGACTACACGTGATTAGCACTGGTAGTCTTAGTTTATTATTCAGTCTTTCATCTCTCTTTTTATCATATTTTATTAATCTATTGAAAAGAGGCTTTGGGATCTCTAGTATCATGTTTTTCTTCATGGTGTCAGAGCCTGGTTACTAAAAACTTGATGAATTTTTTTTAGGGTTTGATAAAATTTGGGGGTTTTTGTTTATATACACTTTTTTAGGAAGATCTGCTATTGAGATAGCTGGATCTGTTAACATTACTTATTGATCTTCAGTTTTGATACTTTAATTTTTTTGAGAAAAAATAGGGTTTCGGAGATCTGTTGGGCTCTATCCCTTTTTTGATACTTATTATTGATACTCGCTCTTCGTCCTTTGATTGAAGTGATTTTCCCTAATTTTTCTTGAGAAAAAAAATTAGGTTTTCATTTTCTTTGGAGGATTAGTTGATTGGTGGTGGTTACCGTGGTGATTTGCTTGATTGGTGCGTTGATCTATTCGATTGGACCATTTTCCCTAATTTTTCCCAAGAATAAAAATTAGGGTTTGTGGCTAGGAGGTTCTGTTACATCCTAGACTAAGTGAATCTAGGTGTAACAGTTCGATTGAGCTTGTTTTGTGTGCACTGTAACACCTATCTACTCTCTCTTTGCTTGCTATCTGATTTCTTTTTGTGGTTCTTGTTGTTTTTTGTGTTTTTTATTCATTGTGTTGGTAGTCTTTAATTTCTTTCACCTATTTATCTGGATCCTCACTCGCTGCTTTCCCTTGACCTGCCACCCTTGAGTGGTTTTGGAATCATGGGAACTTTGTTTGCAGTGTAGTGAGTTCTTTTTTTTTACCCTTGAGACCCTTCACCATGTCTGACCATGAGAAGTCTGCACATGGTGATGATGATACTCTAAGTGTGACTAATCCAGTCACACTTATTAGTAAGCTTGACCTAAGTGACCTTTTGCATTTACACCCTAATGGTACTTTTGTGTTGACTGTTGTCATTGTTAAATTAAAGGGAACTGAAAATTATCAAGTTTGGGCTAATGCTATTTTGCTTGCTTTGGAAGGCAAAAACAAAATTGGTTTTATTGATGGATCTTGTAGAATGTACATAACTGATGAGATTTTGGGAAAACAGTGGGATAGGTGAATGTTGTTGTACTTGGGTGGATTTTAAATTCCATTTTTGAGGAATTTTTCCTTGGTCAAATTTTTTCAAAGAAGGCTAAACATGTTTGGAATGAACTTAAAGAAACTTATCAGTTGATGGTTCCGTGATTTTTAATCTTCATCATAAGATCAACACTCTTAAGCATAATGGGTCTAATTTGTCTGATTATTATCATAAAGTAAATGCCTATTTGAAACAGTATGATGCTATGATTGAATTGCCTAATTGTTTGTGTACTGCTGCTGGTGATTTTAAGAAACATAATCAATTGTTGAAACTTATGCAATTTTTGATGGGTCTTGATGATTCCTATATGAGTATTAAGAGTTCTATTCTCTCTAGGGAGACTTTGCAAGATGCCAAGGGTGCCTATGCTATTATCTCTAGTGAGGAGTCTCACAGAGTTGCATCTGGCACTCTTACTGGATCCTCCTAGAGGACTCAGACATCTTCTTTTCTTTCTAATGGGCCTTTAAGAAACAATGTTCAAAGAACTCAAAATACTAATAATGGTAATTTTAGACCCAATTATGACAACAATGGCAATTTTAGACCTAACTCTAACACCACTGGATTTAGACCTAACACACCAAACAATAATGTCTTTAGACCTTATGGTAATTCTAATGCTGAATTTGTTTGTGAAAATTGTGGTTATAATGGTCATACTATTGATAGATGCTTTAAGATCATTGGATACCCTAATGACTTTGGGAAGAAAAAAGGGGGCAGAACTTTAAAGGGAAAAATGTGTCTAATAGTTCTGTTAGGACATCCTCTTCATCTGGGTTTACAGATGAACAACTGACAAACTTACTCTCTCTTATAAAGGACAATAAGGGTACTACTAGTGATTCTGGAAAGGGGGTTCATGCCAATATGGCAGGTATTTACTTCAATGATAAAAAGTTTTTTAATGAAAATTTTTAAATTTTTTTCTATTCTAACACCAACATCAAATCAAAACTTGGGTTTAATGGGAAGGTTGTTGATTCTGGGGCAAATCAACATATGACCAATAATGATACTGAATTGGAAAATGTGTTTGATATTTCCTACCTTAATATAAGAGTGGCTCATCCTAATGGGACTGAAGCCATCATTTCTAAAATTGGCAACCTTAAACTTTCAAATGGATTAGTTTTGTTTGATGTTCTTGTTATTCCAGATTATTGTGTTACCTTGATATCTGTTCACAAACTTGCTAAGGATAATAAAATCTTAGTCGTTTTTGATGAAAATAAATGTTTTTTTTTAATCAAGATTTGAATCTCCAAAATGTTTTAGGGACTGGTAGGCAATGTGGTGCTCTTTACTATTTAGATATAGAAGGTACCAATTTTGTGAATCATTCAAATGTGCTTACTTGTTCTATGTCTCATCAGAAAATTGCCTTTAGAATTTTGAGATATCTAAAGGGATCTCCAAGCCTTGGTATTAATGTTGCTAAAAACTCTGGTATGTCTCTAAAAGCCTTTTCTGATGCTGACTGGGCTAAATGTGTTATGACAAGGAAGTTTGTAACTGGGTATTTTGTTTTCTTGAATGGTAACTTGGTTTCTTGGAAGAGTAAAAAACAACATACTCTCTCTAAGTCTTCAGCAAAAGCAGAGTATAGAGCTCTTACTTCTATCACTAGTGAAGTCATATGGATCCTCAAAATCTTGAAAGATTAAAAATGTTACAATCTTTTGCCTGTATATCTGTTTTGTGATAGCAACTCTGCTATTAAAATAGCAGCCAACCCTGTTTTTATGAGAGAACCAAACATCTTGAGATTGATATTCACTTTGTGAGATAGAATTTTAAATGAGGTTGTTAAAACTGTAAAAATAGATTCTGCAAATCAAATTGCAGATATCTTTACAAAAGGGTTGGATATAGACCAACATAAAAAACTTGTTGAAAAGTGGGGATGATCAACTTATATGGGTTACCAGATTAAGGGGGGGATGTTAAATTATTGGACGTTATCTGTTAACCCATCCTAACATAAGGGACTAATTATGGCTGTTTGTAAACTTTCAGTTACTTATTTGGTCTTGCTGTGAAAGGGTTGCTGAATGAAAGGGACTAAAGTTGGAAACTCTCACTTTTGCTTATGGACTCTTAGCTGGTTATGAAGTTTAAGCCCATGGTCTCAGTGTGACAACCCTAGGTTTTGGATTTGTCACTTGGTCTTACTTTTAGGTTATTTTATGTGTGCTTACTTGAATTGTGTGATTATGTGTTTGTTTTGTGTGATTGAGGTTGGTGTGGTTACCATTTATGAGTATAGAATTACTCATAAGTAAATTGAGGAATGGTTATTTCATGTTCATGAGATCACAATTAGTGACTATGAAATGAAATGGTGTTATTTTGGTGTTTACGTATACGTATAAGTATTATAGTAATAGTGTATTTTTAGGATTTACGGTTTAGCATTTAGAGGTCTCGAATAAGGAAATTAGTCATATGAATATTTTTCGGGATGGTTTTAGGTCATTTAGGACTTAATTATAAAATTTATTTCAAAATTTGAGATTTTTTTTAAAAGTGTATATTTTACGATTTTTACGGTAAAACGCGTAAATTTGACTAGTTTTACGGTTTTGAGGTTTTGGGAGTTTTAGGAGCTGAAATAAATTAAGGTAAATTAAGGTAATATTAATAAGATATTAATTAACAATAAAAAGAAAAAAAATAAAGAAAAAAACGAATTTAAGGGGGTTAGGTCGGGTTGGAAAAGAAAAAAAAGGGAAAAGAGGAGAAAAGGAAAGTGGGCTTATTCTTGGACTAGGATTTTATGTACACCCTATATATTGTTTTAATAACAACCAAATTCATTATTATTCCCTGGAGATATTAAAAAATTCGTGGGTTACATAGAAGGTTTTTAGGGTTCTTCATAATTTTGGAGGTTTTCATAAATCAAAGGTAAAGTCTTTGATCCCTTTTTAATTTAATTGTTTTTATGTTTTTATAATCATCTTATGATGGATTTAGGTTAGGGTTTAATTTAAGAACAGTAAATTAATGTTATAATAATGAGTTCATAATGATTACATAAATTAGGGCTTGTAATTAGAGGGATTAGGGTTAATTAATGTGGTTGATTTTGTTAAACCCGTTTTTAAAAATTGGGCAGAATTTTGAGTCAATTGTTTTGATCATATCGGGAGTTCTAGGAACATTCAAGATGCGATCCAAGTATCCCTGAAAAGGTAATTGAAGTGGCTTTCTAATGCAAGAAATTAGAATTAAATTGGAGGTCGGGAAGTGGGTCAAAAACAGGTTATAACAGTCGTAGGTCAAAACAGTTTTGAATTCAGCCTGTTTTCTTTTTAAGTTTTGGGTTGTTTGGGGTACTTAGGGTTGCATTGGGATCTTCTCACGTACATGAGAGATGGTTTATATATTGTAGCAATTATATGAACTTGGGATAAGGTTGTGGTTTAGGGTAAGACCCTCTAATGGTAATGAACTTTTCATACGTTTAAAATCAGTGAATTCTGGATAGGTAGCAATATATACACATATATCGGGGCCTTAACAGTATCTTTAAGGTTAGGGCAAGTGAGAGGTTTTAGCTAACATATGTAAAAGTATGAATATTTCTTCTACAGAAACCATGGGTATATTTAAGTGGACGTTTGACTTAATGTTTTGAGACCTAAAATCTGGGACTGTTTTGTGTAAAATATGAACGGGATAGTTATTAAACTTAACCAAGTTAAGGACTTGTTAAGGAAGGGTAATGGGATGCTTAGAGCTTATCAATGAGGTTTTTATATGGGAATAGACTAGATGTCCATCATAGGTTGACGAGCCATCTTAGTGATAGGTTCGTGTATTGATTTCGTGTTTTTGGTTTGTTAGCTTGTTGCTAGTGCGAGGACTTGTGAAGAAGCTATCAGGTGAGTTTCATAGTCCCATGTTTACTATTGATTTTGACTTCTAGATGGGATGGAAGAGACACTATGTTGAGTTATTTCTAAATTGTTGTTGTGAATGTTTTTATGGTTTGTGATGGACTTGTGTGTACATTATGTGATTAACTGCTATGTGATTCTTGATTGTGTATGATTTGGATCAGGGGACACGTGCCGTCTCAGTTATTATGGTTTGACAAGGTAGGGGCCTTGTGGTTTGCCAAGGTAGTGACCTTGGGATAGGTACATAGTGTGATCATCTATGGTACCATGATGTTGATTGGCAAGGTAGGAGCCTTGGTTTTGGTTTGAAATGTTTGATCTTGAATTGATAGTTGTTGATGCATACATGTAACACATTGTCCATATGTTATTGTGTTTATGGTTGTTATTCACAGCTTGTAACTGATTTAGCGTTGGAGTCTAAACCTATGACTCTCACCAACTTTATGTTGACATGTTTTAGTGTCTCTTTCAGGTAATGCTATGGGTAGGAATGAGAACTTAAGTGGCTAGGACTTGGAGAGAGTAGGAATGCATATAGAAGGATATCCCCGTTTCCTTCTTAGTTTTGTTTGTCTGTTCATTTTAATAAGTGATACTGTGGCACACGTATGTTTGTTTTGATTATGTTACTTGTTTGTCTTGGGTAAGAGGTAGGACTGTTACCTACTTACCTAGACACCTGCATTTGATGAGATATTGTCATGACTTTTGTGTCACCTTTTTATGACATTTCTTATTTCATATAGTTATCTCTATAGACACGCCATGTTGTGATGATATCCATACGTCGCGCCCCATATTCCGCCATGGTGGGGTGTGACAGAATGGTATCAGAGACAGTGGTTATAGAGAATTAGGTTGCCTAGTCGCGTAGCCTAGTCTATAGCTTAAGGGTCCCTGCATATAGGCGTCATAGGAGTATGTGTGCATTTTATATTAATTGATGTGTTTGGATGTTATTTATTGCGATATTTTGACTAGTATGAATTGAACCATAGTAAGTTCATACTTAGCTACATGTTATTTTCTTTTCGAGTTTTGAATAGTGCGGGTTGAACTATAGTCGTATACGCTAGTCATTGTTGGATTCCGTTTAATTACGTTTTCATGTTCTTTATACATTTTGAATTTTGTCTAGGGTGGTTCAGCTGGATTACGAGTTTATATGTTTCATGCATTGGCTACTTTATTTTAATACATGGATTTTGGATCTTACTTTATGTTGTGGTTATGTGCTTATATGAGTTGTAGGATCTATGTGCTTATTTGAGTTGGTAGACCTATGTGTTATGTGTAGTATTAATTCTTATAAGTGTCATCATAGGAGGGAGTGCATTAGTGAAAGGGGACTGGTATAAGTATGGTGGCCAACATAGTTATACAAGTACCACAACATCAATGGATTTCTGAGTATGGTTGCATGAAAGAGGGTTAATACATGTTTGTATAGTATACGTTGGATGGATTTGAGTGTATGTACGCGTATGCCTATATATGTATATTTCCCTTCTACTTATCGGTTGTATTCTTAGGATGGTTTTCTAGCTCTTTCCTCTTTGGGATGTTCAACTTCTGTAGTAGCGCATTTATCGAGTTCTCATTTCATGTGGTTGTTTGTACGGTACTTTTGGTGTTGAAGCTATTGAGAGGGTGAAGATTTATTTTGGAATAACGATATCTTTTGTTTTGAGTCTTACATGGTAAAAAGATGGAACTTGCAAATAGTAAAAAAAAATTAGTTGTTGGTAGTCCATAAAATGAGGGTAAAGTGTCGAAAACGTGTTTGAAATAAGGTGGAATATAATTTTTTTTTTATATATTTAAGCATGGCTTGTTTATTTTAAAATATTTTGGTTTTGATCACCTAAAGTTATTGTTCTTTAGTTAGAAATTTTTTTATTAAATTAAATATGTTAAAGTCATGTATTTAATCATGTGATGGGTGAGAGTTTTAATTTTCTGGAATTAAAATAAATTAGGGTTTAAAATCGTTTTTGGGTATAAATCGGAGTAGGCAGAAACTATCGCTAAACTGTCAAATTCTGTCGCTAAACTGTCAGAAACTGTCGCTAATGCCCAGACAGGTTTTAGGTAAAAATCGTTTTGGTAATAACTTGTTCGTTTTTAAAACTTTTTGGGTTATTCAAAAGCCTAAAATTATGTACTCAGAACGTACTTTTCAAATATTCAGAATGTTTAGCAAATGAAGGCCAGTAGCTAAGTCTAACTAATTGTACAAGTGTCGAGTTCAAGGTTAATTTTCAGACAACATGGTTTAAACTTATGTTTTGGGTATTTTGGGTTAATGAATACTTGGAGGGTTAACATAGAGATGAGTTGGGATAGAATTTGAGATTTATTTAGACCTTAGAGCACATGGTTATATCTTGATGAGTTTTGATTTATGGTATTTATGAGTAAGACTGAAATCTGGGTGACAGTTTTAAACCCGTCAAGTTATGTGATGGCTCCTAACTTGTTTTCAAGACAGTTCTTGTTTGATGAGTTGCGAGATTTAGTTAGGTTGGTTACATAATTTTATGGTTTTAATAAGTTTCCTCGCGGACGGTTAAGACTCATGTGTTGTTGGTTGAGATTATTTTAGTATAAACTGAGTTCACGTTTGAACGTGGAGGTTTTATCAAGGATATGTATCCTCGTTTGGTTGCTGAGAGTAAGTTTGAGTTTGGGAGTAAATCTCGGGACGAGATTTCTATTAGGAGGGAGTGATGTGACAACCCTAGGTTTTGGATTTATCACTTGGTCTTACTTTTAGGTTATTTTATGTGTGCTTACTTGAATTGTGTGATTACGTGTTTGTTTTGCGTGATTGAGGTTGGTGTGGTTACCATTTATGAGTATATAATTACTCATAAGTAAATTGAGGAACGGTTATTTCATGTTCATGAGCTCACAATTAGTGACTATGAAATGAAATGGTGTTATTTTGGTGTTTACGTATACGTATAAGTATTATAGTAATAGTGTATTTTTAGGATTTACGGTTTAGCATTTAGAGGTCTCGAATGAGGAAATTAGTCATATGAATATTTTTCGGGATGGTTTTAGGTCATTTAGGACTTAATTATAAAGTTTATTTCAAAATTTGAGATTTTTTTCAAAAGTGTATATTTTACGACTTTTACGGTAAAACGCGTAAATTTGACTAGTTTTACGGTTTTGAGGTTTTGGGAGTTTTAGGAGCTGAAATAAATTAAGGTAAATTAAGGTAATATTAATAAGATATTAATTAACAATAAAAAGAAAAAAAATAAAGAAAAAAACGAATTTAAGGGGGTTAGGTCGGGTTGGAAAAGAAAAAAAAGGGAAAAGAGGAGAAAAAGGAAAGTGGGATTATTCTTGGACTGAGATTTTATGTACACCCTATATATTGTTTTAATAACAACCAAATTCATTATTATTCCCTGGAGATATTAAAAAATTCGTGGGTTAAATAGAAGGTTTTTAGGGTTCTTCATAATTTTGGGGGTTTTCATAAATCAAAGGTAAAGTCTTTGATCCCTTTTTAATTTAATTGTTTTTATGTTTTTATAATCATCTTATGATGGATTTAGGTTAGGGTTTAATTTAAGAACAGTAAATTAATGTTATAATAATGAGTTCATAATGATTACATAAATTAGGGCTTGTAATTAGAGGGATTAGGGTTAATTAATGTGGTTGATTTTGTTAAACCCGTTTTTAAAAATTGGGCAGAATTTTCAGTCAATTGTTTTGATCATATCGGGAGTTATAAGAACATTCAAGATGCGATCCAAGTATCGCTGAAAAGATAATTGAAGTGGCTTTCTAGTGCAAGAAACTATAACTAAATTGGAGGTCGGGGAGTGGGTCAAAAACAGGTTACAACAGTCGTAGGTCAAAACAGTTTTGAATTCAGCCTATTTTCTTTTTAAGTTTTGGGTTGTTTGGGGTACTTAGGGTTGCATTGGGATCTTCTCACGTACATGAGATATGGTTTATATATTGTAGCAAGTATCTGCACTTGGGCTAAGGTTGTGGTTTAGGTTAAGACCCTCTAATGGTAATGAACTTTTCATACGTTTAAAATCAGTGAATTCTGGATAGGTAGCAATATATACACATATATCGGGGCCTTAACAGTATCTTTAAGGTTAGGGAAAGTGGGAGGTTTTAGCTAACATATGTAAAAGTATGAATATTCATTTTACAGAAACCATGGGTATATTTAAGTGGACGTTTGACTTAAAGTTTTGAGACCTAAAAACTGGGACTGTTTTGTGTAAAATATGAACGGGATAGTTATTAAACTTAACCAAGTTAAGGACTTGTTAAGGAAGGTAATGGGATGGTTAGAGCTTATCAATGAGGTTTTTATATGGGAATAGACTAGATGTCCATTATAGGTTGACGAACCATCTTAGTGATAGGTTCGTGTATTGATTTCGTGTTTTTGGTTTGTTAGCTCGTTGCTAGTGCGAGGACTTGTGAATAAGCTATCAGGTGAGTTTCATAGTCCCATGTTTACTATTGATTTTGACTTCTAGATGGGATGGAAGAGACACTGTGTTGAGTTATTTATAAATTGTTGTTGTGAATGTTTTTATGGTTTGTGATGGACTTGTGTGTACATTATGTGAATAACTGCTATGTGATTCTTGATTGTGTATGATTTGGATCGGGGGACACGTGCCGTCTCAGTTATTGTGGTTTGACAAGGTAGGGGCCTTGTGGTTTGCCAAGGTAGTGGCCTTGGGATAGGTACATAGTGTGATCATCTATGGTACCATGATGTTGATTGGCAAGGTAGGAGCCTTGGTTTTGGTTTGAAATGTTTGATCTTGAATTGATAGTTGTTGATGCATACATGTAACACATTGTCCATATGTTATTGTGTTGATGGTTGTTATTCACAGCTTGTAACTGATTTAGCGTTGAAGTCTAAACCTACGACTCTCACCAACTTTATGTTGACGTGTTTTAGTGTCTCTTTCAGGTAATGCTATGGGTAGGAATGAGAACTTAAGTGGCTAGGACTTGGAGAGAGTAGGAATGCATATAGAAGGATATCCCCGTTTCCTTCTTAGTTTTGTTTGTCTGTTCATTTTAATAAGTGATAATGTGGCACACGTATGTTTGTTTTGATTATGTTACTTGTTTGTCTTGGGTAAGAGGTAGGACTGTTACCTACTTACCTAGACACATGCATTTGATGAGATATTGTCATGACTTTTGTGTCACCTTTTTATGACATTTCTTATTTCATATAGTTATCTCTATAGACACGCCATGTTGTGATGATATCCATACGTCGCGCCCCATATTCCGCCATGGTGGGGTGTGACACTCAGCCCATGGGCTCAACGGTCACTTGGTTAATATTACCTTAGCTTGAGCTAGGGTTTGTCATATCTCACATCGCCTCTTTTTTCATAAGTGTGTTTATCACACATAGTTACTCTCTCGTTCTGGGATTGATCTTTGAAACCCTAGTTTATTTTGATTCTGTTCTTTAATTTGTAAAACTATTATCATGTAGATAATAGGATTACACGTGATTAGCACTGGCAATCTTAGTTTATTATTCAGTCTTTCATCTCTGTTTTTATCAAATCTTATTAATCTATTGAAAAGAGGCTATGGGATCTCTAGTATCATGTTTTTCTTCACAATGTGCATATATTATTGTATTTCTAAATAATATGCGTGTTATGTTAATTACATACTACGTATTACTTAGTATTAACTATTTTTATTTTCAAATTTGCATGAATTATTATGTATTAATCAGATTTAATGTGAATATTAAATTATGTTTTGATAATAATTGATTTTTAATAATGTTATACAGTTGTACATACATTAATGCATGTAAATTAATTTTTAAACATTTTTATTAATAGGAGTGGTTTTTTTTAATAAGTAATATTGATACACATTTGAAAATAAAAGAATTAGTAATATAATTAAGAGAAGTGATTGACATGTCTAAAATTCATGTCTAATTTTATGTCTAAACATTTGTGACAAAAATTTATTGGTTGTATCAACCAGACCCACATCTTCACAATTCAATAACATAATGACACATAGCACACAATTATGCATTTTTATGCATAAACTTTAAACTTCCCAATTTATTTTTTTATTTTCAAAATCCATCTGAAAATGGGTTTAATCGAAACATGAGTGGTCATCAGTTCGGCTAAAAAAAAGTTATAAAAAACGAACATACTGAAATCTATAAAAATAAATGAACGAGACCTGATCGAGATTATTTTCTTTTTATTATTTTTCGATTAATTACAGAATATGTGTTGACGCATCGCGTAAATACTCAGCTAATATTATTTAACAAGAGGCGAATTTGGCTGGAAGATGCAGTAGTTGGGTGTATTATTTAATGATATTAGATTAATTTAAGCACTCCAATTGGTCACTTCCCAACAAACTACTAAGTAGTTTTTATATAACAGTAATCACTCACTTAATATAAGCCATTAAACACCTAGCTTCTTAATAATCTTTAGAAAATAATTCAACCAAAAAAAAAAAAAAAATCCTTTATTCCAACTAAGAAGAGCCGTGTGTTTTTTTTGATCCTTGATAGCTACAGGTGCTTGAAAAGAATCGGATGCGTGTTTTATTTATTCTTCTGTTTATATTTACAACTCTTTTTTATTTTTAGAAAGTTTTTTATTACCTGCATTGGTTCTCAGCAGTTTTTAGTTTTTGATCCATAGTAGTAAGTAGTTTATGATGTTTTATTAGTGTACTTGTGTTTCTATATTGGGTAATATTATTTAATGTTTATTGGTTTGTGTTTTTGTTTATAAGTACTGTTTTTGGAGTTTGACTGATTTGTACTACCATGATATGTTTTCTTTCCTGAATTAGCAATATTGGAAGTTTGATGGTTTTTTCCTGTTTGAGCATACTTTTTTGGTTCACTTTTATGGGGTGTTTGGGATTGCTTTTTTACAGTGCTTATTTGGTTATTGTGAGATACAACTTATATAGAGTTTTAGCTGTTTTGATAGTATATACTAATTGGGGGATTCAAGCACAAATAAGCAGTTTGGATGAAGAAAACTATCAGCATATTAAGCAGATATACAGTTTTCAATAAGCAATCCCAAACATTCCCTTAATTAAGTGTTTTATTTGGGTGTTAGGCTTTCGATTCGTGTTAGCTTCTTTATAGAGCTTGAAGGACTGATATCTTACAAATATGGTCATTTTTAGTTATTTTGAACATAAATATGTTTCATCGGATGATCGACCTATATAATCATATTTATCTTGAATAACTGTTTGTTAACTTTTTTGTTTCTGTTACCATTTTATATAACTTGCCATTGAAACCTGACGTACTGATTTTCAGGAAAGAAAGCAATCAAATCATGTCGAAAGGAAAGGAAAAAGTAACCGAGAATTCAGATGAGCAGGATAAGGAAACAGATGGTAAAGGTGTGACTGATTATTCCAAAAGTAGATATTGGGTAGGTTTCGATAGCCCAGAGTCAACAAAAGTCAAAACCGATCATCCAGACTGGCTTAAACTCACACTCGCTTGCAGTTCAGATAAACCTCAGGATGCAGATTACTCTACTTATATTCCCTCCCTTAATTACGAGTTAGAAAATATAATCTTAGCTAGATTTCCTAGATCGGAATATTGGAAAGTATCTTTTGTTAATAAAAGGTTCGCAGGATTAGTTAAAAGCGAAGAGCTTTTCAAAATCAGACGGGACATTGGTTTTAGTGAACCCTCGGTTTTTATGCTTGCAAGTGGTGAAGACCGTTGGTGGGCTTTTGATCAAGGGTTCAGTTCGCTTAGAAGACTTCCCGTTCTTCCTTCTGATATATGTTTCACATCAGGAGATAAAGAATCGCTATGTGCCGGGACCCACTTACTCGTGTCGGGTAGAGAGATTGAAGGTCTCATGATATGGAGATACGAATTAGCATTGAACAAATGGTTCAAAGGCCCTTCAATGATCTACCCAAGATGCTTATTTGCTTCTGCCACTTGCGGTAATTCTGCTTATGTGGCAGGTGGAATCGCAGTGGTTGGGGCTGGAACGGGTGGGACTCAATCAGTTCATAATACTGTTGAGAAATATGACCCGGAAACCCGATCTTGGACACCACTTCCAAGAATGAACAAGCCACGTAAGCTTTGCTCCGGGTGTTGTATGGATAACATGTTTTATGTGATTGGTGGGAGGAATGATGATGGTGAATTAACGTGTGGGGAGTTTTTTGATTCGGAAAAAAATCAATGGAATTTGATTCCGGAGATGTTAAAAGATAATCCTGTCCTTAGCTGTCATTCCCCTCCACTAATCGCAGTGGTAAAAAACGAGCTTTACTCAATTGAAGCTTCTTCAAATCAGTTAAAAGTTTACTTAAAGAAGAGCAACAGTTGGAAGCAGTTGGGTTCGGTTCCTGTTAGGGCAGACTACAATAGAGGCTGGGGAGTGGCGTTTAAGTCATTTGGCAATAAGTTACTTGTAATAGGGGCGTCAACAGTTTCACCTTCTAGAGGCTCAATGGCAATATATACGTGTAGCCCGGAAACAGAATCTGATTTCCTCCCAGAATGGGAGTTACTTGATACTGGCAAGATTCAGTTGAGTCATTTCATTATGAATTGCTCTGTAATGGTAGCTTGAGAAAATTGTGTGATAAATAAATTGTAACAGTTGACTTTTTAGAGTCAACCATTATGGAGTTTGACTTATTTCTGTACAGAAATACCCGGGCACTTATCAATCTATTTACTTTTCTTTTTAGATTATTGCATTGATGTAGTACTTTGTATGGAAATCGCCCAAAACGGATACATGATTGTACACGTAGGGATCAAGCACCGCAACGGATAGTGAAACAAGCATTAAAAATACAAGGTGTATCAATGCAGTTCTCTCAAAATTGGATGACTTGTGCACACTACCACACCAGCTTGCCGAGTTATTGTCAAACCATGTTTTTCGCAAGTTTGAGGTCTAGTTCGCGTGAAGTTCTGTCATTCAATTCAACATATCATCTTGCATACTCATAAATTCGACTTTATCAATCATTCATAGACGCCTTTTTAAGTTAGGACCAGTTTTTATTATTATTCCAAATAATCGGCTTACTTAAGCCTCTTAAGCAAATACTTAATCAACAACACAGCTCGATGATTATACCACGTCAAACAAACTTAACCAATGTTTCTTGGTAAACGCTAATGTTCAGAAGGAAGATACTTTCTTCTGTATTGTAGTTACTGCACCAATCTCTCACACTAATGAAATAGTGACCATTGTTTATATTTTATCAAGTTGTCATAGTTTCAACAGAAATCTGCAACTAATGTTTGCAGAGTGAGTTATATGATATTGTCTGAAGTTGCCTTAAAGAAATTTCATTGTCTATTTCCACATCAACAAATTTTCGCATCATCTCATGTTTCTTCAAACAAGTTTCATTTTAGTATTGATACTAAAAGATGTGACATAAAAGAATGGCCTTTCCATGCACGACCCATTTAACTTTCGAAACTCTAATATGTGCATTTGCAAATCCAAAAAGTTATATAGATCATCAAAACAAAAGTTATATAGATCATGGACAACGCCAAGTAGCGTGGTGTTATCTGCTTCGTGTTATAGAAATAAGTCTTGTCAGCTAAACATTTTTCCCTTCCAACACATCCTAATAACCTATAACTCGTGTTATATGACACCCATTTGACTCATACATAACCCAATACAACACAAAAAAAAGAGAAAAAAGAACTCATAACAAGGTATTTCGATTCTACGCCAGACCTTGTAGCACGCACAGTGATGTCGGGCTCAAGTTATTGATTCGTGTTGTAGGATGACACGATGCCTTTCGGCGTTTTGAAACCCGGGTTTTGAATCGACCCGGTCGAGCGACCGGGTCACCGGTTTAACCGGTCGGATCGCTGGGTCGACCCGGTTTTCTATAAAGAAAAGGTTATATATATATTTTCAATATTACGAAAAATATTTATATTTCATATATTTGCTTTAAAACCTATTTACTAACAAATATACATGTAAAACCAAAGTAACGTTGCAAATACATTAATTAAATCGGAAAAAAATAAAAAACGAAAAAATCAAAACTCGGCCGGGTCTCATGAACCGGGTCGACCCGGGTCGCTTCAAACCCGACGGATCACACCGAGTTTCTAATATATAAGACCCTGGTTAATTTGACCCGTTTTTTCGACCGAAACCGATTCAACCGGTTGAACCGGCCAAATCGACCCGAGTCTCAAAACATTGCTTCCTGCAACCCACACCAGGTGCTCTAAAAGTTAAAGGAGAAAACTATCTCAAAAAGTATCCACAAACTATTGAAATGACTTTATAGATGACTTAAGTTTAATAACAATAACATTTCCTGAAATGGTTATGCAAAATTATAGTTAAATATATTATAGTTAAATATATTATTGTCTCGAATTAATTGTTTACTTATAAAAATAAATAAGAAATATAAATTAAGTTTATTATATTATTTTTACTAGAAAGTATTATTACAAAATAATAAAAAAATATACTAAATTAATTGGCTAAATGTAAATGGTCTTGATGTAAAAATATATAAGAGAAAAAAATTGAAAAATTGATATTTTTAATTAACTACGTATGCTTTTATCAATAAACAATAATTTAATTATAAGATGGATGAAGTAATAAATCATAAGTGACTCACATAAAGAGTTTGGTGAGATTTTTAGTCATTTATGTCAATAATTTTAGAAAAAAGTTTTTGTGTTAAAATGGCATAGAGTTACTTTAAACTCCTGAAATATAAATGACACATGACATGTGTTGTTTGAGTAGTTCAATATTTATAGTTTAAAAATAATAAATTGGAAAAAACTAAAAAAAACCAAAAAAAGTAATAATAAAATCTCTCCATCTTCACATTCTCTCACACTCCTAAACCAAATCTACCAACACCTGCTGCCTCACCATCGTAAGTCGACTAACACATCTTTTAATTACTTTTTTTAATTCTTAATTATTTGTTACCATTTTCATTTTAATTGATTTTATACATCACACATTTGCCCAATTTTTATAAAATTTAGGGCATTGTATGAATTAATGATTTATATACATTAATGTTATTATTATTGGTTTACATTTTTATAATTTTAGGGCTTGTTATGAAGCAATGTCTATGAACAACAATAATAATAATAATCCCCTGAAAAACCCAAATGTACCACCTAAGCCGCAACCTCAACCGCAACCACAGCAGCCGTTTTCGAGCCAGTTTCAGCTTTCGCAATATGCTGCGGCCCACGCCCACGCTCAGGCGATAGCCCAAGCCCAGTCCAAAGCTCAGGCGAAAGCTGCTGCTCATGCTCAAGCTAACCAAGCTCAGTTTCAAGCTAACCAAGCTCAGTTTCAGGCGCAGGTGAAGCGTGGGCGTCCACCTGGTGTGGCGAATGCTGCTACTGAGATTGGTGCGCGTAGTAAGAAGAAACAGAAGGTTACTGGGAAGCAGCAGTTACAGGAACGGGTGGCTGGGATTTTGCCGTCGTCTGAGCTGTATACTGAGCTTCTTGAGTTTGAGTCGCGTGTTGATGCGGCTATATTGAGGAAGAAGGTTGATATTCAGGAAGCGGTTAAGAATCCGCCCAGTGTTCAGAAAACGCTTAGGATTTATGTTTTTAATACGTTTGCTAATCAAGTTGGTACCATTCCTAAGAATCCCAATGCTGAGCCGCCTTCGTGGACTATGAAAATTGTTGGGAGGATATTGGAAGATGGAGTGGACCCTGAACAGGCGGGATTGATGGCGAACTCAAACCCTCTTTACCCTAAGTTTTCGACTTTCTTTAAAAGGGTTACTATTGCGCTGGACCAGAGGCTGTATCCTGAGAACCATATGATTGTGTGGGATAGCTCTAGAACACCGACACCTCATGAAGGGTTTGAAGTGAAAAGAAAAGGTGACAGAGAATGTACCGTGCAAATAAAGTTGGAAATGGCTTATTCACCCGAAAGATTTAAGCTTTCGGCTCCTTTAATGGAAGTTCTTGGAATTGAAGTCGATACTCGGGCTAGAATTAGTTCCGCGATTTGGCAGTATGTTAAGGCTCGGAAGTTGCAAAATGCAGATGACCCGTCTTTTTTTAATTGTGACCCACCGCTTCTGAAGGTATTTGGGGAAGAAAAAGTGAAATTTACAACGGTTCCTCAGAAGATATCGAATCACTTGTCTCCACCGCAACCTGTACATTTGGAGCATAAGATTAAGTTATCGGGAAATAGTCCAGCTGGAAACGCTTGTTATGATGTGCTGGTGGATGTGCCGGTTCTGTCGCCGAAGGAATTGAATAATCTATTGGCTTGTACTGATAAAACCAAAGAGATTGAAGTGTATGATGAAGGGATATGCACAGTAATTAGAAAGATAAATGAACATCGTAAAAGACGGGCGTTTTTTCTTGGGTTTAGTGAGTCACCGGTTGAGTTTATTGATGCTTTGGTTGAATCTCAAGGTAGAGATCTGAAGGTCCTTTCAGGGGAAGCAAGCCGGAATGCTGAAAAAGAACACCGGGCTGATTTCTATAACCAAACCTGGTATATTCCCTTTATTTTAATCTTTTTGTTGCCAGGGGTTGATGTTATAGATGTATTTATTGATGCTGCATAACATTACTAGCTGGATGTTAATCTTATCCAGCTTAAAGTATATTGTATATTTGGCAATAAGAACCTGTAAGATCCGACTAATATATTTATCGCCAAAACTAAGAGTACGAATACAAAATTGGCTAGTTTTAAATGGTCAACCATCTGTCTCAATTACACTTGATGCTATTATTAAATTAAAGCGTGAGTACTTGATTCCCCTAATCATACTTATATAGCATATTTTAATAAAAAGGGAATATCGTATCATAATTGCCTATTTAAAGTTTATTAATACAGCGTTTGGCTCGGGTGAGGACAAGTTTTCTTTATCCTTCTATCAAAGTGTGCTATAGGTGATGGAAACAAGTCAGTGCATCAATATATCGCTGGAAGGAACAGTTTTTGAAAATATCTCTCAAAATCTCACGAGTTTTGTATGTACTTTGATGATGTAAAGGAATAAATGTTCCTTTTTTGGAAACAATATGACTCAAATTTCTTCTCCCATGTAGCTTAAATGTTACTTTATAGTGTTTTTAAACATGTTATGATTATATGCATCCTGTCTAATTGTAGCTTTTATGCTGGATCTAAAGTCTCGGTGTGACTTTGCTACCTCTAAAATTATACGATGTTTATCAATTGTGCAGGGTTGAAGATGCAGTAATCCGTTATCTAAATCGCAGACCAGGTACAAGAGCCCGCGTGGAAGCACATAAATAGTTAGAGATATGCTCTGGTGGAAAAAGGGGTGATCGTATTCTGAACGTGCTTACAAACAGTCAAATGTCTTATTTTGGTATTATTAAATTAAAAAGTCAGAGGCGCACCTGCATTTTTCTGAGTTCAAATCCTCTGTAATCCGCTCTATATGTGGGTTTCTTCTAACTCTTTGATAACTCTAGTTTGTTAATCCTGTGAATTTCTGAAGCTGAGTAATTTAGTTTTGCTCAATGGATTTCGTATGAGTATGTGGTGTTCATATTTACTACTATATGATTAGCTATAGACATAGTGGATACCCAATTTTTTTTTAAAGAACTTTAAACCATTTTTAATTACAGGAAAGATTCACACACCCTACCGTAGCAACTTGTAGTACAATAGAAACCTGATCCACCATTCATTAATATTGTATTATATGTTTTAAGTTTTAGCGTGATAGCGTTAAATAATGTTCAGGTTCTTTGCATTCGGGAAGAGGTTCCCTCACTCGTCACATTAGTAGTCATGTTAGGTATTTGTTGTATTTTTAAGGGTTATAAACACTTGTATAATCTTAAAACTTTATACCATTAAGCTAGTTTAGTTCACTAAATGTGATAATTCATAAAGTTCTGTTTTTAAAAACTTGATTTGTTGACGAATATCATTTTATTTGTTAAAATGTTATAAAGAGAAACTTTTGTGGCTACAGAAAGAAGGGACAATGGTGTTTTGTTATTAATGAGCCGGGTTAGCTCGAGCAATGAAGTAAAGCCAAGACCATCTCTGTTATGGGCCAAATGTCCGAAGAAATACTCATTTTGAAAAGCTATTTCATAAGATTTTTAGCATTAGATCATTAACTTTTTAAAAAGTTTTTTACAAAAGTTGTATACATCAAGTCTTTTGCAAAAGTGTTACTTAGCATTAATATTAGATTGTTTATAACTTACGTTGGTTCTGTTGTTACTTCTTTTATAAAGCCATAATATTAAGAAAATGCTAGGAACCAAAGACAGAGACGAAACCAGAGCTGTCCAGGGTGGTCCCAACTCCCAAGATACCTATATATTTCGATATCGTAGTGCTCATTTTGTTAAAAAACCTAAAATAGTGTTAATGCATATGGTGATTTGGTCTTCTGATTCCGTCCCTGACCAAAGGGTTTGTAGCCTACCGATATATTATGATGTGAGATATTCTCTAACCGGTTCGTCGAGGTGTGTGGTATATTTGTTGTATGATTGGGTTAGTTTGTCGTTATAAAGTATAAACAATAATGGTATTTTTAATTTATAGACAAGAAAAATGCTATTTTCTCCACTTATCTTTTTACCAATGTTGGTCAATGTCTAAATATGATTGAATGACATCATAAAAGATACCAAGTTCATGATTCGATCCGGAGAAAAAAACTACCAATAGGGTATAGAGGTTGGCAAGACAACCGGTTTATGATTCAATCCGGGGAAAAAAAACCAAAATTGATTTAAAAAAACGGTTTTTTTAAACCGGGTTTTCTCAATCCGATCCGGTGGTTCGTAGGTGGTTTAATAAAATGACCGGGATCGGATTAAAAACCGGTGAAAATCCGTTAAAACTGAAACACTTTGGTTAAAACCGATCCGCCTTGGTTAAAACCGATTTGAGCGAGTAAGATCTAATCAAAAACCAGTTTTAAACTGATCCAGTTTAAGTCAAACCGGTTTGTTGGCCGGTTGATTCAAACCGAACAACAGATCCGATTTTAAAAACCCATTTTGCCTACGTAGGAAGAAAAGTAACAACAAATTGCAGTAATGCTCGAAAGAAAAAAACTTGGATAAGGTACGTTTAGCTCACTTACAAGCAGCGAAAGCCCAAAAGGCCATTGGAGTATATGGGCCACGAAGAGGACCTTGTGCTTGTCTTATTAGTACAGTATCTTTTATATAATATATATAATATAAGAATGAGATTTTTTTTGAGATTTTTAACGAAAAATGGAGGTTGTAAAAAAAAACATTGGGCTAATTAAATTATTTGATTTTGACATATAAGTAAAATCAAGCAATGTGATTGGTCCAAAAAAGTTAAAATTGAATTCATTTTAGTCAAAATTAAAAATTTTGATTTAAGAATTTGATGAAAACACATAAAAATATATATGTGTCAAATTTGTGAAAATAAAAACTTTAAAAAAGAGAGGGGATTAATAAAACTTTAGTTGTTGAATTCTAAATAAATTAGATGGATTTAAATGAAAACTTAGATTTTTTCATATTTTTTAGTAACTTTGAAAAATAAACAAAATACCCTTTAAACTTTGTAACCTATAAACTTAATATTTTGAAAATGTAACATATATGTAATATTAAAATATCAACAAATCTTATAATTCTAAATATTCAAATAAATACACAAATTATTGTCTATTTTAATTTTGACACTTAACAAAGTCAAACAATGCAATCTACATAAATTATAATTAACACGAATATAAATAACAAAATGAATGCATGACTTCAAAAATGGGTGTGAAAGGAAAACAAATAAACGAGATTCTACATATTACAACAACATATATTTTTTCAAGGTCGTTATGTGTTACTAAACATACATTGTTTATACCTAACATTTCATTTAAACAAAGTCAAATCTTTTATGGAACAAATATTTATACAAAATATCAATTAATATTATCACATAATGAAAAGTCATGTAAAACCCATGTGTCCATGAGTACCATAACTATTTAGTTATTAAAAATTTAATATTAAACCGCACGAAATCATGAATTTATAAATCATATAAGTATAAGGTTGATGTAAATAGTTTATTGATTAATAATTAAGATATAACTATTTAAAATAAAATATCGAAAGTAAAAAGACTATGAAATTTAAAAATAAAAATTGAGATGATTATATATTAATTTACACGGTACACAATAAAACAACAAAATAATCAAATATATAAACATTTTCCATCATTTTCTATTTTCTATTTTGTAGAAAAAGAAAAGGGATTTCTTTTTCCACAAAACACTTAAAAATTTAGAAAACGCGTTTAGTTGGAGAAATTTGTGTTTTCCATTTTCCAAAACTATAAAGGAAACAAAAGGGAAATGAATTTTCTATGTCTAAAGGAAAACTTAGAAAACAAAAAAGATGAGTTTTTTTGTTTTGTGTTCAAAATGGTAAAACAGAGATTTTGCATTTTCTAGAAAATATTTCTAGAAAACGATTATTTGAACGCGTTTTCTGTTTTCCTTGTTTTATAGAAAACATTTTGTAGAAAACAAGGTGTTTTCCATCCAACTAAACGCACCCTAGATGTTCTTAAAAAACATATATAATACATATAATATTGCAATAACGAAATTATTACTTAATGTATCATTTATGTTTAAGTCCCGTACGTGCACGGGTATTAAAACTAGTATAAATATATGATGGAATTAAAATCTAATCGTAAGAAAACTGCAGGAAAACAGAAGAAGAACAACAAGATGCCGAAGAACAGAAAGTCCTCAAAAAACAAGCGTTCTGTGGACGAGCCGGCAAGCGAAACCGCTAGGTATCTATGTCTATATAGGTACTGTATATATGTACACACGCGCTAAACATTAGCTCCCTTATTCTTCTATATCAATACAACATATAAAAGAGATTGACATTTCTCTCCTATTAATTATTTAAGTAGTACATATTTATATCCATATTGTACAAGCTATCTATACCACATGTTTAAGTAATACATATTTGAAACATAGATATTTATATGCACATTGTACAATTAATATAACACTTTAGTTACAAAACTCAAAATGAATTTTGTCATTATGATCATCTCCATTATTGTATTAATTTGATAAAATCATGTTCAAAAATAATAGAACTTAATATAAAATGGTTTACGATATTTACTCCTTTAAAATTTTTCGTTGTTATATAAAATACGTAATCGAGCAATATCGCTTGTCAAAAATATAATTACAGGTATCCGCCGCTGCATTGCACGGGTACCTTGCTAGTATCTATAGTGATACAAGGGATGTCAAAACTTAATAGAAGCTTTTTAGATTGTAGCTAAAGTTTTTTATTATTGGTTTGCAAAAGTAGAAAACAGTGTTTGATATATACTGTGTCTCACTGCAGTCAAGCTCCTCGGAATAATTCTACATCAGTGGTATATAACTATATATACATAATACATCCATCTTCGTCATGTTGATATTTATAAGGGAATTTATTTATTTGTCAACATGTTTATGTACTATAATTGCTATGCAGGATTCTGGAGTAAGCTCAATGTCAGATTCTAGGGGATATTCATCATCGAAAGCCTGGTTAGTTCGTTTGATGAGTGCTTGTTGTTCGTGTGTGGTCCCGGAAGTGGACCGGAGAACACGACACGTGTGATGCACCGGAGTTCATACCGGAATGGATGGTCGGACCAGACGCCAGATGACGGAGAACAGTATCAAGACGTCATGGATGATGTCACCTGACCCAAGGTCCCACTAGAGGTCTTAGCATATGCTCAAAGAGGAAAGTTACAGTGTCAGACGCAATAAGGTACACAGACCCGTTTTGGGAAAGAAGACAAGATATGAACTGTCTACATCATGGTATCAACAGTACCCTATATATAGTCCTGACATTTATTACTAAAGGATCATTAAATACTCTGACAACACACACATAATATCATATAACACCACGCACCACATTTCGTACCATCACTCATTCTCACACCGGAGCTTGGTCCTGGGATAACACCCGGGGCGAGTTAACTTGTGTTGCTTCTTGTGTGTAGGTGCTTCATCCGTTCGCAGCTTACGTGGAAGGTTCCTAGTCCCGTAGGTCCTACTGGAGGATTTTAGCATCAACATTTTGGCGCCATCCATGGGACCCAAACTTCAAACTACCTTGAGTATTTGATGGCGGGTCCTCAACAATCACCAGTCACCCCTACCGAGGCTTCGGGCTCGGGGGGCAATAACGAAAACCGTGAAGCACACAACAATGAGACCGAAGCAAACTTAGCTAGCCTCCAAGCCCTTATTTCCGAGCACAACTCCAGGCTGGTCGGACACAACATCACTCCCATCCGGTTGTCGTTCGAGGAAACCGAACCAAGAAGGAATGTGGAGAAGCCGGTGACGGTCGACGAACCGGAGGAAGATCTGTCGAAGCCTTACAAGGAAGTGTCCCGTTCACCCTTCACAAGGCGAATCATCCAGTACTCATCCCCGAAGCACATCTTACCTCCTCACCTCAAGTTATATGACGGAAGTACGGATCCGGAAAACCACGTCACACGGTTCTCCGGGGCCGCCACGCAAGGAGACTGGCCCATGCCAGTATGGTGCCGCATGTTCCAGCAGACGCTGGACGACGCCGCCCGAGGATGGTTTGACCGCTTACCAAATGGAAGCATAGATAACTGGGTGGACTTGAGGGATCAGTTCGTAAGGAGGTTCCCGCTAAGAAGAAAGTGCACCAGGGAGGCCATTGACGTGACCAAAATAGTGAGGAAGGCTCACGAGAGTCTCCTGGACTTCAAGGAAAGGTGGACAGATGAGACTAGCTATATCGAGGGCGCTCCCGACGTGATGTTAATATCGTCGTTTGTGAGCAACTGCAAGTGCCCCGAGTTAGCCCGAAGGTTCACAGACAAGACACCCCAAACCATAGATGAGATGATGAAAAGGGTCGACGACTACGTTAAGTCGGAAGACGCATTTCGGACTACCGAGCTACCTAGAGGAGAATATGCCGAAAGGGGAACTAAACAGTTCAATAAGTCCGAAAGACATGGAGGAGAGTACAAGGGGCAGAATCGTTATGGGCGAAGATCCGATAAAGGGAAAGAGATGTACCAGCCATATCCGCAATACCCCCCCCCCCCCCCCCCCCCGTCCATACGAGGCAAAGAAACCTCTCCCTATATCCGCCATAGACTCCTTGACTCGCACCCCGAAGGAAATACTGGCCTTCGAGACTCATCTCTGATTGCCCCGACCGGAACCGACCAAGGGGATGGTCAGAAGGGAAAACATGAACAAGCACTGTGACTACCACGGTCAAAAGGGACACCTAACTAATGACTGCTTCCAGCTGAGGAGGCAGTTAGAGACCGTATTAGAGGCAGGAAAGCTCAATTATCTGGTGCGAGACCATGAAACCAAGGCCGGTTATAGGGACAATCACTCTAGACCTAGGGATGATAATAGGGGCGGAAGGAAGACAATCAACATGGTGAGGTCGTATCGGACCGGAGAGAAAAGGAAGGAGCTTGTCCGGGAAGATCGGGACTGGATGCAAGCTCCCATCAGCTTTCCACCCCTAAACGGGAACGACGCATATGACGAACCGCTCATCATAGAAGCTGAGGCGGAAGGACATTTGATAAGGCGCATGCTTGTGGATAATGGAGCATCGGTCCAAATCATGTTTGAGCATTATTTTAATCATCCGTGTCCTCTGATTAAGAGGATGTTAGAGCCATCTCAGGCAAGCCTAGTTGGGTTCTCGGGGGAGGAGCTAACTCCACTAGGAAAGGTGGAATTGGCTGTCTCGTTTGGAGAAGGGAAGTTGAAGCGAACGGTTAACTTGAAGTTCACCATTGTGCAAGCTATGTCTCCCTACAACGTCATTCTAGGCCGCACCGATATTAGAGCAATAAGGGCGGTCCCATCAACCGCTCATGCCATGTTCAAATTCCCAACCCCGAGAGGGATAGCCACATTAGTTCCTAGAGCATCCATCATAGCTAAATGCCGAATGCTCGAAGACAAACAAAAAAGCAGCCAAGGACAGATGCCTAAGGCAGTGGTGAAGCAAAAAAAGGATGAGATGCAGGGGGAAGACGAAGCAGACATCCAGCTCACGGAAGAAGTGCTAGTGAATCCGGCTCACCCGGATCAACTAGTAGTAATTGGGAAAAACTTCTCGAAGGAGGGAAGAGCACGTTTGATCGACCTACTCAGGCGGAGTCAGGACGTGTTCGTGTGGACCCCGGCTGACATGACCGGAGTACCTAAGAGGCTGATTAAACACTCGCTGAATGTCAACCATTCTGTTAATGCAAGTAATGCCTAAAAATATTATTAGTGTTAACTAATCTTTCTTAGTTTTGATCACAACAAACCATACAACACATTTAGTGTAAAACACAAAATGAATTATTTAACTAACACTATCATCAAGGTAATAATCATATCACTAACCTTTCTTAATCATACTTAGTGATCATCAAAATGATTATCCTTAAAACTCACTTTTGTTAATATGACAAAAGACTTTTTAATAAACTTTCTTTTTTAGAAAATGTTTTATTAAAATGGAAAATGAAAATTTGAAAATAGCATATTCCAAATGCTGTTAGAATATCCTTTGAAGGTTTCAAATACCTCAGATATTCCCACCCCACTAAAAGACAAAAAACGGAGCGGAGTCTAGTGGCGGTACCTTAAGTACCTACGCGGTTCCTTAGCGATATAGAACCGCGGGGTGAGATAAGGTACCGCGCACAGCTAGCCGTTATAGATCCGTTATACTTTGTCTCCTTTAAATAGTGGGTCAAATCTCATTTTCCAGTAAGCCTCTTGGACGTTTTTCTCAGCCCTCTTTCTATTTTCTATAGCATAATCATTAGTAAATGATCACTTAAATTGTTAAGGATGTTTACATATGATTATCCTCTTGATCCCCTCCTTTACCTTGTCCAATGAGAAGATCACTCACTCACTAGTGTTGTGATAAAGATGAATCTATGAGCTAGTCATATTCATCATGATACCCTTTTTGTTTTAGGTCAATCCAATGTATTTATGAATACTTGGACTAGTTGTGTTCATCCAAGTTATTTGTGGATACTTGGATTTGTTGTGTACATCCATTGCATATGTGTTTGCTTGGATTTGTGTTGTGTAAATCCAAGCTACATGTGTGTACTTGGATAAGTCTGGTTGAGTTGTAATAGATTTGATTAGGAGTTCTCACTAAACTATAAAGTGATGTGGTTGTGTCTTGTGAGTTCTCACTAAACTTAAAAGTGATTAGTAGTTGTGTTGTGTGAAGTTCTCACTTAGCTTCAAAGTGAAGAGTCGTGAAGATTAGTTCTAGCTTTCGATTAGAACTCGACATCTAGCCTTGTGTAGTAAAATGGTGAAGTAGGCAACGTCGTGAAGATTGGTTCTACCTTAAGATTAGAATTCGACATCTAGCTTTGTGTCGTTAAATTGTGAAGTAGGCAACGTTGTGTAGATTGGTCCTAGCTAAAGATTAGGTCTCGACATTTAGCTTAGTGTCGAAAAATAATGTAAGCAACGATGTAAGGTTTTCTCCGCCGAGAAGGGAGCTTGTGGATATAGTGGAAATCTCGAGTAGGTGTACTCGAGGAGTGGAGTAGAAACGAGGATAGAGCCTCGTTGTCGAACCACTATAAATCTTGGTGTCTGCCTACTAGGTTGTCTCTTTCCTTACTCTTTACTTATTTCATTATCATTACACTTACCTATTATCTTTGCTAGTGCATTTGAATTGAACCTAATCATTATGTAACTTAGCCTCAAGTAAAATATATTTTGATACAAACCAAATTGAAAGTAATTTTAATTTGGTCACCAATCTAAGAGAAACTATTCAACCCCCCCTTCTAGTTTCTACAATTGGTATCAGAGCGATGGTCACTCAAGATGTTTAAAGTATATTGTACTTTGAAACTTGGATCGATCCATTGTCTCCTCAAATTAGAAGGTCAAGTTATACTAAAGTTTCTCTTTGGTCAAAACTATGTTTTCTTTGAAAATAGGTCTTTTAATTGATAATATTGCATCCCACTTAAGATTAGTATCCTTTATGCATTTTAGATATACTCTTGAAATGTATCTACTAGTTTGCATCTTGCTTTGTGTAGGTACTCATGAAGATCAATCACTTAATTGGTTGTGGATTGAGTTACTTGCACTTGTAGAAGACTCATCTTCATTGATCTTTAACATCTTTGAATGATGATACCAAGATGATTGGGAATGATACTAGTCCTTGAAGACTTAGTACTCATCATAGTCATTGATTGGGCATAGCACTTATTCCTTCATGGATTGCTCTTTGTGGCCAAGGTACGCTTTCGTTCTTCCACACGCCCTTTGATCATTCTTTTGATCATTACTTGACTATGTGCTTGTTCTCGGCATCCTTGCCTTGACATCTATTTGTGGTTTGTGTTTCTTTTCGTTTATCCTCTCAAACCTTCATTGCTTGGATACTTGACTCACTATGGTGATGTAGAGTGAGTTAGTAGAAGCTTAAAGTATCAAGCATGATTTCCATGGTTTGCACCCATACGGTTAGTAGGCCCTTTGTGGGAGAGAAAGTGAATTAATACCTTGCTCATATTTTGGTTTAGACTAAGACTATTATTGAAAGTGATCTTAGTCTATACTTGAATAATTGCTTTGTGCTTATTCATTACCAAAGCCGTTTAACGTTTCGCCGGAAAGGCACGTCTTAAACCACTATATATGACACAAGCTCTTCGTTACCACTATTTGAAGATTGTCATTAATCCCTTGAGCATTGGTCATAGTCTTGATTCACTTCCCTTGTCTTTTCTCCACTTAGTCGTTTTGCTACGAGTAGTCGTTTGTCCGTTTCGGTTCTTTTCGATCTTGATTTAACTCGTAATCCTTCGTTAAGGCATATTGCTTAGTGTTATGATGATCCAATGATATTCTAAAAAGGCTCATGATTTAATCTTAAGTATTTTAGAAAAACTTGCTTTTCAAAATTTGGCGTTTTTTATAGATAAAAACCGACCTCTGGAGGCGGTTCTTTATCTCAGCGGCTCAAAGGCGCGGTTCCTTATTGATAAGGAACCGAGGGCAGAAAATTTTGTCAGAGCGCCAGTTTGAGTATTTTATTCTTTTTCAAACCAAACCCTCTCTCTCCCAAAAACACAGAGCCGACGGGTTTCTTGTTTTCCACCATTGTTGAAGCTTCCAAAACTTTCAATCACTCAAATTAATTGATTCCAAGTTGTGGGTTTCACTCATCCATCATCTAACATCAATTAATTGTAAGTATTTTCTTTCAATTTCATCTATTTTGTTCTAGGGTTCATCCTTTCATAATTGGGGATTTTTAAAATTGAAATTGAATTAAAACCTTAATAGGAATGTGGGTTGACATAGTTATTTTACTATGATTACTTAGGTTCATATTCATTAAGATTTCACTAAAACCCACTTGTAGAACAAATCCGAATTTAGGCTAAATGATTTTGGTTGAAAGATGGATTTGAGATGAACCCATGAACAAGTAGGTAATGACATTGTTAATGCTTACCTAAAAACCTTGTTTTGAAAAACCAATGTTCTAATCCATTATTGATCTAACATAGATCATGTGTTCTTGGTTAATGATGGAATAGACACATTGTGAACATGAGAATGATATGGATTCAATCCTATGTTTGTCAAGAAATTGATATAACACATTCTCATATTTTTGATCTTTGATTTTATTTTTCATATGAGTGATTGGAGAAATATTTTCTTGTGTTTATTTAGGTACTAATAATGCCTTCTCAATATCAAAAAGATCATCAATACACTAGACAATACATGCCAAACCTCTCCCAAACCTATGCTTCCCCCCAACTTCAAAACGCTTTTCCATCCCTTTCCACTCGTTGTTTCCATGAGGGTAGAGTCGTTGACAAGGAAATAACGGGTTATGACTATATCCAATCTATGTTTGAGCTTTCGGGGTTTGATTGCTTGCTCAACATAGAAGAAAATATTTACCCCTTATTCCTTCTTTAATTCTTTAGCACCTACTCCATGCTTGAATACAATGGAGAAATTTTCATTCGTTTCGTGTTGAATGATCAATTGATTCAATACTCCCTCGAAAACTTTGGTCAAATTCTCGGTGTGCCATATGAAGGCACTTGTCGTTTTACGGATAAATGGAGACTTGATGCTCTCTCGGAATCCTACGATAAACCTCCAAATGACCTCACCGAAATTGATCTAGAGTTCATCCATGACATCATCTCGAAAGAGCGTGATGGAAACGTTGTGAGAAGCCTTCATTCAAATGTACGAAATGTGAATCGATATGAAGTGCTCTCTAGCGACCTTAAGAATTTTATGGTCCAATGGGCTAATATCCTTAGGGAGAATGTCTTTTGTCTTGGTGGAAACCGAGATCATATCCCGGCGTGTATGGTGCATATGTTGAGTTGCATCTTTACATCCACCAAGTACAACTTGGCATTCTATATCGCTCGACGAATCAATTACGCCCTTTCGAATCCCAAAACAAACCTTCCCTATGCTATGCTTCTAACTCGCCTTTTCAAAAGGGTTGCTCATGATTTTCCCCACCTCGATCTTTCTCGCTTCTACCCGGTTCATCGGGTTATGTTGCCTATTCAAGAGGCATATGCAAGAAAGACAAGAAGTGATCGAGGATCGAGAAAATCTGATCATCAAGAGATGGATGATGAGGACATGGACATGCCAACAAGTGATGGTGATGGCATAGGTACTAGTTCTCATTTCCACTCTTCGAGTAATTCCCATCCATCCTCAAACCCATTCGAGGATGAGTTTGAAGACTTAGCTCCTCCTCCTCATCATTCTAGTGAAGTACCGGAAGATCTCAATATGGAGCATCTTTACCGTGAAAACCTTATAACTCGAGGGGAATTGCACGAACACCGGGTTGAATCAAGAAAAGGTTTCAAGTTCTTGGGGAATATGATCAAGGGATTGGGCAAAAAGAGAAGGTGAAAGCTTTGAAGTTTTTCAAAGAATACATGTTGGTAAACATGTAATGATTGAACAATTTTTTTTATCTTAAATGTGTATTAAATTATGCTACATGTTTGGATTATTATCTATTTTGATCCTTAATATTGTTTATGCCATGATGTTTGTGATTTACATAGCTTTGTGCATGCCTTATGATAGTTAGCTTATTAGATTATGATCTGTAGTTAACTTTGGCTTGTGAATCTTTTGGTAAAAATCTGGGTTTATCAAAAACTGGGATGGGAAACTTTTGAAAGCCCACTGGTCGCGGTTCCATATCGACCCGCGGATCCTTATCGATAAGGAACCGCCGGTCCTAGATAAGGAACTGCCGGCCACTGTGCACGACAGCATCTTTGCTTTACACTGTTTTCTTAAATCTGTGTAAACCTTGCATGATTTTCAGTAATAAACTGCACATTTCCTTAACTAGCTTACCTAAATTCATTATTCACCTAAAATGATTTTAACCTATTACTAGTTTGGATCATCCCCACACCCATTTAAACCTACCTTGTTTGCCATGTTCTTCACACATCAAACATACTTCCCTAAACCTTAAACCACCCTTGTCAACCATGGTGTGTACCAAAACCTCAAACACTTCCAAGACCTCCACCCCAAGGAAAACACTCAAAATAAGGATTAAGGTAGCCAAGCCTAACTCCTCACCTTTCCACGCACCTAAGAATGAGATGGCTCCTATCCTTATTTCTTCATCACCTTCCCCACCTCTTTCACCATGCAAGACATCATCCACCCATGGTACTAACCACTCCATTGGTTTTACCTCCTCTTCATTCAACTCAAGAATGAATGAGCTCTCTTCACCCTTCACTCCAAGTGCACCCTTGGATGTGAACACACAACCCCAACCAATCCAAAGCATTCCTTTTGTGAATGACTTTGATGACACTTTGGTGACTTCACCATTTACCCCCCATAACTCACCCATTTCACCAACCTTGGAGAATTTACCTCCACACTCACCCATTTCCCCTTTAGGGAACATGCCTCCACTCTCACCCACATCACCCTTGGAGAACATGCCTCCTCCACCTCCACCCAACTCAAACATTCCAATTTTGGGTGTTCCACTTTCCCTCATTTTGGGTGATCCATACTATGGGTTTCAACAAACACATGGTCCTAGTTGTCCATGTTGTCTTTACAACCACTACATCATCCATAACCTTAGGATGGATATGTATGGACTACATAGGAGGTTGCAAGAGTTCTTGCTTGCCTTGTTCTCCATGCCTCCTCCTAGGAGATGAATGATGGAGTTTTCTAAATAAGAGTTTTCAACAAAACCAAGCCAAAGAAAACTACTTATCTAGATTAATGCTAAGCTAGTTATGTATTAGTTAGTTTTATTTGTCATTGTACTTGCTTCCTTAATGAATGTTTCATGTTGTTGATCTTTGGATTTAGCTTTGTGTGTTTCTATCCTTTTGTGCACACTAATCAACTTTGATTTGAAATTAAAATTGAACCTAAATCTATCACAACCTCTAAAAACTTGACTAAAATTGGTTCAAAATGATATCTAAATTATTTTGTCACCCTTTGTCAAGACATTCTTTGTGAATGTGTTGCTTTATGCAACCCTAGCATAATTTGGTGCTAATAGAAGTAAAATTCCAAGATTTGCAACTTTTTGAAAAAGTCTTAGTTTTTCCCAAAACCCAGGAAAAACATGGTTTCAAGTCCACTGGACGCGGTTCCTTAAAGTCCCCCGGTTCCCTAGCGATATGGAACCGCCGGTCCCTATAAGGTACCGCGGACAGTAAGTGGCTTTTGACGAATTTTTGGTCAAAATTTTTAAAACCCTATACCCTGTCAAGATTCCATGTTTACTCAAATTGACTAAACATTCCTTGACACTACATATTTTGTATTCAAATTCTTACCTTGATTACATTTTACTTATACCCCAACCTTGAGATTTCATTCTCACACCTTCCCAACCTTGAGAATTCATTCTAACACAACCTTGAGATTTTATTCTCACATTCTCACAATGCCTAACTCCTACATTCCTAACCTTGACATTTCTTTGTCACAACCCCACTCACCCAAAGCTTCCTCATCCAAGCTTTCAAAGAAACCGAAAATCTCGGTTCGACCTATTTGGGTTAAGAAGAATGAACCATCTTCCTCTAAACCACCCAAAAACCCTACCTTCTCTCCAATCAAGTATTGGAATGAGACTTATACCATTAACCCCATCACCGAAGCAAAAGAAAATGTTCCCCCACCACCTCAATCCTTCAACACCCCCCAACTCAATGACCTTTCAACCTTCCCAAACCTCACAAGGCATTGTGAAAACATTTCCAAACCATTTACCCCACCACCACCAAACCCTAAGTTTGATGCCATACCCCCATCAAACGATTTTGTGTTGCATCATGGATCCTCGTGTGCTTGTTGTCGATTTCAACAAATTGAACTTGCTCATGTGTATGAGAAGTTAAATTTTCTTGAATTCCTCCTCACTCGACCTCCTATTCAAGTTTTCGTTCCGGTGGACAAAACTTCGAATGACGCATCGTCGTCTTTTTAGTCTTTTATTTCTTTTTAAGCAATCTTGGAAAATATCACTATTAGACTAGCTTATGCTTAGTGGTTTATTTTCCATATTTATTGCTTTTAGATACTCATATTGTGTGTATGACTATCTTCTTTGTTGTGTCTTTTTTCTTTTATGTAACCTTTGTGTTGTTTTTGTGTTATTTCATTAGTTCTATTTTGAGTTGATCATGGTTAATTTTTACAATTGCTTATGGGTGATTCCATCAATTCTAAGCTTTAACCCATTGACAAGCTTATCATCTTCATTGGATTGAAGTTTGATTTTGTCAATTACCTCTTTGGACATACTTAGCGAAATACTTGCTTCTAATTTGAGATTTCTTCTCTCTCTCCCTCTCAAGTTACTTAGTAGGTAGTGATCATATATACATTGGTGTTTCTTTCCTTTCTACTAACCTTTGTGTAGCATGTCACCTTAGCTCACAAACTTGGTGCCCCAAGCAAGGGGGAGATACTAGCAAAGTTCGATGTTCTTCAAAGACTTGTGCTAACCTTTTTTCTACGACAAGAGGGGAGAAATGATAGTGATAAACTAGTTAATGATCCCATATTTTGTGTTTCTACGTAAATGAGTTTATCGTTTGTCGTAATCAAAAAGGGGGAGATTGTTAATGCAAGTAATGCCTAAAAACATTATTAGTGTTAACTAATCTTTCTTAGTTTTGATCACAACAAACCATACAACACATTTAGTGTAAAACACAAAATGAATTATTTAACTAACACTATCATCAAGGTAATAATCATATCACTAACCTTTCTTAATCATACTTAGTGATCATCAAAATGATTATCCTTAAAACTCACTTTTGTTAATATGACAAAAGACTTTTTAATAAACTTTCTTTTTTAGAAAATGTTTTATTAAAATGGAAAATGAAAATTTGAAAATAGCATATTCCAAATGCTGTTAGAATATCATTTGAAGGTTTCAAATACCTCAGATATTCCCACCGCACTAAAAGATAAAAAACAAAGCGGAGTCTAGTGGCGGTACCTTAAGTACCTACGCGGTTCCTTAGCGATATGGAACCGCGGGGTGAGATAAGGTACCGCGCACAGCTAACCGTTATAGATCTGTTATACTTTGTCTCATTTAAATAGTGGGTTAAATCTCATTTTCCAGTAAGCCTCTTGGACATTTTTCTCGGCCCTCTTTCTATTTTCTATAGCATAATCATTAGTAAATGATCACTTAAATTGTTAAGGATGTTTACATATGATTATCCTCTTTATCCCCTCCTTTACCTTGTCCAATGCGAAGATCACTCACTCACTAGTGTTGTGATAAAGATGAATCTATGAGCTAGTCATATTCATCATGATACCCTTTTTGTTTTAGGTCAATCCAATGTATTTATGAATACTTGGACTAGTTGTGTTCATCCAAGTTATTTGTGGATACTTGGATTTGTTGTGTACATCCATTGCATATGTGTTTGCTTGGATTTGTGTTGTGTAAATCCAAGCTACATGTGTGTACTTGGATAAGTCTAGTTGAGTTGTAATAGATTTGATTAGGAGTTCTCACTAAACTATAAAGTGATGTGTTGTGTCTTGTGAGTTCTCACTAAACTTAAAAGTGATTAGTAGTTGTGTTGTGTGAAGTTCTCACTTAGCTTCAAAGTGAAGAGTCGTGAAGATTGGTTCTAGCTTTCGATTAGAACTCGACATCTAGCCTTGTGTCGTAAAATGGTGAAGTAGGCAACGTCGTGAAGATTGGTTCTACCTTAAGATTAGAACTCGACATCTAGCCTTGTGTCGTTAAACTGTGAAGTAGGCAACGTTGTGTAGATTGGTCCTAGCTAAAGATTAGGTCTCGACATTTAGCTTAGTGTCGGAAAATAATGTAAGCAACGATGTAAGGTTTTCTCCGCCGAGAAGGGAGCTTGTGGATATAGTGGAAATCTCGAGTAGGTGTACTCGAGGAGTGGAGTAGAAACGAGGATAGAGCCTCGTTGTCGAACCACTATAAATCTTGGTGTCTTCCCACTAGGTTGTCTCTTTCCTTACTCTTTACTTATTTCATTATCATTACACTTACCTATTATCTTTGCTAGTGCATTTGAATTGAACCTAATCATTATGCAACTTAGCCTCAAGTAAAAGATAGTTTTGATACAGACCAAATTGAAAGTAATTTTAATTTGGTCACCAATCTAAGAGAAACTATTCAACCCCCCTTCTAGTTTCTACACATTCTATGACTCCAGTCGCACAGAAGCGACGTGTTCTCGGGGAAGAAAAAAGTGGGGTGGTAGCCAAGGAGGTAGAGGAATGGGTCAAGGCGGGGATTGTTCGTCCGGTGCGATATCCCACCTGGATATCTAATCCAGTCCTGGTCAAGAAAGCCGACGGTAGCTGGCGGATGTGCATCGACTTCAAGAACCTCAACTCCGCTTGTCCGAAGGATTATTATCCACTTCCGGAAATAGATCTGAAGATTGAATCGGTGATGGGCTATAAATATAAATGCTTCTTGGACGCTTACAAAGGCTACCACCAAGTGCAGATGGACGCCGAGGATGAAGAAAAAACGGCCTTTTACACGGACCAGGGGACTTACTGCTATACCAAGATGCCCTTTGGGCTCAAGAACGCGGGAGCTACCTACCAGAGGCTCGTGGACGCGACCTTTAAGGAGCAAATAGGTTGCAACTTGGAGGCATATGTGGATGACATGGTCATCAAGAGCCCTTCCGAGGCATCGCTCCTGGCGGACATTGCCGAAACCTTCAATAATCTCCGAAAAATCAATATGAAGCTTAATCCCCAAAAGTGTTCCTTCGGAGTAGAAGAGGGGAAGTTTTTAGGCTACATGGTTACCTCAGAGGGGATAAGGGCAAACCCTAAGAAAACGAAAGCCATAATGGACATGAGGTCCCCCAAAACTCTGAAGGAAATGCAATCGCTAAGTGGCAAACTGGCAGCGTTGAACCGCTTTGTCTCTAAGTCCGCTGAACGCTCCCTTCCTTTCTTCGAAACGTTAAAGAATATTACTAAGGAGAACCGGGACGAATACAAATGGACAACCGAGGCTGAGACCGCCTTCCAAGAGATGAAGAAAGTGGTCATGGATTTACCACTCCTAACCACACCCATCAGGGGAGAGACGTTGTACATATACTTGGCAATGGCTAAGGATGCTGTCAGCGGAGTACTCATGGCAGAGAGAAAACACGTGCAAGCTCCGATCCGTTATGTTAGCCGGGTGTTGCATGACGCAGAACGAAGATATGCCCCGTTGGAAAAGCTAGTCCCGTGTTTGCTCCACTTGTCGAGGAGACTGAGGAGATACTTCGAAGCCCACTCAATCAAAGTAATTACTTATCAGCCGATCAAGCAAGTATTGTCAAGGGCCGAGGCCTCAGGAAAGCTGGCCAAGTACGCGATAGAGCTAGGGGCATATACCATCAACTATGTGCCCCGGAATGCGATTAAGGGTCAAGTATTAGCAGATTTCTTGGCCGAAACACCGTCGGGAGAAAAGCTAATCTGTACAATGGAGGTGGTAGACTCTGAGGAAGCGGAATGGACGTTGTTCACTGACGGAGCGGCGAGTTCAAAAGGGGCTGGGGCAGGTCTGGTGCTAATAGACCCGTCCGACACGGAGTATACTTACGCCCTTCGGTTGGACTTTGAGACTTCGAACAACGAAGCTAAGTATGAGGCCCTACTAGCAGGATTAAGGTTAGCCGAAAAGATGGGAGCCCAGACCCTTCAATAAAAAGTGGACTCGAGGCTTGTCGCATGCCAAATAAACGGCGAGTTCGTCGCTTGTAATGAGCGTATGAAAAATACCTCGCCGAGGCGATGGACCGGGTAGCCAAATTCGATAAGTTTGCCATCCAACACATCCCGAGGAATAAGAACCAGAAGGCGGATATACTGAGCAAGCTAGCCTCGGTCGCCTTCAACCACCTTACAAAAGAGGTCCTAGTGGAGATATTGGCGTCGCGGTCGATTGAGAAGGAGGAGGTGAACGATGTGGTGGAAGAAGAAGAAGAAAACTGTATGACTCCAATCCTCAAATGCTTACAAGAAGGGGTATGGCCCGCCAACCCGGACGAAGCCAGGAAACTCCGCATGAAAATTCCACAATTCTTTATCGAAGGAGGAGTGTTGTTCAAGAAGTCGTATCTCTCTCCCATGCTGAGATGTGTGGGACCCTTGCAGGCGAACTATATCATCCGGGAGGTTCATGAAGGGGGTTGCGGGATGCATCCCGGATACAGATCGGTGGTGGCAAAAATAATGAGTCAGGGTTATTATTGGCCAACGATGTACCAGGATACATACGAAGTGGTAGTGAAGTGCGATTCCTGTCAAATCCATGCTTCAGTCCCTAAACTGCCGAAGACGCTCATGACCTCAATCATGTCACCTTGACCCTTCTACCAATGGGGCCTAGACATCTTGGGTCCCCTTCCCGAAGCACCAGGCAAGGTTAAGTTCATCATAGTCGCCATAGACTATTTCACCAAATGGATGGAAGCTAAGCCGCTAGCAAAAGTACAGGGAAAGGACGTGAAGAAGTTTGTTTGGGAGAACATAGTATGTAGGTTTGGCGTGCCGGGCATCATTGTCATGGATAATGGAACGCAGCTGGTGAATGACCCATTCAAGGGATGGTGCGTTAAATGGCAAATTAAGCAGATCAACACCGCTGTAGCCCACCCACAAGCTAATGGGCTCGTCGAAAGGGAAAACAAATCACTCATGCACGGACTTAAAGCTCGGTTGGGAAGAGAGATGACCGGATGGGTGGACGAATTACCAAGCGTCTTGTGGGCCCACCGGACCATGATGAAGACTAGCAATGGGGAGACCCCATTCAGTTTGACCTACGGAAGTGAGTCGGTCATCCCGGCTGAAATAGGAATGAGGACCTTCCGGACACTCATGTTTAACGAGGAAACAAACGAGGAAGAGCTCCGTCTAAACCTAGACCTCTTTCAAGAACGAAGGGAAATGGCGGCCATCAGAGAAGCCAAGTACAAGAAGAAGATGGAACAATATTATAACAAAAGGGTTAGGCACATGGCGTTCAAAGCAGGGGATTTTGTTTATCGGAAAAACGAAGCCAGTCGAGTGATAAAACCGGGCAAGCTAGCTCCTAACTGGGAAGGTCCGTACCGAGTCGTCGAGGCATTTCAAAACGGCTCTTACAAGCTAGAAACTATGGAAGGGAAGGAAATCCCGAGGAAGTGGCATGCAATGAACTTAAGAAATTGTTTTATGTAATCAAAAACATCTATTTATGATATGTTATATCCTCCCCAGCATGGGGAAAGAAATTTTCCGAAGCAAATACTTAGCTCATGCAACACTAACAAAATAACCGCAAGAACAAAACGCCAAATCCCCCCAAAGAGTCTGATCAACTCGGAGGAAGAGGACCGCTTGTAAAGGTTGAGAGCCTCATCGAGCGGCCCTATTGGTTGTAAAGGTTAAGAGCCTCATCAACCGTGGTAAAGGTTAAGAGCCTCATCCACCGCAGCGTAAGACCGCTTGTAAAGGTTAAGAGCCTCATCGAGCGGCGGTCCTATTGGTTGTAAAGGTTAAGAGCCTCATCAACCGTGGTAAAGGTTAAGAGCCTCATCCACCGCAGCGTAAGACCGCTTGTAAAGGTTAAGAGCCTCATCAAGCGGCGGCCCTATTGGTTGTAAAGGTTAAGAGCCTCATCAACCGTGGTAAATGTTAAGAGCCTCATCCACCGCAACGTAAGACCGCTTGTAAAGGTTAAGAGCCTCATCGAGCGGAGGCCCTATTGGTTGTAAAGGTTAAGAGCCTCATCAACCGTGGTAAAGGTTAAGAGCCTCATCCACCCCCATGAAAGACCGCTTGGAAAGGCTAAGAGCCTTGTTAACCGGGGAAGGGCCGAGAGCCCCTCCAACCGGAACCAAGAGTTTTCCCCAGCAAGCCGGAACAATGCTTGCAAATAGCCGTGGGAAAGCCCAACAGGGCACGTAGTTCGGTTAACCGAAGCAAGTATCCGGATAAGGAACCGAGATACAATGCATACCGGGGTTTCCGGAAGCTTAAGCAAACAATGGCGTAACAAGTTAAAAAAAGCTTGAAGTAATAACCGATGAAAATGTGATTTTATATCAACTACAACCGGAATAAGGACCGGTGAAAACAAGTTCGAAATATTACACCAAAAGAACCGGAACAGTCTCCGGCATGAATAAAGTTTAATTACAATAAAGGTACCCGGAACATACTCCGACATAAATAAAGTTCGAAAATTACAACAATAAAAGTAGTAGACAAGCATTACAAAACACGCCCTAGAAACATGCTTCATTGTGGGGTCGCTTGAGAGGAAGTCGAGACTGTTGGAACAGGTAGAGGCTTGTGAGGAGTTTCAGGCTCATCCGGAGTCAGCTTCATCAAGTTCCCAATGGAAAGCTCAAAGGACTTGCTCACCTTATCGACAAAGGGGTAGGACGGAGCAAACAATTCTTCACATTTCTTCACCCATGCTACGGCTTGGTCAAAGTCAAAATCCTTCGTCTCAGAAAGAGTCTTGGCAAGCGACTCCTCAGAGCGGTTCACTTTAACTCCATCATACCAGCCCCCGGAGTAACAAACGTTAGCAACCTCGGTCACATGCCTCTTATAATCGGAACTCCCATGAAGCAAACAGATTACACGAGGGATGAAGTCCTTGACAAGCCTTGTTCTGTCCGAAGCAGCCCTACGGATGTTGGTAGTGCTCTTGGCATTGGCTGCCTCAGCATCTTGGGCACGCTTGTTTGCTCGAGTCAACTCTTCCTCCTTCAAGCCGAGGGTACACTCCAGATCTTTCACCCTTTGATCGTTGGTCTGAGCAGCGGCTTCCAAAGACCTCACTCTAGCCTCAAGGTTTGCTTTTTCTTGGGAACACGAGGCGTGCTCCATCTCAAGTTTCTTGAAATTGCCAGAGATCTGCTCCAACAATTCTTGTCCTCGTTGGAAGTTCTCGGAGTCTTGGCGACTAGAGTTGATCAGATTTCTATGATCTTGGTTCAGCAGCTCAAACCTTTGGATAATCTCGGTTTGGTTCAGAGAGGTGCGGGCCAACGCTAGATAGCCCTGACGGATCAGCTCATGATCCGACAACGCGGCCAATGAACGCTGCTCGGCTGGGGTAGGAAGATGAACCAGCATTTCTTTTGCAGCGAAATGGGTGTCTATAAGAACGTTGTGCTGAAGCCTCCAAGAAGGAACGTAGGTTTGCATCCCCTCGTCATCAGCACCGTCTTCATCCTCTTCCTCATTCCCCAAGTCGAGATTCTCCTCCTCTAGAAGAGAAGATACATGTTAAAATAATAAGCCAAAGCGAGTAAGACAGAGGGAGTTGAATAAAGCATACCAGTAACGGGCCCCTTGCCGGCACGATGAGGAGAGGGGGAAGAAAGATCCACTCTCCCGTCCAGTTGTCCTTGTTGACCCTGTGCCTGTTGGTACGGTTAGAGAGCGTTTTCCCCGGTAGTGTTGGGCTGAGCCACGTTCACCGGACTGGGAGAAAGAACCCTGTTGGAAGTAGACCCTAATCCGGTCTGGTCATTGGAGGTGACTTTGCTCCTTTTGGTTCCTGCTCCAGAACTGCTCCCTTTTCTCTTCTGACCTTGGCTGGGTCCAGCATCATCGCCCTCTTACGAGAGAAGGTTCTTCTCAAAATTTTAAGCCTCCCTACGCTCACGAGCAGCCTTTATCCTTTGGTCAAGATGTTGTACCACCTCTTGTTCCGGAGTAAGAGCAGGAATAGGATCCTTAACCCCCAGAGGCTGAGAGATACGGTCAACGGTTCTCTGGTTCTCCGACAGCTCCTCCTCGACTGTCACCCGCGTCCCAGTCCACTTCGGCAGTTTCAAGAATTGTTCCATTGTACACTCTACAAAAAAAACAAGAGGGGAGAGAAGAGAAACAATTAAAGAAACCCGGTTAGTCAAAGATAGGAGAAACATAAAAACGAAATATTACCGTTGCCCCTTGCATCACGAAGAGCACGAAGACAATCTAACCGGGACAAAGGCCTAAACAATCCACATAAGTATAGCAACCCTTTATGATGCGGTCGCAACGGAATCAACGTCTCAGCCAATAGATCCGCATCTGCCTGGCTGTAAGTCTGGGGAAACGGATCCGCAACGCACGTATCATGATCCCTCCATGGCATAGCATCAGGTATAACCCTCCGGTCAATCAAAAAGAAATTTTTCTTCCACTCCTTCAGACTAGAAGTTGTCTCTATACAAAACCGCAATGCCTTCCGGTGAACTTTACTCACAAACGAGAACCAATGTCCCTGCTTACCCAACTTATAGAACACCCGGAATAGGTCGACGGTGCAGTCAACACCTAGACTCCGGCACCGGATCTCGAACATCACCATCCGGTTCACACCGATGGGCATAAGTTGGGAGATATGCACCCTAAAGTGTTTAATCACAGCCAAGAAAAAGGAAGAGAAAGGTATCCGGAGACCACCATGTTCCAGAAAGGCCAGGTAAACTCCTATATGGCGAGAACGTCTTAGCATATCCATGGTCATATTCGGATCGGGCAAATGCGGTCGAAACTCCCTCGGTATTCGATACTCGTCAATAGTATGCTCTAACTCGTCACTAGTTATCTCGGAAAAACGGATATGCATGTCGAATTTCGGATCCAAAAGACCGAAGCTGGAGGCCACACCATCGGACTCTTCGTCGGACATACCAGATGCAAGAGGAATGGAACAATATAAAACGGGAAAGAAAACCTACCTGAGAAGACGGAGGAGAAAGCCGCAAGAGATACGTACAGTAACAATGGTGGATGAGAAGAAAGTGAAAAGTGAAAAATGTGAAAAGGCGAGTATATATAGGGAAAAACCTCGAGAAGTGTGAAGGGTGCATTAATGGGCATCACACGTGGCGCACTTAGGAACGACCCACAAAGATGAGTGCGTTCCACGTGGCCCCACTCAAACTCGTTTAGTAAGATGATGCGAAAATTGGGCCCAAGCCCATAGTAATCACCAAACTGGCCAAAAGCCCAAGAAAAGTATAATGTCACCCTGCGGATAACATTATACTGGGGGGACATGTTCGTGTGTGGTCCCGGAAGTGTACCAGAGAACACGACACGTGTCATGCACCGGAGTTCATACCGAAATAGATGGCCGGACCAGACGCCAGATGATGGAGAACAGTACCAAGACGTCATGGATGATGTCACCTGACCCAAGGTCCCACTAGAGGTCTTGGCATATGCTCAAAGAGGAAAGTTACAGTGTCAGACGCAATAAGGTACACATACCCGTTTTGGGATAGAAGACAAGATATGAACAGTCTACATCAAGGTATCAACAGTACCCTATATATAGTCCTGACATTTATTACTAAAGGATTATTAAATACTCTGACAACACACACATAATATCATATAACTCCACACACCACATTTTGTCCCATCACTCATTCTCACACCGGAGCTTGGTCCTGGGATAACACCCGGGGAGAGTTAACGTGTGTTGCTTCTTGTGTGTAGGTGCTTCATCTGTTCGCAGCTTACGTGGAAGGTTCCTAGTCCCGTAGGTCCTACCAGAGGATTTTAGGATCAACACTTGTTTATAGACATGATGCAATATAAAGGATCATTATATATATAAACATTCAAATGATGAATTAAATGCTTACAGGATGGATAAGCTACGTGGTCCGGATGGTCAACTTCCACAGAAGTTACGGACTTTACGGACACCGCCACCAATATTGGCTGGGATGATATTGGTATTATTGATGATTGGAGATTCTCTATATGCTATAAACGTTCAATTAGTTAATTTTAATAAGATTATGATCTGTTGTTGTTTTCTTACAGCCGGGTTGGATCACGCGAAAGAATGTGTTACTGAGATGGCTATATGGCCTTTGTTATGGCTTGATATATTCAAAGGTTTCCATTCTCCGGGACGAGGACTTCTTTTATTTGGTCCCCCGGTAAGTGGCACTAAGCTATATCATTAACAAGTCAAACGGGTGTATTGAAAGAAATTAGCTTATAAAGGAAACATGCGAAACTGATCGATTTGAACAGATCAACTGGGTGAAACTTATCCAAAGTTAAATTTTTATGCTTAAAACATACGTGATTGTTAATTTATGATTATTCTTGTATTGTTTTTATCTGCATAGGGAACAGGTAAAACAATGATAGGTAAAGCTATTGCTGGGGAGGCTAAAGCAACATTTTTCTACATATCAGCGAGTTCACTAACCGGCAAATATGTATGTAACTAACAAACAGTTTGACCAAACCTGTCTAGATTCATCACTGCTGCTAAATTTTCTATTATATACGGTGATTGTAGTGGGGAGACGCTGAAAAGCTTGTGAGAGCTCTTTTTGGAGTTGTCAGTTGCCGTCAGCCGGCTGTTATTTTTTTCGATGAAATAGACTCCTTGCTGTCTAAGGTATGTCCAATTCTGGTCCATGAACAAATGAAACTTCATGTGACTGAGACGTGTACTTCTGCAATAAGTTTAATGATTCCATTGAAACACTCTAAACTAGCTGTCACATTCTCAACCAATTTTCTTAGCAATGGGTCTATTCATATATAAAATGTTTTGAAACATTACATTCAAAATTCTAGATTAAGAGTTTATGTAATATTTTTTGGTGAACATTTAGACCAAAAAGGCTGTTCAGGTCAGCCAAATTAAACCAAACATAACCTGTATTGTATTTTCCAAGTTGATAAAAAATTCATTTTATTGTATTTCATTGTTTTGATTACAATAAAGATATGTTGCTAAGGTTGCATTTCTACCATTGCAGCGTAGGTCAGGTGGTCATGAGAATGAAAATACCAGAAGACTAAAGACGCAGTTACTTATTGAAATGGAATGATTTAACAATGGGACTGATCAAATTCTTGTCATCGGTGAGCTGCAAGGCCTAAAACTATATTCCAAGTCCATCCCTTTTTAAAAGTTTTTGACAATCCTGTTGTTTCCTATTAAAAAATCTATAACACAACATGTTTTCATGTTTGTGGCTCCAAATTGGTATCTTCATACGTAAAGAAGACGAAAACTTAGGAAATAAAAGATCAGATAAATGTTACATGCCATTCGCATAAAAATTCCAAAAGAAAATGTCAACTAAGTGTTCTGGTTATTCTTTTATGTATTTGAAATTATTTAAATATTTATCTGCTTTCAGTTGATTTAACAACTGTACCGTTGTAATTATATCTGGCAGGAGCGACAAATAGACCACAAGACTTGGATGAGGCAGCTAGGAGGCGTCTTACCAAGCGATTCTATATACCACTCCCTTCCTCAGGTACCACAAAACTTTATGTTACTATGGGAAATTTTTGGCACAAATGGACAAAAATGGGTTGATCTGTGCTCCTTTTGTTAGTCATTTGGGTTTCTTCTGTAAAAACCATACCAAAATGGGCTAAAATTTTTTTATGAATAATCTACCACTTATTTTTCCCTTTTTTTGACTATTATAAATAATTATACAAACTATTGTTGGTTGGTAATGTCTGTTATAGAATAAAGTCATTTAGGAGAGGCGTAAGAATTTGATTCAGTTCTCTTGAGTCTTAGGGTATTACATATGCTACAGTTTTTTATTTTATCACTAAATCATTTTTCGAATAAAATCAATATTTGAACCGTTAGCTGTTCAGTCCATTTTTCCGACAATATTTTATCACTCTACACCCTCCATGTTACTAATACTGCTAATACTATCTTTGGGGTAAAGAAGCCAGAGCCTATATAGTAAGAAATCTTTTGAAGAAGAACGGCCTTCTCAAACTCTCAGAGGAGGATATTGATAGCATATGCAAATTAACTGAAGGTAACTTAATTCATTTATTTTCTTCAGTTTTCTTGTTCATCTATGGGGGTTTTCTTTTTCATATACTTGATGTATGGCTTATGTTACTTCTGTTGCAAATCATTTTAGGCTATTCTGGATCGGACATGACGAGCTTAGTAAAGGATGCTTCCATGGGTCCAGTTAGAGAGGCTTTAAGACAAGGCATTAAAATCACTAAGCTTAGTAAGGAGAAAATTAGACCGGTTTCTCTACAGGTAAAGACCATTTAAATTGAAAACTTAGTTCTTAATTAGACTTTATTTGAGTAATGTAAACTACATGTATAATGAATGTTACTTAGTGAGACCTTAAAGGAGCAAATCTACTTTAGCTAATTCTTGTTAAACTTGATCGATTCTAATGTATGTATACGTGTTTTCAATAATAATAGGACTTCAAGAAGTCATTAGAAGAGGTGAGACCTTCCGTTTCTTTGAATGAACTTGCCGTGTACGAAGACTGGAACAATAAATTTGGTACCTTGTCGACATAGAGCTCAGCGACGTTCAGGTGAGAGAGATCGATGTCAGTTTAAATCTATCTCGCGTGCTATTCTTAGATAGAGGGACCCCGTTGATAGACTTGCTTTGGTGGTCGAACGGTTGGCTGAAGCAACTCCACCCTTCAGTGGGGCGAAGAATTCCAAAAATTACGGTGACGTTAAAGTGCTTCGGTGCAAACGCAAGGTGGGTGATGGGCACTTCACCGCTGCTATTAAGGTGCTCACATCCTCTGGTGTAGCTCCATCTACTCTTGATACTTTGCATGGACTCGAGGCTAACACCCCTTTGCCCCACCCCGACCTTGTCTTCTTCTCCACGGATGGGGATGTTCTTTATGTCCATAAAGATTTGGTGATGAATAGGATCTCTAGCTTTCTAAAAGGGACATCATGCGGTCGTGATGGGCTTAACGCACAACATTTGATGGATATCTTGGGAGGGGCTGCTTCTGTGATAGCGGATGATTTGTTAGGATCTATCACATGAGTTGTTAATCTATTCTTTAGTGGGAAGTACCCCGACCAGCTAGGGGAATTCATCGCTAGTGCCTGATTGACTCCATTGGTCAAGCCGGGTGGTGGCTTACGCCCTATTGCTGTTGGTACTGTGTGAAGGAGGCTTGTTTCTAAGGTTGAGTCTTTATCTGTTGGTAAGACTGTGAGTACACACTTGCAAGACTTTCAATTTAGTGTTGGCGTCCTTGGTGGTTGTGAGGCGGTTTTGCATCCGTAAATAGGCTAAATGAGGAAAAGGGAAACGACACTGGGATCTCTATGCTTCTGGTGGATTTTAAGAATGCTTTTAATCTTGTAGATAGGAGTGTCTTACTTCAGGAAACAAGGGCTCGGTGCCCATCGATTTCCCCATGGGTTGAGTTTTATTATTCTCGACCGACCAGGCTTTATTATGATGACACTATTCTTTGGTCTTGCCAAGGGGTCCAACAAGGGGATCCGTTTGGTCCATTACTATTTTACCTAGCTTTGCATCATTTGGTCCAGAAGATTCATGAGTCTTGTGTGACAATCCTCAATTTTCATATATGTGTTATGTGCTATAATTGTCTCAATATGAAATTTTGGTTGGAAAATTTTGCTTTTATGCCTTACTTGGTAAGATGAACTGCTTCTCACAACTTGAACTGCCATTACAATATATTCGTATATGTTGTCAACACAATGTATATGTCAAGTCTAAGTTCTAACAGTAATCTTATAAGTTCAATATTGATAATAACATCTCAAATATAACTATGATGCTCTAAATTCCCTTAGAAACCCTAGAATCCCATTAAATAAGTTGTAAACTCAAGAATGGTAAACTATGAATGGAGAGTACATATGAATAAGTCATTATGAATTATAAACAAGTTGTAAACTATACTTTGAAGACATAATAATACCTAAGAATGGTAAGAACAAATTATACAAAGCTATGTACAAGTAAATGTACATAATAATTTAGATCATCACCTAAAAACCCTTGGCAAAAAATGTTTCAAGCAATATAACTACATAATGTCACACCCCATTTTGATAAATGGAATATCACAGGATAATTATGGCGTGTCATCAAAGCATGCAAGGTAAATATCTTAAAAACATTAAATGACCATAAAGGGAAATACTGAAATCAAACATCGGTAGTCCAACATAAGCTCACACACATGAAATATAAGTACTGAAAGAAAGGACTAAACAATATCCAAAAGAAATAATGTATGAATATGCATAAGGTAAAGAAGACTGGATATCTTCCGTCCAGATGCACATACTCTCAAGGTCCTAAGTGCGTCCCTGAGTACCTGCCGTTTGGGAACATGAAAAAGAAACAACTGAGCAAAACACCCAGTGAATGGATATATAACATAGTATGAATGATATAAGCATAATAAAGACAAATAGCAGCGGAAATGTATAAGTCCTGTAAAACCTAGAACATGTTTATAAAACTGATTTTATAGTTTGAAAAGCTTATGATTAAATTATGAAAATTGTATTTTAAATTTAGCCAAGAGCCCATATAGGTCATGAGGTATCAATGTGCATGAATACTTAGAGGGGTGACCTCATCATGCAATTAGAGGGGTTGTCTCTAGTTATACTGGTCTGGGTAGGAGGGATCAACTCCTTGTGAAGGATGCAAGGCACACACCACATTCACCATGAAAATCCTGAATTAAAACATGTAACTAGGATGCACCCATACGCTCCACATGATATATAAATAAATGTCCAAAACTGAAAAGGGACGCCACGAGCAATCAATCCGTCGTGGGGAAGTCATAAAACCGGTGCCTCCAGTGTTATGGTTATGGTACCTCCATAACTAGATGAAATGGCATGCATGTATATAGCTCAGGCATTTAAAATATAAAACATAAGCATTCAAAAATAACTGGGAAAAATAGATAGCTACAAACGGGGAATCCTAATAAGGAAGAGAGTGTCCATCCTTTAGGACGGGATTTCCGTACCTTATGTCCAGTAGTGAAGCTAGAAGGAAAGCTGAACGATCTACTTTGACTTCGCAGATACTACATAAATAAGGGACGTGTATGAGTTGTTTGATTACTGAGTGTGTTACTGGTTCTGTGTGTTCCTATCTTATTTTATATGTTCTTGTCATGTTTTACTGTTTTAAATGCTATTTTGTATTTATTCATGTTTTACATGTATTATGATTATGTATTTCATGTATTATTGTATTACTATACTAGTAGTGTCATAATAAGTAACTTTCTAAAAATAGTAGGTTTCCAAAAATAGAAAGTTTTCAAAAATAAAAAGTTTCCAAAAATAGAAAGTTTCCAAAATAGGAAGTTTCCAAAATAGTAAGTTTCTAAAAATAGAAAGTTTCCAAAAATAGTAAGTTTCCTGAATTAGAAAGTTTCCATAAATAGAAATAAGCTGTTAATAAGTCTAAAATATAAGCTTGTGCTTATTAATCATAAGTTATAAGTCATGATAATTTATTAGTAAAGTCTATTAAATTAAATACTTAGGCTAAGTGATTATTAATTAATAATGAAAATGCATGGTTTATTAATTAATAAAATGTCATGGTTAAATTAATAAACTTTACCTTATACAATTTAATTAAATTAAGTCAGAGTTTAATTTAATTAAGCCTAAATAAATAGTTAGGTTATAACATGTTTTATTTAATTAAAAAAATATAACCTAAGTTAAAAGTTAATTTAATTATACATGAATTAAATTAATTAATTTAACTAATTAAACATATTAATTTTTAGAAATCTCGAGCCCCGAACCCGAGACAAAACCAAGCACCAAACATCACCCACACAGCCTCGGCTGATGGTGGTGGCCAGCGGCTGTGGCCTTGGCCAGCCGTTGGTTGCCGCTGCTGAGGTTACGGTTCACACCGGCCTTAGCCGGTTCCCACTGCCGAACCAAAGTGGCCATCGGCATATGCCAGTTCCCACTGCTTGACCGAGATTCCCCCTGTGGGGGTCTTGGTTTGATGTTGACCGAACACAAACACCACCGAACCATTGAGGTTTCGGCTGGTGGGCAAAATAAGCCACCGATAGTCGGCTGACTCTCGGTTTGGTGTTGCCGAACCAAAACAAAAACCAAACAAACCCCAAACCTTTATTAATCCTTCCCACTAACATGTTTTATTTGATGTTTTTAAAGATCAATGTTCATAAAAATCAAAAATTAAATAAAGAGATAAAGGTTTGGTTAATTTACCGAATGCGTGGATGAATAAAGGTTTGGAACACGAACACGAATACGTAGAATCCAAAAATGAAAACCACAAAATCGTCCTTGTTTGGTGGTTGTTGCAGCTCAAAGAATAAGAAGGCGGTTTGTTTTCATTGTTCTAAAAATTGTATAATGAATTCCCTGGTGTTAATTGTTTTACTTGTTAGTTTTTAAAACGGGCTGGGCCCTCTCCCTTGTCCCTTTTGCCGCGGATACACAAGCCCAAAAAGGCAAACCAAACATTTTTCGTGTCCAAAATATTATACGTATGTATTCGTGTTTAAATGTTCATGATTTAAATATTATACATAATATTTAACGTGCATTAATAATATACGTAGTTCTTGTAATTTAATGTTCGTGACGCATGTCGTATGTTATTAATGGAAAGTTTTAATTTAATCGTGTTTTTATGTAGTGTACTGTTCATGGTATTTTATGCGGGTTTTACAACTCTTCCCCTCTAAAAAGAATAATTCGTCCCTGAATTATAGATAACATAACTGAAAGAGAACATACCCGAATCAAAACTGGAAATTAGGGTAAGAAGTCCGGATAGACTCCTCCGTTCCCAAGTGGTTTCCCGCTAAGGATGGTCCCTCCAAAGGATTTTGACGAAAGGAATCGTCTTCTTCCTCATGGCTTGCTCTTGACGATCAAGAACTCGTTCGGGTTCCTCGACATAAGAAAGATCCTCACGAATCTGCTCGAGTGGATACTGAACCATATGTAGGGGATGATAGTTGTACCCTCTGAGTAAGGACACATGGAAAACGTTATGGACGTGAGATAGCTGCAGAGGTAACGCCAGACGATACGATACCTCACCGACACGTTCGAGAACATCAAACGGTCTGATGAAACGAGGACTGAGTTTTTCCTTGATCCCAAAACGCTTAACTCCACGTGCTGGTGATACCTTGAGAAAAACATGATCACCCACATTGAAGTACAAATCTCTATGGTGCTTGTCGGCATAGCTCTTTTGACGTGCACGAGCTTCCTGCAGTTTCGCCTTGGCGACGACAAACTTCTCATTGGTCACCTCTATCATCTCCGAACCCTCAATAATTCGCTCACCAACCTGATCCAAGCAGATTGGGGCACGATACTTCCTGCCATACAACATCTCAAACGGTGTACACTTGATATTGGCGTGCCAACTGTTGTTGTATGCAAACTTCACTAAGCAGATATAGTCATCCCAACTACCTGTCCATTCAAAAGCACAAGCTCGCAACATGTCCTCTAGTGTCTGAATGGTACGCTCTGACTGTCCGTCTGTCTGAGGATGAAAATCCGTGCTAAGATTAAGTCTGGTGCCCCAAGCTTTCTGCAGACTTCTCGAGAACCGAGATGTAAAACGAGGATCTCCGTCTGAGATGATACTAGATGGAGTACCATGTAGTCTAATGATCTCCTTCTGATAGATATCAGCCAATTTGCTAATTGAATCATCCTTGCGGATTGGTAGGAAATGAGCTGATTTGGTCAGACGATCAACAATAACCCATATGGCATCATGTTTCCTTTGGTCTGCGGAATTCCGATGACAAATTCCATGGAGATCTTGTCCTACTTCCACTCTCGAATGTCTAATGGTTGTAGTAAACCACAAGATCGTTGATGCTCAATCTTAACCTGCTGGCAGGTAAGACATTTGGAGACAAAGGTAGCAACATCCTGTTTCATACCACTCCACCAAAAATGCTGCTTGATGTCATGGTACATCTTGGTGGAACCAGGATGAATGGAAAATAGAGAGCTGTGAGCTTCATTCAGCAAAGCCTCCCTAAGTGTAAGATCATCAGGAACACATAATCTAGTGCCCTGCCATAAGATACCGTCATCATCTACCTGAAACTCTGTCTGCTGGTCGATGTTCTGAATAATCGCCCAGATTTCACCATCATCTTTCTGAGCTTCCTTGATCCTATAGAGTAAGTCAGGCTCAACTCTAAGATTAGCCCAGTAGACATGCTGTCCACGTACCATAAACTCGATGTCCAGTCGTTCTAAGTCACGTATGATTTCCTCTTCTATCTTAATGCCGTTAATCATGCCCGACTTCCCGGTGAGCGTATCTGCCACTGCATTCGCCTTGTCAGGATGATACTGAAGATTGATGTCGTAGTCTTTCAGCAACTCTAACCACCTTCTTTGTCGCATGTTCAGTTCTCGTTGGGTGAAGATATATTTAAGGCTCTTGTGATCTGTAAAGATATCACATGATTCGTCATACAAGTAATGCCTCCAAATCTTTAGTGTAAACACCACTACTGCAAGCTCCAAGTCATGGGTAGGATAGTTCTCCTTATAAGGCTTAAGCTGCCATGATGGATAAGCAATCACTTTCCCATGTTGCATGAGAACGCAGCCAAGACCCTTCCCTGAAGCATCACTATAGATCTGAAATCCACCTGGGCCAGATGGGAGAGTAAGAATAGGTGCAGATACGACCTTCTGCTTGATTTCTTCAAAGCTCTTCTCTTGTTCATCAGTCCAAACTTATTTCTCCCCTTTTCGCATCAACTTAGTCAAGGGCAAGGCCAAACGTGAAAAATTCTCCACGAACCTGGGGTAATAACCAGCTAAGCCGAGAAAACTACGAACCTCAGTCGCCGACGTCGGTCTTGGCCATTTTGCGATAGCCTCAACCTTCGCAGGATCCATGGTTATTCCCTCTGCGGATACGATGTAGCCCAGAAAACGCCACTTTGCTCAACCAGAATTTGCACTTAGAAAACTTGGCATACAACTGCTTCTGGCGAAGTATCTGTAGCACTATACGAAGATGCTCTTCGTGTTCCTCCTTGGATTTAGAGAAAATTAGAATGTCATCAATGAAGACGATAACAAACTTGTCTAGAAACTCATGGAAGACACGGTTCATCAGATCCATGAAGACTGCTGGAGCATTGGTAAGTCCAAAAGGCATGACTACAAATTCGTAGTGACCATAGCGTGTACAGAAAGTAGTCCTGGAGATGTCCTGCTCTTTCACCCGTAGCTAATGGTAGCCAGACCTCAGATCGATCTTAGAGAAATTTTTGGCGCCTTGTAGTTGGTCAAATAGATCATCTATACGTGGCAAAGGATATCAGTTTCTGATGGTGATCTTATTAAGCTCACGGTAATCAATGCATAAACGCATACAGTTGTCCTTCTTCTTCACGAACAACACCGGTGCACCCCATGGAGATACACTAGGGCGGATGAAACCTCGCGCCAAAAATTCCTGCAATTGCTCTTTTAACTCCTTGAGCTCAATGGGAGCCATGCGGTAAGGAGCCTTGGAGATTGGTTCAGCTCCTGGAATGAGCTCAATACGAAACTCTACTTCATGAGCAGGTGGTATGCCCGGAAGTTCTTCAGGAAAAACATCGGGGAATTTTGACACGATAGGCTGATCCTGAATGGATGGAGTTTCAGCCTCAATATCGTGAACAACAGTTAAGAAACCCTCGCAACAATGTGACAGTAAGGCACGTGCCTGCAAGGCTGAAATAAATTATACAGACTTTCCTGGTATGAAACCATTGTGAATGTACTCTGGTGTGTTGACATTATCAAAAATAACCCGATATGAATGGCAATCTATGGTGGCGTGGTGTTTGGATAACCAGTTCATGGCTAATATCATGTCAAACTCGCACATGTCTAACGGAAGTGCGTCAACTTCACGAATTCAGTCGTCAATCTATAGGGGAAGATCTCTCTAACCATGTGTGATGCGCACAAAGTCTCTCAGGGCGTGGATATATTTAAGACATTATCAAGTGGCATAGGGGATATCCTAACACGATTAGCATAAGCAGTGGATATGACTAAATGAGTCGCACCCGTGTCAAACAAAACACAAGCAGCTTGACCATACATAAACAAGATTCCAATGATGGTACCTGATGACTTGTTTGCTTGGTCCCGCGTGGTAGTATACACACGTCTAGTAGTCGGAGGTGGCTTGGTATCAGTATGCCCTGAAGTACCCTCAATCTCACCCTTCTTACAATCTTTCATCTGGTGGCCTTGTTGGCCACATTTAAAGCAGGTGCCAGTACCACGGTGGAACGGACCTGGGTGTTTACGATTGCAAGTGGTGAAAATAGGGTGAGTGTACCCTCCAACAGGTGCTCTAGCTGGTTGGGATCCTGTTTCAGGAAGTATGCATGAGACATGATTATTGGGGTACAAACATGACTACACATAAAGTTTAGATTGTAATACAGATGAAGCTGCATGGTTAGGCTGTGAACCTCTGTGGTCCTGATCCCGTCCGTTGCCAGTGTTCCTGGTAATAGTTGCTGAGGTGTCATAATTTATGAATCATAAAGCAACATAACATAGAAATGATAATTTTAGGGACCTGCTGTTGCTAGAGTTGTTGGCATTGTTACGGTAGTTTTCACTGCCGCCACACCTATTAGATGCAGAACGGTCCTGAGTCTGGCCGTTTCCCTTAGGCTGGTACTGCTGAGTGGTCGGTTGGGACCGGTCCCCAGTCTTTTGCTTGAAAGATGCAATTGTATAGAGAATGATATAAAATGGAAGGTATCGAATTGAATGAAATGATTAACGTTTGATGACTGAGATATACCTCTTCTCAGATCTGTCTGCTTCACCAAACTCGTCTCTCTCTTGCAGCATCTCTAACTTGCGAGCCGCATCTGCCACCTCTGCCACAGTAGTAAATGTAGCACACACCAAGTTGTTGGCGACATAAGTACGAAGAGCCCAACAAAAGTGATATGCCTGCTCTTCCGCTGTCCTGGCTACTACGCCAAGGAAACCAGCAAGTCTAAGGAATCTTTGCATAAATTCCGTACTATTTTCCCCAGCTCTCTGTCCTCCCTTTTGAGCCGATCCTGCTCAGCTTTCGGAAAGAACTGATCTAGAACCAACTTCTTAAATTGCGCCTAAGTCAAGCTAGCAACCCAGTCGTCACCTCCATTCGACTGCTTGAGTGCTTTCCACCATGCCATCACGTCTCCCTCAAATTTGTAACAAGCAAGCCTCGCCTTAAAGAAATGATCACACCCCATGGCGTCGAAAATCTTCTCAACATGTGCAATCCAGCTCTCAGCCTCAGATAGACTGTCAGTCTGATCAAAATATTTTGGTCGCTGCTTATTGAACCTTTACAACCATGTGATAAGAGTAGATGGTGGAGGAGGAGGAGGGTTGTTCTGATTCTGGTGCTGATTGTTATTGGCTTGAACCTCAACACGAATCTCATTTCTGAGTTGGGGAAGTAAAGCTTGCAGAGCAGCTTGAATGGCTGCCTGTAGATCTTGCTCACGTGTGTTAACCATCTGACAGTTTTAAAACAAAACAAAATGAAATGATTAATCTGATTAGAACATATGATAAACATAAGAAAATGATGCATGAAACAGTTTATGAAGGCATAAGCAACGAAAATGACATGAGTTTGGGTGAACGCATATGGGTTGGTTCACCAAAACAAAATTGACATGACAAGAGTGAACGCCTATGAGTCGGTTCAATAAAACAAAATTGACATGACGAGGGTGAACGCCTATGGGTCGGTTCACTAAAACAAAATTGACATGACGAGGGTGAACGCCTATGGGTTGGTTCACCAAAACAAATAATTTGAACAAAAGCACATGCGACTAAATATGGCCAGTCCTGTACCAACCATTACTTAGTCAAAATACCTACAACAATGGTACATGAAACAAATGCATGAAAACAAATTGTCAGTTTTAGGAAGACACTAGTGACTACCCACTAGTCACATGTCAAGTTTTTAGAGCCTACAGGTCGAAACCTTGTCTATGATACCATAATTATCACACCCCATTTGATAAATGGAATATCATAGGATAAATATGGCGTGTCATCAAATCATGCAAGGTAAATGTCTTAAAAACATTAAATGACAATAAAGGGAAATACCAGAATCAAACATCGGTAGTCCAACATAAGCTCACACACATGAAATATAAGTACTGAAAGAAAGGACTAAACAATGTCCAAAAGAAATAATGTATGGAAATGCATAAGGTAAAGAAGACTGGATAGCTTCCTCCAGATGCACATACTCTCAAGGTCCTAAGTGCGTCCCTGAGTACCTGCCGTTTGGGAACATGGAAAGGAAACGACTGAGTAAAACGCCCAGTGAACGGATATATAACATAGTATGACTGATATAAGCATAATAAATACTAATAGCAGCAGAAATGTATAAGTCCTGGAAAACCTGGAACATGTTTATAAAACTGGTTTTATAGTTTGAAAAGCTTATGATTAACTTATGAAAACTGTATTTTAAATTTATCCAAGAGCCCATATAGGTCATGAGGTATCAACGTGCATGAATACTTAGAGGGGTGACCTCATCATGCAATTAGAGGGGTTGCCTCTAATTATACTGGTCTGGGTAGGAGGGATCAACTCCTTGTGAAGGATGCAAGGCACACACTAAATTCACCATGAAAAACCTGAAAAAAACATGTAACTAGGATGCACCCGTACGCCCCACATGATAATATATATAAATGGCCAAAACTGAAAAGGGACGCTACGAGCAATCACTTCCTCGTGGGGAAGTCATAACACTGGTGCCTATAGTCTTATGGTACCTCCATAACTAGATGAACTGGCATGCATGTATATAGCTCAGGCATAAAAAATTTAAAACATAAGCATTCAAAACATATAAAATAACTGGGGAAAACAGATGGCTGTAAACGGGGAATCCTAATAAAGAAGAGAGTGTCCATACTGAAGGACGGGATATCCGTACCTTATGTCCAGTAGTGAAGCTAGAAGGAAAGCTGAACGATCTACTCTGACTTCACGAGTACTACATAAATAAGGGACGTGTATGAGTTGTCTGATTACTGAGTGTGTTACTGGTTCTGTATGTTCTTATCTTATTTTATATGTTCTTGCCATGTTTTTTACTGTTTTAAATGTTATCTTGTATTTATTCATGTTTTACATGTATTATGATTATGTATTTAATGTATTCTTGTATTACTATACTAGTAGTGTCATAATAAGTGACTTGCTAAAAACAACAGGTTTCCAAAAATAGAAAGTTTACAAAAATAGAAAGTTTCTAGAAATAGTAAGTTTGTAAAGATAGAAAGTTTCCAAAAATAGTAAGTTTCTTGAATTAAAATTTCCATAAATAGAAATAAGCTGAGTTAATAAGTCTAAAATATAAGCTAGTGCTTATTAATCATAAGTTATAAGTCATGATAATTAAGGCATAGTTTAATTTAATTAAGCCTAAATAAATACTTAGGTTATAACATGTTTTATTTAATTAATAGATATAACCTAAGTTAAAAGTTAATTTAGTTATACATGAATTAAAATAATTAATTTAACTAATTAAACATATTAATTTTTAGAAATCCCGAGCCCCGAACGCTAGACAAAACCAAGCACCAAACACCACCCACACAGCCGCGACTGGTGGTGGTGGCCGGCGGCTGTGGCCTTGGCCAGCCGTCAGTTGCCGCTGCTGAGGTCACGATTCACACCGGCCTCAGCCGATTCCCACTGCCGAACCAAAGTGGCCACCGACATATGCCGGTTCCCATTTCTTGACCGAGATTCCCCCTGTGGGGGTCTTGGTTTGATGCTGACCGAACACAAACACCATCTAACCATTGAGGTTTCGACTGGTGGGAAAAATAAGCCACCGAGAGTCGGCTAACTCTCGGTTTGGTGTTGCCGAACCAAAACAAAAACCAAACAAACCCCAAACCTTGATTAATCCTTCCTACTAACATGTTTTATTTGATGTTTTTAAAGATCCATGTTCATAAAAATAAAAAATAAAATAAAGAGATCAAGGTTTGGTTAATTTACCGAATGCGTGGATGAATAAAGGTTTGGAACACGAACACGAATACGTAGAAACCAAAAATCAAGACCACAAAATCGTCCTTGTTTGGTGGCTGCCGCGGCTCAAAGAAAAAGAAGGCTAGGGTTTGTTTTTTTTTCTTCTAAAAATTGTACAATGAATTCCCTAGTTTTAATTGTTTTACCTGTTAGTTTTCAAAACGGGTTGGGCCCTCTCCCTTGTCCCTTATGCCGCGGATACGCAAGCCTAAAAAGGCAAACTAAACATTTTTCGTGTCCAAAATATTATACGTATGTATTCGTGTTTAAATGTTCATGATTAAATTATTATACATAATATTTAACGTGCATTAATAATATATGTAGTTCTTGTAATTTAATGTTCGTGACGCGTGTCGTATGTTATTAATGGAAATTTTTAATTTAATCGTGTTTTTATGTAGTGTACTGTTCATGGCATTTTATGCGGGTTTTACATATTGTTAATGCAAGTGATGCCTAAAAACATTATTAGTGGTAACTAATCTTTCTTAGTTTTGATCACAACAAACTATACAACACATTTAGTGTAAAACACAAAACAAATTATTTAACTAACACTATCATCAAGGTAATAATCATATCACTAACTTTTCTTAATCATACTTAGTGATCATCAAAGTGATTATCCTTAAAACTCACTTTTGTTAATATGACCAAAGATTTTTTAATAAACTTTCTTTTTAAGAAAATGTTTTATTAAAATAGAAAATCTAAATTTGAAAATGGCATATTCCATATGCCATAAGAATATCCTTTGAAGGTTTAAAAAACCTAAGATATTCCTACCCCACTAAAAGACAAAAAAAGGGAGCGGACTCTACTGGGCAGTACCTTAAATAGCTAGGCGGTTCCTTAGCGATATGGAACCGCCGGCTAGTTAAGGATCCGCGCCCAGCTAGCCGTTGGACTTTGTCTTCTATAAATAGTGGATCAAATCTCATTTTCCAACAAGCCTCTTGGATGTTTTTTTCAGCCCCTTTCTCTTTTCTATAGCATAATCATTAGTAAATGATCAGTTAATGTGTTAAGTATGTTTACATATGATTATCCTCTTGATCCCCTCCTTTACCTTGTCCAATGAGAAGATCACTCACTCACTAGTGTTGTGATAAAGATGAATCCATGAATTAGTCATGTTCATCATATTAGCCTTTTTGTTTTTGTTGATCCATTTGTATTTATGAATACATGTACTAGTTGTGTTCATCCAAGCTATTTGTGAATACTTGGATTTGTTGTGTACATCCATTGCTTATGTGTTTGCTTGGATTTGTGTTGTGTAGATCCAAGCTACATGTGTGTACTTGGATATGTCTAGTTGAGTTGTAATAGATTTGTGTAGTAGTTCTCACTAAACTATAAAGTGATGTGGTTGTGTCTTGTGAGTTCTCACTAAACTTGAAAGTGATTAGTAGTTGTGTTGTATGAAATTCTCACTTAGCTTCAAAGTGAAGAGTCGTGAAGATTGGTTCTAGCTTTGGATTAGAACTCGACATCTAGCCTTGTGTCGTTAAATGGTGAAGTAGGCAAAGTCGTGAAGATTGGTTATACCTTGAGATTAGAACTCGACATCTAGCCTTGTGTCGTTAAATTATGAAGTAGGCAACGTTATGTAGATTGGTCCTAGCTAATGATTAGGTCTCGACATTTAGCTTAGTGTCGGAAAATAATGTAAGCGACGATGTAAGGATTTCTCCGCCAAGAAGGGAGCTTGTGGATATAGTGTAAATCTCGTGTAGGTGTACTCGAGGAGTGGAGTAGAAACGAGGATAGAGCCTCGTTGTCGAACCACTATAAATCTTGGTGTCTTGTCACTAGGTTGTCTCTTTCCTTACTCTTTACTTATTTCATTATCATTATACTTACCTATTACCATTGCTAATGCATTTGAATTGAACCTAATCATTATGCAACTTAGATTCAAGTAAAAGATAGTTTTGATACACACTTAATTCAAAGTAATTTAAATTAGGTGACTAATAGAAGAGAAACTATTCAACCCCCCTTCTAGTTTCTACAATTGGTATCAGAGCGATGGTCACTCAAGATCTTTGAAGTATATTGTACTTTAAAACTTGGATCGATCCATTGTCTCCTCAAATTAGAAGGTCAAGTTGTACTAAAATTTCTCTTCGGTCAAAACTATTTTTTCTTGAAAAATAGGTCTTTTAATTGGTAATATTGCATCCCTCTTAGATTAGTAGCCTTTATGCATTTTAGATCTACTCTTGAAATGTATCTACTAGTTTGCATCTTGCTTTTTGTAGGTAATCATGAAGATCAATCATTTAATTGGTTGTGGATTGAGTTACTTGCACTTGTAGAAGACTCATCTTCATTTATCTTCAACATCTTTGAATGATGATATCAAGATGATTGGGAAAGATACTAGTCCTTTAAGACTTAGTACTCATCATAGTCATTGTTGGGCATTGCATTGATTCCTTGATGGATTGCTCTTTGTGGCCAAGGTACGTTTTTGTTCTTCCACACGCCCTTTGATCATTCTTTTGATCATTAATTGACTATGTGCTTGTTCTTGGCATCCTTGCCTTAACATTTGTTTGTGGTTTGTGATTCTTTTCCTTTATCCTCTAAAACCTTCATTGCTTGGATACTTGATTCACTATGGTGATGTAGAGTGAGTTAGTAGTAGCTTAAAGTATCAAGCATGATTTCCATGGTTTGCACCCATACGGTTAGTAGGCCCTTTGTGGGAGAGAAAGTGAATCAATACCTTGCTCATATTTTGGTTTAGACTAAGACTATTATTGAAAGTGATCTTAGTCTATGCATCAATAATTGCTTTGTGTTTATTCATTACCAAAGCCGTTTAACGTTTCGCCGGAAAGGCACGTCTTAAACCACTATACATGACAGAAGCTCTTCGTCTCCATGATTTGAAGATTGTTATTAATCCCTTGAGCATTGATCTTAGTCTTGATTCACTTCCCTTGACTTCTCTCCACTTTGCTTTTTCGCTACGAGTAGTCGTTTGTCCGTTTCGGTTCTTTTCGATCTCGATTCAACTCGTAATCCTTCATTAAGGCATATTGCTTAGTGTTATGATGATACAATGATATTCTAAAAGGTTTAAGATATATTTTTAAGTATTTTAGAAAACCTGGTTTTCAAAATTTTGGCGTGTTTCATTGATAAAAACCAGCCTCTGCAGGCTGTTCTTTATCTCTGGCGGCTCAAACCCGCGGTTCCTTATCGATAAGGTACCGTGGGCAGTAAAGTTTGTCAGAGCGCCAGTTTTATTAAAATAACCTTTTTCAAACCAAACCCTCTCTCTTCCAAAAAACACACTACCGACGAATTCCACCTTTTCCACATTGTTGAAGCTTCAAAAACCTTCAATCACTCAAATTAATTGATTCCAAGTTGTAGGTTTCACTCAACCTTCATCAAACATCAATTAATTATAAGTACTTTCTTTAAATTTCATCTATTTTGTTCTAGGGTTCATCCTTTCATAATTGGGGATTTTTAAAATTGAAATTGAATTAGAACCTTAATAGGAATATGGGTTGACATGGTTATTTTACTATGATTCCTTAGGTTCATATTCATTAAGATTTCACTAAAACCCACTTGTAGAACAAATCCGAATTTTGGCTAAATGATCTTGGTTAAAAGACGGAATTGAGATGAACCCATGAACAAATAGGTAGTTGCATTGTTAATGCTTACATAAAAACCTTGTTTTATAAAACCAATGTTCTAGTCCATTGTTGATCCAACATAGTTCATATGTTCTTGGTTAATAATGGAATAGATACATTGTGAGCATGAGAATGATATGGATTCAATCCTTTGTTTGTCAAGAAATTGATATAACACATTCTCATATTTTTGAGTTTTGATTTTATTTTTCATATGAGTGATTGGAAAAATATTTTCTTGTGTTTATTTAGGTACTAATCATGCCTTCACAATACCAAAAGGATCATCAACTTACTAAACAATACATGCCAAACCTTTCCCAAACCTATGCTTCCACTCAACTTCGAAACTTCTTTCCATCCCTTTCTACTCGATGTTTCCATGAGGGTAGAGTTGTTGATGAGGGAATAACGGGTTATGACTATATCCAATATATGTTTGAGCTTTCGGGGTTTGATTGCTTCCTCAACATAAAAGAAGATATTTACCCCTTGTTTCTTCTGGAATTCTTTAGCACTTACTCCATGTTTGAATACAATGGCGAAATCTTCATTCGATTCTTGTTGAATGATCAAATGATTCAATACTCTCTTGAAAATTTTGGTGAAATTTTTGGTGTGCCATATGAAGGCACTTGTCGTTTCACGGATAAATGGGAGACTTGACGCTCTCTTGGAATCCTACGATAAACCTCCAAATGACCACACCGAAATTGATCTGGAGTTTATCCTTGACATCATTTCGAAAGAGCGTGATGGAAACGTTGTGAGAAGCCATCATTCTAATGTGCGAAATGTGAATCGCTATGAAGTGCTCTCTAGCGACCTTAAGGATTTTATGGTCCAATGGCCGAATATCCTTAGGGAGAATGTATTTTGTCTTGGTGGAAACCGAGATCATATCCCGGCTTGTATGGTGCTTATGTTCAGTTGCATCTTTACATCAACCAAGTACAATTTGGCATTCTATATCGCTCGACGAATAAATTATGCCCTTTCAAAGCCAAAAACAAACCTTCCCTATGCTATGCTTCTTACTCGCCTTTTCAAAAGGGTTGCTCATGACTTTCCCCACCTCGACCTTTCTCGCTTTCACCCGGTTCATCGGGTTATGTTTCCTATTCAAGAGGTATATGCAAGAAAGCCTAGAAGTGATCAAGGTTCGCGAAAATCCGATCATCAAGAGACGGATGATGAGGACACCTATATGCCAGCAAGTGATGGTGATGGCATAGGTTCTAGTTCTCACTTTAACTCTTCGAGTAATTCCCACCCATCCTCAAACTCATTCGTGGATGGACTTGAAGACTTAGCTCCCCCACCTCATTATTCCTCTAGTGAAGTACCAGAAGATCTCAACATGGAGCATCTCTACCGTGAAAATCTTATAACTCGAGGTGAATTGCATGAACATCGGGTTGAGTCAAGGAAGGGATTCAAGTATTTGGGGAATATGATCAAGGGATTGGGCAAGAAAAGAAGGTGAAGACTTTGAAGTGCTTCAAAGAATACATGTTGGTAAACATGTAATGTTGAACATTTTTTTATTATCTTGGTGGTGTATTAACTAAATTCTACTTGTTTGGATTATTTGTCATTTATCCTAAATGATTTCCTATGCCATTATGATTATGATTTGCATTGCTTTGTGTATCCTATGTGTTAGTTAGCTTCCTAGATTTTGGTCAGTAGTTAACTGTGGCTTAAAAATCCTTTGGTAAAAATCTGGGCTAACCAAAGTTTGAGGAAGTACCATTTTTGAACACCACTGGTCGCGGTTCCTTATCGACCCACGGTACATTATTTATAAGGAATCGCCGCCCCTAGATAAGGAACCGTCGGCTACTGTGTCCGACAGAATCTTTGCTTTACACTATTTTCCTTAATCTGTGTAATCCTTGCTTGATTCTTTGCAAAAACCTGCACATTTCCTAAACTAGGTTAGCTAAATTCATTGTTCACATAAAATGTTTTTAACCCATTACTAGTTTGGATCATCCCCTCACCCTTTTAAACCCACCTTGTTAGCCATGTTCTTCACACATCAAACCATTCTTCCTTAAACCTTAAACCTCTCATTTCAACCATGGTTTCTACAAGAAGCTCAAACTCATCCAAAACCTCCACCTCAAGGAAAAATCTTAAGATTAAGATTAAAATGCCTAAACCTAACTCCTCACCCTTTCACACACCCAAAAATGAGATTGTCCCAATTCTCATTTCTTCATTCAACTCACCACCTCTTGCTCCATGCAAGACTACCTCTACCCATGGAACCAACCATTCTCATGGTTCTACCTCTTCTTCATTCCAATCTAGGATGAATGATCTTTCCTCACCCTTCACTCCAAGTAATCTCTTAGATGTGACTACCCAACCACAACCCATCCAAAGCATTCCCATTGTGAATGACTTTGATGATACCTTGGTGACTTCACCATTTACCCCTCCAAACTCACCCTTTTCACCCTTGGAGAGCATGCCTCCACACTCACCTACATCACCCTTGGAGAACATACCTCCTCCACCTCCACCTCCCTCAAACACTCCCATTTTAGGTGTTCCACTTCCCTTCTTTATGGGTGATCCTTACTTTCTTGGGTTTCTAGAAGCTCATGGTTCTCATTGTCCATGTTGCCTCTACAATAACTACATCATTCAAAACCTTAGGATGGAGATGTTGGGACTTCATATGAGGTTGCAAGATTTCTTGCTCACCTTGTTTAACATGCCTCCTCCTAGGAGATGAATGGTGATTTTCTTTCAAAATAGTTTTCAAGAAAAATTCAAGCCAAGAAAGATTACTAATCAAGACCTAGTTTTAATTTATCTTTAGTTTAGTTAATTGTTTTTCTTTATTTCCTTTATGTATCTCTTTCAACAGTGATTTATGAGTAAGAATTATGGACTTAGCATTGTGTGTTTCTATCTTTATGTGCACATTAATCAACTTTAATTCCAAATTAAAATTGATCATAAATCTATCACAACCTCTAAAACTTGACTAAAATTGGTTCAAAATGTTATCTAAATATTTTGTCACCCTTTGTCAAGAAACTCTTGGTGAATGTGTTGCTTTTATGCAACCCTAGCATAATTTAGTGCTAATAGAGGTAAAATTCCAAGATTTGCAATTTTTTGAAAAAGTCTTAGTTTTTCTCAAAACCCTGAAAAATCAAGGTTTCAAGTCCACTGCACGCAGCTCCTTAAAGTCACGCGGTTCCTTAAGTGATAAGGAACCGCCGGTCCCTATAAGGTACCACAGACAGAAAGTCATTTTATGGCTCGTTTTTGGTCTTTCTTCATCACCCTATTCCCTGTCAAGATTCCATGTTTACTCAATTTGGCTAAACATTCCTTGACACTTTACATTTGATTTTCAAACCTTTGCCTTGTATACTTTCTTCTTATAAACCCACCTTGAGATTTCATTCTCACACCTCAATAATGCCTAACTCTCCCTTTCATAACCTTTACATTTCTTTGTCACAAACCTCCTCACCCAAAGCTTCCTCATCCAAGCTTTCCAAGAAACCGAAAATCTCGGTTAGACCTATTTGGATCAGGAAATATGAACCCTCTTCATCCAAACCACCCAAGAACCCCACCTTCTCTCCAATAAAGTATTGGAATGAGACCTACTCCATTAACACCATCACCGGAGAAAAGGAAAATCTCCCCTCACAACCAAAACCTTTTGACACCCCTCAACTCAATGACCTTTCAACCTTCCCAAACCTCACAAGGCATTGTGAAAACATTTTCTACCCACTCTCCACACCACCACCAAACCCTAGGTGTGATGGCCTTCCCCCATCAACCGAATTTGTGTTGCATCATGGGTCATCGTGTGCTTGTTGTCGATTTCAACAAATTGAACTTGCTCATGTGTATGAGAAGTTAAATTTTCTTGAATTCCTCCTCACTCGACCTCCTCTCAAAGTTTTCGTTCCCATAGACAAAACTTCGAATGATGCATCGTCGTCTTATTTTTCCGACTAAAGGACTACACTCCCTTGGAGTCAATAAAACTTTAGTTGTTTTAGAGTCATTAGTGTTTTTAATCAATCTTGGAAAATTATGACTATTAGACTAGCTTATGCTTTGTGGTTTATTTTCCATATCTTTTGCTTTAGATACTCACATTGTGTGTATGACTATCTACTTTGTTTGTCTCTTTCATATTTATGTAATATAAAATCTTTGTATTGTGTTTGTTTTCTTTAGTTGATCATTCTCTCTTCTTTTTGAGTTGATCGTGGTTAATCTTTACAATTGTTTATGGGTGATTCCATCCATTCTAAACTTTAACCCCTTGACAAATTTATCATCTTCATTGGTTGGATGTTTCTTGTCTACCTCCATTCAACCAATTGAACCTTGATTTTGTCATTTACCTCTTTGGACATACTTAACAAATACTTGCTTCTAATTTGAGATTTCTTCTCCTTCTCCCTCTCAAGTTACTTAGTAGGTAGTGATCATATATACATTGGTGTTTCTTTCCTTTCCACTAACCTTTGTGCTTACCTTTTTGCTACGACAAAGGGGGAGAAATGATAGTGATAAACTCGTTAATAATTCGATATTTTGTGTTTCTACGTAAATGAGTTTATAGTTTCTCGTAATCAAAAGGGGGAGATTGTTAATGCAAGTGATGCCTAAAAACATTATTAGTGTTAACTAATCTTTCTTAGTTTTGATCACAACAAACTATACAACACATTTAGTGTAAAACACAAAACGAATTATTTAACTAACACTATCATCAAGGTAATAATAATATCACTAACGTTTCTTAATCATACTTAGTGATCATCAAAGTGATTATTCTTAAAACTCACTTTTGTTAATATGACAAAAGATTTTTTAATAAACTTTCTTTTTAAGAAAATGTTTTATTAAAATGGAAAATGTAAATTTGAAAATGGCATATTCCATATGCCATAAGAATATCCTTTGAAGGTTTGAAAAACCTCAGATATTCCTACCCCACTAAAAGACAAAGGGAGCAGACTCTACTAGGTGGTACCTTAAATAGCTAGGCGGTTCCTTAGCGATATGGAACCGCCGGCTAGTTAAGGATCCGCGCCTAGCTAGCCGTTGGACTTTGTCTTCTATAAATAATGGATCAAATCTCATTTTCCAACAAGCCTCTTGGACGTTTTTCTCAGCCCCCTTTCTCTTTTCTATAGCATAATCATTAGTAAATGATCACTTAATGTGTTAAGTATGTTTACATATGATTATCCTCTTGATCCCCTCCTTTACCTTGTCCAATGAGAAGATCACTCACTCACTAGTGTTGTGATAAAGATGAATCCATGAATTAGTCATGTTCATCATATTAGCCTTTTTAGTTTTGTTGATCCATTTGTATTTATGAATACTTGGACTAGTTGTGTTCATCCAAGCTATTTGTGAATACTTGGATTTGTTGTGTACATCCATTGCATATGTGTTTGCTTCGATTTGTGTTTTGTAGATCCAAGCTACATGTGTGTACTTGGATATAACTAGTTGAGTTGTAATAGATTTGTGTAGTAGTTCTCACTAAACTATAAAGTGATGTGGTTGTGTCTTGTGAGTTCTCACTAAACTTGAAAGTGATTAGTAGTGTTGTGTGAAGTTCTCACTTAGCTTCAAAGTGAAGAGTCGTGAAGATTGGTTATAGCTTTGGATTAGAACTAGACATCTAGCCTTGTGTCGTAAAATGGTGAAGTAGGCAACGTCATGAAGATTGGTTCTACCTTGATATTAGAACTCGACATCTAGCCTTGTGTCTTTAAATTATGAAGTAGGCAACGTTGTGTAGATTGGTCCTAGCTAATGATTAGGTCTCGACATTTAGCTTAGTGTCGGAAAATAATGTAAGCGACGATGTAAGGCTTTCTCCGCCAAGAAGGGAACTTGTGGATATAGTGTAAATCTTGAGTAGGTGTACTCGAGGAGTGGAGTAGAAACGAGGATAGAGCCTCGTTGTCGAACCACTATAAATCTTGGTGTCTTGTCACTAGGTTGTCTCTTTCCTTACTCTTTACTTATTTCATTATCATTATACTTACCTATTACCATTGCTAATGCATTTGAATTGAACCTAATCATTATGCAACTTAGCTTCAAGTAAAAGATAGTTTTGATACACACTTAATTCAAAGTAATTTAAATTAGGTGACTAATAGAAGAGAAACTATTCAACCCTACCTTCTAGTTTCTACACACATACTATCTATGTACAAGTATCAAATACAATTTACTAATTATAATCTATCATATAAAGGAAAGGTAATTGATCACAAAACACTAATATTCACTAATCCAAAGCTAATTACAAGTTAAGACCTAGTAACCAAGATTAGCATATAAAATCCATTTCACATTGAATTAGAGTCTAATCTTTTGCAACTATTTATAAAACTAAACTAAGTATCATATAAAGATTATACATTTATTTCAAGTTAAGTTACAAATTAATAAAGCATAAAGTACAAGTTATCAAAGCATAAGATCTTAAGCTCCCATAATTATACCTAGATTATGATTACCCTATGTAAAACCTTAAACTAAGAATGTAGAAACCTCAGAAGTCATAAAAATACTACATAATCCCTAGAATAAGTCTACATTATGATATAAACTCTAATTACCTAAGATAGAAAGTCATTAGGCTTAATGACCTAAAAACCCTTATATTAAGAAATCTACATAGAATCACTACCTAGTCTTTTAGGATAAGTCTACAAACACTTATATAATTTCATTAAGGTTATAAAATTATTTTAAGACAATTTACAAGTACCCTAAAGTACAAGGTACAACATTTCAATGCATGACTTGTAAATTAGGTGAAAATGGGTATTTTCACCCGTTGGACATGTTTACTTAGAATAACTTAGTAAAACCAATGTAGGGACTTAGTGAACACATTAAGGAGAATGTAGGATGCATAAATTGAGTTTAAATCAGTAGCTAACTGAAGGATAATCACTTTTACTAAGAGTTAACGATAAATCATTAGAAACCCTAACCCGCCTAAGTTTTTTTTCTCATTTTCACATAAAACCTTTGTTAAACTTCAAACCAAAGACCCAAAGTTCTTAAATACAACGTGTATACCCTAAGTAAACCCTAATACATCACTAATCACATTTGTAAACCCTTAATCACCAAAATCACAAAGTATAAAGTTACAAGCCCTAATTAGGACCTAGTTTTACATTTTCCCTCCAAAACTTGTTTTAAACACTTCCTCTCCCATCATAAGTTAGAAAATCAGATATTTAAAATTTTTTAGGATATTTTCCAAGTTATTACAAGTAGGTGCATCACCTACTTGAAGCTACACATCACCATTCCTATCTTAATATTGCCGTGAGACATTTTAAGCCACAAACCATGGATTAGTCTGAATATAGCTCCTATACTTGCATAGAACTTCACTAGACTTACTTAGTCACTACCCTAGCTAAGTTACACGTTCATGGCAAAAAACTTGGAGCTTAAGTGTTCAAATGGCTATAAAAGGGGTGAACTACACATAGTAGAAACTTGCACCCCGTTTTCTTATAATCTCCTACCCATATTAATATTCACTTCTATATATGTCCTAGGACATACCATAAGACCAGAAACCAGGTCTAGAAGGAAGCCATTGAAGCTCTTGAAACTTTGATAGCAAGTAGTGCTCATAGGAAGCCATAAGGAGCCCTTTTGGAGCTACCTAGGTAATCTCTATGTTAACTAAGGTTTGATCTTGTTATAATGTTTTCTTAGACTTGTTATAATTCCAAAATAATGTTAGAAAGATAATCTAAAATAAATTAGAGCATTTGATCATTTTAAATGAAAGTTATAAGCTAAAGATGTCTTAAAACCCTAGTTTTGTATTTTACATGAAATAATGACTTAAAATCCATTTCAAAAGCTATAATTCTGGTAAAATGTTTTTATTATGATTATAAATGTGTTTTGAAACTTTTTTTTAATATCCTAGATCATTTGGTTCATTTTTGAGGTTGTTATGTGATTTTTACAAGTATAGGGACTAAAACTGTCATTTTTGAAACTATTTAATATTTTGGGCCAAAAGTGTCATTTTGTGAAAGTTAAATCTATAAGAATAATTGTTGGAAAGTTTGAGACCCTAAGGTTAAATATTGAGGGCTTAAATTGTAAATAATGAAACTATATACTTTAGGGGTTAAAAGTATAATTAAGCTAAACTATAACTATAAGGGCTATTTTTGCCAATATTGTAAGTAAAGGATATAAAATATATATTATACTCTACTTATAAATTAATAACCATGTCATGTTAGTAGGGAAATTTGTGCAAAGATGTTCCATCTCGATATTACGTTCTGACTGGGTGGTTGGATTTATGATTTAAAGTGCCCTCGCTCCTCAAACGTTTATAGAATGGCTTCTGAGTATGATGGCCCGAGCAATGATGTGATATTATAACTAAACTATGAACCTTAAGTAAATATCACAAAGAAATACTTAAAACTTTGAACTAGAGATAAAAAAGACTTGATACCATACAAAATGTGTTAATCCAGGTGTGTGTGAGATCAAGCTGTTGTTTATGAGACCAAGTTGTGGTTTGTGTGATCAGGCTGTTTATCTGTGAATGCCATATATCTGATATAGCTTAGACTTTATGGATCCCATGTGAGTTCATAGCCTCACTAAAGTTAACTACTTTCAAATGATTTGAAAACCCGTGAAGGGGATATATGTTAAATTGGAATACAAGTGTTTTTGGTATGCTTCCAATATATGATTATTGACATTATGTGTGACAACCGTGGTTTTGAGGTTCGTCACTTAGTTTTATTTTGTGCTAGTTACGTGTCTTTACGTGTTTATGTGCTAATTGGTATGTATAGATTGTGGTTTGGATATCGTTTCCGGTACGGGGTACCTTGTGAGTGAAACGATGTGTGATGATTTCATGTTCATGAGCTCACATGGTAGTGACTATGAAATGAGATGGTGTTATTTAGTGGTTTTATGTATACGTATATGTATTATAGAAAATCGTATTTTTACGATTTACGGTTTAGCATTTTGAGGTCTCGGATGAGGTATTTAGTCATATGAATATTTTTCGGGATGGTTTTTAAGTCATTTAGGACTTAGTTATAAAGTTTATTTCAAAATTTGAGATTTTTTATAAAAGTGTATATTTTACGTCTTTTACGGTAAAACGCGTAAATTTGACTAGTTTTACGGTTTTGAGGTTTTGGAGGCTATAGGAGCTGAAATAAATTAAGTAAAATTAAGGTAATATTAATAAGATATTAATTAGTAATAAAATTAAAAAAACGAAATAAGGGAGGGCGTGGGTCGGTTTGGACGCAAGAAAAGAAAGAGAAAAAAGGAAAAAAGAGGAAAAGGAAAGTGGGCTATGGGTTGGACTAGGATTCACCCATACCCTATATAAAAGGTTTTATTCACAATCAAAAACATTATTTTTTTTCTCCTGGAGTTCTATAGCCGACGGTTTACAGAGTTTTTTTAGGGTTTCAGTATTTTTTTTTCATCTTCCATAAATCTTAAGGTAAAACCTTCATAATCCGTTTTTAATTTAAATTGTTTTTAATGTTTATATAATCATCTTATGATGGATTTAGGTTAGGGATTAAATAAAAATCTATAATTTAATTATTTCATAATGATTGGATGGTTTAGGGCTTGTAATTGGTGGGGTTATGGGTAATTAATGAGGTTAATTTAATTAAACCCGTTTTTAAAAACTGAGCAGAATTTTAAGTCAATTGTTTGGATCATATCGGGAGTTCTACAAACTCTTATTTTGCGATCCAAGTATCCCTGAAAAGGTAATTGAAGTGGATTCCAATGCAAGAAACGAGAACTAAATTGGAGGTCGGGAAGTGGGTCAAAAACAGGTTACAACAGTCGGAGGTCAAAACAGTTTTGAAGTCAGCCTGTTTTCTTTTTAAGTTTTGGGTTGTTTGGGGTACTTAGGGTTGCATTGGGACATTCAAACGAACATGAGAGATGGTTTATATATTATAGGAAGTATCTGCATTGGGGCTAAGATTGTGGGTTAGGGTAAGACCCCCTAATCATAACAAACTTTTTGTATGTTTAAAATCAGTAAATCTGGAATGACAAACGTATATATATATATATATATATATATATATATATATATATATATATATATATATATATATATATATATATATATATATATATATATATATATATATATATATATATATATATATATATATATATATATATATATATATATATATATATATATATATATATATATATATATATATATATATATATATATATATATATATATATATATATATATATATATATATATATATATGTATATATATATTTATCGGGGCCTTAACAGTAGCTTTAAGGTTGGGGCAAATGGGAGGTGTTAGTTAACATATGTAAGGGCATAAATATTCCCTTTACAGAGATCATGGGTATGTTTAAGTGGGCTTTTGGCTTATAGTTTTGAGACCTAAAACCGAGACTGTTTTGGGTAAAATGTTAACGGGACGGGTTATGATGTATAATGAGTTAAGGGCTTTATAGAGGGGTGTAATGAGATGCTTAGAACATATAAATGAGGTATTTATATAGGAGGAGGTTAGATGTACATCATAGGTTGATGAGCCGTTTTAGTGATTGGTTCATGTTATGATTATGTGTTTTTGGTTTGTTAGCTTTTTGCTAGTGCGAGGACTTTTGGGGAAGCTCAATCAGGTGGGTTTCATAGTCCCATGTTTACTAATGTTTATGACTTCCAGATGGGATGGAAGAGACACTGTTTTGTTGTTTATAAATTTATGCTGTGAATGTTTTGCGTTGGTAATGGACTTGTGTGTGCATACTTATATGATTAACTGCTAGTTGATTCTTGATTGTTTATGTTTTGACTTGGTACCAAGGGGATATTGGCAAGGCGGGGCCTTGAGATTTGGTTCATAGGTGTTTGGATGCCTATGGGAGTATGGTGTTTGGTATGGCTGGGAGCCTTGGTTTTGGTTTGATTAGTTAAATCTTGAATGTTAGTTTGTTAATGCATGTTAGTATCACATCGTCCATATGTTTTTAACTTTTGGTTGTTACTCACAGCTTTTGGTATGATTTTGGCGTTTGAGTCTAAACCTATGACTCTCACCAACTTTATGTTGACGTGTTTTAGTGTCTCTTTCAGGTGATACTATGGTTAAGCATGAGAACATAAGTGGCTAGGATTTGGAGAGCTTAGGAAATGCATTTAAAAGGAGATCCCCGTTCCTTCTTAGTTTCTTTTGATTATTAAATAAATGATACTGTTGGCACCTATATGTTTATTTTGTTTATGTTATTTGTTTGTCTTGGGTAAGAGGTAGGACTGTTACCTACTTACCTAGACTCCTGCATTGTTGAGATATTGTCATGAATTTTGTGTCACCATTTTATGACATTTCTTATTTCATATAGTTATCTCTATAGACATGCCATGTTGTGATGATATCCATACGTCGCGCCCCATATTCCGCCATGGTGGGGTGTTACAGAATGGTATTAGAGCCAATGGTTATAGAGAATTAGGTTGCCTAGTCTAGTAACCTAGTCTATAGCTTAAGGGTCCCTGCATATAAGCGTCACAGGAGTATGTGTGCATTTTATATTAATGGATGTGTTTGGATGTTATTTATTGCGATGTTTTGACTAGTATGAATTGAACCATAGTATGTTCATACTTAGCCACATGTTATTTTCTTTTCGAGTTGTGACTAGTGCGGGTTGAACCATAATCGTCTACGCTAGTCATTGTTGTATTTTGCTTAAATTGTACATTATAGTACATAATTTGGCACAAGGTAGTTTCTATCTTTTGTTGGGTTATTTTATGTACCTGAGGTATGTTATTTTTCTTTTGATGTTTAAGTCATGTTCCCTGAGAATCATGTGGTGGTTCGAGTTATTAGGAGTAGGTGGGTATGAAGGATTTTAAGTCGTTTCTACTCTTATGGGCGACATGACTTATAACTGATTATGTTTTCGTTTTGGATTTTGTCTATGCTGTTTTAGCTAGACTATGGATTTATGTATTTCAAGAGTTTGGCTATGTTATTTTAATAGATGGAGTTTTGGACCTTTTTGGTTATGTGCTTAGGTGAGTTGATGGATTTATGTGTTATATGTTGTATTGATTCTTATAAGTGTCATCATAGGAGGGAGTGCATTGGGGAAAGGGTAATTGTATAAGTATGATGGCCAACATAGTTATACAAGTACCACAACTTTAATGGGTTCCTAAGTATGATTTCATGAAAGAGGGTTAGTACATGCTTGTATATGATGAGATGTGGACTTTGGGTATATATATAATATATGGGTTTATGTAACGGCTGCCTACGATATGGCTATTTTTTTAGTATGTTATATGTTTTGAGTTATAGTCGTGTTTTGTGATTATGGGGTCACACGATATGGGTTGGTTTTGGTGATGGGTTTTGTGCCTTGTTGTGGCATGGTGAGATGGTGAGATGGTGAGATGGGGATTACTCGTATGGGAAAACGAGTGTATGACGCGATTGATTGATCTGACATGTATGGTAACAAGTATGTTTTGGGTGATTTAATAGGTATATATGCGGATGTATATATACTAGTATGTGTTAAGTTATGATATATGGTCATTCAGTAGTTATTAACTTATTATAACTTGAACGTACCTTGTGTTTGCTCGTGTTTTATGGTGCTGGAGTTTAATGGAGTTCCAACGACATTTTGAGTCTTTTGATGTGTGTTTACATTCGGGTATGTATTTAACTAATGAGAACTACTAAATTTCTTGCAAATAAGTGTGGCTGATTATAGGAAAACGGTTTTGAAAATAATTTGTAAGTGTATGGTATGATATCGTGACTTACACATTTTTTTTTTAAGTTTGTGGTAGTAAGCTATAGAAAATTTTGTCTTGAAAATAATTGGATTAGTTTTCTATATAACATGTGATAATACATTTTAAAGGGGTAAAGAAATTTTACAAAAAATTTCTTAAGTGTAGTTAAAATTTTAGAAGTATTTAACTAGACGGCAAGAGTAAAAAGGAAGATTTTATTATAGTAATGATAATAATAACACCACACCTTGTAAACATGTAGTAGTTTAGTTATAACTAGCCTAAATGGTCTTTATAAAATAATTATTAAAAAAACACTGTATTTTATAAACATGTATTGGTTTCATAATAACAGGTGAAATAAGTTTAATATGGGTAAACAAGATAATGGTTAGAATAAGATTGTAGTATATTAACTAGCTGATATCTGAATAGAATGATGAGAATAAAGGATGAGTTATTGGTTAAAAAATGAGTATGATTGATTTTCGTAGTGTTGGAGTTTGGTTCTTATGAGAAGTAACTAATTTGGGATGGAAGTTTTAAATTTTGTAATGTATCGAAATTTGGAAATACTAATCGTGACGAGTCTAATTTTTTCGTTGTTGGCACACTCCATTGATCTTTCGGATTACATTGTCTTGTTTTCAGTTGTTTTGGCTAGGGTTCGTTTTACCCTATATTTTATTGGGACACGATTGTTTGGAATTATTTTGTTACACGTCATGGTTGATTTATTTATGCGATTGTGGGAACGTTAGGATGAGAGGATAGAGTTGGGTAGTATTACTTATGGTTAGATACTATAATGGAGAGATGTGTTTTGGTTTAAAGGTTGTGTTGAAGGAATGATTAAGGGTTGTGGAGTTTTGAAACTTAGATTAGTTACAGGAATAAGGGAGTAAGTAAAGTTAGTTGAGTGGTCATGGGAACGAGATGTCATGCTATGAGAAGTTGGTTGAAGTACTGTTAGAAATATTGTGGTTCATGAGTTGAAGTTAGAAGCTACTACATAGTGTGAAGTTCCTAGGTAACATCATGGAGACGAGAAGGAGTGCGTAAAGAACTACATCGCGAAGCAAGGAGTTGAAAGGAATACGTGTCGGCTGCAAGAAGGATGCAAGAGTTTTCGAAGGAGTCACAAAAGTTGCAAGGACTGAAAAGGTGACAAGCACTGTGATGGGAAATTTACGCATGGTTCGTGACGAAAAAGGACAGATCGAGTACCAGAGTGGAGCTACAAAGAGCTGAACCAGTGGATCATGATGAAGTGAATACATGACATGGGGGATTAAGAACTCGTGGAAATAACAAGGGGAGTCGAGTGACTACGCGGATAGAATTTTTGTGGCAACCAATATCGAGGGATGAGTAGTGAAGCTGAGCTGAATAAGTTCGTGGAGAAGTGATTAGAGAATCGGTTTTATGAATGTGTTATGAAAGATATTTGGAAGAGACAACTATGCATTATCCAATGCACTAGTGATTTCCATAGATTTGATGAATGAAGTATGGAATTTTTGTTGGACGGGATAGTGTAGGAATAAGGGAGAACCATGGAAGGAGAGAACCAAGTATTCCTAGAAGATGATGATTGAAAATACCTCATGTTAGGTGCAAGATCAAAGTAAAAGTATGAGATTTGAAAAAGAATTCAAAATATGGCTTAGTAGACAAATGGAAACTAATATGAGTATAAGATGAGAGTGTGGTCCGCATGGAATCACATGAAACTCTAGTTTGTCCCTATTAGGAGGGAGTAGGAGAACTGGTTGTGAGAAAAACAAGTGAAGCTACTTGGAAAATTTTGGCGTATAGATGACTAGATAGACTTAGTTAGTAGAGCTAGATTGTTATAGATGCCTAGAATGCTAGAGGCGTTTGGGATACGAGACGTAGAGAATGATCTATACAGATCATGAACGTCTCCAACACATATTTAATCATCCTGATTGAACATTTGGAAAAGGTGATGGGTGGAGTTAAGTGATGAAAGAAAATTGCAAGGCCAAGTACCATCTGGGAAAGGCAAGCATAGTTGATGAGACATGGAATAAGAAGAATGAAGTGAAGCTGAGACGAACTTGAACTATATGGATGACGTATTAGGGTGGTTTGGATGAAGGATGTAGGTTGCACGAGTTGAGTTGTCTAAAGCAGAGAACGCGTCAACATGTATGTTGCGTGGCTTGGACAATCATATGAAGAAAAGGGACGTAGACTATACTTCCTACATAGATAGGAGTAGCTTAGAAAGGGCGATGTAAGGACGAAATTGGTGAAAGTGACGAGAGTTGGGTGATAGTCAATAGACTAACTAATTCATCTCATATTTCAAGAGGAATGAGTAGTCACGTAGTTGAGAAGTTGGAAGGATTTCATACGGATGTGATGGAATAGAGGGTTTTGTGTAAAAGTTAGCCTAATATGTATGGAATGCCTTATGAAGGGTTATGGCAAGGGAAGAAACAATGGGAAGCATCACATCGTGATGTATGGTAGGAGTTGAGGAAGAAGAAGGAAGTATGTATAGAAGCGGAGCATGAATAAAATAGGTCGAGATAGGAACTGACGGTAAAACTTTGGTAGAGCTTAATGAGTAGAATAAAGCACGACGCAGGCTAATACTGTCGTAGTGTGGAAAAGGAAATGGCATTGACCTATACTGATTGTTTGGGAGGCTTAGTATCGATAATCGAATGGATGAGGAGTTATAGGTGTGATGTGCCATAGGGACGAAGGGCTTGGTCTAACTGAGACAAGATGAGGAGCAATGTAACCTTGAAGGTAAGACATTGTGTAGGTATAAAGGAAGTGTTGAGTATAAAAAAATCATCATGAAGAAAAGTGAGAAAGAAGTGTATAGGTGCTACTAATGAGCTATCCAAATTTAATGGAAGTAGTTGTAGCATGGGTTTGGATGGTAGTTGATAGACTAACTGAGATAACCGTCCTTTTGATGATGTGTATAGATCATAAGTTGGTTTGGATTTGAAGAACTAAGGGATATGTGAAAGACCGTCATAGGTCACTTTGTAAGGAAATTGGAATTTTTAAGTAGTTTGGAGTACGGAATAAAGGGAGTTGATGAACATGATTGGATATGAGTATATCCAGCTAACTGGAAAAGGATAGGCAAGTGAGATATTTATACAACCTTAGGAGGTACACTGAGAGCATGAGTGATTGATTTAGAGGGAGTTAGGAAACTCTTTAGCGATGGCTGAGTTTTCATATAATGATAGTTATCATACTAGAAGTCGATAAATGCCATTTGAGGCACTATATGAAAGGATAGGGTGATTTGTCCCCATTGTGGACTAGAATTGGTAAAAGAGGCTACTAATGTGGTAATGATGTTTGTAGAAAGGATGAGGGCAACAAGGGATGCTATGTAGAAAATGAGGAAACCACTAGAATTAGTGACAAAGTTATGTAGGGAATTTCACCCATAGTAACGGGTGGTATGTTTTGGTAAAATAGAAGAGTTGATGTAGAGTTTTGTAGGTCCATTTATGATCTTTGGAAATATTGGACCAGTAGCTTATGAGCATAGAATTACCTGGGGGGAAATGAGTGGTACACATGTTATATTTCATGTATTAAGATTGGTAAATGTTGTTTGAGAATGCATATTTGCATGTACGATTATTCGGGATTTGTGTTAATAAGAGTTTTTGTTATCATAGAGTCATTTGTGAGGTTTATTGACTGTGAGGTCAAGAGTTTGGCAATGAATTAAATATTCTTGGTTAGTATATGTGGTAATTTAAGACTTGAACTAAAGTTCACGTGGAAATGAGAGGAGTTCGTTTAGAACAAGTATCCCTAGTTGTTTGCTAATGGTATGTTTTGACCCTAAGGAGTAAATCTCGGGACGAGATTTCTATTAGGAGGGAGTGATGTGACAACCGTGGTTTTGAGGTTCGTCACTTAGTTTTATTTTGTGCTAGTTACGTGTCTTTACGTGTTTATGTGCTAATTGGTGTGTATAGATTGTGGTTTGGATATCGTTTTCGGTACGGGGTACCTTGTGAGTGAAACGATGTGTGATGATTTCATGTTCATGAGCTCACATGGTAGTGACTATGAAATGAGATGGTGTTATTTAGTGGTTTTATGTATACATATATGTATTATAGAAAATCGTATTTTTACGATTTACGGTTTAGCATTTTGAGGTCTCGGATGAGGTATTTAGTCATATGAATATTTTTCGGGATGGTTTTAAGTCATTTAGGACTTAGTTATAAAGTTTATTTCAAAATTTGAGATTTTTTATAAAAGTGTATATTTTACGTCTTTTACGGTAAAATAAATTTGACTAGTTTTGCGGTTTTGAGGTTTTGGAGGCTATAGGAGCTGAAATAAATTAAGGAAAATTAAGGTAATATTAATAAGATATTAATTAATAATAAAATTAAAAAAAACGAAATAAGGGAAGGTGTGGGTCGGTTTGGACGCAAGAAAAGAAAGAGAAAAAAGGAAAAAAGAGGAAAAGGAAAGTGGGCTATTGGTTGGACTAGGATTCTCACATACCCTATATAAAAGGTTTTATTCACAATCAAAAACATTATTTTTTTTCTCCTGGAGTTCTATAGCCGACGGTTTACAGAGTTTTTTTTAGGGTTTCAGTATTTTTTTTTCATCTTCCATAAATCTTAAGGTAAAACCTTCATAATCCCTTTTTAATTTAAATTGTTTTTAATGTTTATATAATCATCTTATGATGGATTTAGGTTAGGGATTAAATAAAAATCTGTAATTTAATGATTTCATAATGATTGGATGGTTTAGGGCTTGTAATTGGTGGGGTTATGGGTAATTAATGAGGTTAATTTAATTAAACCCGTTTTTAAAAATTGGGCAGAATTTTGAGTCAATTGTTTGGATCATATCGGGAGTTCTACAAACTCTTACTTTGCGATCCAAGTATCCCTGAAAAGGTAATTTAAGTGGCTTTCCAATGAAAGAAACGAGAACTAAATTTGAGGTCGGGAAGTGGGTCAGAAACAGGTTACAACAGTCGAAGGTCAAAACAGTTTTGAAGTCAACCTGTTTTCTTTTTAAGTTTTGGGTTGTTTGGGGTACTTAGGGTTGCATTGGTACATTCAAACGAACATGAGAGATGTTTTCTATATTATAGGAAGTATCTGAATTGGGGCTAAGATTGTGGGTTAGGGTAAGACCCCCTAATCATAACAAACTTTTTGTATGTTTAAAATCAGTAAATCTGGAATGACAAACTTATATATATATATATATATATATATATATATATATATATATATATATATATATATATATATATATATATATATATATATATATATATATATATATATATATATATATATATATATATATATATATATATATATATATATATATATATATATATATATATATATATATATATATATATATATATATATATATATATATATATATATATATATATATATATATATATATATATATATATATATATATATATATATATATATATATATATATATATATATATATATATATATATATATATATATATATATATATATATATATATATATATATATATATATATATATATATATATATATATATATATATATATATATATATATATATATATATCGGGGCCTTAACAGTAGCTTTAAGGTTGGGGAAAATGGGAGGTGTTAGTTAACATATGTAAGGGCATAAATATTCCCTTTACAGAGATCATGGGTATGTTTAAGTGGGCTTTTGGCTTATAGTTTGGAGACCTAAAACCGGGACTGTTTTGGGTAAAATGTTAATGGGACGGGTTATGAAGTATAATAAGTTAAGGGCTTTATAAAGGGGTGTAATGAGATGCATAGAACATATAAATGAGGTATTTATATAGGAGGAGGTTAGATGTCCATCATAGGTTGATGATCCGTTTTAGTGATTGGTTCATGTTTTGATTATGTGTTTTTGGTTTGTTAGCTTTTTGCTAGTGCGAGGACTTTTGGAGAAGCTCAATCAGGTGGGTTTCATAGTCCCATGTTTACTAATGTTTATGACTTCCAGATGGGATGGAAGAGACACTGTTTTGTTGTTTATAAATTTATGATGTGAATGTTTTGCGTTGGTAATGGACTTGTGTGTGCATACATATATGATTAACTGCTAGTTGATTATTGATTGTTTATGTTTTGACTTGGTACCAAGGGGATATTGGCAAGGCGGGGCCTTAGGATTTGGTTCATAGGTGTTTGGATGCCTATGGGAGTATGGTGTTTGGTATGGCTGGGAGCCTTGGTTTTGGTTTGATTAGTTAAATCTTGAATGTTAGTTTGTTAATGCATGTTAGTATCACATCGTCCATATGTTTTTAACTTTTGGTTGTTACTCACAACTTTTGGTATGATTTTGGCGTTTGAGTCTAAACCTATGACTCTCACCAAGTTTATGTTGATGTGTTTTAGTGTCTGTTTCAGGTGATACTATGGTTAAGCATGAGAACATAAGTGGCTAGGATTTGGAGAGCGTAGGAAATGCATTTAGAAGGAGATACCCGTTCCTTCTTAGTTTCTTTTGATTATTAAATAAGTGATACTGTTGGCACCTATATGTTTGTTTTGGTTATGTTATTTGTTTGTCTTGGGTAAGAGGTAGGACTGTTACCTACTTACCTAGACTCCTGCATTGTTGAGATATTGTCATGACTTTTGTGTCACCATTTTATGACATTGCTTATTTCATATAGTTATCTCTATAGACACGCCATGTTGTGATGATATCCATACGTCGCACCCCATATTACGCCATGGTGGGGTGTTACATTATGTTTACTGCTGCCTTAAAAGTCCCTTTTTAATTATGAACCGCTATTCATTTCTTGAAAATGAGCGCTAATATTGTAAATAGTACTATTTGGGGACTAACATCCCTTGTCTGGGAAATTCGTACTTGCTAGCACCTCGATGGTCAAATACTTTATTTTGCTAAGCAAGATAGTTTGGCAGACTTCCTCATAAGGGCAATTGTGGGTTTCTGATATGTCTAGCAGCGATATCATGAGCTTAGTGCATTGATTCATTTATTTAACTTACGGGCGAATAATAACGTAGCTCAGGAAAAGGATCTTGTAATTTAAAATGATTTTAAACGTATGAATTTACTCAACCATTATGTTGATTTTAAGCATATATCTTAGGTTTTAAAGATTGTTAGCATGAAGCAGCATGAGGATGGCATGAAGAGGCACAAGATTCAAATTATTATTCTAGATTTTGGGAACCTCATATTATAAAACTCTGGTTTTTAAATGATATATACAGAAAGTTGATTTTATCACTCTTTGAGTTGTTTTCTATCATTATGACTTATGTTCTATGAAGTAATACCCCAGATCAATGTTCCGCTGCGTTAAGGTAAAATGGGGGTGTTACATATTGGTACTCAGAGCCATGGTTATAGAGAACAAGAAATAAAATCTTTACTATAACTACTTTTAAAATAATTTCAAGAAAGTCCTTAATGCCAAAGCCAGTGCTGCTACAAGAATGATATAGATGACTGTACTGCTATTCTCCAAGAATTATGTTTAAGTTTATGCTTATTTGATATTATGCCTATGCATAAGAGATATTATGTCTAGACATAAATGATATTATGTTTAAATGTACGTAATATAATATAAATAAATTATATTATTTATCAAACGTCTCCAGAAATATGTATCATATCTTCCTCCTATTATCATCTTATCAGATTCTCAAGATGAGGGTTCTACAAGTACTCTTGATGACTTCCCGAAGTATATTTCCAGTCTTACAGCAAATAATCCCTATGATACTTCAGAAAATTCACCCAAAGATAAAAAAATCCCAAAATCTGTTTTACCTTTTAATGACAACCCATATAAGCAAGTTATACGAGCATATAATGAAGAAATAGATTTTACACCTCGACATCAAATTTATCCATCACCTTACCCTATTAATACACCATCACCTATATTTGAAGATTCACCTAAAAATACCTATGAAAAACAAATTAAAGATATCCTACCAGATTTGAAAGAACTTCCTCTCAAGCGTCTTGAAGATCTTGAAGATAAAGTTGAAGGACTTAGGAAAGGCCGAAGAATTATACGAGATTTTGAGAAATTAGAAGAAGATTTTGAAGAAATTAAGGCTAAGTTAAAGAGAAGACAAATGATACACAATGAAGAAATTGTTTAAGCTTGACTGAAGATTTCTACTCTAGAGTTAGTCGTTGAGGACATTCAAATTAGACATCGAGCCGACATACGAAGTCTTTTGAGGCCATCAAAGAACTTAAGAGGAAAAGATGAAGACATTAGACTAATAAGTTGTAAATACTTTCAAAGTTATGTCTTTACTTATATATTAACATAGAAGCTTGTCTTGTATGTATAAACAGACAAGTTGTTAATAAATAAAAGTTGTGTTTTTCATCAAATATCGTCGTTTCATACTTATTTCTGAGAAGTAAGAGTTCCTTATTTCTTGGCTTTATCACAAATGATTATGAATAAAATTGTGTTAATTCTGGGAAAAACATATACTTGATAAAGTATATATTTTTGGAATTTCTGTTATCTTTTATGATAATACGAATTATCAATTGAATATAACCCGTAAGTTTGAAGAAAGAATAAGGAAATTTCCCAAGTTTCTAGAAATATTCTATTCTCGGCTTTTGTCTATCAAAATGTTCTTTTTGTAGAATATATGATATGTAAAAGAGAAGCTTGTTCTATAAGTCGAGTATTTACATTTTCCGTTATATTCCTCCATTTCATATCATGGATAAATATGTTACGATTATGTATGAGTCATATCTTTAAAAATCCGTGGTAAACTTTGAAATTCTATTTCATAGTTGGATTTATTATCCTCATATATGAATGGTAATCAACATAGTAAATTTCCCATATACCTTGTGTTCAATAAGCATTTATATGTATCCACATACATATGTGACAAATGTTTTCTGATATGAGTATACTTTGTATTCTGAATTCTTTCTATTCTTTCCCTTCATTGTACATCCTAAAAGTATTTGAGAAAGAATAACAATGATGTGGTTGCCATCCTGTAATTACATAAGAAGTAATTTTGGAAAGAAAATTTTATGGCTGATTAGTTTTTAATATCCAAGGAAGAAAAGATGCTATTAGTATCACCCGTTGGATTGAAGGAACCAAATTAAATTAGTTTTCTCTCATAGTAATTGTGACAATCCGTCAATTTATGGTTGATATTTTATTCTCAAATATTATTTAAAAACATTATTTTAATGTTATATTATGAACTCACTTATTTTTGGGAAGAAATTTGGATTTACGTCTTGAAGTAGCATCGACTACGTCTAAACCAGAGGATTCTACGTTACGTGCTTACGTTTACATACACCGTTTTTGGTGACAGTCCGACATTTCAGAAAATAAATTTATCCGTGAATATTATTTTGAGATTTTAAATTTGTGTTGGTTCATAAACTCACAAATTTACGAGAAGAGATTAGGAGTTACGATTATAATTTAACGTCCTTTACGACTAAACCGGAAACCTTAGGATTACGTATTTACGTTTTCGAACTCCGTTTTTGATGAGACAATTTTTATTAGATTCGTTTTGTGCCGTTGATTCATAATTTATAAAAACGTTTTTCGTAAAACGACCCGAGGGCACGCAAATCGAGGAAACTAGAATCGAGGAGTACCCGTAAATTAGTGGGATGAGACAAGTTTACACTTGCCTCACCCCACAAATGGGTGGCCAAAACTTCACCAACACATCTAAGATGTGTCAAAGCTTACTAAGTAAGCTAGGACACTTGTCCTAGCTACTTACATAAAATACATGCACAACAAAACCACTCAACACAAACTAACAACTTCATTTATTCAACTCCATGCAAATCTCACACAACTCTCCTCCCCCTCTCTCTAAAATTCGTCCAAGAACCACCCCTAAACACCCTCATTTGATCAAATTTAACCATGAAATCATATGTTATTCACACATATGATAAAGCCCTTTTCAAGCTCTATTGATTGGTGGTGATTTTAACATCCAAGGAGAATATTTGGTGATGTCCAAGGGCTGATTTCTACAAGGAGTTTACAAATATTGGTGGTCTTGAATATTGGTGTTGATCTATCACAAGTTTTGCCATCAAAAATCCAAGCCTTGATGAATACCTACATAATCTTGGTGGTATAAAGATTGTTCTCCCCATCCTCTTGTTATTTTGATTATGTAATCATGTATTTTCTTTCTTATTGTATATGTATATGATGAATATATGATGATAAAAATGTTGTGTGGGGATCAAGTGTTGATAAATATGATTAAAGAGATGAAAAACCATAGGTAACAAGGTTAAAATCTTGCTAAATATGATGGCTGTATAAAAACAGTAAGTAACAAAATGTTAAACTGATAAAATGGTGAAGTGGAATCAATATACAGTAAGTATTAGGTGTTATACACATGTGAGAGTTGGCTACAATGGAATCATAAAAATGAGTGAGATATGATCAAAACAAGTTTAGAGTGCAAATCTGCCTACACTGTTTTGGACGAATTTATTAAAATATTTAGAGGTTGATTCATCAGTAGCTATAGGAATAAAATGAAGCACATATCATGTAGTTTCTGTGATAAAAATTTGGGGTTCTATCTCTATGTAGAACTCTAGATATGATCATTTTAATAAACTAGATTTTTAGGACTGATTTTGTGAAATTAAAGTTTAATATAATTATATAAGCACTCAAATAAATATAGTATAAAATGTGAATTAAAACCCACTAACTTATATATTTCATTTATATAAAAATGCATAAGGATAAATAAAAGGACATTATATAAAAATGGTAGTTTGGTAAGTTTTATAAGTTATACAAACTATATACTAAGTTTTACGTCTTTTCGGCTAAAACCGAAAGATTAACGTTTTTGTTAGGGTTAATATACACAAATGTTACTAAAGTTTGACCAAAAATTCGATTTGGTTACTAAAGTTTAAAACCTAACACATAGGTTACCTAAGTATACGAGTTTGTGTTTTTAGTTACTAAACGTTTATAAAAACTATACTCCCGTTACTCCTTAGACGGGCTACCTGTTGAGAGCCTCTTTTGACTTGCCAAGTCAGAGTTTTGTGGGTCCCGCCAGTATATGAGTCACCATCTTATCTTTCTTTTTAAGAAACTCACCTAGATACATCTTCCTTTTCTTTTAATAACATAATACCCAACATATACCTTTTTTTTCCCATCAACAAGATCTACAAGTATTGTCTCTAAATCGAAACACAATCAATCACTATTGGTAAATCGTAAATGGTTGGGCCATATAGTCTACGAATACCTATCTTTTGCCATTTTCAAAAATTGATAAATCGTGATGGTTACTGACCATCACTTGGAAGCTCATTGGTTACTTCTTTTTTCTTTTTGATCTTCGTCACTTTCAACACATTTGTTCCTTTAGTTTCCAACTCCATTGTAGAGATTAAGTTGTAAAATTGTCAAAAACAAGAAGATAAATCATTTGGTAATAGCTTGAGGTCAGATCTAGTTGTGTTATCTCGTCACATCAAAAGATTATATAAAACAAATATCTTTATGTTCTCCTAAGCTTACAAGCAATAAGGAGGTGTTTGGGGTTACGGTATAAACTGAATTATTTGATTATCACAGCCAGGAAACGCAAAATCAGGTCAAGAGTGTTTGGGTGACATAATTGGAAAAGTGGTTATCTACGTTTGAGTGGCACCAAAACTAAGTTTTTGATAATCCACTTGCTACATGCTTTTTGCAAAACGTTTGTTTTTAAAAAGGATTATTTATTGTCAAATTACCAGATAACCCCTCAAATATCACCTAAAACTTTACCTTGTCATGTTCCTTAAAGAACTTCTCCGTCTGGCATAGTTGTGTCCATCACCGGATATTCTTTATATCATACTTAACAAGCATCTGGCTGTTCAGACTAATTTGGGTCAAGATTTGTTCATATGGATTTGGAGTAGAATGAGAAAACTAATCGTTCCTTTAAAGTTTGGATGGATGTGGGTGTTCTTATCTAACAATATTGTGCTATTAAAACAAATACATATTAGATATAAAATTATAAAATGATGTATATGTATATGGTATGTGAGAATCGTTATATAAAGTAGAAACAATAAAAAAAGGCAGTTAAAATATTATTAAAAAAACTGTAGCGCCACGTCAGATTTAACAGGCTACAACAGGTTAAAACATACGAGGTAACATGTGTAGCAGGTAACCAAAACTTGAGTAACCTATGTGTTAGGTGTTAAACTTTAGTAACCAAATCGAATTTTTGGTAAAACTTTGGTAACATTTATGTATATTAACCCTTTTTGTTAAATAAAACTTAGACGGCTGGACCCGTCTAATGTAAAATTTTATAAACTCACATACTGATATATAAACATATATAACAAGTAAAAACCGATAAAACCCGAGCTTTACAACATATAGACATTAACGGGCCAAAGTAGCCTTAATGGACAATAAACCCGACTAATTTGGTAAAACACTTATAAACTTATTTATTGGGCTTAACCCATTTGGGCCCAAAATATAAAGTATAATACTGATAATAAAAGTATAATTGGGCTAATGAATAATATTGGGCTTGTAATAGGCCCATTGGGCTTCAAAATGTAAACAAGTTGAACTAGTGTAACTAGTCTTGAAAATTACCAACACATAAACACTATAATCAATGAGTAAAGATGTATAAACCCACTTGATCATCATCATATATATATAAAATAATCATATGTATACATAATTGTTATTTTTATAAAGTCATTGGACAAGAGTCTAAGACGAGTATTATTTGTCTAGGTTTCCGTGATTGAAGCACGTACCGTACATCCAAATCGCCGCTAACCGCCTTCCCACATCAACATGAGTTCATAGCCTCGCACTCTTTTAAATGTTTTTATAAAATGTTTTATAAACCCGCGAGGGAGATAACATGTTAGTTTTGATAAAATAGGACACCATTTGTCCCGATTGTTGGTTTATTGATTTGGACCCGAATGATTGTATGACCGATGAATGAATATATGACGCGATAAATGAAATGAAATGGATTATTAAAGTTAGTTTATGTCACTGAAAGTCTCATTAGCATGAATTGTGAACTACCGGGATTTGGTAGACGCTTATGCATATAATAGTACTATTTGGGGACGATCACCCCAGTTCGCGCATTGACGGTTGATCCCCGTCGTGCCACATTGATTGGTAAGCGAATTTATGTATGAGAAGATTTACACAAGCGTGATTATTGTGACGACACGCTAATTTAGATGGGCAAATTGAGTTTCGGGCTAGCTACCCGTTGTTTGTTGTAGTAAGGTAACAATGTCATGCGGCTTATAACAATCCAATTAACGAAATACCGCTATACGCACCAAATTACAATATATTGCCTGACTAGCAATACGAGGTCATATTATTGATATTATGTTTGTGTTTTGGTTTTACATAACCATATTCATATAACGGTTTTTATTTAACTCTACACGACGTTATAAAAACGTATTGTATGATATTTTTACGACATTGGTTCGTATAATGATTTTGAAGGCGAAAGCCTATATTATGATTTTTGATAAGGATTTGTATAAAATGAATTTGGTTATTTTATGGCCTATTACAATGATTTGTACAAAATGATTTTCGGTAATAATTTTTATACCGATGTTATATTGATGGATTTTATTAAACTCTATGAATTCACTCGGCGTTTTCGCTGACCTTTTCTTTTAACATGTTTTATCTCAGGTACTTGAAGGTAATTCTCGAGAAGACAACAAGAATTCATGGCCCGCACTTAAATAACAATTTCCATTCAAATCTTTTGCAAAATTGTATGAAATGACCATGACTTGGGACCTATGTAAATTTGATATTTATGAATGGAAATGCTTTATTATTCAAACGACGCGATTTTTAAGCGTTGTCTATGATGTGATTAATGTGCTATCCTGTAACACGAACGAGTCTTCCGCTGTATTGAATTGTATAAATTTGGGGGTGTTACAGTTTGGTACCAGATCTCTCGTTATAGAGAACGAAAGATTTTTAAAAACCAAGGTTTTGAATAAAACATTTCAAAATCTTTTAACTATAAACATTTTTTTAAAAATGTCTAAATTTTTTTTGACTATAACGATGCCGAAGAATTCCCGAGTTACCGACAAGGCCAGATTGAGAAGTGTTATTTTAACATATATATATATATATATATATATATATATATATATAACTTTTATTATATATATATGTATGATGTAATTTTATTACATGACTGTTTGATGATTATTTTGATATTTATACGAGGTATTTATACGACGTAGATTGTCACAAGGAACCCTAAATCCCCTAGTAAATTAATCGAAGCTATTCTCGTAGGAATTCTAGCTATCCTAGATCTAAACCAAGTTGTGGATATTTATGATCCCAACAAATGGTTGATATTCGTAGAAATGTTGACATTAGTTGATTGTGATATTAAAGAAGAATTGGCGAGATTAAATCTAATATCAATGTCATGACGATCTTTCCTTATAGAGTGGAGTTTGACAAAATGTTACCACCTGGAAAGGTGTCATCTGATTCGGTGTCGCCCAAATTCTTAAAAATTGAAATCGAAAGAGTGAATGTTGCACTTGAGGCTATCATTGGAACCATTACCCAAAAGCCTCATGCCACAAGTACCTCTCCGAGAAGTTTAATTGAATGTGTGAGTCATCTCATGCTAGCGACTCATTTGATGACTATTGTTGTAAGAGATAAAGGATTGGAAATTAAGTATTGATCATATTGAGATTTTATTGCCCTATTAGGGTCGAAGAATAAGGTTGAAAGAATTGGAGAATGAGGTAGGATATCGAATTGAGTATAAAATTGGTTAAAACTTGAATAAAGTAAAATTTAACCCGTATGGAATATGAGATTGATCAGAAGAAGTCATTAAGTCCTGTGATTGAATTATTAGGTTTTAATTGATTGTTGATTCGTGTTAAGTGTTGTTCCTAGGCCATTGTCCACTAACGAGGATGCCTAGTGTCCAAGAAATAAATTGAAGAAATCTTCTTCTAAATTGAGACCGATGGATTTTCTGGGACATGTGGAACACCTAATGACTCTTGTAGATTAGTATTCATTGTGGTATCTTTTAAAAATTCCTAACTTAACCGAGACATCAGTTGGTAGGATGAGTTCTTGGAATTGTATGACATAGTGACACACAATGTGTTACGGTACAATTCTGACTTGTTTGTGATTAATGAAAAGACTACCTTTGATTGCTAAATTTTTACATGTATCGATGTTATCTATCTTTTATTGCTTCATCCTAATGTTCACATTAGTGATGCAACCATTAAACAAGTACTCATATCAAATTGAGTTACGTTGTGGATTATTCTTTTTGAGTACCATCGAGGTCATGAACCTCATGATTAATTGGCTGAGCTCATTTCCTATCATATTGTAGTTAGTTCTTGGTGAACAACTTTTCATCACTCCTTTGCAGATCACTAATTGTTTCTATAAGTTAAAACAGTATCCCTTGAGAAAAATTGGGTTTTCATCACCATATGGATTATTTAAAGTGAGACTTATAAATAATCGTTATCGAAATGAAGTTGTTTATAAAACACCTTGGAAAACTTAATTGTTTTCATAACAAAGAAAATCTTTGTAAATTTATTTTTGATTCTTATTTAAGAATTAAGCATAAAAATGTTTTTATTATAAACATGATGATAAAATTTTGACGAACTGAGTATTGAATCGTTAATCTTGAAATTGTATATAGTTGCGCGCCTACATACAATTTGGAAGGGACCATGCAAGGCTGATTAGTAGTCACCATGAAGTTGTTTATAAACATTATATTTTCTTTGAAGTTGTGAAAGATTAAATTTTATGAGATCTGCAAGAAGTGAAAAATAGGGACATAGTGTTAGGGACACCTACATATGTGCCTGTGGCATCTCTTCTTCTGAGTCGAATTTACTCATATGTGGAAATTGTCTTATTTGACAATTGACAATTCTTTCTTGTCCAATTCTCCCGTAGTGAGATTCTTAGGAAAAGTATCTGATTACCGAGTGTTGATACCCGACTGGATGTATCGACGTTCCTATCATTTCTTTTGATTAGATTTCATTTGAATGACCTGGGTAACGATCCGAGGAGCTTTCGAATGCGTACTCAATTTATGAAAACATGGGATAGACTCATATTCGTTAATGTTTTCGTCTGTATCCGATTTGAATTTTTCTCGCGTAGATTATGCGTTGACCTTACTCTTTTAAGGTTAGTTATGTCTCCTGTTATCCTTGAATTTGTGAAGGATTATGAGTTATTATTAGTCTTTTGAGAAGTTCACATCTTATTGACGGCAATAAAACTGAAAAGTTGATAGTGCCAATAGAATGGATTGATTGATTATGACATGACGACATTGTCTTAATTGATGGGAACTCGAACAGAATTCCCCTAAATGATAAGATGTTGATTATCAAAAGTGACCTAAATAATTCTTGATGGATGACCATATCCTGCATTTAGACTTGAAATTATATTGTGAATGGTTGTGAATTAGTCATAGATCTTGTAATCTAAGAAGAACTTAAAAGTAAATGTATAAAAAGATGTTTATGTTATCTGAAACTTTAGGAGGTATTTGCTGGTGAATTACCTAGACTTTCGCCATTAAGTCAAGTTGAATTTGGTATTGATTATATTCTCGGTGCTGCACCTGTGGCTTGTGCACTGTACGTCAGCACCATCTGAATTAAAAGAATTACCGTACAACTGAGAGAGTTGTCGGAGAAAACTTTTATTCTACCAAGCTCGTCATTATGAAGAGCTATGGTGTTATTATTTCTTATATTTATTGATTACCATGAACTAGGTAAATTGACAATTAAAAATCTATATCCACTACCCAAGATGATAGATTTGTTCGATCATTTACAAGGTTCTATTGTATGTTTTAAAGATTTGATCCACGACATGGTTATCATCAACTTCGCGTCCGCGAAAAAGATTATCTATTCCAGTCACTACATCCAGAACTCGTGATGAACATTATGAGTTTCATGTTATGTCGTTTGGATTGACTAATATACATGTAGCATTCATAAATTGGTGAATCACGTGTATAGGCTGTAATTTGATAAATTCATGCTCGTGATCATTAAGGACCATTTGTTTGTTTATAATAATAAGAATGAGTTAATAATTATTTATAGACTGCCCTAAATTGGCCTAACAATTAAAACCTGTACCTTGAATTTTTAACATGTGATTTAAGGCTTGATCCTTTACATAAAATGATCGTTTGATTAATGATGGTAAGATATATGTATATTGACTCTTCAAAAAAATTAGAAGTCATTTAAGACTTTTGGGTTTACCAAAAAGAAAGTAGAAATATGTTTTGACAAATAATTTATCAAAGAAATTTTTAAGGGATTATTCCCTTATACACAAATCATTTAACTAAACTCCTGTTTAGGGGTAAATGTTTGTGCATACCTCAAGACAACCTAAGAGGGATTGAGGAAACCATTTAAACCATGACTTGAAATTTTAAAAGACTATTTTTGCTTTTCAACTAAGAAAACTTTGACCAAAGTATAAACAAAGATTTTTCGAACGTTTACGAATCTTACTAATTATTTTCGATAAATCAACAAAAATCGTGTTGATTAAATTCAAATTTATTTTGAACATTTTTATATAATTGGACAAACTGAGAAAATTTAAAATTTTTACGCTTGCGTTTCATAAAATTAAATATTTATTATTTAATTACTGGTAATAATTATCGACGCTTTAGACGTCGGATTGAGTAAAACGGATAAAAATGATAACTGAGACGAAATTAAAACTTAGAAAATATGAAGAAAGAAATTTTGAATGAATTCGGTTATGATAATTATTTCATCAGGAAAGGTGAAAAATAGATACTGACACATTATGTAGAAAGGATAAAGAACCAATTAGGACATGTTCCTTAATAATGAAGGTGCAAAATAAATTGCCGAACAATATAAAAATAAACAATTCTTGTAAGAAGGATAATATAGATAATAAAAAGGGGTTCGCGGCTAATATGAACCATTAGAATTGTAACACCCCATTTTGGAAATGGAAATATCACAACAATTATGGCGTGTCATCAAAGCATACAAGGTAAAATGTCTAAACATTACTTGACCATATAAAGGAAAATACCGGAATCAAACATCGGTAGTACAAAAGTAAAGCTCATCACACACAAACATAGTATAGTAAGGAATAAGGACAAAACAATGTCCAAAGCATAAGTATCAAAAAGAAAAGAAATGCATAATGTAAAGAAGGCTAGACAGCTTCCAGTCCATATGCACGTACTCTTAATGTCTACGAGCGTCCCTGAGTACCTGCTGTTTTGGGAACATAGAAAAGGAAAACGGCTGAGCAATACGCTCAGTGCACGGATATACGATAAAGCATGAATAGGATAAGCATATAACATAATAACAGCGGAAGAAACTAAGTCCCGAGTAACCTGGTTAAGTCATAATAAAACTGGTTTTATAGTTTGAAAGTGTTATGTTTATCTTATAAAAACTGTTTGTCATATTTTACCATTTAGCCAATATAGGTCATGAATATCCACCGTGCATGAATAATTGGAGGGGTGACCTCATCATGCAAATTAGAGGGGCTGCCTCTAATTTAATATACTGGTTTTATGGGTAGGAGGGATCAGCTCCTTGTGAAGGATGCAAGGCACACACCACATTCACCATGAAATCCTAAATAAAACGTGTAACTAGGATGCACCCATACGCCCCACATGATAAATATAAGTAAATGGCCAAAAGCTGAAGGGACGCCACGAGCAATCACTCCGCCGTGGTGAAGTCATAACATCAGTGTCTCTAATGTTATGGTTATGGTACCTCCATAACTAGGTGAAACTGGTCATGCATGTATATGGCTATAGGTAATCATATTTAAACATAAGCAATCAAACTCATACTTATACTACGGGAAAACAGTTGGCTGCATACGGGGAATCCTAATAAGGAAAGAATGTCCATACTGAAAGGATAGGAATCCGTACCTTATGTCCAGTGAACGAGAACGATGAACTGCGAGAATCCTACTTCCGAAACACTAGTGCTACATAAATACGTGCATGAAATAAGTATCTGCTTACTATATACATAGCTGGTTTTATATCATGTCTTAGCTTATTTTATGTGTTCTTACTATTTTACACTGTTTATAGCCTTAAACTGTGTTAAATCCTATATTCTGTTCATTCTGATTAAGTATTTCTGATATTTCATGTGTTATTATACTTACTGTGTAATAATAAGTAACTTTCCAAAAATAGCAGGTTTCCTTAAATAGAAAGTTACCAAAAATAGAAAGTTTCCAAAAATAGAAAGTTTCCAAAAATAGAAAGTTTCCAAAAATAGAAAGTTTACAAAAATAGAAATTTTCCAAAAATAGAAAGTTTCCAAAAATAGAAAGTTTCCAAAAATAGATTTACTGCCTAAAATAGATAAGTTTCTAAAAATAAAAAGTTTCCATAAATAGATTAGCTGCCTTAATTAAATAAGTTTTCATAAATAGATTAGCTGCCTTAAATAAATAAGTTTCTAAAAATAGCTGGTTTCCATAAATAAAATAGCTGCCTTATTTAATTAAGTTTCTAAAAATAGAAAGTTTCCATAATTAGAAATAAGCTGGTTAAATAAGCTAAGTAAATAAGCCTAAGTATTTTCATGATTATTTTCTAAGTCATATGATATATTATATAGTTTAATAATTATTTCATGTAATTTAATTAAATATAGGTTATAATATTTAATTAAAGTATGACATGTTTTTAATTATATATATTAAATACTTAGGTTAAAATATGTATTATTAAATACTAATAATATAACCTAAGTCATGTTTAATTAATTAATTATATCCATGGTTTTTAAAATAATTAATTAATTATAAGTCTTAGTAATATAAATACTTAGGTTAAAATAATTTCATGATTATTAATAATTAGTTAACCTAAGTCATGTTATTAAATTAATTACATCATTATTAATTTAATTTTAACATAAGTTTATAACATAAACAACTAACATAATCATGATCCGGATCTAAGCCTAAAAACATGCACCGGATAAGGAACAACACCGTACCCCGAACCAAATCGGGGTACCCCCTTGCTGCCGTGGGACCCACACGCACCAACCAAGACCAAAAAGGTCTTGGTGGTGGTCGGCTAAAACAAACCGAACCCCCTTGGGGTCGGTTGTTCCTTGCGGCCCAAAAACAAACACCCCTTAGATCCACCCTTTGATTAATTAATGATCAAAACATGTTAGATCTAGGTTTAATTAATGTGTTTTTATAAAAACATCACGTGTTCTTAATTAATAAAAGATTAATTAAAAAGAAACAAGTTAAAAAGGTTTTACCGTATTCGTGGATCAAGAAGGTGAAGAACAAACACGAACAAACACTAATTTAACAAGATCCAAGATCAAAGAAATCACCTTGATGGTGATTTGATGGTGGCGGCACACAAAGGAGGAGGAGAAAGGATTTTAGGTTTTCTTGAAATTCTTCTGTAAAAGTAATTTTGAGTAGTAAAATTACTTAACCCTTCCTTTTAGGAAAATTGACAATGGGCTTGGCCCATTGTCCTTATTTTGGCCGCGGGTAGGGACTCCCTTGTGGGAGTCCCGTACCTCGTTTCATGTCTTGTAATTTCGTACACATTTATGTTTAATTATGTTCGTGTTTTAAATGTTCTCATTACGTAAATATCCTATACTTATATATTTAATTACGCTCGTATTAAATATATATACGTAATTAATAATAACTCGTGTTTTAATTACGCTCGTGATTCCGTGATCGTATGTTCGTGATTAATTATTGCTAAATAATTATTACGTGATCGTTCGTGTAAAATACTTATCGTATTCTAACACGTACGTAATACAAAAACCCCTAATACGTAATCGTAATCATGCTATATTAGGAAAGTTTTTAACTAGTACGTACGAACTTAAGGTACTATGCATGGTAAAAGCATGCGGGTTTTACAAGAATTGAGGAGCCGATGGCGTTAAATGTATTAAAGCCTACTTGTGGTTGCCTAAATGTGGAAATTTTGAGATTTAGTCATGTTGAAATCTCGTAAGTATAAGTATTCTATTCATGTTATTTCTGATTTAATGTATCTTTATCTTAAGAAGTTGTACTGATGGTAAATTATGAAGGCAGACATCGCCTCATACATTAGTAAACGTCTGACTATTGCAAAGGTCATCATCTGAATTTGATTCGATTTGGGTCATTGTCGACAGAGTGTCCAAATCCACTAATATCATTCCCGTTAATGATAAATTCTTGATGAAGAAATCGACTCTTTGTATTTAAAGGAGTTGTGTAAACATGGTGTGCCTGTATCGATCACCTCTATCAAGATCCTCGCTTCGCATCAAATTTCTAGAGATTTGCTCATAAGTCATTGAGAACGAATCTTGATGAAAGTACTGTACCACCCCAATCGAAGGGATGAAGTAAAGTAACGATACAAAATACTATAAGTGCTGTTTTATGTTTGAATGATTGACCTTTGGTAATAAACTGTAAAATCGTTTTCCTTTGGAGAGATTATCCTTGATAATTATCGTATTAGGATCAAGATCGAATCTTGTGAGGATATATATTAGAGCATCTGTAAGTAAGGATTGGGATGAAGACACCCGACATACACCCATTGTGAGTTGGACATGTCTTTTAGGTTTAATGTTGCCTATGACGACAAACCTAAAATGATTGTTGAAATTAGGATCTGATTATTGACTGCCGGTAGTGGGTAGGAGGTTATGTGAATATGAAATGTATATCTTGAAGTACCAGATGGGTAGCGAAGTTATGCCAAAAGTTTTAACCATGGAAAAATGAATTGATGATCTGAAAGATCATGGGATATAAGTCCCCGTTGTATGGGACCATTGAGATGATGTAAAAGATTGGTTTGAAAGGCATATAAGCTGGATCTACCCTAGGACTTCAAGAGCTGCGTGAATTATGTTTCATATATCGAACTTGATAAAATATCTATCAAGTGAGAAACTGATCACTTCTTGATAAAGTTTAGATCGGCGAAAAGTTGCATTCGTCAAAAGCCCGTGAACATCATGGATAGAGAAAGTAAGTCAACATTAAGCCTAATCTTATTCCCGTAGTTATGTTTGATGAAACTCGCGTATTGTAATGAATTACACTTGTGAGAAAAGACCGAATGTGGAGGAAATACCCACATGGCTTTAACTCTATAAGAAGCAAGTAGTAAGATAAGATGATCTTTGAGGACAAAGATCCTGTTTAGGGGTAAATGCTGTGACAATCCGTCAATTTATGGTTGATATTTTATTCTAAAATATTATTTAAAAACATTATATTAATGTTATATTATGAACTCACTTATTTTTGGGAAGAAATTTGGATTTACGTCTTGAAGTAGCATCGACTACGTCTAAACCAGAGGATTCTACGTTACGTGCTTACGTTTACATACACCGTTTTTGGTGACAGTCCGACATTTCAGAAAATAAATTTATCCGTGAATATTATTTTGAGATTTTAAATTTGTGTTGGTTCATAAACTCACAAATTTACGAGAAGAGATTAAAAGTTACTATTATAATTTAACGTCCTTTACGACTAAACCGGAAACCTTACGATTACGTATTTACGTTTTCGAACTCCGTTTTTGATGAGACAATTTTTATTAGATTCGTTTTGTGCCGTTGATTCATAATTTATAAAAACGTTTTTCGTAAAACGACCCGAGGGCACGCAAATCGAGGAAACTAGAATCAAGGAGTACCCGTAAATTAGTGGGATGAGACAAGTTTACACTTGCCTCACCCCACAAATGGGTGGCCAAAACTTCACCAACACATCTAAGATGTGTCAAAGCTTACCAAGTAAGCTAGGACACTTGTCCTAGCTACTTACATAAACTACATGCACAACAAAACCACTCAACACAAACTAACAACTTCATTTATTCAACTCCATGCAAATCTCACACAACTCTCCTCCCCCTCTCTCTAAAATTCGTCCAAGAACCACCCTTAAACACCCTCATTTGATCAAATTTAACCATGAAATCATATGTTATTCACACATATGATAAAGCCCTTTTCAAGCTCTATTGATTGATGGTGATTTTAACATCCAAGGAGAAGATTTGGTGATGTCCAAGGGCTGATTTCTACAAGGAGTTTACAAATATTGGTGGTCTTGAAGATTGGTGTTGATCTATCACAAGTTTTGCCATCAAAAATCCAAGCCTTGATGAATACCTACATAATCTTGGTGGTATAAAGATTGTTCTCCCCAACCTCTTGTTATTTTGATTATGTAATCATGTATTTTCTTTCTTATTGTATATGTATATGATGAATATATGATGATAAAAATGTTGTGTGGGGATCAAGTGTTGATAAATATGATTAAAGAGATGAAAAACCATAGGTAACAAGGTTAAAATCTTGCTAAATATGATGGCTGTATAAAAACAGTAAGTAACCAAATGTTAAACTGATAAAATGGTGAAGTGGAATCAATATACAGTAAGTATTAGGATTTATACACATGTGAGAGTTGTCCATACAATGGAATCATAAAAATGAGTGAGATATGATCAAAACAAGTTTAGAGTGCAAATCTGCCTACACTGTTTTGGACGAATTTATTAACATATTTAGAGGTCAATTCATCAGTAGCTATAAAAGAATAAAATGAAGCACATATCATGTAGTTTCTATGATAAAAATTTGGGGTTCTATCTCCATGTATAACTCTAGATATGATCATTTTAATAAACTACATTTTTAGGACTGATTTTGTGAAATTAAAGTTTAATATTATTATATAAGCACTCAAATAAATATAGTATAAAATGTGATTTAAAACCCACTAACTTATATATTTCATTTATATAAAAATGCGTAAGGATAAATAAAAGGACATTATATAAAAATGGTAGTTTGGTAAGTTTTATAAGTTATAAAAACTATATACTAAGTTTTACGTCTTTTCGGCTAAAACCGAAAGATTAACGTTTTTGTTAAATAAAACTTAGACGGTTGGACCCGTCTAATGTAAACTTTTATAAACTCACATACTGATATTTAAACATATATAACAAGTAAAAACCGATAAAACCCGAGCTTTACAACATATAGACATTAACGGGCCAAAGTAGCCTTAATGGACAATAAACCCGACTAATTTGGTAAAACACTTATAAAATTATTTATTGGGCTTAACCCATTTGGGCCCAACATATAAAGTATAATACTAATAATAAAAGTATAATTGGGCTAATGAATAATATTGGGCTTGTAATAGGCCCATTGGGCTTCAAAATGTAAACAAGTTGAACTAGTGTAACTAGTCTTGAAAATTACCAACACATAAACACTATAATGAATGAGTAAAGATGTATAAACCCACTTGATCATCATCATATATTTAAAATCATCATATGTATACATAATTGTTATTTTTATAAAGTCATTGGACAAGAGTCTAAGACGAGTATTATTTGTCTAGGTTTCCGTGATTGAAGCACGTACCGTACATCCAAATCGCCGATAACCGCCTTCCCACATCAACGTGAGTTCATAGCCTCACACTCTTTTAAATGTTTTTATGAAATGTTTTATAAACCCGCGAGGGAGATAACATGTTAGTTTTGATAAAATAGGACACCATTTGTCCCGATTGTTTTTTTATTGATTTGGACCCGAATGATTGTATGACCTGATGAATGAATATATGACCCGATAAATGAAATGAAATGGATTATTAAAGTTAGGTTATGTCGCTAAATGTCCTATTAGCATGAATTGTGAACTACCGGGATTTGGTAGACGCTTATGCATATAATAGTACTATTTGGGGACGATCACCCCAGTTCGCGCCTTGACGGTTGATCCCCATCGTGCCACATTGATTGGTAAGCGAATTTATGTATGAGAAGATTTACACAAGCGTGATTATTGTGACGACACACTAATTTAGATGGGCAAATTGAGTTTCGGGCTAGCTACCCGTTGTTTGTTGTAGTAAGGTAACAATGTCATGCGGCTTATAATAATCCAATTAACGAAATACCGCTATACGCACCAAATTACAATATATTGCCTGACTAGCAATACGGGGTCATATTATTGATATTATGTTTGTGTTTTGGTTTTACATAACCATATTCATATAACGGTTTTTATTAAACTCTACACGACGCTATAAAAACGTATTGTATGATATTTTTACGACATTGGTTCGTATAATGATTTTGAAGGCGAAAGCCTATATTATGATTTTTGATAAAGATTTGTATAAAATGACTTTGGTTATTTTATGGCCTATTAAATGATTTGTACAAAATGATTTTCGGTAATAATTTTTATACCGACGTTATATTGATGGATTTTATTAAACTCTATGAATTCACTCGGCGTTTTCGCTGACCTTTTCTATGAACATGTTTTATCTCAGGCACTTGAAGGTAATTCTAGAGAAGACAACAAGAATTCATGGCCCGCACTTAAATAACAATTTCCATTCAAATCTTTTGCAAAATTGTATGAAATGACCATGACATGGGACCTATGTAAATTTGATATTTATGAATGGAAATGTTTTGTTATTTAAACGACGCGATTTTTAAGCGTTGTCTATGATGTGAGTAATGTGCTATCCCGTAACACCATCGAGTCTTCCGCTGTATTGAATTGTATAAATTTGGGGGTGTTACAGTAATCATATTAAGAATTGAGAAATGAAGCTTGTTATAAGAAGATAGCACTTCATCAGTTATCTTGGTGAATAATTTATACTCAACCTATTGAGATAAAAGAAGTTCATACGATCGCTTGACAAAATTTCAAATATCTCTTACAAAGATGATATTATTCTCTAAATCAAGAAGGTAAAAGAAGAATCCCGCTTTCTAATGATAAAAGTGAAGTAACCTCGAGACATAAACGAGGAGATTTCAAGAGTTAGTAAAGTTTTGTCTTATTCCATAGAATGATAAAGATTTTTGCATTGAATTTCATCAGAAAATTATATCATAAAACTTCATTAGGGAATTTTTTTCAGAAGATTTTATCAAGGAATTTCATCAAAGATTTTTAAGAAAGATTAGCACTTCCAAAATCCCAAAATATTGGAATAAGTCATTAACATATCCCAAAAGTTGATGAACAAGGTAATTTAGCACAATACTATGAAAAAATCAGAAATATATTAAGCGTAAATTCAGCAAGGAAAGAACGTCCGTAAATTCTAATAAACAAGAAACTACCATAACTTAAGTTACTAATCTAATTTATGGTGAATATGATGGAAATTTATGATGTGTAAGAAATGCACCCCGCATCACACAGAAATTTGCACCATCTGGTGTCGACTTTTTAACATAGTAGGACATTGGGACTAGGATTTGTAAAGACAAGATAAGGTATAACATCCAGTAATTTTGACTAATGTAATATCTATGTTTATAAATAAAGAGGTGATTTTACTAAGAAATTTTTGCTTAATATTATGATGTGTGACTAAATTGTTGAATGTATGAATACTCTGTAAAACCGGCATATAAATACCATGAACAGTACACTACGTAAACCTACGAACCAATTTAGACTTTCCATTTATGTCATGTACACGTGTCACGAACATTAAATTTAGGAACTACGTACGTGTTAATGCACGATAATTATTAAGTACGTAATAGTACACGATAATTATTAAGAATAATAATTATAATCATGAACATTAAAACACGATAATTAATACGTACAATAATTATAACACGACTATTAGAACACGATATGTATACGAAGTATAAATAACATGAACTAACATGAATAATTAACACGAGTACACACGAGAAATAGTTTAACTAATAAAAGGCACGGGTTGGCCTTGTGGGCCATGGTAGCCGCGGAAAAGGGAGACGGGCGGGGGGGGGGGGGGGGGGGGGGGGGCAAGCCCAGTTTTGGTTTAACTAAAGGAAAACTAAAAACACAGAGTTTATCATAACGTAATTTTTACATAAAAATTAAAAACCCTAGCTCCCTTGGGACCCCATAGCCGCGACACACAAACCAAAGAACAAGGAGGGTTCGTCTGATTTTGATCTTGGATTCCTACGTGTGAGTGTTCGTGTTCCTAATCCTTGTTTAATCACGTGTATGGTATATCAGGAACCTTAATCTTTTTAATTCCTTTTTATTAATTATGAACATGTGGGTTTGGATCTGTAAATAATTAATAAAAACATGTTAGGGATTAAAATAAACATGCGAAAGGGTTCGTTCGGTTTGTGGTTTAGTTCGGCAGCCAACTGAGAGTCTTACGACTCTCGGTGTTCGTCGTGTGGCCACAACCGAGACCCCCTAAGGGGCTCGGTGTGGGTCTCGGTCCAACAGCAGGCACCACCGGCTGTTGCCGGTGCCTGTTTGGTTCGAAAAGTGGGAACACGCAGGGTAGCAGGGGGAACCACCGACCTACTGCCGGTGGGAACCCTGTTCGGTCAGTGTGTAGCCGCGGCGCAGCAGCGGCTGAAGCTGCCACCATTGGCTGCGCGGCCACCAGCCGCCACCGCAGCCGCGGCTATAGGTGGTGGTTGGTGTCGGGGTTTGGTTTTGTCTCGGGATTCGGGCTCGGGATTATTTACAAGTTATTTTTTTACAAGGATGATTAAATTAATTAACATGCTATAATAATTAATTTAATTTCATCATGGACTTAGGTTATATTATTTTATAAATAATACATGTTTTAACCTAAGTATTTTGTTATTTATTTTAGACTACAGTTTATTAATTAATTATTAAAACATAGACTTATAATTAATTAATAATTCATGACTTTGGTTTATTAATTAAAATTAATAATACATGTTAACCTAATTATTTTATTAGACTTAATTTAGTTAAACCATGACTTAACTAAATTTGTATAACCTATAGTTTATTAATTAACCATGATATATTATTAATTAATAAAACATGAACTATTATTATTAATTAATAATCAGTTATAACCTATAGTATTTAATTAATAAATTATATTATTAATTACATGACTTATGACTTTTAACCAGTAAACACTACTTTATAACCTATAGTATTTAATTAATAAATTATATTATTAATTACATGACTTATGACTTTTAACCAGTAAACACTAGTTTATATTATTAGCTTATTAATCCAGCTTATTTCTAAATATGGAAACTTTCTATTTCAGGAAACTTAATATTTTTAGAAACTTTCTATTTCAGGAAACTGATATATTTTTGCAAACTTTCTATTTTAAGAAACTTTATATTTTTGGAAACTTTCTATTTTTGGAAACCTGCTATTTTTAGAAAGTTACTTATTATTACACAACAAGTATAATAATACAAGAATCCAAGATAATACTTAATCAGAGTACATAAAATACATGAATAATACAGTATATCATTTAAAACAGTAAAATAAGACAAGAACATATAAAACAAGTTAAGAACATGCTATAACCAGTAACGTACTTAGTAATCAGAAAACTTATACATGTCCCTTATTTATGTAGCATTAGTGAGGTCGGAGTAGGACTATTCATCCCTTCATCTTTTCTCGTTCACTGGACACAAGGTACGAATTTTCCGTCCTTCATTATGGACATTCTTTCCTTATTAGGATTCCCCGTTTACAGCCAACTGTTTTTCCCAAGTATATGTTTTATATGTTTTGATTAGTTATGTTTAGTTTTAAATTCCTAAGCCATATACATGCATGACCTGTGTCACCTAGTTATGGAGGTACCATAACCACAACACTGGAGGCACTAGTGTTATGACTTCCCCACACCAGAGTGATTGCTCGTGGCGTCCCTTTACAGTTTTGGCCTTATATTTATATTATCATGTGGGCCATATGGGTGCATCCTAGTTACATGTTTTACAGGATTTTCATGGTGAATGCGATGTGTGCCTTGCATCCTTCACAAGGAGTTGATCCCTCCTACCCAGACTAATTAATTAGAGGCAACCCCTCTAATTGCATGATGAGGTCTCTCCTCCAAGTATTAATGTACGATGGAACCTCATGAACTATATGGGCTATTGGCTAATTAATACAGTTTTCATATACAAACATAAGTCTTTTCAAACTATAAAACCAGTTTTATGAACATGTTCCAGGTTATCTAGGACTTATACATTTCCATTGCTATTAGTCTTTTTATGCTTATGTCATTTCATGCTATACTTGTATATCCGTTCACTGGGCGTTATGCTCAGCCGTTTTCCTTTCATGTTCCCAAACGGTAGGTACTCAAGGACGCTCGTAGACTTTGAGAGTATGTGCATACAGATGGAAGCTATCTAGCCTTCATTACTTTATGCATTTCCTTACATTACGTTACTTTATTTCGTTGGACTTTGTTTAGTCCTTTTCCATTTCAGTTCTTATATTAATGTGTGTAAGCTTATACTTGGACTACCGATGTTTGTTTTTGGTATTTCCATTCATGGTCATTTAATGTTTTTGGACATTTACCTTGCATGCTTTGATGACACGCCATAATTATCCTGTGATATTCCATTTACCAAAATGGGGTGTTACAATTATGGTATCAGAGCCAAGGCTTCGACCTGTAGGCTCTTAAAACATGACATGTGATTAGTGGGTAATCACCATGGTCTTCCAAGAGCTGACAGTTGTTTCATGCATTTGTTCATGTCTCATTGTTGCAGGAATTTTGACTAAGTAATGGTTGGTACAGGACTGGCCATATTTAGTCGCATGTACTTTTAATCGAATCATTTTGTTTAGATGAACCGACCCATAGGCGTTCATCCTCGTCATGTCATTTTGTTTAGGTGAACCGACCCATAGGCGTTCACCCAAACCCATGTCATTTTCATTATCATGCATTCATACACTGTCTTCATGCATATTTTTTTTCATGTTTATATGCATAATTTTTTTTCATGTATATATATATATATTATGTTTTAATCAGCTTAATCATTGAATTTTGTTTTATACTGTCAGATGGTTCTCACACATGAACAAGAGCAACTGAATGCTGTAGTTCAAGCTGCTATGCAGGCTATGATTCCTCAACTAAGGAATGAGATTCGAGACGAGGTGCAAGCTGCCAACAATCAACACCAGCACCAACATCATAATCCTCCTCCTCCACCTCCAGCTACCATGATCACATGGCTGGAGCGATTCAATAAGCAGCGTCCAAAATCTTTCGAGCTGACTGACAGCCCCGCGAGGCTGAGAGTTATATAGCTCACATCGAGAAGATCTTTGACGCAATGGGATGCGACCTTGTCTTTAAGGCAAGGTTAGCTTGTTACAAGTTTGAAGGGAACATGCTTGCATGGTGGAAGGCACTGAAGCTGTCGAATGGAGGCGACGACTAGGTGACTGGATTGACTTGGGCAGAGTTTAAGGAGTTGGTTATGGGGCAGTTCTTCCCGAAAGCTGAGCAGGATAAGCTCATGAGGGAGTATCATGATATTAGGCAGAGAGATGGGGAAAACAACAATGAGTTCATGTAGAGGTTTCTTCGACTAGCTGGATTCCTTGGCGTAGCAGCCGTGACTATAGAGGAGCAGGCGTATCACTTTCGCTGGGTTCTTCGCATATCTGTCGCCAATAACTTGGTGTGTGCTACATTCAATACTTTGGCACAAGTAGCAGATGCAGCCCACAAGTTGGAGATGCTGCAGGAGAGGGATGAGTTTGGAGAGGCAGAAAGACCCAACAAGAGGTATATTTCGTCATCAGCGGTGATCATTTCATTTCATTAAGTACTATCCAAATATTTATCTTTCTCTATACAATTGCATCTTTAAGGCAGAAGACTGGGGACCGGTCCTAACTGGTCACTCAGCAGCAGAGTCAACACAAGGGTAACGGTCAGACCCAAGACCGTTCTGCTTCAGATAGGCGTGGCGGTAATGACAATTACCGTAACAACGCAAAAACTCCAACAGCAACAGGTCCCTAAACTTACTTATTTCTTATGTTATGTGTTTTATGATTCATAGTTCTGACACTTCAGCATCTACTACCAGGAATAATGGTAACGGACGGGAGCAGGACCGCAGAGGTTCACAGCCCAACCGTGCAGCTACATCTGGTATTACGTCTTATGATTTTCTGCATTGTCCTGTTTGTACCCATTAATCATGTCTCACGTATAATTTTCTGAACAGGCTCCCAGCCAGCTAGGGCACATGTTGAAGGGTATACTCACCCTCTCTGCATTAGTGCAACTGCAGGCACCCAGGGCGTGTCGCCGTGATAGCGATGCTTGCTTCAAGTGTAGCCAGCCAGGCCATCGTATGAAGGACTGCCTTAAGGGTGAGATTGAGGGCACTTCTGGACATGTCGACTTCAAGCCACCTCCTACTACTGGATGGGTGTATACGACCTCGCATGATTAGGCCAACAAGTCAACATGTAACATTACTAGAATCTTGTATATGTATGGTCAAGCTGCATGTATCTTATTTGACACGGGTGCTACTCATTCGGTCATATCTACTATTTATGCCAAGCGTGTTAGGATATCCCCTATGCCATTAGAAAATGTCTTAAACATTTCCACGCCCTTAAGAGACTCTGTACGCATCACACATGGGTACAAGGGTCTTCCCCTTGAGTTTGACGACAATATTCGTCCAGTTGACGCACTTCTATTGGACATGTGCGATTTCGACATGATATTAGGCATGGACTGGCTATCCAAACACCACATCACCATAGACTACCACTCATATCGGGTCATTTTCGGTGATGTAAACGCACCATAGTACACTCACAACGGTTTTATACCAGGAAGGCCTGTACAAATAATTTCAACCTTACAAGCACGTGCATTACTGTCACATAGTTGCGAGGGCTACTTAGCTACTGCTCATGATATGGAGGCTGAATCTCCATCCATCCAGAATCAGCCTATCATGTCAGAATTTCCCGATGTGTTTCCTGAAGAAATTCCGGGCATACCACCTGCTCGTGAGGTAGAGTTTAATATTGAGGTCATCCTAGGAGCTGAGCCAATTTCCAAGGCTCCTTATCGCATGGCTCCAATAGAGATTAAGGAGTTAAAGGAACAACTATAGGAACTTTTGGAACGAGGTTTCATCCGCCCTAGTGCATCTCCATGGGGTGCATCGGTTCTATTCGTGAAGAAGAAGGACGACAGTATGCATCTCTGCATTGATTATCGTAAGCTTAATAAGATCACCGTCGATATCCTTTGCCACGCATTGATGATCTGTTTGACCAACTCCAAGGGGCCAAACATTTCTCCAAGATCGATCTGACGGTCGGGCTATCATCAGTTACGGGTGAAAGAGCAGGACATCGCCAAGACTGCTTTCCGTACACGTTATGGACACTACGAATTTGTAATCAAGCCATTTAGCCTTACCAATGCTCTAGTAGTTTTCATAGAGTTGATGAACCGTATCTTCCATGAGTTTCTGGACAAGTTCGTCATTGTCTTCATTGACGATATTCTGATTTTCTCTAAGTCAAAGGAGGAACACGAGACCATCTTCATACAGTATTACAGATACTTCGCCAGAAGCAGCTGTATGCCAAGTTCTCCAAATGTGAATTCTAGTTGAGTAAGGTGGCGTTTCAAGGCCACATAGTATCCACAGAAGGAATAACCATGGATCCTGCAAAGGTTGATGCTATTACCAAGTGGCCAAGACCGACGTCAGCAACTGAAGTTCACAGCTTTCTAGGCTTAGCTGGTTACTACCGTAGGTTCGTAGATAACTTTTCCCGATTAGTACTGCCATTGACCAAACTGATGTGGAAAGGGGAGAAATTCGTCTAGACTGAAGAAAGAGAGAAGAGCTTTGAAGACCTAAAGCAGAGGCTAGTATTTGCACCTATTCTTACTCTCCTATCTGGTGCAGGTGGATTTTAGATCTTTAGTGATGCTTCAGGGAAGGGCCTTGGTTGTGTTCTCATGCAATATGGGAAAGTGATTGCTTACGCATCACGACATCTTAAGCCTTATGAGGAGAACTACCCTACGCATGACTTGGAACTTGCAGCAGTCTTGTTTGCACTGAAGATATGGAGGCACTACTTGTATGGCGAATCATGTGATATCTTCACAGATCACAAGAGCCTGAAATACATCTTCACTCAGCGTGAACTGAACATGAGGCAAAGAAGATGGTTAGAGCTGTTGAAGGATTATGACATTAATCTACAGTATCATCCCGACAAGGCGAATGTAGTGGCAGATGCTCTTAGTAGGAAGTCGGGTATGATCAACGACATTAAGATAGAGGAAGAGATTATACGAGACTTGGAGCGACTAAATATTGAGATCATGGTACGTGGACAACATGCTACTGGGCTAATCTTAGAGTGGAGCGTGACTTTACTCTCTAGGATCAAGGAAGCTCAGAAGGATGATGGTGAAATTTAGGCAATTATACAGAACTTAGAGCAGTAGACGGAGTTTTGGTTAGATGACGACAGTATCTAATGGCAGGGGACTAGACTTTATGTTCCTGATGATCTTACACTCAAGGAGGCGTTATTGGCTGAAGCTCATAGCTCCCCATTCTCAATTCATCCTGGTTCCACCAAGATGTACCAAGACATCAAGCAGTATTTCTGGTGGAGTGGTATGAAACAGGATGTTGCTACCTATGTCTCCAAATGTCTTACCTGCAAGCAAGTTAAGACCAAGCATCAACGATCTAGTGGTCTACTACAACCATTAGACATTCCAGAGTGGAAATGGGACAAGATCACCATGGATTTTGTCATGGGACTTTTGCAAACCAAGAGAAATAATGACGCCATTTAGGTTATCGTTGACCGACTTACCAAGTCAGCTCATTTCTTACCGATCCGCAAGGATGACGCGGTTAGCAAACTCGCTGACTTATATCGGGTTACTTCGTGATTTTAGAGAAGTCTGCAGCAAGCTTGGGGCACCAGACTTAAGCTTAGCACGAATTTTTATCCTCCAACAAATGGACAGTCGAAGCGAACCATTCAGACATTAGAGGACATGCTTCGAGCGTGTGCTTTAGAATGGACAGGGAGTTGGGACGACTACATATGCTTGGTAGAATTTGCATACAACAATAGTTGGCACGCCAGCATCAAGTGTGCACCGTTTTAAATGTTGTATGGCAGGAAGTGTCGCACCCCAATTTGCTGGGATCAGGTTGGTGAGCGAACACTTGAAGGTCCAGAGATGATAGAGATGGCCAACGAGAGAGTCGTTGTAGCTAAGGCGGAACTGCAAGAAGTTCGTGCATGTCAAAAGAGTTATGCCCACAAGCATCGTAGGGATTTGCATTTCAACGTGGGAGATCATGTTTTTCTTAAAGTATCACCGGCGCGTGGAGTTAGACGTTTCAGAATCAAAGGAAAACTCAGTCCTCGATTCATCGGACCGTTTGATATCATCGAGCGAGTCGGTGAAGTATCAGATCGTTTAGCGTTACCTCCGCAGATTTCTCACTTTCATGAGGTTTTCCATATGTCCTTACTTAGAGGGTACAATTATCATCCCCTTCACATGGTTCAGTATCCACTTGAACAGATTCGTGAAGATCTTACCTTCATTGAGGAGCCCGAACGAATTCTTGATCGTCAAGAGCGAGTCATGAGGAAGAAGACGATTCCATTCGTCAAAATCCTTTGGAGGGACCATACCGAGCTGGAAGCTGTTTGGGAGACAGAGGAGTCTATCCGGACTTCTTACCCTCATTTCAAGTTTTGATTCAGGTATGTTCCTCTTTTAGTTTACGTTATCTATAATTCGGGGACAAATTATTATTTTTAGGGGGGAAGAGTTGTAAAACCCGCATATAAGTACCATGAACAGTACACTACGTAAACCTACGAACCAATTTAGACTTTCTATTTATGTCATGTAAACGTGTCACGAACATTAAATTCAGGAAGTACGTATGTGTTAATGCACGACAATTATAAAGTACCTAATAGTACACGATAGTTATTAAGAATAATATTTATAATCACGAACATATGATCACGAACATTTAAAGCACGATAATTATTACGTATAATAATTATAACACGACTATTAGAACACGATATGTATACGAAGTATAAATAACACGAACTAACATGAATAATTAACACGAGTACACACGAGAAATAGTTTAACTAACAAAAGGCACGGGTTGGCCTTGTGGGCCATGGTAGCCGCGGACAAGAGAGACAGGGGGTGGGGGTGGGGGGGAGGGGGGGGGGGGGGGGGGGGGGGGGCAAGCCCATTTTTGGTTTAAGTAAAGGAAAACTAAAAACACAGAGTTTATCATAACATAATTTTTATAGAAAAATTAAAAACCCTAGCTCCCTTGGGACCCCATAGCCGCGGCACACAAACCAAAGAATAAGGAGGGTTCCTTTGATTTTGATCTTGGATTCTTACGTGTGAGTGTTCGTATTCCTAATCTTGTTTTAATCACGTGTATGGTATATCAAGAACCTTAATATTTTTAATTCCTTTTTATTAATTATGAACATGTGGGTTTGGATCTTTAAATAATTAATAAAAACATGTTAGGGATTAAAATAAAAATGGGAAAGGGTTTGTTTGGTTTGTGGTTTGGTTCGGCAGCCAACCGAGAGTCTTACGACTCTCTGTGTTCGTCGTGTGGCCACAGTCGAGACCCCCTAAGGGGCTCGGTGTGGGTCTCGGTCCAACAGCAGGCACCACCGGCTGTTGCCGGTGGCTGTTTGGTTAGAAAAGTGGGAACACGAAGGCAGCTGGGGGAACCACCAGCCTACTGCCGGTGGGAACCCTGTTCGGCCAGTGGGTAGCCGCGACTGAAGCCGCCGCCGTTGGCTGCGCAACCACCAGCCGCCACCGCATCCGCGGCTGTGGGTGGTGGGTGGTGGTTGGTGTCGTGGTTTGGTTTTGTCTCAGGATTCGGGCTCGGGATTATTTACAAGTTATTTTTTTTACAATGATGATTAAATTAATTAACATGCTATAATAATTAATTTAATTTAATCATTGACTTAGGTTATATTATTTTATAAATAATACATGTTTTAACCTAAGTATTTTGTTGTTTATTTTAGACTATAGTTTATTAATTAATTATTAAAACATAGACTTATAATTAATTAATAATTCATGACTTAGGTTTATTAATAAAAATTAACCTAAGTATTTTATTAGACTTAATTTAATTAAACCATGACTTAATTAAATTTGTATAACCTATAGTTTATTAATTAACCTTGATATATTATTAATTAATAAAACATGAACTATTATTATTAAGTAATAATCAGTTATAACCTATAGTATTTAATTAATAAGCTATACTATTAATTACATGACTTATGACTTTTAACCAGTATACACTAGCTTATATTATTAGCTTATTAATCCAGCTTATTTCTAAATATGGAAAGCTTTCAATTTCAGGAAACTTACTATTTTTAGAAACTTTCTATTTTTAGAAACTGATCTATTTTTGAAAACTTTCTATTTTTGGAAACCTGCTATTTTTAGAAAGTTACTTATTATTACACAACAAGTATAATAATACAAGAATACAAGATAATACTTAACCAGAGTACATGAAATACATGAATAATACAGTATATCATTTAAAACAGTAAAATAAGACAAGAACATATAAAACAAGCTAAGAACATGCTATAACCAGTAACGTACTTAGTAATAAGAAAACTTATACATGTCCCTTATTTATGTAGCATTAGTGAGGTCGGAGTTGGACTATTCATCCCTTCATCTTTCCTCGTTCATTGGACACAAGGTATGGATTTTCCGTCCTTCAGTATGGACATTCTTTCCTTATTAGGATTCCCTGTTTACAGCCAACTATTTTTCCCAAGTATATGTTTTATATGTTTTGATTACTTATGTTTAGTTTTAAATGTCTAAGCCATATACATGCATGACCTGTGTGAAACCCGCATTAAAATACCATGATCAGTACACATGAACAGTAAATACACAAAAATACGATAAAATTAAAACTTTTCATTTATAATATATTTCACGTGTCACGATAATAGATAACATGTATGTACGTATATATATTATAAATGTGTTATGACCACGACATATAAATCCACGATAATTAAACATGTACGTTCACGAGTATTTAACATAATATAAAAGTTACGGGTTTTCCCTGGTGGGCCCCATGTGGCCGCGGCTTAGGCAAGAGAAAAGGAGAAAGGGGCCTTTGGCCCATGAGACCAAGTCTAATACGACACAAATTAATCTCCAAGAGATTAACATCACATATTTTTCACAAAACAAGAAAACCCTAAAACCTTGCCTCCTCTCCTCTCCTTGCCGCTGGCTGTTCATCACCAAAGGGGGTGTACGGGACAATTTTTGCTACTTGATTCTTTGTGTGTATGTGTTCGTGATCATAACCTTTTCTTCCACGTGTTCGGTATAATCAAACCTTTCTTTTCTTATTAATTCTTTATGAATTCAGGTTATTATTTTTAAATAATCTTAAAAACAAGTTATAAAACATGTGGGATTAATTAAATGAATGATTAAAGGGGGTGTTTGGTGTTTGTTGTTTGGCCGAGACCCATAAACCGACAGCCGAAGCTCCCGGCGTGGCTACAACACCACCACCGAGACCATTAAAGGTCTCGGTTTGGTCGGTGTGGTTCAGATGCAAGCAAGGGGACCCCGACGCAAGGTCGGGGTATGGTTTTTGTTTGGATCGAGTGTCAACGAGACCAATAGGGTCTCGGTGGGACTTTTGTTTTGACAGTGGGAACCGAACAACAAAACAGTGGGAACCGGGTTGAACCGGTGTGAACCGGGTTGAACCGGTGTGAACCGGTGGCGATCCGGTGGGAACCGAGCCCGACAACGGCTAGCCGTGGCTCGGCAGCGGGTAAACCACTCGGACAGTGGCAAGCGGCTATGCCGGGTAGCCACAGTCAAGGGTGTTTAGATCGGCTTATATGTGGAACACGGGTACGGGCTCAGGTTAATTTTAAATCACGGGTTCACGTTTTGAGAAAGTATTAAAAATCAGAAAATAGGTTTAATTAAATTATTACTAGACTATTTAATTTAACTAAATGCATGACTTAGGTTAAATATTAAAATTAATATTTCATGTATAACCTAATGTATTTGACTGAGCTTAATTTAATTAAAACATGTATTTTTAATTAAATTCTTATAATGTATAGTTTAATTAATTAACCAAGTTATTTAATTAATAAGCTATAATACTTGAACCATGACTTGTATTTTACTAATTAAACTTTGCTTAACATTAATAATCCAGCTTATTTCTAATTATGGAAACTTACTATTTTTGGAAACTTTCTATTTTTAGAAACTTACTATTTTAACAAACCTGCTATTTTTAGAAAGTTACTTAGTATTATAATACCATACTACATGAATAATAAACAACAGAATACAAGGATAACTACAGTTAGTACTTTAAACAGATAAAACATGACATAACATGAATAATAAATTAAGAACACAAAGAACCAGTAAAACACATGTAATTCAGACAACTTATACATGTCCCTATATGTAGTATTATCCGTCAAGGCGGAGTAGGTTCTTCAGCGTTTCCGTTAGCTTCTACTGGACACAAGATAAGGATTTCCTGTCCTTCAGTAAGGACAATCTCTTCCTTTATTAGGATTTCCCGTATGCAGAAGTTACAGATTTAAATACTTATGTTTATTAGTTACCTTAGCCATATACATGCATGCCAGTTTCACCTAGTTATTGAGGTACCATAACAATAACACTAGAAGCACTAGCGTTATGACTTCACTACGGTGGAGTGATAGCTCGTGGTGTCCCTTTCAGTTTATTTGGCCTTTATTATTATATTTTCATGCGGGGCGTATGGGTGTATCCTAGTTACAATGTCAGCCAGGATTTCATGGTGAATGTGGTGTGTGCCTTGCATCCTTCACAAGGAGCTGATCCCTCCTACCCATTACTATTTAATTAAAGAAATCCCCTCTAATTTGCATGACGAGGTCACCCCTCCAAGTATTCATGCACGTTGTTGACCTTATGACCTATATTGGCTTTTGGTATATTAAACTAATACAGATTTTCATAAGTAACATAAGCTATGTTTTCAGAACTAGAACCAGTAAAAATGGCATACATCTAGGTTTCTAGGACTTATTCATTTCCGTTGACTTTCATGCTTTATATGCTCTTTTATGCTTTCATTACTCTATGTTCCATGCTTTATTGTATATCCGTGCACTGGGCGTTATGCTCAGTCGTTTTCCATTTCCATGTTCCCAAACGGTAGGTACCCGAGGTCGCAAGTAGGATCTCAAGAGTATGTGCATTCGGATGGAAGCTATCCAACCTCTTTTACCTTATGCATTTATTCCTACTTTCTTATACTTTACTTCATTTGGAAATTTTTTAGTCCTTTCATTTATAGTACTTATATTTGCTTGTGTGTGAGTTACTTGGACTACCGATGTTTGATTCCGGTATTTCCTTTTATGGTCATGAATGTTTAGACATTTACCTTGCATGCTTTGATGACACGCCATAATTTACTATAGCATTCCATATTAACAAATGGGGTGTTACAATTATGGTATTAGAGACCAAGGTTTCGACCTGTAGCTCTGTAAAACATGATTTGTGACTTACGGGTAGTCACCAGCGTCTTCCTAGAACTGACAGTTGGTTTTCATACATTCATTTCATTTTCATTTCACATATTCATTTCATGCACTCATCTCATTGTCGTAGGAATTTTGACTAAGTAATGGTTGGTACAGGACTGGCCCTATTTAGTCACATGTGTTTTTATCGAAACTTTTGTTCGTTTAGTGGACCGAATGATAGGCGTCCACACTTGCCTTTTTGTTTTGTGAACCGACCCATAGGCGTTCATTCATGGACATATCATCATATTTAAATTTGCATGCATTTTAAAATTGTTTTATGCATCATAAATAAATTCATGTTTTACACACTGTTCATGTATTTTATATTCATGTCATATTTTATCAGACTTATTATTTATGTTGCATTTTGTTTTAAACTGTCAGATGGTGAACATACGCAATGCTCAAGAATTGTCTGCAGCTGTCAATGCAGCTTTATCCTTCCCCAACTTCACAATGAAATCAGGGACGAAGTTCATGCTGAAGTTCAAGCTCAGGGCATTCAATTTGGCCCTCATCCTGAGAACCACAACAACAATCCTCCACCTCCACCACCTGTTACCCTTATCACTTGGTTGGAGCGATTCAACAAGCAGAGACCCCATTTGTTGGAGCAGACTGACAACCGTAACGAGGCTGAATCTTGGATTTCTCACATCGAGAAGATATACGATGCGATGGGTTGTGACGGCGTTTTCAAGGCAAGACTGGCTTGCTATTAGTTTGAAGGTGATGTGCTGCAGTGGTGGAAGTCTGTCAAGCAGTCCAATGGTGGTGATAATTGGGTTAAACTATTGACATGTGACCAGTTTAAGGAGCTCTTACTTAATCAGTACTTCCCACATGCTGAGCAGGAGAAGTTAAGAGGGATTATCATAATATCCGACAAGTTGCTGGGGAGAACATCAACGAATTCATGCAGAGGTTTCTCCGTTTGGCTGGTTTCTTGGGAGCAGCAGCTGGTACTGCTGAGGAGCAAGCTGAGAAGTTTCGCTGGGCTCTTCGCACTTCGGTCGCCAATATTTTGGTTTGTGCTACATTCGCTACAGTGGCACAACTGGCCGATGCAGCCCGAAAGCTTGAGATGCTTCAGGAACGAGAGGAGTTTGGTGATGATCGCTCAGTGAAGAGGTATCTTCAATCACCAATTGTAAACCATTCATTTCTTTCAGTATTTTCATTTCCATATCATCCTCTGTTCAACTTTACATTTCAGACAGAAGACTGACGACCGTAAGCCTGTAGCCGCTCAACAGCAAGCATCTAAGGGAAACGGTCAGACCAACGACCGTTCTGGTTCAGAGAGGCGTAGCGGTAATGATAATTACCGTAACAACTCTAATAACCCAAACAACAGCAGGTCCCTACATTTACCTTCTTTCATGTTAAACTATCTTATGTTATGGTATTCTGACACTCCAACGATTCTAATTTAGGAACAACAACAACGGTAGGGATCAGGACCGTAGAGGTTCACAGCCTAACCGTTCTACCTCATCTGGTAATTTTCAAACCTTCTATGTAATCATGTTTATGCTCCACGATCATGTCTCATGCATGTAATCCTGAAACAGGCTCTCAGCTAGCTAGGACGCCTGCTGGAGGATTCACGCATCCTATCTGTTCTACTTGTTTGCACAGACATTCTGGTGTTTGTCGCTGAGGTACTGGTGGTTGTTTCAAGTGTGGCCAACAAGGCCATCAGCAGAAGGATTGTCGCCAAGGTAAGATAAAAGGCACCTCTGGACATGCTGACTCCAAACCACCTCCTACTTCTGGTCGCGTGTTCACTGCTACTAGAGATCAGGCGAATAAGACTTCAGGTACCATCACTGGGAATATCTTTATGAATGGTTTGGCAGCATGTGTTCTGGTTGATATTGGAGCGACTCATTCAGTCATATCCACTAATTTTGTTGTACGTGTTAGGATTTCCCCTATGCCATTAGATAATTCCTTATGCGTTTCCACGCCACTTAGGGACTCTGTACGAATCACCCAGGTGTACAAAGATCTTCCCCTAGAATTTGATGATAAAATCCGTAGAGTTGACGCACTTCCTTTAGACATGTGCGATTTTGATTTGATATTGGGCATGGACTGGTTATCCAAACACCAGGCTACGATACACTGCCACACTTATCGGGTTATCTTTGGTGATGTTAAATCTCTAGAGTACATACACTATGGTTTTCTGCCAGGGAGGTCAGTACAAATTATTTCATCCATGGAGGCACGTGCATTACTAACTCACGGATGTCAGGGATTTATAGCCAATATTCATGACATTATTGTCGAGTCTCCATCGATCCAAGATCAACCTATTGTGTCAGAATTTCCTGACATATTTCCTGATGAACTTTCGAGCATACCACCTGTTCGTGAAGTCGAGTTTGGAATTAAGCTCATTCCAGGTGCAGAGCCAATTTCCAAGCCTCCTTATCGCATGGCTCCTATAGAGCTTAAAGAATTAAAAGATCAGTTGCAGGAACTTCTGAAATGAGGTTTCATTCGTCCCAGTGCATCGCCATAGGGTGCACCGGTACTTTTCGTGAAGATGAAAGACGGCAGCATGCGTTTGTGTATAGACTATCGTAATCTGAACAAGATCACGATCAGGAATCGTTACCCTTTGCCGCGTATTGATGAACTTTTCGATCAACTTCAGGACGCCAAGTATTTCTCCAAGATCGATATAAGGTCCCGCTACCATCAGTTACAGGTTAAAGAGCAGGATATTTCTAAGACTGCTTTCCGTACATGTTATGGGCACTACGAGTTCGTAGTCATGCCATTCGGACTCATAAATGCTCCAGCTGTCTTCATGGATTTGATGAACCGTGTCTTCCATGAGTTTATGGACAAGTTCGTTATCGTTTTCATTGATGACATCCTGCTTTACTCCAAATGCAAGGAGGAACATGAGGAACACCTTCGTACAGTCTTGCAGATTCTTTGTCCGAAGCAGCTGTATGCCAAGTTCTCCAAGTGTGAGTTCTGGTTAAGCAAGGTGGCATTTCTGGGCCATATTGTATCTGTAGAGGGGATCACCATGGATCCTGCAAAGGTCGAAGCTATCACCAAATGGCCGAGACCTACATCTGCAACAGAGGTCAGAAGTTTTCTAGGTTTAGCTGGCTACTACCACAGGTTTGTAGAGAACTTTTCACGGTTAGCCTTACCTTTGACTAAGCTGATGAGGAAAGGAGAGAAATTCTTCTGGACAGAAGAACGAGAGAAGGGCTTTGAAGACCTTAAGTAGAAGTTAGTGACTGCACCTATTCTTACTCTCCTATTTGGCTCAGGTGGATTTCAGATCTATAGTGACGCTTCAAGAAAGGGTCTAGGCTACGTTCTCATGCAACATGGGAAGGTTATCACATATGCATCACGACAGCTTAAACCTTATGAATAAAACTATCTTACTCATGATTTAGAGCTTACAGCAGTTGTTTTCGCATTGAAGATCTGGAGGCATTATTTGTATGGTAAATCATGTGACATATTCACCGATCACAAGAGTCTCAAGTACATCTTCACCCAGAAGGGACTGAACATGAGACAGAGAAGATGGTTAGAGCTACTGAAGGATTACGACACCAACATTCAATACCATCCTGGTAAGGCGAATGTGGTGGTAGATGCTCTAAGCAGAAGGTCGGGTATGATTGCTGACATTTGGATTGCAAAGGAGATCATCCGTGAACTAGAGATGACTGATATTGAGTTTTGTGTACGAGGATAACACAGTTACTGGGCTAATCTTAGAGTGGAACTAGACTTACATTCTAGAATCAAGGAAGCTCAGAAGGACGATGGTGAGATTTGGGCTATCATTCATAACCTTTATCAGTAGACAGAGTTTCGTGTTGATGATGACGGTATCTTATGGCAAGGCACTAGACTAGTGGTTCCTAATGACTCTACACTCAGGGAAGATGTGCTGACTGAAGCTCACAGCTCTCTATTTACCATACATCCTGGTTCTACCAAGATGTACCACGAAATCAAGCAGCATTTTTGGTGGAGTGGTATGAAGCAGGATGTTGCCACCTTCGTTTCTAAATGTATGATCTGCCAACAGGTTAAGATCGAATACTAGAGAGCTAGTGGTTTACTACAACCATTAGATATTCCGACATAGAAGTGGGACAAAATCTCTATGGATTTTGTTACTGGTCTTCCTGTGACTCAGAGGAAGAACGACGCCATCTGGGTTATTGTTGATAGATTGACTAAATCTGCTTATTTTCTGCCGATCCGCAAGGAGCATCCGGTTAGCAAATTGGCAGACACTTTTCAGAAGGAGATCATGAGGTTGCATGGTACTCCATCAGAAATCATCTCTGACAGAGATCCCCGTTTCACATCACGTTTCTGGCAAAGTCTGTAGAAAGCTTGGGGCACCAGACTTAAGCTCAACACTGCCTTTCATCCTCAGACCGACAGACAGTCGGAACGTACCATTCAGACATTAGAGGACATGCTGCGAGCGTGTGCTCTAGAGTGGACAGGAAGCTGGGATGATTATATCTATCTAGTGGACTTTGCATACAACAACAGCTGGCACACTAACATCAAGTGTGCACCTTTTGAGATGTTGTATGGAAGAAAGTGTCGCGCCCTAATCTGCTGGGATCAGGTGGGCGAACGACTAATTGAGGGTCCAGAGATGATTGAGGTAACCAATGAGAAGGTTGCTGTCGCTAAGGCGAAGATTCAGGAGGCTCGTGCTCACAAGAAGAGCTATGCTGATAAACGTCATAGAGATGTATCTTTCAACGTAGGCGATCACGTTTTCCTCAAGGTATCACCCACACGGCGAGTTAAACGTTTTGGAATCAAAGGGAAGCTCAGTCCTCGCTTCATTGGACCGTTCGACATCATAGAACGCGTTGGTGAAGTGTCATATCGTTTAGCATTACCGCCTTAGCTACCAAACGTTCACAACATGTTCTATATGTCCTTACTCAGAGGATAAAACTATCATCAAGTTCATGTTGTCCAGTATCCGCTTGATCAGATTCGAGAGGATCTTTCATATGTCGAAGAACCCGAGAGAGTTCTTGAACGACAAGATCGTGTCATGTGGAGGAAGACGATCCCTTTCGTCAAAATCCTCTGGAGGGATCATCTCGAGCGGGAAGCCACTTGGGAGACGGAGGAGTCTACACGGGCTTCTTACCCTCATTTCTAGTTTTGATTCGGGTATGTTCTTTCAGTTTATGTTTTCTCCAACTCGAGGACAAATTGTTATTTTGGAGGGGAAGAGTTGTAAAACCCGCATTAAAATACCATGAAAAGTACACATGAACAGTAAATACACGAAAATACGATAAAATTAAAACTTTCCATTTATAATATATTTCACGTGTCACGATAATAGATAACATGTATGTACGTATATATATATTATAAATGTGTTACGAGCACGACATATAAATCCACGATAATTAAACATGTACGTTCACGAGTATTTAACTTAACATAAAAGTTACGGGTTTTCCCTGGTGGGCCCCATGTGGCCGCGGCTTAGGCAAGAGAAAAGGAGAAAGGGGCCTTTGGCCCATGAGCCCAAGTCTAATACTACACAAATTAATCTCCAGGAGATTAACATAACATATTTTTCACAAAACAAGAAAACCCTAAAACCTTGCCTCCTCTCCTCTCCTTGCCGGCGGCTGTTCATCACCAAAGGGGGTGTACGGGACGATTTTTGCTACTTGTTTTGTGTGTACGTGTTCGTGATCATAACCATTTCTTCCACGTGTTCGGTATAATCAAACCTTTCTTTTCTTATTAATTCTTTTATGAATTCATGTTATTATTTTAATTAATTTTAAAAACAAGTTATAAAACACATGGGATTAATTAAATCAATGATTAAAGGGGGTGTTTGGTGTTTGTTGTTCGGCCGAGACCCACAAACCGAGAGCCGAACATGGATACAGCACCACCACCGAGACCATTAAAGGTCTCTAATTGGTCGGTTTGGCTCAGACGCAAGCAAGGGTCCCCGACGCAAGGTTGGGTATGGTTTTGGTTTGGATCGAGTGTCAACCGAGACCAATAGGGTCTCGGTGGGACTTTTGTTTTGACAGCGGGAACCAAACAACAAAAACAATGGGAACCGGGTTGAACCAGTGTGAACCGAGCCCGACAGCGGCTAGCCGTGGCTCGGCAGCGGGTAAACCACTCGGACAGTGGAAACCGGCTAGGCCAGGTAGCCATTGTCAAGGGTGTTTGGATCGGATTATATGTCGAACACGGGTACGGGCTCGGGTTAATTTTAAATCACGGGTTTAGGTTACGGGAACGTATTAAAAATCAGAAAATAGGTTTAATTAAATTATTTCTAGCCTATTTAATTTAATTAAATGCATGACTTAGGTTAAATATTAAAATTAATATTTCATGTATAACCTAATGTATTTGACTTAGCTTAATTTAATTAAAACATGTATTTTTAATTAAATTCTTATAATGTATAGTTTATTTAATTAACCAAGTTATTTAATTAATAAGCTATAATAATTGAACCATTACTTGTATTTTACCAATTAAACTTTACTTAACATTAATAATTCAGCTTATTTCTAATTATGTAAACTTACTATTTTTGGAAAGTTTCTATTTTTAGAAACTTACTATTTTAGAAAACCTGCTATTTTTAGAAAGTTACTTAGTATTACAATACAAGTATTATAATACCATAATACATGAATAATAAACAACAAAATACAAGGATAACTACAGTTAACACTTTAAACAGTTAAAACATGACATAACATGAATAATAAACTAAGAACACACAGAACCAGTAAAACACATGTAATTCAGACAACTCATACACGTCCCTATTCTTATGTAGTATTATCCCGTCAAGGCAGAGTAGGTTCTTCAACGTTTCCGTTAGCTTCTATTGGACACAAGGTACGGATTTCCCGTCCTTCAGTAAGGAAAATCTCTTCCTTCATTAGGATTTCCCGTATGCAGCCAACTGTTTTCCCCAGTAGTTACAGATTTAAATGCTTATGATTATTAGTTACCTTAGCCATATACATGCATGCCAGTTTCACCTAGTTATGGAGGTACCATAACCATAACACTAGAGGCACTAGTGTTATGACTTCACTACGGCGGAGTGATAGCTCGTGGCGTCCCTTTTAGTTTATTTGGCCTTTATTATTATATTATCATGTGGGGCGTATGGATGCATCCTAGTGAATGTGGTGTGTGCCTTGCATCCTTCACAAGGAGCTAATCCCTCCCACCCATTACTATTTAATTAAAGGCATCCCCTCTAATTTGCATGATGAGGTCACCCCTCCAAGTATTCATGCACGTTGTCGACCTCATGACCTATATTGGCTTTTGGTATATTAAACTAATATAGAGTTTCAAAAGTAACATAAGTTATGTTTTCAAAAAAAAAACTAGTAAACATGGCATACATCTAGGTTTCCAGGACTTATTCATTTCTGCTACCTTTCATGCTTTATATGCTCTTTTATGCTTTCATTACTCTATGTTCCATGCTTTATTGTATATCCGTGCACTGGGCGTTATGCTCAGCCATTTTCCATTTCCATGTTCCCAAACGGCAGGTACCCACGGTCGCAAGTAGGATCTCAAGAGTATGTGCATTCGGATGGAAGCTATCCAACCTCTTTTACCTTATGCATTTATTCCTACTTTCTTATACTTTACTTCATTTGGACATTTTTAGTCCTTTCATTTACAACACTTATATTTGCTTGTGTGTGAGTTACTTGGACTACCGATGTTTGATTCCGATATTTCTTTTTATTGTCATAAATGTTTATACATTTACCTTGCATGCTTTGATGACACACCATAATTACTGTATCATTCCATCTTAATAAATGGGGTGTTACAACCTATGTCACATAGTTATGGAGGTACCATAACCATAACACTGGAGGCACCAATGTTATGACTTCCCCACGGCAGAGTGATTGCTCGTAGCGTCCCTTTACAGTTTTGGCCTTATATTTATATTATCACGTGGGGCGTATGGGTGCATCCTAGTTACATGTTTTACAGGATTTTCATGGTGAATGCGATGTGTGCCTTGCATCTTTCACAAGGAGTTGATCCCTCCTACCCAGACTAATTAATTAGAGGCAACCCCTCTAATTGCATGATGAGGTCTCCCCTCCAAGTATTCATGCACGGTGGAATCTCATGACCTATATGGGCTATTGGATAATTAATACAGTTTTCATATAAAAACATAAGTCTTTTCAAACTATAAAACCAGTTTTATGAACATGTTCCAGGTTATCTAGGACTTATACATTTCCGCTGCTATTAGTCTTTTTATGCTTATGTCATTTCATGCTATACTTGTATATCCGTTCACTGGGCGTTATGCTCAGCCGTTATCCTTTCATGTTCCCAAACGGCAGGTACTCAAGGATGCTCGTAGACTTTGAGAGTATGTGCATACGGATGGAAGCTATCTAGCCTTCATTACTTTATGCATTTCCATACATTACGTTACTTTATTTTGTTAGACATTTTATTTAGTCCTTTTCCATTTCAGTACTTATATTCATGTGTTTAAGCTTATACTTGGACTACGGATGTTTGTTTCTGGTATTTCCATTCATGGTCATTTAATATTTTTGGACATTTATCTTGCATGCTTTGATGACACGCCATAATTATCCTGTGATATTCCATTTACCAAAATGGGGTGTTACATACTCACTATATCAATTATCACATTCACATATGCCTATATGTTACATACACTATGTATATATCAAGTCTGAGTTCTAAAGATAAGTATATGTACAAATAATGAATAAGAACAACTCAAATACAATAAAGATACCCTAAATAGCCATAGAAACCCTAGAAATCCCTTATAAACTAATATTCCAAGAAATATAACTACAAAATAACTATGTACTATTATTAAAAACTTTATACTAATTCTAATCTACCATATAAAGAAAAGGTAAATAATCACTAAACACTAATATTCACTAATCACAAGCTAATTACAAGAAAATGACCTAAAACCAAGATTAACATATAAAATCCAATCTATAATGAATTAGACTCTAATCTTTTGCAAAAAATTATAAAACTCAACTAAGTATCATAATATAATCATACTTTTATCTTAAACTAAGTTACAAATTATTAAAGCATAAAGTACAAGTAATACAAGGCTTTTGGCCCGTATAAAAGTTATCGTTCTAGTGTTCTAATCGAATTGAAAACTGGTTTAAGTGCGACTCAGTCGTTCTTTGGTGAACAAAAGAATGTCGTTGTAGTATATTAAAAGTGCAAAACAATTAAAATAAATGACTTAAAATAAAATCTAAAACTAATTTAAAGTAAATGGTGCAAGTATTTAAAAGCGAGGCTAAAATTAAAAGGCACTAAATGTAAATAACGCAAACTTAAATCTAACTAAGGAAAACTTAAAACGCAACTAAAACTAAATCTTAAAACTAAGGCAAAGCTAAAATAAATCTAAGGCAATAAACTTAAAATGCGTCTAATTAAAAAGGCGGGAAGAGTAAAGCTCGAAATTAAAAAGCAGAAAATAAAACTGAAAATAAAAGTCACCTAAAAATCAACTTATCCAGAATAAACTCTTATTCGGAATATTAGGCTTACTCGGAATATGTCACCTATCCGGAATAAGTTCCCTATCCAGAATATAAGCCTATTCAGAATAATCCGTCCTATGCGGAATAATCCTTACCCGGAATAACCAGCCCTATGCGGAATAAGTTCTCCTATCCGGAATACTGTCCTATTCGGAATAAAGTCCCCTATCCAGAATAGTTTGGCTATGCGGAATAAATCCCCTACTCGGAATAACAGGCCTATGCGGAATAAACCACCATGCGGAATAAGTTCTCTATGCTGAATACCAGGCCTATTCGGAATGTTTTTCCTATGCGGAATATCAATTATTCCGCATGGACAACCTTTTAGGACCCTTATTCGGAATATTGAATATTCCGAATAAAGCACAATGGTCAAGACCTCTATTCGGAAAAATGGCTGGGATTGTTTTCCTGGGAAGATCAGAACCTGCAAACTCAGAAACAAACTTTCCGAAGAACAAGGGACAAATATATGCACGAATTTAATCAAAACAAAGCTAAATCAACCACAAGATTAAATCAAACAAACAAATAAACATATACTAATGATAAACAATCAATCCAAAATAATCAAACTCACAAAACTAAACAAAATAATCAAAACCACTTGATCAAAATAAGAAGAATAAGAACATGAACATGAACATAGACAATAAAAATCAAAGATTAAGAAAGGTAGAATGAGATTAACAAGATAAAGATAAAGATTAACAAGAATTAAAAAGAAAAACTTACTTGAAATTAAATGGTGATTAAGGTGCAAGACAAGTATTTAAATTTGACAAGTATTTAAATGACAAGGTAATTAAAAGTGGAAGAACTAATTGTCACGATTAGCCAACAAAAATGAAAAGATTAAGCCTAATAACTATTTATAGGGGAGGATTAAGGAATGCTTAGGAAGCTTCCTCCCCTCTTTCCTTTCTCCTTAATTGCATCATTAGGTCCTTCCTTCTTAATCTCTTTATTAATTGCGCCATTAGTCCTTAAGCCTTTAAATCTTCTTTAATCTTGGACTTTTAATGACTTTTGGCTCGGGATTTCTTTGAACTCGTCTTTTAATTCTTCAATAAAGTAGACTTGAGTTCTTCGGCTTTAAGTAAACTTCTGTCTTTCGACTTTTTCTTCGATAAATCTTCAGAATTGGTCTTGGACTTCCGTTCTTTTTGCACTCTTGACTTCTCGACTTCATCTTTCATCTTTTTCTTCAATAAAGGCCGTGAATGCCGTGTTTTCCCCACTTTTCACAATTTCGTCCTAAATCACAACAAAAACACAAACCACGCATAATTCCGACATAAAAGACATAAAATACATGTTTTGGCTCGGTTATTATTGTAATTAAGTGGTAAAAGGATGGGTGTTTACACACCTATCAAATCCCCTACACTTGACCATTGCAATGTCCTCATGCAATGCATTAGTTACAAAGCACGTTTACACTTTTCATCATAATCAATCCATAGTGGCCTTTATTAAAGAGATGGAAAATTACAAACTGTCAAAGTAAAGAAATCAAAAGCATACCTTGGGTTTTGGAAATGTCGTGAACAATCATCATCCTCAAGTTTTCACTTTCTCAAAACCAAGCTTAAAAACGAGATCATTGTTATTATAAGTTAGTAAACTAACGCGAACTCATGTGGGCTAATTACTCACTTAGACTCCATTATTCCTAGGGGTATCTCTTATATTTTATTGTTGTCTTGAATGATCACGAAGATACATTGTTTGACTTATTTCGATAGTTATTTAGTCTGAAAATAAAGTGAACGATTTAATCAATAGTTAGCTAAAGGACAAAATCTTTTAAAACTGCTTCTCGGGACCTCATAAAGTTCATATCTTGGCATAACTCGCTTCGCGATTTGAGACCTTTCTCGGACCGATATTTGGCAGCGACTTCATACTTCAAACCTTGAGAGACGTTCATGAAATTATGGTCTTCTCTTCATAATGGAATTTCTTCACTTGAAGTTTTGAGAGATTCATACTTGAACCACGACTTCTTCATTTTTCTCCAATCTTTATTTTGGACTTTGATATACAACGATCCGCCTCCTTTTTTGACTTGGATCTATTTATCCTCATACCTTGCTAGGGTCTTTTCGGATGCACTTCTCCATGACTTTTGGGAGTTTTTGCTTTTTGTCGTGTGTCTCGATCCTTCATATAGATTTTCGATAAATGATTCTTCACATCACTTGGGATCTTTAGCAACAAAATATAGCCCTCATGTCTTGTTAGGACCTTTTTGGACTCGCCAATCTTCGCATCCCGCTTCAATAAGTTATGCCTTGGCTATGAACTCTAATCCATACCGAGCAACTTTTAAACGATCTTGGGCTAGAAGCTAAATAACTTTTCAAATCGTACAACCTTATTTATTGCAGATAAATTTATTAGCAAGCGATGGGAGAATAGGCTTATAATTAACTCACATAAATTCACGAAAGAATACCAAACTTATAATTGGCTCTATCATCTCTCATTCTCCACAGTTTAAAATCTCAATGAATGAGACTCGTGGATGCTTAGCCTATTAAATCAAAGTTTTGGGTTTTCGAGTCGCCTATAGGATCTTGCAAACTCTTAGACTTTTTCAAGTTTAGAAATCGCATTTTAAAGTTCCCTTGATAAACGACTCTCTAGGATCAATTATAGGAACTTGCGAAAAGTTCTTGTTCTTAACCCATGAGAGTTAAGACTTTCGCGTTTTATAGTTCCCTATATAAAAGCCTAGCAAAACTTGACTTAAACACGTTAAGGATACTAGCTAGAGTAACTTAGATAAGTAAACTCGGGTTGAGTCAAAAGATTCACAACGTTAGAAAAATTAAAACCACTTTATTAAGCATTTATTCTAATAAGGAAAGAAAAATAACTATACAAAGGGAAAAACTAATAGGCCAAATAGATCAAAAATTTTGAAAAATGTCGAAAAATTGATTTTCCGGTTAAAATGAGGACAAATACAAGGAAAAGGCCACTTAACTTAGATAGAAGTCCCCCTACACTTAACATAAACATTGTCCTCAATGTTTAAACATGTGGGAGTAAACTCCCCTACACTTAGGACATTGTGCACTTTGTTTAAATCTCGCTAAGGAAAGGACAACTATAGAGATTCCTATTTTAATATTGGAAAATATAAAATAGTGAATCGAAAAGAGTTTAGGATAGAACCGGGAAGAAGTGGAAAACGGAATCCTGGGTCGTCAAGAATCATCAAGAGTGGATCATTGAGCGCGTGAATCCCTGATTAAGAGAGGAGAGGAAATAGCAAACCAACGGGTCTCCCCTACACTTAGGATAAAGAAAGCTAAAAGATAGATGCATGGGTTGCCTCCCAAGAAGCGCTTGGTTTTTGTTAACCGAGTCGTGAGCCTGACTCGACCTTGATTATCATAGGAAGAAGCATGAAATATATCCACCAGGATCAAAGACATAGTTTTCGTCCATCAAATAGCACAAGCTTAAGGCGAACAAGGCAAGCCAAAGAAGAGTAGGCAAGGTTCCCTTAAGCAGTGATGGAGCACGGTGGGAGCAAGGGTGAAGTGGTGCAAGCAGATTTCCATAAGTTCCAAAGATATTTCCTTTTATTTCATCAGGTGGATACTGAGATGGCTGTAGAATATCAATACCGGGGTCGAACACCTTTTCCTTTAAGGGAAAATAGCACTCAGGCTCAGCAGAGTGTGAAGAAGATCCGCGAAGAAGCACAACCTCGTCCACAGAAGGTGGACAAAGAGGTGTCAAATCGTATGTGCTGCGGATATCGGTGTCGACCGGTTTCTTCTCCTTAGAAAGAATGTTCTTCAAATCCAAAGTAGGATAAGGACGATAATCTTCAAAATCATAAGGAGGAGCATCACTCTCATGAGGGAAGTAAGTGTTGAGAAACATAGAGAAATCTTCCTCAAATGAGTAATCGTCCAAAGTAGGATCGAGTGATGGTGGAGGATCTTCATCGTGTGAAGAATCGCTCGAAAGAGTATCAGCCTCATCGAAATCATCATACGTGGGCAACTCGGGATACTCGGAAGTAAGGTCATCAAAATCATCTGAATCTGAGCTAGAATCATCATCATAAGCATCAAAGACCGGTGGAGAATCATAAATGGGAGAAGCGTCCAAATTGGATAGAGAATCATCCACATCATCTTGAAAAAGTGGATTATCAATGGTAGAATCGAATAGAGGATTGTTGTAGACAACGAAGTCATCAAGCACATTAATCATATTCACTGATTCTCGTCCATAGGATTTGCTTGTAAGCTTCCCCATTTTGAAAACTTGTGCATCATCCCCGACTCTTAAGATTAACTCACCTTCGGCAACATCAACTAAAGCTCGTCCGGTTCTCAAGAATGGCCGACCAAGTATTAAAGGAATACGAGGGTCCACTTCATAATCAACAACGACAAAATTGACCTAGAAAGTAAATGTGCCAACTTTAATGAACACATCTTCGGCTATACCAACGGGGTAAGCGAGAGTGCGATTAGCAAGCTCAAGAGTCATCTTTGTTGGAGTGAGGTCGGGCAATGATACTGTTTTCCAAACACTCAAAGGCATAAGATTAATACTAGCCCCGAGATCAGCAAGGGCAGTAAATTCTTCAGTTTTGTTAAACACGTAAGGCAACACAAAACGACCGGGATCTCCAAGCTTTTTTGGAAGTTCTTTGAGAATAACTACAGAGCAGTTTTCATTTAAGCGTGTGTTGGCGAGTTCAATCAACTTCTCCTTATTGTTAAGCAATTCCTTAAATGCTTTGACAAATTTGGGCATGTGGACAAGTGCCTCAAGAAAGCTAATGTTGAAGTTCATTTGAGAGATCATCTTCACATAGCGTGACACTTCAGCGTCATCCTTGGTTAGCATTTTGGTTTTGCCTAAACGAGAGGGATAAGGTATATTGGGTTTGGGTGGTGAAGGTGCAGGTGTAGTAGGTAAAGGTTGAGATGTTGAAGGGTCCTTTCTAGAAACATTGTCATGGCGAGGCGGAGACGGTAATGGTGCACTAATACTAGGTGTAGGAGGAGTAGGGATAAATGGTGGTGGAGGAGGTGTAGATGATGGGGGCGGGATCGGTGGATCGATAATGGTAATTCCACTACGAGTAGTAATAGCACTCACATTAGCTCGCGGATTGGTGACGGTGTTTGAAGCTAGAGAACTTGAAGTAGAAGGTTGAGCTGCGGGTAAGAAACTAGCGAGCATATTCTTCAAATCATTGGTTTGATTGCTGAAGGAGGATTGAATATTATCTCGAAGCTCGGATCTAATCTCATTCCCTTGCTTGGTGATATCTCCTTTCAGATTGATAATTTGGCTTTGTAGATTCTTGATTTACTCACCTTGGGTTACCATGATGGATTCAACATCGGGATTAATGGGTGGGGTTTGTTGGGCGGGTGGGTGATAAGGATTAGAAGCTCTTGGTCGGATTTGGTTGCTTCTATTGTAGTTGTTGGCGGGGTTTTGGTTTTGAGGAGAAAAACCGGGTGAAAGGTAATTGTTGGACCGCTAACTCAGCAAATTTCTATCCCCTTGAGGTCGAGCTTGGTAATTTTCCGGTGAATAATTACCATAAGCTGCATACACATTTTCCGGATTTCCTTGAGTCGAAGGACAATCGGTGTATGAGTGAGGACCGCCGCATGTTTCACAAGAATTGGCAACAGCTTTAACTTGTTGTTGTTGTTGGTTTGAAGCGAGAAGCGTGATACTTTTGCTCATTTCAGTCATCATGCGGGTGAGTTCGGTCATATCAGGGTTTGCTGAAGTAGAGGAAACATTGACTCTCGGGTTGTTCCTTGAAGAAGCGGAGGAATCCCAATTTTTGTGGTGAATAGTCATGTTCTCAATTAGCTCTCTACACTCCTCGGGTCTCCTTTTCATGAATGTGCCACCGACGGCTGCATTAATCGTATCACGATCTCGAAAAGCCAAACCGTTGTAGAAAGTATCAATCAATGTGACTGGAAGCATGTTGTGGTTTGGACAACGATCAATCAAGACATTATATCTTTCCCAAGCATCAAAAAGAGATTCATCGGGTTCTTGCATGAAACCGCTTATTTGATTGCGAAGGCTTGTGACCATGGATGGTGGAAAGTAGCGCGACAAAAAGCGTTGAGTCATGTCATTCCAAGTGTGAATAGAATTCTTTGGGAGACGATCAAACCATTTCTTGGCATGATGCGATAAAGTATGTGGAAAGAGTTGAAGGCGTAGATCATCCATAGAAACACCGGTGCACTTCATGCTTTGAGTGATTGTAATGAACTTGTCGAGGTGTTTGTTGGCATCATCATCAGGTATTCCTCTAAAAGGATTTGTTTGTACTTGCTGAATCATGTGGTGCTTCAACGAAAACTCCGGAGCCGTGATTTGCATCGGCGTAATCGGTCCTCCTCGTCCAAACATGGTAGGTTGACAAAGTTCCTCCATTGTCCGAAGATCGGGTTGTGGAAGAACATTGTTGTTATTGTTGAGGTGCGGTGGATTATTGTTGTTGTTAACACCTGACATACTTAAATCTTCTTGAGTCTCGGACTCTTGATAATTAGAAGATCTAGTACGCATACACCTGAAAATACAAAAGAAAAAGAAACCAAACACAAAGACAATATATATACACGATAAAAATAAAATCTTTTTGGATTTTTGAAATTTTTAATTTTTATAGATTTTTATCAATTTTTAATTTTTATGAATTTTTTTTTTTTTTTTATAGTTTTTATGCAAGAAAAGTAACGCTCACAAGTGAACGGATCCCAAAAAGCAACGCGTCTCTCATAGAAAACCGTTAATCTTTACGAAAAGAGCCGGCATCGGCGCCATTTAATACAAGGCTTTTGGCCCGTATAAAAGTTATCGTTCTAGTGTTCTAATCGAATTGAAAACTGGTTTAAGTGCGACTCAGTCGTTTTTGGTGAACAAAAGAAATGTCGTTGTAGTATATTAAAAGTGCAAAACAATTAAAATAAATGACTTAAAATAAAATCTAAAACTAATTTAAAGTAAATGGTGCAAGTATTTAAAAGCGAGGCTAAAATTAAAAGGCACTAAATGTAAATAACGCAAACTTAAATCTAACTAAGGCAAACTTAAAACGCAACTAAAACTAAATCTTAAACTAACGCAAAGCTAAAATAAATCTAAGGCAATAAACTTAAAGTGCGTCTAATTAAAAAGGCGGGAAGAGTAAAGCTCGAAATTAAAAAGTAGAAAATAAAACTGAAAATAAAAGTCACCTAAAAATCAGCTTATCCGGAATAAACTCTTATTCGGAATATTAGGCTTACTCGGAATATGTCACCTATCCGGAATAAGTTCCCTATCCGGAATATAAGCCTATTCGGAATAATCCGTCCTATGCGGAATAATCCTTACCCGGAATAACCAGCCCTATGCGGAATAAGTTCTCCTATCCGGAATACTGTCCTATTCGGAATAAAGTCCCCTATCCGGAATAGTTTGGCTATGCGGAATAAATCCCCTACTCAGAATAACAGGCCTATGCGGAATAAACCACCATGCGGAATAAGTTCTCTATGCTGAATACCAGGCCTATTCGGAATGTTTTTCCTATGCGGAATATAAATTATTCCGCATGGACAACCTTTTAGGACCCTTATTCGGAATATTCAATATTCCGAATAAAGCACAATGGTCAAGACCTCTATTCGGAATAACGGCTGGGATTGTTTTCCTCGGAAGATCAGAACCTGCAAACTCAGAAACAAACTTTCCGAAGAACAAGGGATATATGCACGAATTTAATCAAAACAAAGCTAAATCAACCACAAGATTAAATCAAACGAACAAATAAACATATACTAATGATAAACAATCAATCCAAAATAATCAAACTCACAAAACTAAACAAAATAATCAAAACCACTTGATCAAAATAAGAAGAATAAGAACATGAACATGAACATAGACAATAAAAATCAAAGATTAAGAAAGGTAGAATGAGATTAACAAGATAAAGATAAAGATTAACAAGAATTAAAAAGAAAAACCTACTTGAAATTAAATGGTAATTAAGGTGCAAGACAAGTATTTAAATTTGACAAGTATTTAAATGACAAGGTAATTAAAAGTGGAAGAACTAATTGTCACGATTAGCCAACAAAAATGAAAAGATTAATCCTAATAACTATTTATAGGGGAGGATTAAGGAATGCTTAGGAAGCTTCCTCCCCTCTTTCCTTTCTCCTTAATTGCATCATTAGGTCCTTCCTTCTTAATCTCTTTATTAATTGCGCCATTAGTCCTTAAGCCTTTAAATCTTCTTTAATCTTGGACTTTTAATGACTTTTGGCTCGGGATTTCTTTGAACTCGTCTTTTAATTCTTCAATAAAGTAGACTTGAGTTCTTCTGCTTTAAGTAAACTTCCGTCTTTCGACTTTTTCTTCGATAAATCTTCAGAATTGGTCTTGGACTTCTGTTCTTTTTGCACTCTTGACTTCTCGACTTCATCTTTCATCTTTTTCTTCAATAAAGGCCGTGAATGCCGTGTTTTCCCCACTTTTCACAATTTCGTCCTAAATCACAATAAAAACACAAACCACGCATAATTCCGACATAAAAAGACATAAAATACACGTTTTGGCTCTGTTATTATTGTAATTAAGTGGAAAAAAGGATGGGTGTTTACACACCTATCAACAAGTTTTTAAAGCATAGAACCTTTAGCTTACTTAAATATCCCTAGAATATGATCAACCTATATAAACCCTTAAACTAAGAATGTAGAAGCCATAGAAGTCATAAATATATCATATAATACTTAGAATAAGTGTACATTAAGATAAAAACCATAATTACCCAAAATAGAAAGTCATTAGGCTTAATGATATAGAAACCCTTATATTAAGAAATCTACATAGAATCATAACCTAGTCTTTTAGGAAAAGTCTACAAACACTCATATGACTTCATTAAGATTATAAGATTATGTTAATACAATGTAAAAGTACCCTAATGCACAAGGTACAAGATTTCAATGCATGACTCGTAAACTAGGTCAAAATAGGTATTTTCAATCTTTAGACATGTTTACCTAAACTAAACCTGTAAACCAAGCGTGAAAACTCTTTAGACACTTAAGACACAATTCCTAGGATCCAAAAATTAAGTTTAAATCAGTAGCTAAGAGGAGGATAATCACATTTACTAAGATTAAACCCTAGATCATTAGAAAACCCTAATCTACAAAAGTATACTTCCCATTTTCACATCAAACCATTGTTAAACTTCAAACCAAGGACCCAAATCTCTTAAATAGAGTGTCTAAACCCTAATTAAGCCTTAATCATTCACTAATCACTTTTCTACGTCCATAATCACCAAAAACACAAACCATAAGTTACAAGCCCTAGAATTAGGATCCGGTTTTGTATTTTGCCTCCAAAACCCATTTTTAAACAATTTCCCTCCATTCAAAATTAAAAAATGAGATACTTAGGACTTATAAGATATTTTTGGAGTGGTGACAAGTAGGTGTATCACCTCCTTGCTTGCTACACATCACCATTCTCATCTACATGTTGTTATGACCTATTTCTAGCCACAAGAGAAGATTAGAACTAATATAGGGTCTAAGAACTTGTGTAGAGATTCACTAGCCTTCATTAGTCATCCATCTATCCTTCTTACACGTTTATATGCCAAACTTGGAGCCTAAGTGTTTCCATGACTATAAATAGATCCGTATAGCATAAAATGAAACTTGCACCCTATTTTATTTGTATCCCCTACCCATTCTACATTTACACTTCTATAAAAGTATTAGGACATACCCCAAGACCAAAAACAGGTCTATAAGGTAGCCATTGAAGCCCTTGAAGCTTTGATAGCAAGTAGTGTTCATAGGAAGCCATAAGGAGCCATTTTGGAGCTACCTAGGTAATTTCTATACTAAACAAGCTTTGATCTTGTTATAATGAATTATAAGACTTTTTATAATGCCAAAGTTATGTTAGAAAGACAATCCAAAAAGAACTAAGTCGTTTCATCAATTTAAATGAAAGTTATAAGCTAAAGATGTCTTAAAACCCTAGTTTTGTATTTTACATGAAATAATGACTTAAAATCCATTTCAAGAGCTATAATTATAATAAAGTTTTGTTATTATGATTATAAATATGTTTTGAAACTTTCTTTTTAAAATCCTATATCATTTGTTACATTTTTAAAGAAGTTATATGATTTTTACAAGTATAGGGACCAAAAGTGTCATTTTTGAAACTATTTGACATTTTGGGCCAAAAGTGTCATTTTATGAAATTTAAAGCTATAATAATAAAAGTTGGAAAGTTTGAGACCCTAAGGTTAAATATTGAAGGATTAAATTGGACTATAATGAAAATATATACTTAAAGGGTTAAAAGCATAATTATGCTAAAATATAACTATAAGGACTATTTTTGCCAATATTGAAACTAAAGAACATAAAATGTAATAAAATATTATGTTTCATGTTAGTAGGGATCTTTTTACAAAGATGTTCCATCTCAATATTATGTTCTGACTGAGTGGTTGGGTTTACGATTTAAAGTGCCCTCGCTCCTCAAACGTTTATAGAATGACTTCTAAGTATAATGGCCCGAACAATGATACTATAATAATAAAATACAAGAATCAAAGAATAAATACATGAAATAATAAAAGATTTAACTTAGAGAGTATGACTTGATATATCTATATATTGTATGTTAACTCAGATATTGTGAGAAGGTTATGATTGAGTATAGCTGATTTAATCAAAACTCTCTAGGCTAAGGTGAGTTCGTAGCCTCACTTTTAAAGTTTTATAAATGATTTGAAAACCCGTGAGGGGGATATATGTTAAAAATGGAATACAAGTGTTTTTGTATGCTGCCTATATTAATATTGACACTACGTTTACTAGTTGCTGTTAATCCCATTTTTAATCCTAGACCACTAATCATTTAATGAGCACTAATATTGTGAATAGCACTATTGGAGACTGACATCTCCTATCTGGGCAAGTCACACTTGCTAGAAGCTAATGGTTCCTACCTAGGCTAAACATATATGCTTTATTTTGCATTTAGGATAGTCCGGCAAGCTTCCTACTTAAGGGAAAATTTGTTAGGTTTTCTTGATAATGTCTAGTTGCGGGGTCATTAGCTAGTGCAATATGAATTGATGAATTTAAAAAGTTGGGTGTATAATAATGTAGCCATGGAGTCGTACTTGTATTCAAATATTATTTAAAAACCTATGAATTCGCTCAACCATTGTGTTGACTTTAAGCCATATATTTTAGGTGAATGAGGACTGGCGGGCTGCGGATGGTGGTGTCTTGAATAAAGTTATCATTCTAGAAAATAAAACTAGATGTTTGAGAAAAATTTGTGTTGTACATTATTGTACAGTTGTTTTTATTTAACTCAGAATAAATGAATGACGATGTTAATATTTATAAAAATGTTTTTAAGCATTTTCTATTATTATGACTATGATATTTTGATAGTAATACCACAAAAATTAGCTCCCGCTTCTATAAGGTAAAATAGGGGTGTTACATAAGGATTTCATGAATACGCCAAAACATTGGAATATTCGTTTGTAAGACTTGGAATTTATGAAAACTTAGAATTTGTGAAGACTTGGAATGTGAAGTATTCCATTTAACTCGAAGAAACATTAAATCCTTATAGTATGCTCTAACAAAAGAAGCAGAATAATGGAAGTCATCTGACTTACTAGTTCGACCTGAATTTCCTTCATGGAAATAGGAAAGAACAATAAGGATTTTGTTACTTCAAAAAGACATGATGCCATCTAGGTCATTGTCGATTGTCTTAATAAAGCTGCAAGATTTATTCCTATCAAGAAAAACATTGATATGGAAATTCTGATGAGGTTATACAAGAAATAATCTGTCGACATAGAGAATCAATCATCTAAGATCGTGACGAGTGTTTCACATCTTAATCCTAAAAGTATATACAAAATACCTGAGGGAAATATGTTATTCTTAGTCTATTATTTTAATAAGTATACTAATGTATTAAGTGGAAGAACTATCCAAACACTAAACTACTTACTCCATGTATGTGTTATAAATTTTGGAAGGGACACTTACCATTGGTAAAATTTCTCATATAACAAATAGTGCTGATGCTAGAATCAAAGTAGTACTATTTGAAGCACATTATGGAAAGAAGTGCCATTTATGTATCTGTTGGGCTAAAGTTGGAGATTTTCAACTTACGAGACCTAAAATAGTTCATGAAACCATTGAAAAGATTATTCAACCCCAATGAATATTACGCGCTGCAAGGAGAAGTTACGAAAATTTACAATATAAATCGTAATAAATTACGTCATATTATTATGTATTACCTTGAGAAGATCTTATTCGATTCGAAAAGCAAAGCAAAGGTACATTAGACCATTCAAAGATTTTTGAATTGGCAGTGACATATTAACTTAAGTTCCTAAAAGAACTCAGGAATATTCATGATACTTTTTGCGTTGCGTATCTGAAGATATATTTATCTGACGAATCTCTTATCATCCCAAAGAAAGAGTTTTTGTTCGACATTAAACTAAATTGTGTGGTATAATGTTATATTTTAATTATTGAATTTTGAATTAAACCCTAAGAGAGGGTATGAATATGTTTGGAAATGCGAGGATTATGCTCTTCTTTGTCTTATGACATCGCTCTTTATCTAAATCTCGGGACGAGATTTCCTTAAGGGGGAGAGACTGTGACAATCCTCAAATTTCACATATGTGTTATGTGCTATAATTGTCTCAATATAAAAATTTGGCTGGATTGTGGAAAAGCACGACAAGCAATTTTCCGTAATTGCTATTCATCTTGATGAAATGTCCCTTGAAGCTTTTAGATTAGTGGAGAAGAATATTAGGAATTTGATAAGAGGAAGTAAGGAGATTGAAGAGCATATTAGTCAGTTGGAATATAAAGTGGACGTTACCCGACGCCATAATATTAGACTGAGTAGAAGGATGCATGCTCATGAAATAAATATCATATGACCAGAGAAAGAGAATACTGAACTGAAAGAAGGATTTACTAGGACTGGGCTTAATTTAGAATTACTCATCGACGATCTTAAAACAACTCAACAATCTGACTCCGGATATATTTGGACAGAACTGAGGAGATCAAATGAGAAATTAAGCTTAGAAATCTAGTTTCAATTTGTAAGATATGTACAATTTTTCTTTATGTAACAAAGATGCTTATCGTGTACATATAAACGATAAGTTGTTCATAAATAAAAGAAGTGTGCGTTTATTCTCAAAAATTCTTGTTATCTTATTTAAGTCTTTATCGTCATTCATATTATGAATCCTCATAAATGAATTAGAAAATTTTATCGTCATTCATATTATGAATCCTCACATATGAAATGATCGAAAGAATTAAGAATACTCTATGATGTAATAAATATATTCCATACTCCACGTATCAAAGTTTAAAATAAAAATCATTCTTATCGAGTATTATTATGGTAGGATGGCTCATACGATAGCATCAACATCTGTGATAGTAAACATGACACCTGAAGAAATAAGGCAATTGGTTGCTGAGAGTGTGACTACAGCTTTGCAAGCACAAGCTGCCAATGTAGCTAGCGCATGTAATGGAAATGCTGCTAGGAGAGAAGTTCCGGTAGAGAAAAGATGTACTTATAAAGATTTCATGAACTGTTAGTCTTTTAAGTAAAAAGGATCTGAAGGAGCTGTTGGACTTATTCGTTGGTTCGAGAGAACTGAATTAGTATTTGTTTGCAGTGACTGTTCTAAATACTGTAAAGTAAAATTTGCTACGGATACGCTGATAGAAGAAGCTTTGTCCTGGTGGAATGCTTCTGCACAACCCATTGGGATAGAACAAGCTTATCAGACTCCCTGGAATGAATATAAGAATCTGCTAGTTAAGAATATTGTCCTCGCAGTGAGATTAGGAAAATGGAGGAAGAATTCTATAATCTAGTATTAAAGGAAAATAATCTCAAAGTTTACATCCGAAGATTTCAGGAATTGGCATTATTATGTCCTAATATGCTGCCTAAGACTGAAAAATTGATGGAAGCTTTTTATTGGAGGATTGCCTAGAAGTATAGAAGGGAATGTTACCGCCTCTAAACCCAAAACTTTAGAGGAAGTTATCACCATTTCTCAAAGATTAATGGATCAAGTGATAAGGTATACTCCTGTACTAGTGGCAGTTATTAATAAAAGGAAGTTTGATGATAGAAGGAGTTTTCATGTTAATCGTAATTTCTAGAAGAATAGTTTTCATAACTATAATAAAGGCAATAATTGTCAACAGCAGAACAAAATAAATGATGTTTCTAAAGTTTATGTTGTATATTCGAGCAATGGTTATAGTTGAAGACAACCCTTTGTCAGAGGTGTTCTCTACATCACACAGAATTTTGCACTATCAAGTGTCAAAACTATGGAAAAATAGGACATCAAACATGATTCTATAGAAGTAAAGGATTAGATACTAGAAGTAATCAAATTACTCTAACTAAAGTTTGTCAAAACTGTGGAGAAAAAGGGCATCTGATGAATGAGTGTTGTAAAGAGAGCAATAGCCAAGGAAAAGCTTATTTTCTAAACGATACTCAACAAGATCAGAATACGGTTACGAGTATGTTTCATCTAAATCAATGTCTGGTTAAAGTAATATTTGACTCAGGAGCTGATAGAAGTTTCATATCTGTTAAATTTGCTGCTAAGTTAGATATTTCGATTGTTTCTTTGAATACTTAGTATGATATAGAAATGGTCGACGGAAAAATAGTTAGCACTAATACCGTTATTCGAGGATGTATCATTACTTTATTACGCCAATCCTTTGAAATCGATCTTATACCCATTAAGCTCGGTAGTGTTGACGTAGTCATTGGAATGGACTGGTTATCTAAATACCATGCCAAAATTCTATGTGACGAGAAAGCCGTTCATATTCCTATTAGTGGTGAAGTTTTGATTGTCCATGGTGAGCGAAGTAAGACTCGACTAAATCTCATATCGTGCCTTAAGATAAATAAGTACGTATCCCGTGGTGGTCAAGTTTTCTTAGTTCAAGTATCGGAAAAGGAGAAAGAAGAGAAGCGATTAGGAGATATTCTGATAGTTAGAGAATTTCCTGAAGTATTTCCTGAAGAATTACCTGGTTTGCCGCCTGAGTGTCAAGTTGAATTCCAAATCAATTTGATACCAGGAGCAACACCAGTTTCTAAAGCGCCGAACTAACTGATCAAGGATTTATTAGACCAAGTATATCGCCATGGGTAGCTCTAGTCTTATTTGTGAAAAAGAAAGATGGATCTTTTAGGATGTGTATCGATTATCGTGAGTTAAACAAACTTACTATAAAGAATCGTTACCCATTATCCAGAATCGACGATTTATTTGATTAACTCTAAGGATCAAGCGTATATTTGAAAATTGATCTACGGTCAGGTTATCATCAACTGAAAGTTAAGGATGAGGATATTCCTAAAACTACTTTCAGAACACGGTATGTACATTATGAATTTCAAGTGAGGCCTTTTGGTTTAACCAATGCACCAGCTGTTTTCATGGACCTCATGAATAGAGTGTGTAAGCCTTACTTGGATAAATTTTTAATCGTGTTTATCGATGATATTCTTATCTACTCTCGTAATAGAGAAGAACATGCCAAGCCTCTTGGTATAATTCTCGGATTACGTAAGAAGGAGAAGTTGTATGCTAAGTTATCAAAATGCGAATTTTGGATCGATGTTGTTCAATTCCTAGGACATGTCATTGATAGCCAAGGTATTTGTGTGGATCCTGCTAAGATTGAAGCGGTAATGAATTGGAGTAAGCCTAGTACGCCTACATAAATAAGACAATTTTTAGGACTTGCTGGGTATTACGAATATTTATCGAAGGTTTTTCAAAAATTGATAAAGTTTTGACTGAATTGATTCAGAAAAACAAACCGTTTGACTGGGGAGATAGTCAAGAGATTGTAACACCCCCAATTTCGGGTCATAGCAGCGGAAGGGTCATTGGGTGTTACTATCATGGTTCAACCTCAATATCATAGAACACGCCTCAAAATGAGTCGTTTTAACAAAACATACATCCATTCATTTGTTTAAAGATAAAACAGTTCACATACGGTCCCAAATAGTTTTAAAGTTTACACAACCAACCAAACAATAAAAGTTTCTTAGAATGGACATAGTTTAGAAAAGCGGGCCAAAACGTTTTAATTAAGCAAGCTGCATGAAACCGCCTTCCTTGAGTGCCTTCTTCATGGACCTGAGATAAAACATGCTATAAAGTCAACAAAAATGCTGAGTGAATCTATAGAGTTTAAATTAAATAAACGAACACAAGTATTCTGAATAAACCTTCTGTGGTTGACAATCATGTGGATCAGACATAATTATCGTTGTTATTTCATAAGTCTCGTGACATTGAACGTTAACATATATTATTTCAGCCCAACACACCTAGCCAAGTGCGTATATTTTTCTTATACAATTGCATCCGATGTTTCATTACTGGTGCATCACAACACCACGTGATAGCTAGTCGCGACCGGACTGGGTGTCACCCCGATAGATCTATCCATAGTATTAGCGTTCCTTTCGATTAACAATTCACGATTCATGGGTCTTTTCAGGCTAAACAAACTTGTATAACAACTTTCATCTAAGCATACAATCGGGTCCTTTGTGTTCAATTTTAAAAGAAATAGGGTTTGCCACAACTTCTCGTTGTACCCTTCATTTATTAATAAATGTTTTTCCAATAATAAGGGTTTCCACAACTTCTCGTTGTACCCCTTTATTTTAATAAAACAAGCATGTTATCCCCCTCGCGGATTTTATAAAACAAGTAAACATGTTAAGGCGAGGCTATAGACTCACCTTGGTACGATAGTAGTAATGTGACGATCGCCGACGATTTGTGATGCCCGTTAAACACGAAGACCGCAACCAATATGAAGCTCTTGAAATTTCTAGAATGGGTCTTGTCTTAGATTCTTTTGATTCAAAGTTAAAAATCAAAAATCAAAGGGTTTAGGGGTGTTGGGGTGGACGGTTTAAACAAGAAAGAAAGGAGAGAGATGAGTTTTGATAAAAATGAATTTTTAATAAAAAAATGTGTAGTGGAAAAATCTTATATAGTGAGGTGAGGTTAGTTTTTGTCATTTTTGCATAGTTTTGGTCCCAAAATGCAATTAAATAGTTTACAAGGTAGAAAATGTAAATTGTAAATTTTGAAAATATTTACGGGGCTCGGGTTTCGTAAAAATACTTTTCGAAAGTTAAAACGCTTCAAAATATAATAACAAAGCTTCGACACGACTTAAAACGCAATTAAATCGAAAACGTCTAAAATATACAATATCGAGACAATCAATAATAAAACGTAAATTTTTGGGCATCCGTCGGTATCGCGATCACTAATAGTTATCGTCATTCGTTAAAACGTAAAATACGAGAAATAAAGATTAAATATAATAAAAATCATTTTTATGATTATTTGAGAATATAATATCGATACCTAACATATTCCTTGTCGGTTTTCATCTAATCGACATTCTTACGCTAGTTTCAAGTCATAACCTTCTCGATTAGTCGATAATTTAAAATTCTCATTAAAGCAAACACGTAATACGTAATAGTCGAGATTAAAATAACGACCTGAAATTGACGGATTGTCACATCATACCCACCAAATTAGGATCTTCGCCCTCGAAGATCAACTTGCGTTCTTGCCCGATCGCTTGTTGAAATCAAAGAGATGAGGGTAATTCTTCCACATTTGGTCTTCTCGTTCCCAAGTAAACTCCGGTCCTCTCCGAGAGTTCCATCGAACTTTGACAATAGGTATTCGGCTTTACTTCAGTTGCTTGACCTCGTGATCCATGATCTCGACTGGTTCTTCGATAAAGTGCAACTTTTTATCAACCTTAACCTCGTCTAACGGTATAATGAGTTCTTCATCGGATAAACACTTCTTCAGATTCGACACATGAAAAGTGTTATGAATCCCATACAGTTCTTGTGGTAGTTCAAGTTGGTATGCCACGGGTCCTACTCTAGATGTAACCTTGAATGGTCCGATATAACGAGGACTCAACTTCCCACGTTTTCCAAATCGTACAACACCTTTCCATGGTGATACCTTTAGCATAACCTTATCCCCCACGTTAAACTCCAATGGTTTTCTTCTCACATCCGCATAACTCTTCTGTCGGCTTCGAGCAGACAACAACCTATTCTTGATTTGCACAATCATATCCGTCGTCTCTCTAATCAAATCTGGTCCAGTGAGTTGGCCATCTCCAACCTCACTCCAGCTAACGGGTGATCTACATTTTCTCCCATACAGTGCTTCAAAAGGTGCAGCTTTAATACTCGCGTGATAACTGTTATTGTACGAGAATTCGGCCAAATGTAAGTGCTTATCCCAGCTACTTCCAAAGTCTATCACACAAGCACGTAGCATATCCTCCAAAGTTTGGATTGTTCTTTCGCTTTGCCCATCAGTTTGCGGATGATAGGCTGTGCTCATATCCAAATTGGTTCCTAACGACTTTTGAAGTGATCTCCAAAATCCAGAAGCAAAACGACTATCTCTATCGGAAATGATTGAAATAGGAATACCATGCTTGCACACGATTTCCTTCAGATAAATATCGGCGAGTTTCTCCAAACCGAACCTCTCGTTGATTGGAATAAAATGAGTGGATTTAGTTAAACGATCGACAATAACCCAAATTGCCTCGAACCCAGACGGTGTCCTTGGGAGTTTTGTGATGAAGTCCATCGTAATTCGCTCCCATTTCCAGACTGGAATTTCAGGTTGGACAAGTAATCCTGACGGCTTCTGATATTCGGCTTTCACCACATGTTAAGCATTTCGCGACGTATGTTGCAATATCAGCTTTCATATTCGGCCACCAGTATAACTTTTTCAAGTCTTGGTACATTTTGTCCGATCCAGGATGAATAGAATACTTGGACTTATGAGATTCTAACATAATCAAGTCTCTCAGTCCACCATATAACGGTAACCAAATTCGACCTCTCAAACATTTGATACCATCGGCTCGCGTCTCAAATGTTTCACCGTCTCCTCTAAATCTTTCGGCTGTAATATTTTCCTTCTTGCACGCTTCGATTTGTGCGTTTCGAATCTGCTCAGGTAAGTCATTATGAACTGTCACTACCAAAGCACGCACTCGAATTGGTTTCTCCCTTTCCTTTCGACTTAACGCGTCAGCTACCACGTTCGCCAATCCTGGATGATAACGAATTTCGCAGTCGTAATCACTCAAGAGTTCAACCCATCGACGTTGCCTCATATTCAGCTCCTTTTGATCCAATATGTATTGTAGGCTTTTATGATCAGTGAATACTGTACACTTCATACCATACAGATAATGTCTCCAAAGTCGTAGTGCAAAAACCACAACGCCCAATTCCAAGTCATGGGTAGTGTAGTTCTCCTCATTCTTCCTTAATTGTCTAGAGGCATATGCGATCACCTTTTCACGTTGCATGAGAACAGCACCGTATCCTCGAAGAGATGCATCGCAATAAACAACAAAGTCTTCACTTCCTTCAGGTAACGATAAGATCGGCGCACTACAGAGTTTCATCTTCAGGGTTTGGAAAGCTTCTTCTTCATCATCGCCCCACACATACGGTTTATTCTTCTGAGTCAACTTAGTTAATGGTTTCTATATCAAAGAGAATCCTTCAATAAACCTTCGGTAATAACCAGCCAAACCTAGAAATTGTCGTACTTCAGTTGGAGTAGTCGGAGCACTCCAATTCTTGATGGCTTCGATCTTTGCAGGATCAACATGTACTCCGCTTTTATCAATCACATGTCCGAGAAATTGTACAGAATTAAGCCAAAAATCACAATTTGAGAATTTAGCGTACAACTTTTCGTTCTTTAACAAGTTCAAGATAATCCTTAAGTGTTCGGCATGCTCTTCATTGCTCTTGGAGTAGATTAGAATATCATCTATGAAAACGATCACGAATTTATCAAGATACGGCTTACAAATGCGATTCATTAAATCCATGAATACAACAGGTGCATTAGTCAAACCAAAAGGCATAACCAAAAACTCATAATGACCATAACGAGTTCTAAATGCCGTAATAGGAATATCTTCCTCACGTATGCGAAGTTGATGGTAACCAGAACGAATATTAATCTTGGAGAAAACACGAGAACCTTGAAGTTGATCAAATAAATCATCAATTCTTGGAAGCGGATAACGATTCTTGATCGTTAGCTTATTCAGCTCTCGGTAATCAATACACATACGAAACAAACCAACTTTCTTCTTAACGAATAAGACAGGAGCTCCCCAAGGTGACGAACTCGGTCATATAAAACCTTTATCAGATAGCTCTTGCAATTGCACAGATAACTCCTTCAGCTCGGATGGGGCTAAACGATATGGCGCACGAGCCACAGGTGCAGCACCAGGAATTAGGTCAATTTGGAATTCTACTTGCCTTGGAGGCGGAAGTCCAGGCAAATCTTCCGGAAACACTTCAGGAAAGTCACGGATAACAGGTACATCTTTAGCACGTTTCTCATTCGATTCCTTCTCCACTACTTTAGCTAGGAATAACTCACAACCTCTTTCGATATACTTACGAGCCTTAATGCACGAAACGATTTTTAGTCGTGAATTATGCTGATCACCTTCGATAACCATGGTCTTGTCATCCAAGGGAATCCTAACTTTCTTTTCTCCACACAAGATAGACGCGTTATACTTGGATAGCCAATCCATTCCGATAATAACATCAAAACTTCCCAATTCAACAATCATCAAGTCTATCATAAAAATACGGTTCAGAAGATTAAGAGAACATCCTAGGAGCGCACGATTGGTACTCACTAATTTACCGTCAGCTAGTTCTACCTCATAACTCGCGTCTAATTCGACCGGTTTGATATCAATTAAGGTACTAAAACTTGTAGACACAAAGCTTTTGTCCGCACCAGAATCAAATAAAGCTGTAGCATAACGGTTGTTCAGTAAAAACGTACCAGTGACAACTTTTGGGTTTTGCTTCGCTTCGGCTTCACCCAGCTGATAAGCTTTTCCCTGGTTATCTCCACCACGTGCATTCTTTGGAGGTTGAGGGCATTGGTTCCTCATGTGACCTTTACCTTGGCAGTTAAAACACGTCACTCCCTTCTTTCCTGGTCCCCAACAGTCTTCAGTCTTGTGACCTAACTTGTTACACTTCCCACACTTAGCACACTCACCAGTATGAGACTTCTTGCAGCGTTGACATCTGGTTCCCTTATCAGCAGAGGTAGTTTCAGTCATCGCATTAGCATTACCCTTCCTTCGGTTTTGATTCCTATTGTGAGATTGACGGTTATCACCACGATCATCACTATCATTTTCAGCTCTTCTTTTGTTACCTTCAGAAACACCATCAGCCTTGTCTTGGATGATTTGACCCATTAGTTGGTAGGCCATACGAACAGCTTCATCAATATTAACAGGTTTAGATGAGGTCACATCCCTATGGATGTTGGTAGGTAAGCCTCGAATATACTGCTCTACCTTCAAGTATTCTGGGTTAACTTTGTTTGGACAAAGTAGAGCAAGTTCATGGAATCTGTTTGTGTATCCATCGATGTCAGTACCCTTCAGTCTCAGCTGATATAGTTCCTGTTCTAACCTCTGAATAACACTCCTTGGACAGAATTCCTCAGTCATCCACCTTCTTACTTCAACCCAAGGTGTAGCATAAGCAGCATCCATACCCATTGATGCCATTCTTCCATTCCACCAAGTTAATGCTCGCCCTTGAAGAGTAGCAGAGGCAAACATCACCTTATCTCCTTCCTCACTTCCACTAAATCAAAACACGGATTCCAACTTCTCAAACCATTGCATTAACCCAACAGCAACTTCAGTACCCTTAAAAGTTGGAGGTTTGCATTTCATGAACGAGGTATAATTACACTTCTTGTTTTCAGGAATCACTGGTCTGTCAGCATCACCAGTTCCAGCACCAGCATTGCCAGCTCCCGTATTACCAGCTCCAGTGTTATCGGCTCTAGTGTTACCAGCTCTAGTAGTGCCAGTTCCAGTGTTGCCAGCTCCAGTATCGCCAGCTCCACCGGATCCACCAGCTCCACCGGATCCACCAGCTCCACCAGCTCCACCAGATCCACCAGATCCACCAGCTCCACTATTCAAATTTGCCATAAATGCATTCATAGATATCTGAAATTGATCAGCTACTATAGCACGTAACTGAGTCTCAGTCAACTGTTTTGGCGGCATAATCCTGTTACACAATTCACATCAAAATGAGTATTCATTCAACGCTTGTGATAACAAAACATGAATAACACAAAATAAGAATAGATAGATGAAAGGAAACAAGAATGGATGATAGAATAAAGAATACAATTTAGACAAGGAACGAAAATTCACTAGGAATGAGTCAAAAGACAGGGATTTCTATTGTGACAATCAGCGTCGTTTGTAAATCACGTATTAGTGTAATAATAATCAAATAATAAACATTTATAAATAAATAAATGTAATCTATTATGCTTTAAGCATAAATAATAATTAAATATGTATAACATATATACTTTTCTTATTCTCGTCCATTGGCAACTCGGAGATTTCGCTTGCAGATGTTATAGTCAAAAGATTTCAAAATTTAATTTTTGGAAAATCTTTTCGTTCTCTATAACTTGAGCTGTGATGCCAATCTGTAGCACCCCCAATTTCGGGTCATAGCAGCGGAAGGGTCATTGGGTGTTAGTATCATGGTTCAACCTCAATATCATAGAACACACCTCAAAATGAGTCATTTTAACAAAACATACATCCATTCATTTGTTTAAAGATAAAACAGTTCACACACGGTCCCAAATAGTTTTAAAGTTTACACAACCAACCAAACAATAAAAGTTTCTTAGAATGGACATAGTTTAGAAAAGCGGGCCAAAACGTTTTAATTAAGCAAGCTGCATGAAACCGCCTTCTTTGAGTGCCTTCTTCATGGACCTGACATAAAACATGCTATAAAGTCAACAAAAATGCTGAGTGAATCTATAGAGTTTAAATTAAATAAACGAACACAAGTATTCTGAATAAACCTTCCGTGGTTGACAATCATGTGGATCAGACATAATTATCGTTGTTATTTCATAAGTCTCGTGACATTGAACGTTAACATATATTATTTCAGCCCAACACACCTAGCCAAGTGCGTATATTTCTCTTATACAATTGCATCCGATGTTTCATTACTGGTGCATCACAACACCACGCGATAGCTAGTCGCGACCGGACTGGGTGTCACCCCGATAGATCTATCCATAGTATTAGCGTTCCTTTCGATTAACAATTCACGATTCATGGGTCTTTTCAGGCTAAACAAACTTGTATAACAACTTTCATCTAAGCATACAATCGGGTCCTTTGTGTTTAATTTTAAAAGAAAGAGGGTTTACCACAACTTCTCGTTGTACCCTTCATTTATTAATAAATGTTTTTCCAATAATAAGGGTTTCCACAACTTCTCGTTGTACCCCTTTATTTTAATAAAACAAGCATGTTATCCCCCTCGCGGATTTTATAAAACAAGTAAACATGTTAAGGCGAGGCTATAGACTCACCTTGGTACGATAGTAGTAATGTGACGATCACCGACGATTTGTGATGCCCGTTAAACACGAAGACCGCAACCAATATGAAGCTCTTGAAATTTCTAGAATGGGTCTTGTCTTAGATTCTTTTGATTCAAAGTTAAAAATCAAAAATCAAAGGGTTTAGGGGTGTTGGGGTGGACGGTTTAAACAAGAAAGAAAGGAAAGAGATGAGTTTTGATAAAAATGAATTTTTAATAAAAAAATGTGTAGTGGAAAAATCTTATATAGTGGGGTGAGGTTAGTTTTTGTCATTTTTGCATAGTTTTGGTCCCAAAATGCAATTAAATAGTTTACAAGGTAGAAAATGTAAATTGTAAATTTTGAAAATATTTACGGGGCTCGGGTTTCGTAAAAATACTTTTCGAAAGTTAAAACGCTTCAAAATATAATAACAAAGCTTCGACACGACTTAAAACGCAATTAAATCGAAAACGTCTAAAATATACAATATCGAGACAATCGATAATAAAACATAAATTTTTGGGCATCCGTCGGTATCGCGATCACTAATAGTTATCGTCATTCGTTAAAACGTAAAATACGAGAAATAAAGATTAAATATAATAAAAATCATTTTTATGATTATTTGAGAATATAATATCGATACCTAACATATTCCTTGTCGGTTTTCATCTAATCGACATTCTTACGCTAGTTTCAAGTCATAACCTTCTCGGTTAGTCGATAATTTAAAATTCTCATTAAAGCAAACACGTAATACGTAATAGTCGAGATTAAAATAACGACCTGAAATTGACGGATTGTCACATCATACCCACCAAATTAGGATCTTCGCCCTCGAAGATCAACTTGCGTTCTTGCCCGATCGCTTGTTGAAATCAAAGAGATGAGGGTAATTCTTCCACATTTGGTCTTCTCGTTCCCAAGTAAACTCCGGTCCTCTCCGAGAGTTCCATCGAACTTTGACAATAGGTATTCGGCTTTGCTTCAGCTGCTTGACCTCGCGATCCATGATCTCGACTGGTTCTTCGATAAAGTGCAACTTTTTATCAACCTTAACCTCGTCTAACGGTATAATGAGTTCTTCATCGGATAAACACTTCTTCAGATTCGACACATGAAAAGTGTTATGAATCCCATACAGTTCTTGTGGTAGTTCAAGTTGGTATGACACGGGTCCTACTCTAGATGTAACCTTGAATGGTCCGATATAACGAGGACTCAACTTCCCACGTTTTCCAAATCGTACAACACCTTTCCATGGTGATAACTTTAGCATAACCTTATCCCCCACGTTAAACTCCAATGGTTTTCTTCTCACATCCGCATAACTCTTCTGTCGGCTTCGAGCAGACAACAACCTATTCTTGATTTGCACAATCATATCCGTCGTCTCTCTAATCAAATCTGGTCCAGTGAGTTGGGCATCTCCAACCTCACTCCAGCTAACGGGTGATCTACATTTTCTCCCATACAGTGCTTCAAAAGGTGCAGCTTTAATACTCGCGTGATAACTGTTATTGTACGAGAATTCGGCCAAATGTAAGTGCTTATCCCAGCTACTTCCAAAGTCTATCACACAAGCACGTAGCATATCCTCCAAAGTTTGGATTGTTCTTTCGCTTTGCCCATCAGTTTGCGGATGATAGGCTGTGCTCATATCCAAATTGGTTCCTAACGACTTTTGAAGTGATCTCCAAAATCCATAAGCAAAACGACTATCTCTATCAGAAATAATTGAAATAGGAATACCATGCTTGCACACGATTTCCTTCAGATAAATATCGGCGAGTTTCTCCAAACCGAACCTCTCGTTGATTGGAATAAAATGAGCGAATTTAGTTAAACGATCGACAATAACCCAAATTGCCTCGAACCCAGACGGTGTCCTTGGGAGTTTTGTGATGAAGTCCATCGTAATTCGCTCCCATTTCCAGACTGGAATTTCAGGTTGGACAAGTAATCCTGACGGCTTCTGGTATTCGGCTTTCACCACATGTTAAGCATTTCACGACGTATGTTGCAATATCAGCTTTCATATTCGGCCACCAGTATAACTTTTTCAAGTCTTGGTACATTTTGTCCGATCCAGGATGAATAGAATACTTGGACTTATGAGATTCTAACATAATCAAGTCTCTCAGTCCACCATATAACGGTAACCAAATTCGACCTCTCAAACATTTGATACCATCGGCTCGCGTCTCAAATGTTTCACCGTCTCCTCTAAATCTTTCGGCTGCAATATTTTCCTTCTTGCACGCTTCGATTTGTGCGTTTAGAATCTGCTCAGGTAAGTCATTATGAACTGTCACTACCAAAGCACGCACTCGAATTGGTTTCTCCCTTTCCTTTCGACTTAACGCGTCAGCTACCACGTTCGCCTTTCCTGGATGATAACGAATTTCGCAGTCGTAATCACTCAAGAGTTCAACCCATCGACGTTGCCTCATATTCAGCTCCTTTTGATCCAATATGTATTGTAGGCTTTTATGATCAGTGAATACTGTACACTTCATACCATACAGATAATGTCTCCAAAGTCTCAGTGCAAAAACCACAACGCCCAATTCCAAGTCATGGGTAGTGTAGTTCTCCTCGTTCTTCCTTAATTGTCTAGAGGCATATGCGATCACCTTTTCACGTTGCATGAGAACAGCACCGTATCCTCGAAGAGATGCATCATAATAAACAACAAAGTCTTCACTTCCTTCAGGTAACGATAAGATCGGCGCACTACAGAGTTTCATCTTCAGGGTTTGGAAAGCTTCTTCTTCATCATCGCCCCACACATACGGTTTATTCTTCTGAGTCAACTTAGTTAATGGTTTCTATATCAAAGAGAATCCTTCAATAAACCTTCGGTAATAACCAGCCAAACCTAGAAATTGTCGTACTTCAGTTGGAGTAGTCGGAGCACTCCAATTCTTGATGGCTTCGATCTTTGCAGGATCAACATGTACTCCACTTTTATCAATCACATGCCCGAGAAATTGTACAGAATTAAGCCAAAAATCACAATTTGAGAATTTAGCGTACAACTTTTCGTTCTTTAACAAGTTCAAGATAATCCTTAAGTGTTCGGCATGCTCTTCATTGCTCTTGGAGTAGATTAGAATATCATCTATGAAAACGATCACGAATTTATCAAGATACGGCTTACAAATGCGATTCATTAAATCCATGAATACAACAGGTGCATTAGTCAAACCAAAAGGCATAACCAGAAACTCATAATGACCATAACGAGTTCTAAATGCCGTAATAGGAATATCTTCCTCACGTATGCGAAGTTGATGGTAACCAGAACGAAGATCAATCTTGGAGAAAACACGAGAACCTTGAAGTTGATCAAATAAATCATCAATTCTTGGAAGCGGATAACGATTCTTGATCGTTAGCTTATTCAGCTCTCGGTAATCAATACACATACGAAACGAACCAACTTTCTTCTTAACGAATAAGACAGGAGCTCCCCAAGGTGACGAACTCGGTCGTATAAAACCTTTATCAGATAGCTCTTGCAATTGCACAGATAACTCCTTCAGCTCGGATGGGGCTAAACGATATGGCGCACGAGCCACGGGTGCAGCACCAGGAATTAGGTCAATTTGGAATTCTACTTGCCTTGGAGGCGGAAGTCCAGGCAAATCTTCCGGAAACACTTCAGGAAAGTCACGGATAACAGGTACATCTTTAGCACGTTTCTCATTCGATTCCTTCTCCACTACTTTAGCTAGGAATAACTCACAACCTCTTTCGATATACTTACGAGCCTTAATGCACGAAACGATTTTTAGTCGTGAATTATGCTGATCACCTTCGATAACCATGATCTTGTCATCCAAGGGAATCCTAACTTTCTTTTCTCCACACAAGATAGACGCGTTATACTTGGATAACCAATCCATTCCGATAATAACATCAAAACTTCCCAATTCAACAATCATCAAGTCTATCTTAAAAATACGGTTCAGAAGATTAAGAGAACATCCTAGGAGCGCACGATTGGTACTCACTAATTTACCATCAGCTAGTTCTACCTCATAACTCGCGTCTAATTCGACCGGTTTGATATCAATTAAGGTACTAAAACTTGTAGACACAAAGCTTTTGTCCGCACCAGAATCAAATAAAGCTGTAGCATAACGGTTGTTCAGTAAAAATGTACCAGTGACAACTTTTGGGTTTTGCTTCGCTTCGGCTTCACCCAACTGATAAGCTTTTCCCTGGTTATCTCCACCACGTGCATTCTTTGGAGGTTGAGGGCATTGGTTCCTCATGTGACCTTTACCTTGGCAGTTAACACACGTCACTCCCTTCTTTCCTGGTCCCCAACAGTCTTCAGTCTTGTGACCTAACTTGTTACACTTCCCACACTTAGCACACTCACCAGTATGAGACTTCTTGCAGCGTTGACATCTGGTTCCCTTATCAGCAGAGGTAGTTTCAGTCATCGCATTAGCATTACCCCTCCTTCGGTTTTGATTCCTATTGTGAGATTGACGGTTATCACCACGATCATCACTATCATTTTCAGCTCTTCTTTTGTTACCTTCAGAAACACCATCAGCCTTGTCTTGGATGATTTGACCCATTAGTTGGTAGGCCATACGAACAGCTTCATCAATATTAGCAGGTTTAGATGAGGTCACATCCCTATGGATGTTGGTAGGTAAGCCTCGAATATACTGCTCTACCTTCAAGTATTCTGGGTTAACTTTGTTTGGACAAAGTAGAGCAAGTTCATGGAATCTGTTTGTGTATCCATCGATGTCAGTACCCTTCAGTCTCAGCTGATATAGTTCCTGTTCTAACCTCTGAATAACACTCCTTGGACAGAATTCCTCAGTCATCCACCTTCTTACTTCAACCCAAGGTGTAGCATAAGCAGCATCCATACCCATTGATGCCATTCTTCCATTCCACCAAGTTAATGCTCGCCCTTGAAGAGTAGCAGAGGCAAACATCACCTTATCTCCTTCCTCACTTCCACTAAATCAAAACACGGATTCCAACTTCTCAAACCATTGCATTAACCCAACAGCACCTTCAGTACCCTTAAAAGTTGGAGGTTTGCATTTCATGAACGAGGTATAATTACACTTCTTGTTTTCAGGAATCACTGGTCTGTCAGCATCACCAGTTCCAGCACCAGCATTGCCAGCTCCCGTATTACCAGCTCCAGTGTTATCGTCTCCAGTGTTACCAGCTCTAGTAGTGCCAGTTCCAGTGTTGCCAGCTCCAGTATCGCCAGCTCCACCGGATCCACCAGCTCCACCAGATCCACCAGCTCCACCAGATCCACCAGATCCACCAGCTCCACTATTCAAATTTGCCATAAATGCATTCATAGATATCTGAAATTGATCAGCTACTATAGCACGTAACTGAGTCTCAGTCAACTGTTTTGGCGGCATAATCCTGTTACACAATTCACATCAAAATGAGTATTCATTCAACGCTTGTGATAACAAAACATGAATAACACAAAATAAGAATAGATAGATGAAAGGAAACAAGAATGGATGATAAAATAAAGAATAAAATTTAGACAAGGAACGAAAATTCACTAGGAATGAGTCAAAAGACAGGGATTTCTATTGTGACAATCAGCGTCGTTTGTAAATCACGTATTAGTATAATAATAATCAAATAATAAACATTTATAAATAAATAAATGTAATCTATTATGCTTTAAGCATAAATAATAATTAAATATGTATAACATATATACTTTTCTTATTCTCGTCCATTGGCAACTCGGAGGTTTCGCTTGCAGATGTTATAGTCAAAAGATTTCAAAATTTTATTTTTGGAAAATCTTTTCGTTCTCTATAACTTGAGCTCTGATGCCAATCTGTAACACCCCCAATTTCGGGTCATAGCAGCGGAAGGATCATTGGGTGTTAGTATCATGGTTCAACCTCAATATCATAGAACACACCTCAAAATGAGTTGTTTTAACAAAACATACATCCATTCATTTGTTTAAAGATAAAACAGTTCACACACGGTCCCAAATAGTTTTAAAGTTTACACAACCAACCAAACAATAAAAGTTTCTTAGAATGGACATAGTTTAGAAAAGCGGGCCAAAACGTTTTAATTAAGCAAGCTGCATGAAACCGCCTTCCTTGAGTGCCTTCTTCATGGACCTGAGATAAAACATGCTATAAAGTCAACAAAAATGCTGAGTGAATCTATAGAGTTTAACTTAAATAAACAAACATAAGTATTCTGAATAAACCTTCCATGGTTGACAATCATGTGGATCAGACATAATTATCGTTGTTATTTCATAAGTCTCGTGACATTGAACGTTAACATATATTATTTCAGCCCAACACACCTAGCCAAGTGCGTATATTTCTCTTATACAATTGCATCCGATGTTTCATTACTGGTGCATCACAACACCACGCGATAGCTAGTCGCGACCGGACTGGGTGTCACCCCGATAGATCTATCCATAGTATTAGCGTTCCTTTCGATTAACAATTCACGATTCATGAGTCTTTTCAGGCTAAACAAACTTGTATAACAACTTTCATCTAAGCATACAATCGGGTCCTTTGTGTTCAATTTTAAAAGAAAGAGGGTTTACCACAACTTCTCGTTGTACCCTTCATTTATTAATAAATGTTTTTCCAATAATAAGGGTTTCCACAACTTCTCGTTGTACCCCTTTATTTTAATAAACAAGCATGTTATCCCCCTCGCGGGTTTTATAAAACAAGTAAACATGTTAAGGCAAGGCTATAGACTCACCTTAGTACGATAGTAGTAATGTGACGATCGACGACGATTTATGATGCCCGTTAAACACGAAGACCGCAACCAATATGAAGCTCTTGAAATTTCTAGAATGGGTCTTGTCTTAGATTCTTTTGATTCAAAGTTAAAAATCAAAAATCAAAGGGTTTAGGGGTGTTGGGGTGGACGGTTTAAACAAGAAAGAAAGGAGAGAGATGAGTTTTGATAAAAATGAATTTTTAATAAAAAATGTGTAGTGGAAAAATCTTATATAGTGGGGTGAGGGTAGTTTTTGTCATTTTTGCATAGTCTTGGTCCCAAAATGCAATTAAATAGTTTACAAGGTAGAAAATGTAAATTGTAAATTTTGAAAATATTTACGGGGCTCGAGTTTCGTAAAAATACTTTCGAAAGTTAAAACGCTTCAAAATATAATAACAAAGCTTCGACACGACTTAAAACGCAATTAAATCGAAAACGTCTAAAATATACAATATCGAGACAATCGATAATAAAACGTAAATTTTTGGGCATCCGTCGGTATCACGATCACTAATAGTTATCGTCATTCATTAAAACGTAAAATACTAGAAATAAAGATTAAATATAATAAAATCATTTTTATGATTATTTGAGAATATAATATCGATACCTAACATATTCCTTGTCGGTTTTTATCTTATCGACACTCTTACGCAAGTTTCAAGTCATAACCTTCTCGGTTAGTCGATAATTTAAAATTCTCATTAAAGCAAACACGTAATACGTAATAGTCGAGATTAAAATAACGACCTGAAATTGACGGATTGTCACAGAGATAGCTTTTCAATTATTGAAGTGAAAGTTGTGTGAAACACCTATCCTAGCATTACTAGAAGGTAACGATGACTTTATTGTTTACTGTGATGCATCTATTCAAGGAATGGGAGCAATGCTTATGCCAAGGAATAAAGTTATTCCTTATGCATCAAGGAAACTTAAACTTAATGAGAAGAATTATACTACTCATGATCTAGAATTAGGAGCAGTGATATTTGCTCTTAAAATCTGGAGACATTACCTATATGGTACGAAGTGTGTAGTATTTACTGATCATAAAAGTCTTCAATATATTCTTCATCAGAAATAATTAAATATGAGACAACGATGTTGGTTAGAATTACTTTCTGATTACGATTGTGAAATTCGTTATCACCCAGGTAAAGCCAATGTAGTAGCTGATGCTTTAAGTCAAAAAGAGTGTGTTAAGCCGCTACGAGTTAGATCATTAATGATAACTCTTTTACCGAAGTTACCTACCTAAATTCTCGAAGCGCAAGAAAAAGAACTTAAGGGAGAAAATGTAGGAGCTGAGAAATTAAGAGGAATGGATAAAGAATTTGAAGTTCGTCAAGATGGAATTCGTTGTATTAAAATCGTAGTTGGTTACCTGCACATGGTAATTTACGAGATTTGATTATGCACGAATCTCATAAATTGAAGTATTCAATACATCCTGGTTCTGACAAGATGTATCAAGATCTGAAGAAACTCTATTGGTGGCCTAACATGAAGGCAATCATAGCAGAATACGTTAGTAAGTGTTTAACGTGTGCAAGAGTTAAAGCAGAGTATCAAAAACCATCTGGTCAATTGATACAACCAAAGATTCCAATATGGAAGTGGGAAAGAATTATGATGGATTTTGTGACTAAATTACCTAAGACATTAAATGGACATGACACCATTTGGGTTTTGTCGATCGTCTTACAAAATCTGCGCGATTTCTTCCTATTAAAGAGACTGATATTATGGAAACTCTTACGAGATTGTACATTAAGGGAATAATCTCTAAACACGGAGTGCCTGTATCTATTATCTCATATCGTGATAGTCGTTATACATATGTATTTTGGGGATCGATGCAAAATGCTTTATGTTGACACAAAAGTTGGATGATCCTTGTGTAACCCAAATTAGTCTTAATTCTTGTGTTTGGGGCTCCAGTTCTTGCACCAAGAAACTTTGGTTTGAGACCCTGCACACTAAAACAACACGCTGTTAGGCTTACCGTGGGAATGTATCCCACGATTAGACTTCGGCATTAGAGTAAGTAATCGGTTTAAGGGTTAGGAATCGGTGAGTGATGAAAGCGATCAATGAAATCGTACCTTTGTGGAACCCTTGGGGGTTCCTTATATAGGCGATCAAAACCCTAATGGGCTTACCGAAACTTTGGCCCCAAGTAAGAGATAAGTACCATAATTAGTTGATTGTTATCTTCTAATTATGGCCAGCGTATATCCTCTTCCTTAAGGTAAATCACAATCCAAATTAGACTGTGATTCTGTCTAACCTTCCACCGGGCGTACCGGGTCGTCGACCGCACATGCCTCGTGCGACCACTATTCATTTTGAACTCATAGGCTCAAATATCATTACTCCAACCCATTCATGATGGGCCAGATACGCGTAGTACCCGTGGGCCGGGTCCATGACCCGGCAGGGACTATACATCATCATGTCCCCCAATCTAGTTGTTACAGCCGTAAGCATAACCTCTAGAATAACTAGTGCCCCCGATATTGCTCATACAACAATAGTCGTATAACATAAGTTGTCCATCAGGACAACATTAATGAATGCATTAATTGTATTCAAAAAACGACTATGGCAGCGCATGTTTACTTGTCAGATATGAAAAAGTGCACCACGTGGGACCCGCCATTAATCCACGTAAAAACTGAGAAGGAAGTGACTCGTGGGTCCCACTGACATTTCAACTGTGCTAGAAAAACCTAGCCGTTAGATGAACATAGTGGAGTCCACGTGGCATTCATCCAATGATCCTCGGAAGTCGAGGCAATCCTATATAAAGCCAAGTATGAGAGACTTGTCCCACAGTTACAAAACCTTCGAACACCATTGTTGCAAACCTTCATCTCTTCTCCACTCGTTTTAGCACGGACATATTTTATACCAGGTTAGATTACCACGCCCTTCTCCATATTTATATAAAAATGGATAAGGACAATCCCACAATCACGTCCGTGCTCAACGTACTTACCTATGAGAAGTTCGTAGAATTTTGTTCAGATTATTATATTCTAGAAAGCATTCATCCCATCTATCAAGGTGAGGATGAAGCTATTACCGATGCACCAACCGGGAAAATAGGTCTATACACACGCTTATTTGACAAGGCGAACTACTGCATCTCCTTTTCTAGGTTCCTCGTAGAGATTCTGACGTACTATGATTTCCACATCACCCAGTTACACTGTATAGGAGTGTGTAAAATAAACCAGTTTGAAATAACCTATCATACGCGTAGTGTAGGACCAACCGTAAGCTTAATTAGGGTTTTCTATGTCCGCAAGTGGTCAATGGCTGGCTGTCATTTAAGAAACGACCGAGAAACTCCCCAATGTGCAATAGCAAAGCTTTAGATTCGCTGAAGAACTAGTATGACCGATATTTCTTCATGGACGCGATGGTGTTCCCTACACCCTTCATCTTAAAACGTTCAGTCCTCACGGACTATCCCCCTCGTACCGACACATATAGTGCGAGGGATGTTAGAATCTTAGATACGCACCACACATACTTCCACAAGGGGCTTCCAGAAAATTTCTTGTGCTTGATAGGGATCAGCCGCATTTACTTTGGTAGGGAGGATCGATACCCCACATTCCTGAACAGCCGTAGAGAGGGTAGGTATAAATAGATGTGACGAATGCTCATAGGATCCGTAATATAAATAACTGACATTGTATACTTGTTTGCTTTTACTCACATATATGAATCTATTCGGACTGATACGCCAAGGAGACCCCTCCTAGATTCTGGAAGGTACACGAGCCTTATGCCAAGACGAACCACCACTACTCACAACCACCCAAAACATTACCATACCATTGGTTGTGGTCCCTGATCCTCACTCCAACATGGGCGGACAAGAAATTGAGAAGTCAACGCTGGACTTCTACAATGAATATGGAGACCAACCATTGCTTGAAAATGCGGCAAATCATTCATTAACGGACCAGAATGCCCAGACCACCCACCAAGAAGAACAAGATGACAACCAAGAAAAACTGGACAAGGAGGTGGAGCAAATGTTCGAATTAGAAGAGGAAGGGGCGACAGAGGAGACAGGTGCCATGGCGTAGGCCAAGCCCGTTCCGAGGAGGCGTAAGTCCAAAAGGAAGGTTGTGAAGGAGGTTGAAACAAAAATGGGTTTGTTCAACGTACCTCCCAAGAGGCTGCGCGAAGACCACCCTCAATACCAAGAGGGTAGTACTACAAGCGCACCCAAGGACAATCTAGTGCCCCCTCATACTGTATCAAAGGTACAAGTGGACCAAACAGTATGGAGTGCTATGCCAGTAAACGTCATGGCGCCCAACAACATCAATACTAGGACAAGGCCAACGTAAGTAACATAAAACCATGATCCCCACCTTAGTGTTAGAGTTAATCTAAACATAGCTTGAATAACAGGGTAGGGCAATCCATGGCCGCAATGAATGAAGAGGATACCGGCAGGGCAACTGCGCCCGTGATCCAGGACACACCATCAACCCCTCCGCCTACTACCGGAGAAGAAATCCCTGCTGAAGAGCCTATTCCTCCCTTTCACACATACTGGCGCCTAGCCGAGGTCAATGGGCTGGAGACAGATGGAATGTGCAAGGACGTCATAGATCATCTAACCCTCCCGACTTGATTCAAGATTTGAACGAGTTGACAGACGATGTTCTCATAGAACAATTCAACGTGTCAACCGCCCACCAGCTGGCCCTCAGCGCTACCATACGCCACCATTTCTAAGGGGCTTTGAATCATGTCGAGAGTGCCAACAGAAAGATACTCCACCGGGAGAAAATGGTAGAGGATCATGAACGGATGATTTCCACCCTACAAGCGAACCTCACCACGGCTGAAGCCACCGTGAAGGAGCAAGCGCAACATGCCAATAGCCGGGACGCCCTAGTAAAAAAACTAGAAGCAAAAGTCCAAGTTCTGGGCAAGAAGGTACGTCCCAAAAAAATTTATTTCTAAGCTACTATCAAACCAATGTAAATATATCACATTATATTAATTGTACGACCTTTTTGAACAGGCTAGTACCGCGGAGGCAGCTATGCAAGCACTGACCACGTAAGTTGATCATATCACCCAAGACCGCAACCACCTTCAAACCTTAGTAAAGGATGAACAGCAGCTGCCAAGGAGTTCTAGGCGTACAGGGAAGTAAAGGAGAAGGAGATGGATGCCCGGATCAAGGATACGGACGCTAGACTTGACGCCCTATCCATAGACTTTGACAAAGAGCTGTATCCTCACCTACTCACCGCCATAGCTGGCCGTAGGTGGGTGATCGGGCATGGATAGCGGCTAGCAGTGCTGAAGATTGCCGAGTCTCCTGAGATGGCTCGACCGTTTGCCAACGTCGTCTCAGATGGCATCGACCGTGGTAGACATGAAGGACTAATAGCAGGGATGGAGTGGGCGAAACATAATCGGGCATTAAAAGACCATGTCTATCATAAGCCGAATGCCGCAAACAATATGACTGCATCCATGAACGCCTTGAAGGATGTGCAGTACCCCTTGCTCTAAGACCTAGAAACCCTCAAGGATGCTCCCATTGAGCTAATCATGGAGCACTTGCATCTAAACACTGACTTTGGTGCGCATAGTGCACCCGACTAGTGGGTCAATCTGTAACCACATCATTCGCAGCTTACCATTCCGGTCTATGCTGACAATCCTCTAACGGATAATCCATGGGTATTGAGGGGGAGAGAAGCTTGACTGAAGCTATACAAGCTAATGTGGTCAGGGCGCACGGGAAGAAGGAAAGCCGAATTCTATGCCGAACCCCTACTGCTGGGTCCGCTCATTTACCCCAGTCAGATGGCGTGCCAGTGACTGCTCCTACCCGTATTGGATTGACAATATCTCTTGAAGATGAAGCCGATGACGGTAGTCTACCGTGGCGACTATGAGCCAACAACGAAAGGAGATGGGAGAATTCATTATTCCCAAGTGATTGTAATTATAAACAATTTTATTTTTATAACATTTGTATTTGTAATAACATTTGTGTCGTATTCGGCCGTGGATGTCCATGGTACTTTTGTGTATGTAATTTGAAACTTGTCTTTTGAATATGCTAGATCATTATATATCCATGCATGACGTATCACGGCTTATGTAAAGACTAAGTCTATATGTTACTAAACGTGCGCTGTGCGACTTTATCATGTCCGGCCTTCGTAAGGACGGTATGCTTAAAGTTATTGCAACGTCTTGCAAATAAGGTGTCTAGTAAGAATTCGTAATCCGTGGTCGCAGGGGTTGCATCCCTCTTATGCGCCAAGTTGAATTATTAGGTTCACTTAATCCTCTTGCTTCTCATGGAAACGTATAGTACATGTATGACTGATGAATGCATATGAATGAGAATTAATACTAAGCACACAGACAATAATAAGTGATCTTAAGTATAGAAGAAACATGGTTTGAACAATAACAAGCCGTGGAGCTAGCTAGGCACCACAACGCTTTATTATCACAGTTACGTTTGTTGACAGAATGATAAAATCCTAAATAAATAAGACCTAGAAACATAAAATACAGAATTACATAGATCTTTATTGGAGCTGTCTACAGCTAGATGTCCATGCGATGGCCGTGGCCTTTTAGAGATAGCACTTTTTGAGATTGAAGATGTTCCATGTACGATCCAAGTCACTGCCATCCCTGTCGCGTAACTTGTACGCGCCTCACCCCAAAGCTTCCACAACCTCGTACGGTCCTTCCCACTTTGGGCCTAGTTTCCCTATGCTTTCCTCGCGACTTGCCTCGTTTTCATGATAGACAAAATCACCCGGTCAGAAGGAAACGCCTTTAACTTTGGAATCATAGTAAGCTTTCATACGCGCCTTAGCTATAGCTTCATTGATAGAAGCTAATTCTCTTTTTTCCTCGAGCAAGTCTAAATTGACCCTGAGTTCCTCGTCGTTCGTGATGATGTTAACCTCCGTCATACGGATTGTTGGCATTCCAATCTCTGCCGGTATGACTGCATCTGTACCATATGCTAATGCGAATGGAGTATCCCCATTGGCAGTTTTTATCATTGTTCTATTTGCGCATAAGACATGTGGTAGCTCGTCTACCCACTTGTTGCTTCTTTCATCCAAGCGCGCTTTGATTCCTTCTCCTAAGCTTCTATTCGCTCGTTCCACCAAGCCATTGGTTTGCAGATGCTTGACGGATGCGAAACACCGCGTGATGTTCAGCGCCGCGCACCAATCCTTGAATGGATTGTCCACAAACTTTTTCCATCATCTGAGATAATCTCACCTGGCAAGCTAAAACGACATACAATGTTCTCCCAAACAAACTTTTTTACCTGTTTTCCTGTAATTGCTGCGACAGCTTTAGCTTCAATCCAACGAGTGAAGTAATCCATGGCTAGGATAAAAACTTAACACCAGCGGCCGTAACAGGAAAAGGTCTTGCTATGTCGATCCCCCATTTGTAGAATGGCCATGGGGCTGTGATAGGTGTTAGTTCCTATTGTGGATGGCGCGGTACTGTCATGTGTATTTGTTAATCACTGCACTTGAGAATTAAGTTGTGCGCATCTTGGTGCATAGTTGGCCAGTAATACCATGTGCATAATGCTCTGGCGACCACTAACCTGGGGCCGGCGTACATGCCACACGACCCCTCATGAATTTCACTTATCACATAACTAGCTTGGCGTGGTCCGACACAGCGTAACCACGGCTGTAGGAACGACCGTTTGTATAAGATACCGTCACGTAGTTCAAACTGTTGTGACATCCTACGGATACGACATGCCTCTGTTTCATCATCAGGGAGAGTCTCGTCTGTGAAGTAGCTGATGATTGGGGTCATCCACGTAGGTCCTTTCTCATCAACTATTATTGCGACTTCCTCCCCTGCGATGGATTTATCCTTGAGTATTTCAACCAAAACTTGTTTGGACAAGTGGGTGACGCTTGTGGATGCAATTTTGCTAAGATAATCCGCCTTCTTATTCTCACCTCTTGGCACTTGCTTAATAGAAAACTTCCCAAAGCCGGCGATAAGCAATTTTGTGACAATCCGTCAATTTATGATTGATATTTTATTCTCGAATATTATTTAAAAACATTATTTTAATGTTACAATATGAACTCACATATTTTTGGGAAGAAATTTGGATTTACGTCTTGGAGTAGCGTCGACTACGTCTAAACCGGAGGATTCAACGTTACGTGCTTACGTTTACATACACCATCTTTGGTGACAGTCTGACATTTCAGAAAAATAAATTTATCCACGAATATTATTTTGGAGTTTTAAATTTGTGTTGGTTCATAAACTCACAAATTTACGAGAAGAGACTAGGACTTACGATTTTATTTTAACGTCCTTTACGACTAAACCGGAAACCCTAGGATTACGTATTTACGTTTTCGAACTCTGTTTTTGATGAGACAATTTTTATTGGATTCATTTTATGACGTTGATTCATAATTTATAAAAACGTCTTTCGTAAAACGACCCGAGGGCATGTAAATCGAGGAAACTAGAATCGAGGAATACCCTTAAATTAGTGAGGTGAGACAAAATACATTATCCCACCCCACTAATATACATGGGGCGGCCAAAACTCACCAACACTTGTGAGGTGTCACAACTTTAGCAAGTTGATAACACTTGTCTAGTTAGCTTCACAAGTAAGCTTTTACACCTCAAAACTAGCTAAACCACTCAAGCCAAAACTATTTCCTCACAACACACCATGCAAACAACTTAATCTTTCTCTCTTCTACCCCATTTGTGCCGTCCCTCAACTCAAACAAAACCCTCATTTGATCAAAATTTTACCACAAATCTTATGTTATTCTTGCATAAGATGATATCCTTTTGAAGACTTATTGAATGTAGGTGATTATAACATCCATGGAGGAGTTTCCTTGGTGTCTTGAGGCTGATTTTCCCAAGGTGTTTATGAAGCATGGTGGTCATGAAGATGGTCTTGGTGCATCACAAGTTTCTCCATCAAAAATCCATGTTTTGATCAACCTACATCATCATGGTGGTATAAAGATTGTCCTCCTCATCTTTTTGTTATTTTGATTATGTAAACATGTATTTTATTTCCTATTGTATATGTATATGATGATTATATGATGATAAAAATGTTATGTGGGGATTTGTTGTTGATAAACATGCTTAAAAAGATGAAAGACTATAAGAAACAAGGTTAAAATCTTGGTTAAATTTGATGGCTGTATAAAACAGTAAAGAACCATATGGTAAACTGATAAAATGATTAAGTAGAATGGATTTACAGTAAGCTATGGGTCTTGTACACATGTGAGAGTTGGCCATGCAATGGAATCATTGTAATGAGTGAGATATGATCAAAACAAGTTTAAGATACAAATCTGAGTTCATTGTTTTGGACGATTTTTAGAAAATACTTAGAAGATGATTCAACAGTATCTATAAAAGAGTTAAATGTAGCACATATCATGTAGTTTATGTGATAAAAGTTTGAGCTTCTATCTCCATATAGAACTCAAGATATGGCAGTTTTGGTGAAAGTGAAGATAAAAATCAGATTTTTGGAAAGTAAAGTATAATACTATTATATAAGCACTCAAAATTATATTGTATAAAATGTAAAGTTAAAACCCACTAACTCATGAATTTTATTTATATAAATATTTTAAAAGGTAAATAAGTGGAAATTTTATAAAAATGGTCACTTGTTAAGTTTTATAAGTTATAAAAACTATAAACTTGATTTTTACGACTTTTTCGGCTATCGCCGTAAAATTAACATTTTTCGCCAAATAAAACTTAGACGACCAAACCCGTCTAATTTAAAGTTTATAAAAGTCATATACTGATATATAAGTATCTAATACAAGTAAAAACCGATAAAACCCGAACTATAAGAAATACGGACATTTACGAGCTAACTAAGCATAATGGACTAACAATTGGACTAAATAAGATAAATACTTGTAAAAAAAAGAACTTATTGGGCTTAACCCATTTGGGCCCAACATGGAAAGAATATATACTGATAATATAGGTATACTATGGATTAAAACAAGTTAAAGAACCTATAAAAGGCTTATTGGACTTAAAACGTGAAAATAGTTAAAACTAGTATAAAGGTTATCGACATATAACACTAAAATGAGTAAACGAGAGTATGTAAACCCACTTGATCATCATATATATATATAATCATCATATGTATACATAATTGTTATTTTTATAAAGTCATTGGACATGAGTCCAAGACAAGTATTATTTGTCTAGGTTTCCGTGACTGGAGCACGCACCGTACATCCGAATTGCCGATAACCCGTCTTCCCACATCAACGTGAGTTCATAGCCTCGCACTCTTTTAAATGTTTTTATAAATGTTTTATAAACCTGCGAGGGAGATAACATGTTAGTTTTTATAAAATTAGGACACCATTTGTCCCGATTGTTTGTTTATTGATTTGGACCCGAATGATTGAATGACCCGATTGTATGACCCGATAAATGATTAAAGGACCCGATAGATGAAATAAAAATGGATTATTAAAGTTAGGTTATGTCACTAAAAGTCCCATTAGCATGAATTGTGAACTACCGGGATTTGGTAGACGCTTATGCATTTAATAGTACTATTTGGGGACGATCACCCCAGTTCGCGCCTTGACGGCTGATCCCCGTCGTGCCACATTGATTGGTAAGCGAATTTATGTATGAGAAGATTTCCATAGCGTGACCTTTGTGACGACACGCTAATTTAGATGGGCAAAATTGGTATCGGGTTAGCTACCCGTTGTTGGTTTAGTAAGGTAACAATGTCATGCGGCTTATAATAATCCAAAAACTAACGAAATACTATTAGACGCTTCGAATTACGATGTATTGCCTGACTAGCAATACTGGGTCATACTATTGATATTATGTTTGTGTTTTGGTTTTCATAACCATACTCATATAACGGTTTTTATTTTCATACAACGTCGTAAGACGTATTGTATGACATTTTTACGACATTGGCTCGTATAATGATTTTTAAGGCTTTTTATAACCATATTCATATAACGGTTTTTATTTAATCTATACAACGTTGCAAAACGTATTGTATGGTGTTTTTAACGACAATGATTCGTATAATGATTTTTAAGGCAAACGCCTATATTATGATTTTGATAAAGATTTGTATAAAGTGATTTTGGCTATTTTATGGCCTATTACAATGATTTGTACGAAATGATTTTTGGTACTAATTTTATACCAAAGTTATAATGATGGAATTTATTAAACTCTATGAATTCACTCGGCGTTATCGCTGACCTTTTCTTTTAACATGTTTTATCTCAGGTACTTGAAGGTAATTCTCGAGAAGACGACAAGAATTCATGGCCCGCACTTAAACAATATTTTTCCATTCAAATACTTTGTAAAACTTTGTATGAAATATAATGACTTGGGACCGATGTAACTTTGATATTTATGAATGGAAATGATTTATTATTAAACGACGCGATTTTATGCGTTGTCTATGATGTGAGTAATGTGCTATCCCGTAACACCAACTAGTCTTCCGCTGTATTGAGTTGTATAAATAATTGGGGGGTGTTACAGTTTGGTACCAGAGCTCTCGTTATAGAGAACGAAAGATTTTTAAAACCAAGGTTTTGAATAAAACATTTCAAAATCTTTTAACTATAAACATTTTTCTAAAAATGTCTAAAAATCTTTTGACTATAACGGTGCCGAAGAATTCCCGAGTTACCGACAAGGCCAGACTGAGAAGTGTTATTTTAATATATATATATAACCTGGATTATATATATATATATATGATGTAAGTTTATTGCATGATTGTTTGATGATTATTTTGATACTTATACGAGGTATTTATACGACGTAGATTGTCACAATGTACCCTAAATCCCCTAGTAAATTAATCGAAGCTATTCTCGTAGGAATTCTAGCTATCCTAGATCTAAACCAAGTTGTGGATATTTATGATCCCAACAAATGGCTAATATACGTAGAAATGTAGATAGTAGTTGATTGTGATATTGAAGAAGAATTGGCGAGATTAAATTTGATATCGATGTCACGACGATCTTTCCTTATAGAGTGGAGTTTGACAAAACGTTACCACCTAGAAAGATGTCATCTGATTCGTTGTCATCCAATTCTTAAATTGAAATCGAAAGGGTGAATGTTGCACTTGAGGCTGTCATTGGAACCATTACCCAAAAGCCTCATGCCACTAATACCTTTCCGAGAAGTCTAAGTTGAATGATCAAGTCATTTCATATTAATGACACATTTGATAATTGTTGTTGTAAGAGCATTAGGATTGGAAATTAAGTATTGATTCATATCGACCTTTTATAGCCCTATTAAGGTTTATAAATAAGGTTGAAAGTGTTGGAGAATGAAGTAGGATATTGAATTGAGTATAAGTTGGTTAAAACTTGAACAAAGTAAAATTTAATCCGTATGGAATATGAGATTATTAATGGAAGTCGTTAAGTTCTGTGATTGAATTATAAGGTTTTAATTGATTGTAGGTTTGTGTTAAGGGTTGTTCCTAGGCCATTGTCCACTAATGAGGATGCCCAGTGTCCAATAAATAAATTGAAGAAATCTTCTTCTGAATTGGGACCGATGGATCTTCCGGGACAGGCAGGACACCTAATGACTCTTGTAGATTAGTATTCATTGTGGTATCTTTTAAAAATAATCCCTAACTTAACTGTGACATCAGTTGGTAGGATGAGTTCTGAGAATTGTATGACATAGTGACGCGTAATGTGTTACGGTACAATTTTGACTTATTTGTGATTAATGAAAAGACTACCTTTGATTGCTAAATCCTACATGTATCGATGTTATCTATCCTTTATTGCTTCATCCTAATGTTCGCATTAGTGATGCAACCATTGAACAAGTACTCATCTCGATTTGAGTTACGTTGTGGATTATTCTTTCTGAGTGCCATCGAGATCATGAACCTCATGATTATTTGGCTAAGCTCATTTTCCTATCATATTGTAGTTAATTCTTGGTGAACAAGCCTTCATCACTTTTCTGCAGATCACACGTTGTTTTTATAAAGTTAAAACGGTATCCTTTGAGAAAATTTAATTTTCATCACAAATAAGGATTATTCAAGGTAAGATTTATACGTGATTGATATCAAAATGAAGTTGTTTATAAGACGCCTTGGAAACTTAATTGTTTTCATAACAAGGAAAATCTTTGTAAATTTATTCTGATTCTTATTTAAGAATTAAGCATGAAAATGTTTTTATTATAAACACGATGATAAAATTTTGACGAACTGAGTATTGCATCGTTAATCTTGAAATTGTATATAGTTGCGCGCCTACATACAATTTGGAATGGACTATGCAAGACTGATTAGTAGTCACCATAAAAACTAATGAATAAACACTACAGTTTCTTTGAAGATTGCGAAAGATTAAATTTTATGAGATCTGCAAGAAGGGAAAAATAGGGACATATTGATAGGGACACCTACATATGTGCCCGTACTATCTATTCTTCTGAGTTGAATTTACTCATCTGTGGAAATTGTCTTATTTGACAATTGACAATTCTTTCTGGTCCAATTCTCCCGTAGTGAGATTCTTAGGAAAAGTATTTGATTATCGAGTGTTGATACCCGACTGGATGTATTGACGTTCTTATCATTTCTTTTGATTTGATTTCATTTGAATGACATGGGTAACGATCCGAGGAGCTTTCGAATGCGTACTCAAATTATGAAAACATCGGATATATTCATATTCGTTAAGTGTTTTCGTCTGTATCTGATTTGAAATTCTCTCGCATAGATTATGCGTTGACCTTACTCTTTTAATAGTAGTTGTGTATCCTAATATCCCTGAACTTGTGAAGGATTATGAGTTATTATTAGTCTTTTGAGAAGTTCACATCTTATCGACGGCAATGCAACTGGAAAGTTGATAGTGCCCGTAGAATGGATTGATTGATTATGACATGACGACATTGTCATAATTGATGGGAACTCGAGTAGAATTCCCCTAAATGGTAAGATGTTGATTATCAAAAGTGATCTAAATAATTCTTGATGGATGACCATATCCTGCAGTTAGACTTAAAATTATACCGTGAATGGTTGTGAATTAGTTATAAATATTGTAATCTAGAAGAACTTAATATGAATTTATTGAAAAGATGATAATGTTATCTGAAGCTTTAGCAAGTATTTGTTGGTGAATTACCTAGACTTTTGCCATTAAGGCAAGTTGAATTTGGTATTGATTATATTCGCGGTGCTGCACTTGTGGCTTGTGCACTGTACGTCAGCACCATCTGAATTTAAGGAATTACCGTACAACTGAGAGAGTTGTCGGAGAAAGATTTTATTCTACCAAGCATGTCATCATGAAGAGCTATGGTGTTATCATTCCTTATATTTATAAATTACTGTGAACTGAGTAAATTGACAATCGAAAACGATATCCATAACTTGAAATGGAAGATTTGTTCGATCATTTGCAAGGTTCTAGCGTATGTTTTAAAGATTTGATCCACGACATGGTTATCATCAACTTCGCATCTGCGAAGAAGATTATCTATTCCAATCACTACATCCGGTACTTGCAATGAAAATTATGAGTTTCACGTGATGTCGTTTGGATTGACTAATACACATGTAGCATTCATAAATTTGGTGAATCACGTGTGTAGGCTGTAATTTGATAAATTCATGCTCGTGATCATTAAGGACTATATGTTTGTTTATAAGAATAAGAATGAGTTAATAATTAATTATAGATTGCCCTGAATTGGCCGAACAATAAGAACATGTACCTTGAATGATTGACATGAAATAAAAAAAACTTAAACCTTTACATTGATTGACCATGTGAGTAATAGATAATGGAATATAAGTTGACTCTTCAAAATTTAGAAGTCATTTAAGAACTTTTGAGGGATTATTCCCTTATAACCAAAACATTTAACTAAACTTCTGTTTAGGGGTAAATGTTTGTGTATAACTTAAGACAACTTAAGAAGGATTGAGTAAAACCATTTAAACCATAACTTGAAATTTGAAACAACAATTTTTGCTTTTTAGCTAAGAAAACTTTGACCAAAGTATAAACAAAGGTTTTTCGAACATTTACGGATCTTACTAATTATTTTAATTATTTTCGATAAATCAACAAAAATCTTGTTAATTAAATTCAAATTTATTTTGAACATTTTTATATAATTGGTCGAACAAAGAAATTTAAACTTTTAACATTTACGTTTCATAAAAAAACTAAATATTTATTGTTAACTTACATGTAATAATTATCGACGCTTTAGACGTCGGATTGAGTAAAACATATAAAGATAATAGTAAAGACAAAACTAAAACATAGAAGATATGAAGAAATTTTTTTGAATAAATACGGTTGTGATATTTATTTCATCAGGAAGGTGAACGTAATTACTGACGCATAATATAGAAAGAATATCTGAGTGAATTGTGGACATGATAATCACATCATCATGAGAAGTGAATATAGATACTGACGTATTATATATAAAAAAAGATAAAGAACCAGTTAGGACATGTTCCTTAATAATGAAGGTGCAAAATAAATTGCTGAACGATATAAAAATAAATAATGTTTGTAAAAAGGATAATATAAATAGTGAAAGGTTTCACGGCTAGTGTGAACCATTAGAGTTGAGAAGCCGATAACGTTAAATGTCTTAAAGACCACATGTGATTGTCTAAATATGGAGATTGTGAGATATAGTTATGTTGGAATTTGTAAGTATAAGTGTAACACCCCCATATTTATACAACTCAGTACAGCGGAAGACTAGTTGGTGTTACGGGATAGCACATTACTCACATCATAGACAACGCATAAAAATCGCGTCGTTTATTAATAAAGCATTTACATTCATAAATATCAAAGTTACATCGGTCCCAAGTCATTACATTTCATACAAAGTTTTACAAAATATTTGAATGGAAAATATTGTTTAAGTGCGGGCCATGAATTCTTGTCGTCTTCCCGAGAATTACCTTCAAGTACCTGAGATAAAACATGTTAAAAGAAAAGGTCAGCGATAACGCCGAGTGAATTCATAGAGTTTAATAAATTCCATCAATATAACTTTGGTATAAAATTAGTACCAAAAATCACTTCGTACAAATCATTGTAATAGGCCGTAAAATAGCCAAAATCGTTTTATACAAATCTTTGTAATAGGCCATAAAATAGCCAAAATCGTTTTATACAAATCTTTGTAATAGGCCATAAAATAGCCAAAGTCATTTTATATAAATCCTTATCGAAAATCATAATATAGGCATTTGCCTTAAAAATTATTATACGAGCCAATGTCGTAAAAACATCATACAATACGTCTTATGACGTTGTATAAAATCAAATAAAAACCGTTATATGAATATGGTTATGAAAACCAAAATACAAACATAATATCAATAGTATGATCCAGTATTGCTAGTCAGGCAATACATCGTAATTCGGAGCGTCTAGTAATATTTTGTTAATTTGGATTATTATAAGCCGCATGACATTGTTACCTTACTAAACCAAAACGGGTAGCTAACCCGATACAAATTTTGCCCATCTAAAGTAGCGTGTCGTCACAAAGGTCACGCTATGGAAATCTTCTCATACATAAATTCGCTTACCAATCAATGTGGCACGACGGGGATCAATCGTCAAGGCGCGAACTGGGGTGACCGTCCCCAAATAGTACTATTAAATGCATAAGCGTCTACCAACTCCCGGTAGTTCACAATTCATGCTAATGGGACTTTTAGTGACATAACCTAACTTTAATAATCTATTTTATTTCATCTATCGGGTCCATTAATCATTTATCGGGTCATACAATCGGGTCATTCAATCATTCGGGTCCAAAAGTCAATAAACAAACAATCGGGACAAATGGTGTCCTAAGTTTATAAAAACTAACATGTTATCTCCCTCGCGGGTTTATAAAGCATTTATAAAACATTTAAAAGAGTGCGAGGCTATGAACTCACGTTGATGTGGGAAGGCGGGTTATCGGCAATTCGGACGTATGGTACGTGCTTCAATCACGGAAACCTATACAAATAATACTCGGTCTTAGACTCATGTCCAATGACTTTATAAAAATAACAATTATGTATACATATGATGATTATATATATATGATGATCAAGTGGGTTTACATATTCTCGTTTACTCATTTTAGTGTTATATGTCGATAACTTTTATACTAGTTTACTAGTTTTACCTATTTACGTGTTTTAAGTCCAATAGGCCTATTATAAGTAATTTAACTTGTTTTAATCCCTTTTATACCTATATTATCAGTACTTAAACTTTAGAAGTTGGGCCCAAATGGGTTAAGCCCAATAATAAGTTTATAAGTGTTTTAGTCCATTTTTGTTGTATTGTTAGTCCAATAACGTTAATTTAGTCCGTTAACGTCCGTATGTCTTATAGTTCGGGTTTTATCGGTTTTTACTTGTTATACAAGTTTATATATCATTATATAAGTTTTATAAAGTTTACATTAGACGGGTCCAACAATCTAAGTTTTATTTAACAAAAACGTTAATTTTACGGCAATAGCCGAAAAAGTCGTAAAAATCATGTTTATAGTTTTTATAACTTATAAAACATAACAAGTTACCATTTTTATAAAATTTCCACTTATTTGTCCTTTTACATACTTATATATATAAAATCAATAAGTTAATGGGTTTTCATTTATATTTTATACTATTTAAATTTTGAGTGCTTATATAATAGTATTATTCTTTAATTTCCAAAAATCTGATTTTTATCTTTACTTTCACCAAAACTGCCATATCATGAGTTCTATATGGAGATAGAAGCTCAAATTTTTATCACATAAACTACATGATATGTGCTACATTTAACTCTACTATGTCTACTGTTGAATCATCTTCTAAATATTTTCTAAAAATCGTCCAAAACAATAACTTCAGATTTATACCCTAAACTTGTTTTGATCATATCTCACTCATTATTTTGATTCCATTGCATGGCCAACTCTCACATGTGTACAAGACCCATAGCTTACTGTAAATGAATTCTACTTCATCACTTTATCAGTTTACCATATGGTTCTTTTACTGTTTTTATACAGCCTATTATTTAAACAAGATTTACCCATTTTTACTTATAGTTTTTCATCTTTTTATCCATGATTATCAACAACAAATCCCCACATAACATTTTTATCATCATATAATCATCATAAATATATACAATAGGAAATAAAATACATGTTTACATAATCAAAATAACAAGAAGATGAGGAGGACAATCTTTATACCACCATGATGATGTAGGTTGATCAAAACATGGATTTTTGATGGAGAAACTTGTGATGCACCAAGACCATCATTCTTCATGAGAACCTTGTGGAAAATCAGCCCTCCTACTCCATGAAAACTCCTCCTTGGATGTTATAAGCACCACCAATCAATAGGGTTTCAAAAGGGCTTCAACATATGCAAGTATAACATAGGATTTCATGGTTGTTTTTGATCAAAATGGTGTTTGTGGAAGAAATATGGGACGGCAACCATGAGAGGAGAAGAGAGGATTGTGTGAGATTTGCATGGATGGAAATGAGTTGCTAGTTTGTGTTGGTGGTTTTGTGAAGTGGAAAGCTTCATTGTGAAGCTAGTTAGACAAGTGTTGTCTAACTTGTTAATGGTTTGACACCTAAGGTGTAAGTGGCTTAATATGGCCGGTTTTGATGGGGGTGGGACAAGTGTCCCACTTGTCTCATCCCCATTTATTTACGGGTACTCCTCGATTCTAGTTTCCTCGATTTGTGTGCCCTCGGGTCGTTTTACGAAAAACGTTTTTATAAATTATGAATCAACGTCACAAAACGAATCCAATAAAAATTGTCTCATCAAAAACGGAGTTCGAAAACGTAAATACGTAATCCTAGGGTTTCCGGTTTAGTCGTAAAGGACGTTAAAATAAAATTGTAAGTCCTAGTCTCTTCTTGTAAATTTGTGAGTTTATAAATTAACGCAAATTTAAAACTCCAAAATAATATTCGCGGATAAATTTATTTTCTGAAATGTCGGACTGTCACCAAAGACGGTGTATGTAAACGTAAGCACGTAACGTTGAATCCTCCGGTTTAGACGTAGTCGATGCTACTCCAAGACGTAAATCCAAATTTCTTCCCAAAAATATGTGAGTTCATATTATAAATTGTTTTTTTTTAAATAATATTGAGAATAAAATATCAACCATAAATTGACGGATTGTCACAGCATTTACCCCTAAACAAGATCTTTGTCCTCAAAGATCATCTTACCTTACTACTCGCTTGTTATAGAGTTAAAGCTATGTGGGTATTTCCTCCACATTCGGTCTTTACTCACAAGTGCAATTCGTTACAATACGCGAGTTTCATCAAACATAACTACGGGAATAAGATAAGGCTAAATGTTGACTTACTTTCTCTATCCATGATGTTCACGGGTTTCTGATGAATGCAACTTTTTGCCGATCTAAGCTTTACTAAGAACAATCAGATTTTCACTTGATAGATATTCCATCAAGTGCGATTTACGAAACATAATTCACGCAGTCTTTGAAGTCCTAGGGTAGATCCAGCATATATGCCTTTCAATCCCAACTTTTACATCATCTCAATGGTCCCATACAACGGGGACTTATATCCCATGATTTGTCAGATCATGAATTCATTTTTCCAAGGTTAAAAATTGTGGCATAACTTCGCTACCCATTTGGCACTTCAAGATCTACATTTCACATTCACATAATCTCCTGCCCACCACCGGCAGTCAGTAATCAAATCCTAATTTCAGCAATCATTTCAGATCTCGCGGGTCGGGTATTTTGTAAGGTTAGGTTCGCCATCATAGGAAACCTTAAACCTAAAAGACATGTCCAACTCACAATGGGTGTATGTCGGATGTCTTCATCTCAACTCCTGCTTACAGATGCTCTAAGATTTAGATCCTAATAGGATTAGATCTCGATCCTAATACGATAATTATCAATGATAGTCTCTTCAAAGGAAAACGATTATACGGTTCATTACCAAAGGTCAATCATTCAAACACAAAACAGCACTTATATTACCTCGTATCGTTACTTTACCTCGTCCCTTCGACTTGGGGTGGTACATAGTACTCTCATCAAGGTTCGTTCTCAATGATTTCTGAGCAAATCTCTAGAAATTCGATGCGAAGCGAGGATCTTGATATAGATGATCGATACAGGCACACTATGTTTACATAACTCTTTTGCATTTATCATTAATCGGGAATGATATCAGCAGATTTGGTCAGTCTGTCGACGATGACCCAAATCGAATCAAATTCAGATGATGACCTTTGCAATAGCTAGACGTTTACTAATGTATGAGGCGATGTCTGCCTTCATAATTGCCATCAGTACATCTTCTTTAGACAAAGATAATTTTAGTCATAAATGACATAAATAGAATACTTATACTTACAAATTCCAACATAACTATATCTCATAATCTCCATATTTAGGCAACCACAAGTGGCCTTTCATACGTTTAACGCTATCGGCTTCTCAATTTTAATGATTCACATTATCCGCGAACCCTTCACTATTTATATTATCCTTTTTACAAACATTGTTTATTTTTATATTGTTCGGCAAATTATTTTGTACCTTCATTATTAAGGAACATGTCCTAACTGGTTCTTTATCTTTTCTACATAATGCGTCGGTATCTATATTCACTTCTCATGATGATATAATTATCATGTCCACAATTCACTCAGATATTCCTTCTATATTATGCGTCAGTAATTACGTTCACCTTTCTTCATATTTTCTAAGTTTCAGTTTCGTCTTATCTATTATTTTTATCCGTTTTACTCAATCCATCGTCTAAAGCGTCGATAAACATTACAATTAATTAAATAATTATTAGTTAATTTTTCTAAAGCGTAAACGAAAAGTTTTAAATTTCTTAGTTCGACCAATTATATAAAATGTTCAAAATAAATTTGAATTTAATTAACAAGATTTTTGTTGATTTAACGAAAATATTTAATAAGATTCGTAAATGTTCGAAAAACCTTTGTTTATAGTTTGGTCAAAGTTTTCTTAGTTGAAAAGCAAAAATTTTCGTTTTAAGTTTTCAGGTTATGGTATAAATGGTTTTACTCAATCCTTCTTAAGTTATCTTGAGGTATACACAAACATTTACCCCTAAACAGAAGTTTAGTTAAATGGTTTGTGTATAAGGGAATAATCCCTTTAAAATCCTTTGTTAAAACATTTATCAAAACATATTTCCATTTCTTTTTGGTAAAATCCAAAGTCTTAAAAGGGCTCTTAATTTTTGAAGAGTCTATATGCATACATCTTACCATTATTAATCCAACGGTCATTTTATGTAAAGGATTAAGTTTTTAATCCCTACGCGTTAATGGTTCCAATCTTTGAAAAGTCAATATAGCTTCCACTATCTATTAATCACACGGTTAAATCATATAAAGGATTAAGTCCTTAATCACATGTTAAATATTTAAGGTATAAGTTTTCATTGTTTAGCCAATTCAGGGCAATTTATAACTAATTATTAACTCATTATTATTCTTATATACAAACAATTGGTCCTTAATGATCTCAAGCATAAATTTATCGAATTACAGCCTACACACGTGATTCATCATATTTATGAATACTACATGTGCATTGTCAATCCAAACGACATCACGTGAACCTCATAACGTTCATCACAAGTTCGGGATGTGATGATTGGAATAGATAATCTCTTTCGCAGATGCGAAGTTGATGATAACCATGCTAAGGATCAAAAACCTTGTAAATGATCGAACAAATCTTCCATTTCGAGTTATGGATATCGTTTTCGATTGTCAATTTACTCAGTCAGATTAATCTATAAATATAAGGAATGATAACACCATAGCTCTTCATGATGACAGGCTTGGTATAATAAAATCTTTCTCTGACAACTCTTTCAGTTGTATGGTAATTCCTTTAATTCAGATGGTGCTGACGTACTGTGCACAAGTCACAGGTGCAACACCGGGAATATAATCAATACCAAATTCAAGTTGCCTTAATGGCAACAGTCTAGGTAAACCATCAACAAATACTTACTAAAGTTTCAAATAACAGAAACATCTTTTAATACATTCATATTAGGTTCTTCTAGATTATAATATCTATAACTAGTTCATAACCATTCACGGTATAATTTTTAAGTCTAAATGCAGGATATGGTCATCCATCAAGAATTATTTAGATCACTTTTGATAATCAACGTCTTATCATTTAGGAGAATTCTACTCGAGTTCCCATTAATTAAGACAATGTCGTCATGTCATAATCAATCAATCCATTCTACTGGCACTATCAACCGTCCAGTTTCATTACCGTCGATAAGATGTGAACTTCTCAAAAGACTAATAATAATTCATAATCCTTCACAATTTCAGGGATATTAGGATACACAACTAACCTTAAAAGAGTAAGGTCAACGCATAATCTACGCGGAAGAATTTCAAATCAGATACAGACGAAAACATTTAACGAATATAAATATATCCCATGTTTTCATTAATTTGAGTACGCATTCGAAAGCTCCTCGGATCGTTACCCAGGTCATTCAAATGAAATCAAATCATAAGAAATGATAAGAACGTCAATACATCCAGTCGGGTATCAACACTCGGTTATCAGATACTTTTCCTAAGAATCTCACTACGGGAGAATTGGACAAGAAAGGAATTGTCAATTGTCAAATAAGACAAATTCCACAGATGAGTAAATTCGACTCAGAAGTATAGATGCTACATGCACATATGTAGGTGTCCCTAACACTATGTCCTTGTTTTTCACTTCTTGCAGATCTCATAAATTTTAATCTTTCACAATCTTCAAAGAAAACGTAGTGTTTATTCATTAGTTTTATGGTGACTACTAATCAGTCTTGCATAGTCCATTCCAAATTGTATGTAGGCGCGCAACTATATACAATTTCAAGATTAACGATGCAATACTCAGTTCGTCAAAATTTTATCATCATGTTTTTAATAAAAAAACATCTTCATGCTTAATTCTTAAATAAGAATCAAAATAAATTTACAAAGATTTTCCCTGTTATGAAAACAATTAAGTTTCTACATCGTTTCATAAACAACTTCATTTCGATAACAATCACTTATAAATCTCACTTTGAATAATCCTTATAGTGATGAAAATTAAATTTTCTCAAAGGATACCGTTTTAACTTTATAAAATAATGTGTGATCTGCAAAAGAGTGATGAAAGCTTGTTCACCAAGAACTAACTACAATATAATAGGAAATGAGCTTAGCCAAATGATCATGAGGTTCATGATCTCGATGGCACTCAAAAAGATTAATTCACAACGTAACTCAAATCGAGATGAGTACTTGCTCAATGGTTGCATCACTAATGCGAACATTGGGATGAAGCAATAAAGGATAGATAACATCAATACATGTAGAATTTAGCAATCAAAGGTAGTCTTTTTCATTAATCACAAACAAGTCAAAATTGTACCGTAACACATTACGTGTCACTATGTCATACAATTCTCAGAACTCATCCTACCAACTGATATCTCAGTTAAGTTAGGGATTTTTAAAAGATACCATAATGAATACTAATCTACAAGAGTCATTAGGTGTCCTGCCTGTCCCGGAAGATCCATCGGTCCCAATTCAGAAGAAGAGTTCTTCAATTTATTTGTTGGACACTGGGCATCCTCGTCAGTGGACAATGGCCTAGGAACAACACTTAACACGAATCAATAATCAATTAAAACCTTATAATTCAATCACAGGACTTAACGACTTCCTCTTATCAATCTCATATTCCATATGGGTTAAATTTTACTTTATTCAAGTTCTAACCAATTTATACTCAACGCGATATTCTACCTCATTCTCCAATACTTTCAATCTTATTTTTCGGCCTTGTAAAGGCAATAAAATCTCAATATGAATCAACACTTAATTTCTAATCCTATTAGCTCTTACAACAACAATTATCAAATGAGTCATTAATATGAAATGACTTGATCATTCAACTAGACTTCTCGGAAAGGTATTAGTGGCATGAGGCTTTTGGGTAATGGTTCCAATAACAGCCTCAAGTGCAACATTCACCCTTTCGATTTCAATTTAAGAATTGGGTGACAACGAATCAGATGACATCTTTCTAGGTGGTAACGTTTTGTCAAACTCCACTCTATAAGAAAAGATCGTCATGACATCGATATTAGATTTAATCTCGCCAATTCTTTTTCAATATCACAATCAACTAATATCTATATTTCTACGAATATCAACCATTTGTTGGGATCATAAATATCCACAACTTGGTTTAGATCTAGGATAGCTAGAATTCCTATGAGAATAGCTTCGATTAATTTACTAGGGGATTTAGGGTTTCTTGTGACAATCTACGTCGTATAAATACCTCGTATAAATACCGAAACAATCATCAAACAATCATGTAATAAAATTACATCATATATATATATAATCCAAGTTATATATATATTAAAATAACACTTCTCAGTCTTGGCCTTGTCGGTAACTCGGGAATTCTTCGGCACCGTTATAGTCAAAAGATTTTTAGACATTTTTAGAAAAATGTTTATAGTAAAAAGATTTTGAAAAGTTTTATTCAAAAACCTTAGTTTTAAAAATCTTTCGTTCTCTATAACGAGAGCTCTGGTACCAAACTGTAACACCTCCAAATTTATACAACTCAGTACAGCGGAAGACTAGTTGGTGTTACGGGATAGCACATTACTCACATCATAGACAACGCATAAAAATCGCGTCGTTTATTAATAAAGCATTTCCATTCATAAATATCAAAGTTACATCGGTCCCAAGTCATTACATTTCATACAAAGTTTTACAAAATATTTGAATGGAAAATATTGTTTAAGTGCGGGCCATGAATTCTTGTCGTCTTCCCGAGAATTACCTTCAAGTACCTGAGATAAAACATGTTAAAAGAAAAGGTCAGCGATAACGCCGAGTGAATTCATAGAGTTTAATAAATTCCATCAATATAACTTTGGTATAAAATTAGTACCAAAAATCACTTGGTACAAATCATTGTAATAGGTCGTAAAATAGCCAAAATCGTTTTATACAAATCTTTGTAATAGGCCATAAAATAGCCAAAATCGTTTTATACAAATCTTTGTAATAGGCCATAAAATAGCCAAAGTCATTTTATATAAATCCTTATCGAAAATCATAATATAGGCATTTGCCTTAAAAATCATTATACGAGCCAATGTCGTAAAAACATCATACAATACGTCTTATGACGTTGTATAAAATCAAATAAAAACCGTTATATGAATATGGTTATGAAAACCAAAATACAAACATAATATCAATAGTATGACCCAGTATTGCTAGTCAGGCAATACATCGTAATTCGGAGCGTCTAGTAATATTTTGTTAATATGGATTATTATAAGCCGCATGACATTGTTACCTTACTAAACCAAAACGGGTAGCTAACCCGATACAAATTTTGCCCATCTAAAGTAGCGTGTCGTCACAAAGGTCACGCTATGGAAATCTTCTCATACATAAATTCGCTTACCAATCAATGTGGCACGACGGGGATCAATCGTCAAGCGAACTGGGGTGATCGTCCCCAAATAGTACTATTAAATGCATAAGCGTCTACCAACTGCTGGTAGTTCACAATTCATGCTAATGGGACTTTTAGTGACATAACCTAACTTTAATAATCCATTTTATTTCATCTATCGGGTCCATTAATCATTTATCGGGTCATACAATCGGGTCATTCAATCATTCGGGTCCAAAAATCAATAAACAAACAATCGGGACAAATGGTGTCCTAAGTTTATAAAAACTAACATGTTATCTCCCTCGCGGGTTTATAAAGCATTTATAAAACATTTAAAAGAGTGCGAGGCTATGAACTACGTTGATGTGGGAAGGCGGGTTATCGGCAATTCGGACGTACGGTACGTGCTTCAATCACGGAAACCTATACAAATAATACTCGGTCTTAGACTCATGTCCAATGACTTTATAAAAATAAAAATTATGTATACATATGATGATTATATATATATGATGATCAAGTGGGTTTACATATTCTCGTTTACTCATTTTAGTGTTATATGTCGATAACTTTTATACTAGTTTACTAGTTTTACCTATTTACGTGTTTTAAGTCCAATAGGCCTATTATAAGTACTTTAACTTGTTTTAATCCCTTTTATACCTATATTATCAGTACTTAAACTTTAGAAGTTGGGCCCAAATGGGTTAAGCCCAATAATAAGTTTATAAGTGTTTTAGTCCATTTTTGTTGTATTGTTAGTCCAATAACGTTAATTTAGTCCGTTAACGTCCGTATGTCTTATAGTTCGGGTTTTATCGGTTTTTACTTGTTATACATGTTTATATATCAGTATATAAGTTTTATAAAGTTTACATTAGACGGGTCCAACAATCTAAGTTTTATTTAACAAAAACGTTAATTTTACGGCAATAGCCGAAAAAGTCGTAAAAATCATGTTTATAGTTTTTATAACTTATAAAACATAACAAGTTACCATTTTTATAAAATTTCCACTTATTTGTCCTTTTACATACTTATATATATAAAATCAATAAGTTAATGGGTTTTCATTTATATTTTATACTATTTAAATTTTGAGTGCTTATATAATAGTATTATTCTTTAATTTCCAAAAATCTGATTTTTATCTTTACTTTCACCAAAACTGCCATATCATGAGTTCTATATGGAGATAGAAGCTCAAATTTTTATCACATAAACTACATGATATGTGCTACATTTAACTCTTCTATGGCTACTGTTGAATCATCTTCTAAATATTTTCTAAAAATCGTCCAAAACAGTAACTTCAGATTTATACCCTAAACTTGTTTTGATCATATCTCACTCATTATTTTGATTCCATTGCATGGCCAACTCTCACATGTGTACAAGACCCATAGCTTACTGTAAATGGATTCTACTTCATCACTTTATCAGTTTACCATATGGTTCTTTTACTGTTTTTATACAGCCTATTATTTAAACAAGATTTACCCATTTTTACTTATAGTTTTTCATCTTTTTATCCATGATTATCAACAACAAATCCCCACATAACATTTTTATCATCATATAATCATCATAAATATATACAATAGGAAATAAAATACATGTTTACATAATCAAAATAACAAGAAGATGAGGAGGACAATCTTTATACCACCATGATGATGTAGGTTGATCAAAACATGGATTTTTGATGGAGAAACTTGTGATGCACCAAGACCATCTTCAAGACCATCATTCTTCATGAGAACCTTGTGGAAAATCATCCCTCCTACTCCATGAAAACTCCTCCTTGGATGTTATAAGCACCACCAATCAATAGGATTTCAAAAGGGCTTCAACATATGCAAGTATAACATAGGATTTCATGGTTGTTTTTGATCAAAATGGTGTTTGTGGAAGAAATATGGGACGGCAACCATGTGAGGAGAAGAGAGGATTGTGTGAGATTTGCATGGATGGAAATGAGTTGCTAGTTTGTGTTGGTGGTTTTGTGAAGTGGAAAGCTTCATTGTGAAGCTAGTTAGACAAGTGTTATCTAACTTGTTAATGGTTTGACACCTAAGGTGTAAGTGGCTTAATATGGCCGGTTTTGATGGGGGTGGGACAAGTGTCCCACTTGTCTCATCCCCATTTATTTACGGGTACTCCTCGATTCTAGTTTCCTCGATTTGTGTGCCCTCGGGTCGTTTTACGAAAAACGTTTTTATAAATTATGAATCAACGTCACAAAACGAATCCAATAAAAATTGTCTCATCAAAAACGGAGTTCGAAAACGTAAATACGTAATCCTAGGGTTTCAGGTTTAGTCGTAAAGGACGTTAAAATAAAATCGTAAGTCCTAGTCTCTTCTCGTAAATTTGTGAGTTTATAAATTAACGCAAATTTAAAAGTCCAAAATAATATTCGCGGATAAATTTATATTCTGAAATGTCGGACTGTCACCAAAGACGGTGTATGTAAACGTAAGCACGTAACGTTGAATCCTCCGGTTTAGACGTAGTCGATGCTACTCCAAGACGTAAATCCAAATTTCTTCCCAAAAATATGTGAGTTCATATTATAAATTGTTTTTTTTTAAATAGTATTGAGAATAAAATATCAACCATAAATTGACGGATTGTCACAATAAGTATTATATGTATGTCATTTTTGACTAAAAGTATCTTTGTCTGAAGGAGTTGTACTAATGGAAAATTATGAAGGCAGACATCGCCTCATACATTAGTAAACGTCTAGCTATTGCTAAGGTCATCATCTGAATTAGATTCGATTTGGGTCATCGTTGACAGACTGACCAAATCTGCTAATATCATTCTCGTTAATGATAGAATCTTGATGAAGAAATAGACTCTTTTATTTAAAAGAGTTATGTAAACATAGTGTGCCTGTATCGATCATCTATATATCAAGATCCTCGCTTCGCATCGAATTTCTAGAAATTTGCTCAGAAATCATTGAGAACGAACCTTGATGAGAGTACTATGTACCACCCCAATCGAAGGGACGAGGTAAAGTAACGATACAAAGTAATATTAGTGTTGTTTTATGTTTGAATGATTGACCTTTGGTAATAGACCGTATAATCGTTTTCCTTTGGAAGGATTATCATTGATAATCATCGTATTAGGATCGAGATTGAATCTTGTTAGGATCTAAATCTTAGAGCATCTGTAAGCAAGAGTTGAGATAAAGACATCCGACATACACCCATTGTGAGTTGGACATGTCTTTTAGGTTTAAGGTTTCCTATGATGGCGAACCTAACCTTACAAAATACCCGACCCGCGATACCTTAAATGATTGGTGAAATTAGGATTTGATTATTGACTGCCGGTAGTGGGCAAGAGGTTATATGAATGTGAAATGTAGATCTTGAAGTGCCAAATGGGTAGCAAAGTTATGCCACAATTTTTAAACTTGGAAAAATGAATTCATGATCTGACAAATCATGGGATATAAGTCCCCGTTGTATGGGACCATTGAGATGGTATAAAGATTGGTTTGAAAGGCATATAAGCTGGATCTACCCTAGGACTTCAAAGACTGCGTGAATTATGTTTCGTATATCGAACTTGATGGAATATCTATCAAGTGAAAATCTGATTGTTTCTTAGTAGAGCATAGATCGGCGAAAAGTTGCATTCATCAAAAACCCGTGAACATCATGGATAGAGAAAGTAAGTCAACATTAAGCCTGATCTTATTCCCGTAGTTATGTTTGATGAAACTCGCGTATTGTAATTGCACTTGTGAGAAAAGACCGAATGTGGAGGAAATACCCACATGACTTTAACTCTATAAGAAGCGAGTAGTAAGGTAAGATGATCATTGAGGACAAAGATCCTGTTTAGGGGTAAATGCTGTGACAATCCGTCAATTTATGATTGATATTTTATTCTCGAATATTATTTTAAAACATTATTTTAATGTTACAATATGAACTCACATATTTTTGGGAAGAAATTTGGATTTACGTCTTGGAGTAGCGTCGACTACGTCTAAACCGGAGGATTCACCGTTACGTGCTTACGTTTACATACACCATCTTTGGTGACAGTCCGACATTTCAGAAAAATAAATTTATCCACGAATATTTTTTTGGAGTTTTAAATTTGTGTTGGTTCATAAACTCACAAATTTACGATAAGAGACTAGGACTTACGATTTTATTTTAACGTCCTTTACGAATAAACCGGAAACCCTAGGATTACGTATTTACGTTTTCGAACTCTGTTTTTGATGAGACAATTTTTATTGGATTCATTTTATGACGTTGATTCATAATTTATAAAAACGTCTTTCGTAAAACGACCCGAGGGCACGCAAATCGAGGAAACTAGAATCGAGGAATACCCGTAAATTAGTGAGGTGGGACAAAATACATTATCCCACCCCACTAATATACATGGGGCGGCCAAAACTCACCAACACTTATGAGGTGTCACAACTTTAGCAAGTTGATAACACTTGTCTAGTTAGCTTCATAAGTAAGCTTTTATACCTCAAAACTAGCTAAACCACTCAAGCCAAAACCATTTCCTCACAGCACACCATGCAAACAACTTAATCTTTCTCTCTTCTACCCCATTTGTTCCGTCCCTCAACTCAAACAAAACCCTCATTTGATCAAAATTTCACCCCAAATCTTATGTTATTCTTGCATAAGATGATATCCTTTTGAAGACTTATTGAATGTAGGTGATTATAACATCCATGGAGGAGTTTCCTTGGTGTCTTGAGGCTGATTTTCCCAAGGTGTTTATGAAGCATGGTGGTCATGAAGATGGTCTTGGTGCATCACAAGTTTCTCCATCAAAAATCCATGTTTTGATCAACCTACATCATCATGGTGGTATAAAGATTGTCCTCCTCATTTTTTTGTTATTTTGATTATGTAAACATGTATTTTATTTCCTATTGTATATGTATATGATGATTATATGATGATAAAAATGTTATGTGGGGATTTGTTGTTGATAAACATGCTTAAAAAGATGAAAGACTATAAGAAACAAGGTTAAAATCTTGGTTAAATTTGATGGCTGTATAAAACAGTAAAGAACCATATGGTAAACTGATAAAATGATGAAGTAGAATGGATTTACAGTAAGCTATGGGTCTTGTACACATGTGAGAGTTGGTCATGCAATGGAATCATTGTAATGAGTGAGATATGATCAAAACAAGTTTAAGATACAAATCTGAGTACACTGTTTTGGACGATTTTTAGAAAATACTTAGAAGATGATTCAACAGTAGCTATAGAAGAGTTAAATGTATCACATATCATGTAATTTATGTGATAAAAATTTGAGCTTCTATCTCCATATAGAACTCAAGATATGGCAGTTTTGGTGAAAGTGAAGATAAAAATCAGATTTTTGGAAAGTAAAGTATAATACTATTATATAAGCACTCAAAATTATATTGTATAAAATGTAAAGTTAAAACCCACTAACTCATGAATTTTATTTATATAAATATGTTAAAAGGTAAATAAGTGGAAATTTTATAAAAATGGTCACTTGTTAAGTTTTATAAGTTATAAAAACTATAAACTTGATTTTCACGACTTTTTCGGCTATCGCCGTAAAATTAACGTTTTTCGCCAAATAAAACTTAGACGACCAAAACCGTCTAATGTAAAGTTTATAAAAGTCATATACTGATATATAAGTATCTAATACAAGTAAAAACCGATAAAACCCGAACTATAAGAAATACGGACATTTATGAGCTAACTAAGCATAATGGACTAACAATTGGACTAAATAAGATAAATACTTGTAAAAAAAGAACTTATTGGGCTTAACCCATTTGGGCCCAACATGGAAAGAATATATACTGATAATATATGTATACTATGGATTAAAACAAGTTAAAGAACCTATAAAAGGCTTATTGGACTTAAAACGTGAAAATAGTTAAAACTAGTATAAAGGTTATCGACATATAACACTAAAATGAGTAAACGAGAGTATGTAAACCCACTTGATCATCATATATATATATATATAATCATCATATGTATACATAATTGTTATTTTTATAAAGTCATTGGACATGAGTCTAAGACAAGTATTATTTGTCTAGGTTTCCGTGACTGAAGCACGCACCGTACATCCGAATTGCCGATAACCCGTCTTCCCACATCAACGTGAGTTCATAGCCTCGCACTCTTTTAAATGTTTTTATAAATGTTTTATAAACCCGCGAGGGAGATAACATGTTAGTTTTTATAAAATTAGGACACCATTTGTCCCGATTGTTTGTTTATTGATTTGGACCCGAATGATTGAATGACCCGATTGTATGACCTGATAAATGATTAAAGGACCCGATAGATGAAATAAAAATGGATTATTAAAGTTAGGTTATGTCACACTAAAAGTCCCATTAGCATGAATTGTGAACTACCGGGATTTGGTAGACGCTTATGCATTTAATAGTACTATTTGGGGACGATCACCCCAGTTCGCGCCTTGACGGTTGATCCCCGTCGTGCCACATTGATTGGTAAGCGAATTTATGTATGAGAAGATTTGCATAGCGTGACCTTTGTGACGACACGCTACTTTAGATGGGCAAAATTGGTATCGGGTTAGCTACCCGTTGTTGGTTTAGTAAGGTAACAATGTCATGCAGCTTATAATAATCCAAAAACTAACGAAATACTATTAGACGCTTCGAATTACGATGTATTGCCTGACTAGCAATACTGGGTCATACTATTGATATTATGTTTGTGTGTTGGTTTTCATAACCATACTCATATAACGGTTTTTATTTTCATACAACGTCGTAAGACGTATTGTATGACGTTTTTACGACATTGGCTCGTATAATGATTTTTAAGGCTTTTTATAACCATATTCATATAACGGTTTTTATTTAATCTATACAACGTTGCAAAACGTATTGTATGGTGTTTTTAACGACAATGATTCGTATAATGATTTTTAAGGCAAACACCTATATTATGATTTTGATAAAGATTTGTATAAAGTGTTTTTGGCTATTTTATGGCCTATTACAATGATTTGTACGAAATGATTTTTGGTACTAATTTTATACCAAAGTTATAATGATGGAATTTATTAAACTCTATGAATTCACTCGGCGTTATCGCTGACCTTTTCTTTTAACATGTTTTATCTCAGGTACTTGAAGGTAATTCTCGGGAAGACGACAAGAATTCATGGCCCGCACTTAAACAATATTTTTCCATTCAAATACTTTGTAAAACTTTGTATGAAATATAATGACTTGGGACCGATGTAACTTTGATATTTATGAATGGAAATGATTTATTATTAAATGATGCGATTTTATGCGTTGTCTATGATGTGAGTAATGTGCTATCCCGTAACACCAACTAGTCTTCCGCTGTATTGAGTTGTATAAATAATTGGGGGTGTTACAAATTTAACCTTTTCCAAATGTTGGACCATGTTGTCCTCCTTGGCTTCATACTCACCCAATATATGGATTGCAACACGCCGAGAGTCCACGTAGGCTTCCAAGTTACGCACACCCATTCTGAGTGCTATCCTTAAGCCTGCTATTAGTGCTTCATACTCCGCCTCATTTTAGTGGTTGTGAACTCAAAGCGCAAGGCATAAGTGAAATCCATGCCCTACGGATTGGTGAGTATGAGACCCGCTCCTGACCTATCCGTGCAAGAAGATCCGTCGGTGAACAGGACCCATGGTTCCTGTGGGATCTCTTCCTTTGGGGCCATTAGTACGTCCTCCTCAGGTTTCTCAATGATGAAATCTGCCAAGATTTGTCCCTTTATGGCTGTCCTTGGTCTATAAGATATACTATGTTCCCCTACCAGGACACTCCACTTATGTAGTCTTCCTGCCACGTCAGGTTTCGAGATGATCTGTTTGATCGGTTGGTCTGTGATTACCACAATTGGGTGTGCTTGAAAATAGCCGCGCAATCTTTTTGCGGCGTACACCAGTGATAGGACCAGCTTCTCCAATGGGGAGTAGTTCAACTCCGGCCCTTGTAATGCCCTGCTTATGAAGTAAACTGGAGTCTGGACTGAGTCTCGGTCGTTCATTAGGACGACACTTATTGCTCCGTGTGTAGCGGACAAGTGTATGAATAGCTCATCCTTTGGCCGGGGGCGACTAGCATTGGAAGAGTCGCCAGATGTCGCTTAAGATGTCTGAATGCCTCCTCTGCCTCTCGTGTCCAACGAAAATCCCCTTTCTTCAAACACTTCTTGAGTGTTTTGAATAGAGGAAGTGACTTCTCTGCGGATTTTGACAGGAACCTGTTTAGCCCGGCTAACTTTCCGTTAAGTGACTGCACCTCATTCAATGTCTGGGGAGATGGCAACTGTATCACGTCCTTAGCCTTCTCCGGGCAAGGCTTGATACCGTATCGGTCTATCATGTACCCTAGGAACATTCCTTTGGTTTCCCTAAATGTGCATTTTTTGGGATTCAACTTCATGTTGATTTTCCTCAAAGTACCGAACGCCTCTTTGACGTCACGGAGGAGCTCGTCTTCCGTGTGGCTCTTTATAACCAAGTTATCAACATATACTTCAAGGTTACGACCAATCTACGAGTCAAACGTTTTTTCAACAAGTCGTTGGTATGTCGCGCCTGTATTCTTGAGTCCGAATGACACTTTTGTGTAGCAATACACACCTTGACTAATATGGGATGCCGTCTTCTCCTCGTCCTCCTTTGACATCTAAATTTGGTGATAACCCTTATATGCATCTAGAAAACACTTAAAGGGGTATCCGCATAAGGATTCGACCTTCCAGTCGATATCCGGTAGCGGATAGCAATCTTGTGGACAAGCTTTATTCAAGTTCGTGAAATCCACACACATACGCCAACTTCCATCGTGTTTCTTAACCATGATTGGATTGGAGAGCCATTCGTGGTAGTAAACCTCTCACATGATTCCTTCTTTCACCAGCTTTTTTACCTCGTCAAGTATAACTTGCCTTCATTCTAGAGCTTGGCCGCGCTTCTTTTGTCTCACGGATATCGTGGACGAATCTGAAGCTTATGTTCCGCGACCGAGCGCGATACGCCCATCATATGCTTTGTTCCCACGCGAATACATCAAGGTTTTCCTTAAGGAGGGAGCACATGGCATTCCTGCCTTTAACGGATAGGGTTCCTCCAATGGCAACCTCTTGATCTGGGTAATCAGGATGGATATCCACCTTCCAATTTGTGGGTGGTAATCCTTCCTTCTTGGTAGTTGGTTGTACCGGCGTTGTGATGGCATGACATTCCAATGGTGGTATTTCTGAATTATAGATGGTGACAATTCCCCCCTCGACCGAGAATTTTATCATGCCATGCGCTGTAGACGGGACCGCTCATATGGCCAAGATTCCTGGCCTTCCGATGATATAATTGTATGGGAAGTGAGAGCGTATAACCATAAAGTTCATCCATGCTGTAGTTGAAATTTCTTTATCTCCAATAGTTACTAACAATCATAACTGCCCTATCGGCCAGATGGATACCTCACTAAAACCTATAAGTGGAGACGTGGCCGACATTAGTTGGTTTTTGATTGCTGACCGTAATTGTACAAAGCAATGTTCATATAGTACCTCTACGGACGAGCCTCTGTCAATGTACGTACGGCGAATGTCCTGGTTTCCAATGCTCACCTCAATCGTGAGAGATGTGTCCGCTACATTGCTTGTAGTGATAGGAGGGAATGAGATTTCCATACTGCGGGAAATTTTTTGGCTAACTTTATGCTTTGTCCTATGCTGCTATAATTGAATCATGAATATGGTTGTGGGCTTGTCTTTCTGGAAGTCTTTCTTGTCATTCTTTTTGTAACACCCCATTTTGGTAAATGGAATGTCACGCGTGATTATGGCGTGTCATCAAAGCATACAAGGAATAATGTCTTAAACATTACATGACCATAAAATGAAATACCGGAAACAAACATCGGTACCCCGAAGTATAAGCTCATCACACACAAACATAAGTACTGTAAAGGAAAAGGACTAAACAATGTCCATAGAAATAAGTAGCAAAATGTATGATGAAATGCATAAAGTAGAGAAGGCTAGATAGCTTTGAATCCATATGCACGTACGCTTAAAGTCTACGAGCGCCCTTGAGTACCTGCCGTTTGGGAACATGAAAGGAAAACGGATGAGCATAACACTCAGTGCACAGATATACAAGTATGACATGGAATAGCATAAGCATATAAGACTAATAGCAGCGGAATATCATAAGTTCTAAGATATCTAGTTTCATATTCATAAAACTGGTTTTGTAGTTTGAAAAGACTTATGTTTCTATGAAAATCTGTTTAATTAATTAGCCAAATAGCCCATATAGGTCATGAGGTTCCATCGTACATGAATACTTAGAGGGGAGACCTCGTTATACAATTAGAGGGGTTGCCTCTAATTAAATAGTCTGGGTAGGAGGGATCAACTCCTATTGAAGTATGCAAGGCACACATCGCATTCACTCTGACATTACTGCTAAACATGTAACTAGGATGCACCCTTACTCCCCACATGATAATATAATATAATGGCCTAAACTAAAAATGGACGCCACTAGCAATCACTTCGCCGTGGGGAATTCATAACACTAGTGCCTCCAGTGTTATGGTTATGGTACCTCCATAATTAGGTGACACTGGTCATGCATGTATATGGCTTAGGCTCTTAATCTAACGTAAGTATCAAACATATAAAACAAATACTGGGAAAACAGTTGGCTGCAGACGGGGAATTCTAATAAGGAAAGAATGTCCATATTGAAAGGATGAAATATCCGTACCTTATGTCCAGTGAACGAAGAAGACGAATGGAAGAGAGTCCTATTTTGATCTCACTAATGCTACATAAATAGTATACGTGTATAAGTATTCTGATTATTGAGTACGTAACTGATTTTATATCGTGTCTTAGCTTGTTTTATATGTTCATGTCTTGTTTTACTGATTTTAACGTTATGTTGTGTTTATCATGTATTCCCCGTATATTTTGATTAAGTATTACTTGTATTTCTTGTATTATTATACTTGTTGTGTAATAATAAGTAACTTTATAATAATAGCAGGTTTCCTAAAATAGAAAGTTTCAAAAAATAGAAAGTTTCCAAAAATAGAATGTTTCCAAAAATAGATTAACTCCCTAAAATAGATCAATTTCTAAAAATAGAAAGTTTCCAAAAATAGTAAGTTTCCTGAATTAGAGAGTTTCCATATTTAGAATTAAGCTGGATTAAATATCATAAGTCATGTGATATGGTATAGTTTATTAATCATAACATGTTAATTAAATAAACTATAGGTTATATGATTTAATTAAGTATAAGCATGATTTAATTAAATTAAAGTGTATAAAATACTTAGGTTAAAACATGTATTAATATTTTATTAACATAACCTAAGTCATGATTACTAATTAATTATATTCCATGTTTTTAATAATTAATTAACACTATAGTCTAAATTAAATATATAAATACTTAGGTTAAAACATGTATTATTTCCTAAATAATAATTAACCTAAGTCCATGATTTAATTAATTTAATTACATGCCATGTTTAATCAAATTAATATCTTGTTAAAATCAATACTTGTAAAAATAAAATACTTGTACATATTTTAGTCATGAACGGGACCATGTATTTCAATTTAAGCATGCCGTGAACCGGACCCGGAACCCCTTGAACCGGTCCGAACCAAACACCTCTTAACAGTGGCAAACCGGCTTGGCCGGTTGCCACTGCCTTTGTTAGGCTACCATCGGCTTAAGCCGGTGGTCTTGTCCCTCTCGGCTAGCCACTGCCAACAGCAGTAGGTTCTCACCGGCTGTGTGCCGGTGGTCCCTGCTGCTGCGTGCTGCGTTCCCCCTGCTTGACCCCAAACTGCCACCGGCTGTGTGCCGGTGGTTGGCTGATGCTGTCGAGACCTAACCAAAACCACAAGGACACCCCCGACGCATGTCGGGGTGCCTTGTCCCTGCTATCGACCGAACCAAACACCACCGAGACATAAGTGTCGGTTGGTGGTGTGAACCAAACGACGCCGAGAGCGATGGGGCTCTCGGTTTGAGTGGCGGCCGAACAACCAAACCCAAACAAACCCTTACTTTTTACCCACCCTGATTCATAACATGTTTTTAATGCTTGTTTTTAAATCCCTTGTTCATGTGTTCATTATAAAAATAAAAATAACTAAAAAGAAAAGGTTTTACGGATTACCAAACACGTGGAATGAATAGAGAACTATTACACGAACACACTTCTTGAATTTAATTAACCAAGATCAAACAAAGACCTCCTTGTGGTGTTGTGTTGCCGCCGACCAAGAGAGAGAGAAAAGAGATTAGGGTTTTGTGATTTTATGAAAAACTCTGTAAATGCATATCTTCCTTATTTGTTATTTTTAATAAAACAAAACATGGGCTTGGCCCTTTCCTTCTCTTGGTGCCGCGGCTTGTAGGGCCCATAAGAGAAACCTGGAGTTTCCCCGTGTTCTAATTTATTACATGCTCGTGTGTTCGTGTTTACGTGTTACGTTATTATTAATTATTCGTGTTATTATAAATACTTGTACGTAACGATATTAATCGTATTAATAATATACGTAAATACATAATTATATTTTCGTGATTCTTACGTTCATGATTTCATTCTCGTGATTATAATTGTTATTGATAATAATTATCGTATACTAACACGTACTTAATACTTATCGTGTAATTATACATACATAACTTCTGTAATTACTAATCGTGACATGTGTTCATGCTATAAAAGGAAAGTTTTAATATGTACCTACGTTTACTAAGTGTATTGTTCATGGTAAAAGCATGCGGGTTTTACAACTCTTGCCCCCTAAAAAGAATAATTCATCCCCGAATTATAGATAAAATAAAGTGAAAGAGGACCATACCCGAATTCAAAATATGAAATGAGGGTAAGAAGACCGGAGAGACTCCTCTATTTCCCAAGTGGCTTCCCACTCGGTATGGTCCCTCCAAAGGATTTTGACGAATGGAATCGTCTTCTTCCTCATGACCCGTTCTTGCCTGTCAAGAACTCGTTTGGGTTCCTCTATGAAGGTAAGATCTTCACGAATCTGTTCAAGTGGATACTGAACCATGTGAAGGGGATGATACTTGTACCCTCTGAGTAAGGACACATGGAAAACGTCATGAACGTGAGAAAGTTGCGGAGGTAACGCTAAACGGTAAGATACTTCACCGACTCGCTCGATGACATCAAACGGTCTGATGAATCGAGTACTGAGCTTCCCTTTGATTCCGAAACGTCTAACACCACGTGCCGGCGATACCTTAAGAAAGACGTGATCTCCTACATTAAAATGTAAGTCCCTACGATGCTTATCGGCATAACTCTTCTGATGTGAACGTGCTTCTTGCAACTTCTGCTTAGCTACAGCGACCATCTCGTTGGTCAACTCTATCATCTCTGGTCTTTCAAGTGTTCTCTCACCAACCTGATCCCAGCAGATTGGGGCGCGACACTTTCTGCCATACAACATCTCGAATGGTGCACACTTAATGCTGGCGTGCCAACTATTGTTGTATGCAAACTCTACCAAACAGATGTAATAGTCCCAATCGCCTGTCCATTCCAACGCACATGACTGCAACATGTCTTCTAATGTCTGAATCGTTCGCTCCGATTTCCCGTCTGTTTGAGTATGAAAAGTCGTGCTAAGCTTAGGTTTTGTACCCCAAGCTTTCTACAGACTCCTCCAAAATCACGAAGTGAAACGAGGATCTCTGTCCGAGACGATGCTCGATGAAGCACCATGAAGTCTCATGATCTCCTTCTTGTAAGTGTCGACGAGTTTGTTGACCGGATCATCCGTGCGGATCGGTAAGAAATGAGTTGACTTAGTAAGTCGATCAACGATAACCCAAATCGCATCATACCTCCTCTTTTTCTACGAAATTCCGGTAACAAAATCCATAGTGATCTTGTCCCACTTCCACTCTGGAATGTCTAACGGTTGTAATAAACCACTAGACTGCTGATGCTCGATCTTAACCTGCTGGCATGTAAGATATTTGGATACGTAAGTAGCAACATCCTGTTTCATACCACTTCACCAAACGTATTGGTTGATGTCGTGGTACATCTTGGTCGAACCAGGATGAATGGAGAATGGGGAACTATGAGCTTCAGCTAACAACGCTTCCCTGAGTGTAAGATCATCAGGAACATAAAGTCTAGTGCCCTGCCATAAGATACCATCGTCATCTAACCGAAACTCCATCTGCTGTTCTAAATTCTGAATTATCGCCCAAATTTTACCATCATCCTTATGAGCTTCCTTGATCCTAGAGAGTAACTGTAACACCCCACTTTGATAAATGAACCGTTACGCGTAATAATGACGTGTCATCAAAGCATGCAAGGTAATATGTAGTAAAACATACATGACCATAGGGAAAACCGGAATCAAACATCAGTTCCCAAAATAATCCCAAAAAATAAATAAAGTAAATGAAATGAATGAAAGACTAAACAAGCAAAGGTGTATGAAGGCAAAAGGAGAAGAAGTCTATGGCAGCTTCCATCTTATGCACGTCCTCCAAATGCTCGAATCTGTCCTTGGGTACCTGCCGTTTGGGACATGGAAAGGAAAGTAACGGCTGAGCATAACGCTCAGTGCACGGATATATGACATAGTATGAATGGTTGAAACATAAATAAGACTAATAGCATCGGAAATGTATAAGTCCTGGAAAACCTAGTTGTCTGTCATGTTAACTGGTTTTAGTTCTAAAAACATAGCTTATGTTACTTATGAAATCTGTACTAGTTAATGTACCAAAAGCCAATATAGGTCATGAGGTCAACAACGTGCATGAATACTTGGAGGGGTGACCTCGTCATGCAAATTAGAGGGGATGCCTCTAATTAACTGGTATGTGGGTAGGAGGGATCAGCTCCCTGTGAAGGATGCAAGGTACACACCACATTCACCATGAAATCCTGACTGAAACATGTAACTAGGATGCACCCATTCGCCCCACATGATAATATAATAATATAATGGCCAAATAACTGAAAAGGGATGCCACGAGCTATCACTCTGCCGTGGTGAATTCATAACACTAGTGCCTCTAGTGTTATGGTTATGGTACCTCCATAACTAGGTGAAACTGGTCATGCATGTATATGGCTAAGGTAACTAATAAAAAATAAGCATTTAATCTGTAACTACTGGGGAAAACAGTTGGCTGCATACGGGAAATCCTATTGAAGGAAGAGATTGTCCTTACTAAAGGACGGGAAATCCGTACCTTAAGTCCAGTGAACGAAGAAGACGAACGGAAGAGAGTCCTACTTCGATCTCACTAATGCTACATAGAAGGATACATGTATAAGTATACTGTCTACTGCGTACGTAACTGATTATAGTATGTCTTAACTCGTTTTATATGTTTTGCTCTTGTTTTACTGATTTTAATGTTACACTGCTTTTGGCATGTGTTTTAAACCTTCTGATTAAGTATTAACTGGTATTCTTGTATTATTATACTTGTAGTGTAATAATAAGTAACTTTCTAAAAATAGCAGGTTTCCTAAAATAGAAAGTTTTCCTAAAATAGAAAGTTTCCAACGATAGATTTACTTCTTAAAATAGAATAAGTTTCTAAAAATAGAAAGTTTCCAAAATAGTAAGTATCCTGAAATAGAAAGTTTCCATATTTAGAATTAAGCTGAATTTATAAGCTAATAATATAAGCTTAGTTATACTGATTAAATATACTAAGTCATGTGATTAATAGTATAGTTTATTACTTATAACATGTAAATTAAATAAACTATAGGTTATAAGATCTAATTAAATATAAACATGATTTAATTAAATTAAGTGTATAAAATACTTAGGTTAAAACATGTATTAATATTTATATTAATATAACCTAAGTCATGGTAATTAATTAATTACATGTCATGTTTTAATAATTAATTAATTACTATAGTCTAATTTAAATAATAAAATACTTAGGTTATAATCATGTATTATTAATAATAATAATAAACCTAAGTCATGTTTTAATTAAATTAATTAGGTATCATGTTAAATTTATTTAATTAACTTGAAAAAAATATATGCACATGTAAACTAATTAAACTTGTAAAAATAATTAACCCGATCCCGTGTATTATTTATTAAACTGTACCGTGAACCGAACCCGTGAAAACCGTGAACTAACACCCCTGAAAATAGTGGCAAACCAGCCTAAGCCGGTTGCCCCTGCTCTCGGCAAATTGCCACCGGCTGCTGCCGGTGGTCTTGTCCTGCTCGCGCTGCCGCTGACCACAAACGGATTCCCACCGGCAGTTGCCGGTGGTTCCCCCTGCATGCCCGCGTTCCCCTCTGGTTACCATAAATAGCCACCGGCTTTGGCCGGTGGTGGGGCTGTGGCTGTCGCGACCTAAACCAACCACAAGAACACCCCCGACGTGAGTCGGGGTGCCTTGTTCCCTGCTGCCGACCGTAACCCAACACCACCGAGACCTTTGTCTCATGTGGTGGTGCGAACCAAGCGACACCGAGAGTTGTAGGACTCTCGGTTGTGTGGCGGCCGAACACCAAAACCCGAAAACAACCTTTATTCTTACCCACCATGATTTTAACATGTTAATTAATCTTAATTAATTATTCCCATTATCACATGTTACTAAAAACATAAAAAAATTTAAAAAGAAAGTTTTTCGGATTACCCAAAACACGTGGAATGAATAAATCTTGATCTCACGAACACACTCCTAATCAATAATTAAAATCAAAACCCCGTCCTCCTTTTGGCTTGCTACCGGCGGCTAAACCAGAACGTCACGTTCTCATTTTGGGTGCTGCTGGCGGCATAACCAGAACATCAGGTTCTCCTTTTGGGTACTAATGGTGGCATAACCAGAATATCACGTTCTTCTTTTAGGTGTTGCTGGTGGCATAACCAGAACCGGCGGCCACCATGAGGTTTGCTAGGGTTTTTGCTTTGTTTTGAAAATGTGATAAATGAAAATGTAATGGTTAACCTTCCTGACATATTTTTGTGAAATGGGTTGGGCCATAAGGCCCGTTTCCTTTCTTTGTGTCCGCGGGTAGGTGGGTCCCACAAGGGAGACCCGAACCTTTTCATGCTTAATAATTACGTGTTCGTACGTTTGTATTGTTACGTTATTATAATTTATTCGTGTTATTATAAATACTTGTACGTAGTCGTAATAATAATATACGTAAATACATATTTATGTGTTCGTGATTCTTATGTTCATGATTTCATGTTCGTGATTATTACGTTCATGATTTCATGTTCGTGATTATAACTATTATTGATAATAATTATCTTGTATTAATACATACTTAATACTTATCGTGTAATAACACGTACGTAATTCTTGTAATTAATATTCGTGATTCGTGTTCATGTTATATAAGGAAAGTTGTAATCTTGTACGTACGATTATTAGTGTACTGTTTATGGTAAAAGCATGCGGGTTTTACAACTCTTCCCCCCTAAAAAGAATAATTCGTCCCCGAATTATAGATAAAGTAAACTGAAAGAGAAACATACCCGAATCAACTGAGAGGGTATGTAAGATAAAAGGACATGCAGGTGACATGGTAGAAGGAACGTGGAACGTGACATGTCTTGAAAGGACATGGAACGTGAAGTGACTGAAAGGACGTATCTAATCGATAAGAGAAAACGGATAAGAAGTCCGGATGTACTCCTCCGTTCCATGTGGCTTCCCGCCCAGAACGGTCCTCTAAACAGTCTTGGCGGAAATAACAATATTAGTCTTCATGAGTTTTGGTTGACGATACAGAAAGTTTCTGGTTCATCAACATAAGATAGATCAGCATGAATTTAATCGAGTGGATAAGAATTAACGTGCAAGTGTAAATGAAACGTTATGATATAAAATAACTTAGACTAACTGATATTAGTCCCGTCTTAGCAATAATGCGCGAGACATACTGAAACGTAGTACGTGAACAATTGTGAACGTGATACGTGAACAATTGTGAACGTGATACGTGGAATATGGTGAGTGTAATAAGAGAAAACATATGATGATCAATGATACGTGTAACATATCGTGAACATGGTATAACTAAGGAGGTAACGCCGAACGCTATAAGGTGAGACGTGGAATGTGACGTGAAATGTCTATCTGAGAATAGAGAGTTATACTAAACTTGGGTCTAGTCTCTCAAGCTCTTGTAAAACTTCCCAGAACGAAAATAAACGTAAAATCGTAAGCCAGGAGACAATCATAAACGTGAATAGTGTCATGAACGTGAGTGTGAAAGCAAGTCGTAAAATTTGAACAAAGACGTGAACGTAAATAAGGAGCACAAACGTGAACCTTCGTCTGGCCTGATAGCTGAGGGATTACCAAGTGATCAGATGCGCCCTGGCTGCAACACGTCCGATCAATCTGCTGGTTCTGAAATCCTTGCGGATGTAAGGATTCTGCAGACTTGGTCAAACTGTTGACAATAACCCAGATAATACCATGGTTCTTCTGAGTTTGCGTTAATCTGGTAACCAAAATCCATGGAGATCTTTTCCCATTTCTGTTCACCTTTTTTCGATGATGGAAAACATCCTAGTCAGTTGGTGTTCTATCTTAGCTTGTTGGTATGTCAGGTACTTAGATATGAACGTAACTATATCTTGCTTCGTAGAAACTTGATACATAGAAATTTGTGGAACTATAAGTCTCCGAAATTAGACTTCTCTTAACGTAGGATTTTCTGAAACACCTATTGTAGTGTAGGGTTCTCACCTTTATGCATAAGCTGAGTCGTGGTAAGATTAACCGTGCGAATCCATGTGATTCAGTGTGTCACTGTAATCAACCAGAATTTATATTGGAAAATTTCAAGGTGAAATTTCTCCTGTCGTAGAATTTGCAACATAGTGCAAATATGGTCTTCCTACTCTTCTCTAGACCTAGAGAAAAAAAATCAGGTTGTTCTCGATGAAAATACTGATGAATTTGTTTATGAGTTCATGGAAACTCAATTTATTAAGTCTATAATGCTGCTGGAGCATTTATGAGACTAATACAAAATCAAGAATCTAGCATGACCGAGTCGTGTACGAATAGCAGTCATGGAAATGTTCTGCTCTTTCACTCATCACCGTTGGCAGCATGATCATGAGTCCGATCTTGGAAAGGTGATTAGCACCCTAAAGTATATTGGACATGTTGTCAATACGTGGAGGAGAATAACGGTTATGGATGGTGATTTGTTTTAAATCGACGGTAGTCAACACATAATCTCATGTTACCGTCCTTCTCCTTGAAGGTTCTTCTGGAATGTATGGGAGATTTTGGTATAACCGGTTGGTTATGCGTAAAAGGAACGTCAGTGGTCGTGTCTTAACTGACAGCTAGAAATTTTTAGCAGTCATGGCTAACAAAGCACGTGCTTGTAAAGCATAGATAATTTGTACAGATTTTCCTGATGGAAAACCATGATGAATGTATTCAGGAGCCTGAACATTACTGTACAAAATCATGAATCGTAGCAGGGTGTGCTGCTCGTAGTCCATAATTAGGATTAAATTCAACTCGCATCTGTCCGAGGTAATGTGTTAGCAGCTTGGATCTCATCATTAGGATGAAGGAAAACCTTCGTAGACATGGCGGATATGAACGGCGTCCTTTATGGTCATGAATATATGAAATATAGGTGCAAGAAAGGAAAGTATCATCGAACAATCGTGACAGATCTCACTGATATGCCGGTGCTGGTACTGAAATTCTTGTGGCCTGATTAATACATGGCACCACAAAATGGATATACCCTTTGAAGGGTACCCTGAATTTCTTAGGGATGTTCCAGAGTTGGACGTGAGTCATGTGTCTTGACTCGTGTCTTGGGAGGTATAAGCATGACATGTGTCTTGACTGGTGTCATGACATGTGTCTCGAGATGTGAAACAAATAGAACTACAAATATTAGGTTATTATGCCAGAATTGGCGGATCGGTTGGACTACTGATCCTTGTATTTCTGATCACGTCCGCGGCCGGAGCTTCAATTGCGATTGCTAGGATAGTTGATGTCATAGTAGTGGTTACTATCGTCTTGTCTTTCAGTTCCATGACGGTCATTCTCATGACTGTGATTCATGTAACTATTCAGCTGAGTGGCCGGCTGGTACCGGTTCGCAATCATATGACTGAAACGACAACTGAATGACGTGTGACATGTAACTAAGAATTAGGGACAATGATTGATGGGAATCGTCTGGTGGTGAAGCATCTTCTCGTCCGATCGCTTTGATCTAACACCTTTGTCTTCGTCTGGTAAGATCTCCAGGTTGTGAACAGCATCAGCATCTCGTAGCGTTTCTAAAATCCGCAGCATCAACCCTTAGTAACATCTCCAAGCTATGAGCGGCATCAGCAATTTGTAGAGTATCAACAAGTGGAATACGCACATGGGATACAGTAAATGGAGTACACATGGAATGCACATGAAATGATCGGTATGGGGTCGATCATCTGACATGACTTTAAAGGAAAATAATTGGTTTAAGGGTTAGAAAGACCATCATGATAACCTGGCAATGCCAGTATATACCTCATTCTGGTTGCATAGACAAACGCTAACATGTGGTTAAACGAATTTCAACGATGATTTTCCAGAAAGCATGATTAATGAAAACCAACCATGACTATCATGAAAGCAGGATTTAAATGAATTCCAACAGTGTCTTGCATGAAAGCATAAACAACAAAAGAGTCGTAAGACGTAATCACATGAAGACAAAATCATCATGAAGAAACATGAAACAACCTAACATTAAGGAGTGTATAACATAATTAGCATGAAACTGAAGTTAACCATGACAGTATGAAAACATACTTGACATAAAAACATAGTAACTTATGAGGGACATGAAATTTTTTTTATGCCAATAAATCATTAGAAAAATTTTATGCATGAAAACAGTGCATGAATGCATGATGCAGTTTATAAAAACCTTTATATGCGCGAGGGTAAACGCCAATGGTCAGTTTACCCAAAACAAAAGACATGGAGAGGGGACGCCTATGGGTCGGTCCCAAAGTTAAAAGTTTCGATAAAAGCACATGCGACTAAATAGGGCCAGTCATGTACCAACCATTACTTAGTCAAAATTCCTGCATCAATGATACATGAAACATAAATAAGTAAAAATCATCTGCCATAACTTATCAGAAAAAAATTTATGTGACTAATTATGAACTAATAGGGTTCAGTCCACATAGCCACAGTTCACGAGGAACATCATGCATGAAACAATGACACATAACTAAATATGAATGACGGTTTTCCATCCATATTAGTAAAACAATATCGATGAAAACAAGGTTAAATCATCAAGGTGCTGAAAACATCATGGTTAAAACAACAATACGCTGAACACATCAATACGTGGAATAACAAGTGTAGGCTTAGGAAGCTCCTGGTGACTACCCACTAGTCACAGGTCAAGTTTTAGAGCCTACAGGTCGAAGCCTTGGCTCTGATACCATAATTGTAACACCCCACTTTGATAAGTGAACCATTACGCGTAATTAAGGCGTGTCATCAAAGTATGCAAGTTAATATGTAGCAAAACATACATGACCATAGGGAAAACCGAAATCAAACATCGGTTCCTAAAATAAGCCCAAATCATAAATAAAGTAAATGAAATGAATGAAAGACTAAACAAGCATAAGTGTATGAAGGCAAAAGGAGAAGAAGTATATAGCAGCTTCCATCCTATGTACGTCCTCCAAATGCTCGAGTCTGTCCTTGGGTACCTGCCGTTTGGGACATAGAAAGGAAAGTAACGGCTGAGCATAACGCTCAATGCACGGGTATATGACATAGTATGAATGGTTGAAACATAAATAAGACTAATAGCAGTAGAAAGGTATAAGTCCTGGAAAACCTAGTTGTCTGTCATGTTAACTGGTTTTAGTTCTGAAAACATAGCTTATGTTACTTATGAAATATATATTAGTTAATGTACCAAAAGCCAATATAGGTCATGAGGTCAACAACGTGCATGAATACTTGGAGGGGTGACCTCGTCATGCAAATTAGAGGGGATGCCTCTAATTAACTGGTATGTGGGTAGGAGGGATCAGCTCCTTGTGAAGGATGCAAGGCACACACCACATTCACCATGAAATCCTGACTGAAACATGTAACTAGGATGAACCCATACGCCCCACATGATAATATAATAATATAATGGCCAAATAACTGAAAAGGGATGCCACGAGCGATCACTTCGCCATGGTGAAGTCATAACACTAGTGCCTTTAGTGTTATGGTTATGGTACCTCCATAACTAGGTGAAACTGGTCATACATGTATATGGCTAAGGTAACTAATAAAACATAAGCATTTAATCTGTAACTACTGGGGAAAACACTTGGCTGCATACGGGAAATCCTAATGAAGGAAGAGATTGTCCTTACTGAAGGACGGAAAATCCGTACCTTAAGTCCAGTGAACGAAGAAGACGAACGGAAGAGAGTCCTACTTCGATCTCACTAATGCTACATAGAAGGATATGTGTATAAGTATACTGTCTACTGCGTACGTAACTGATTATAGTATGTCTTGACTCGTTTTATATGTTTTGGTCTTGTTTTACTGATTCTGATGTTACACTGCTTTTATCATGTGTTTTAAGCCTTCTGATTAAGTATTAACTGGTATTCTTGTATTATTATACTTGTAGTGTAATAATAAGTAACTTTCTAAAAATAGCAGGTTTCCTAAAATAGAAAGTTTTCCAAAAATAGAAGGTTTCTAATAGTAGATTTAGTTCTTAAAATAGATTAAGTTTCTAAAAATAGGAAGTTTCCAAAAATAGTAAGTTTCTTGAAATAGAAAGTTTCCATATTTAGAATTAAGTTGAATTTATAAGCTAATAATATAAGCTTAGTTTTATTGATAAAATATACTAAGTCATGTGATTAATAGTATAGTTTATTACTTATAACATGTAAATTAAATAAACTATAGGTTATAAGATTTAATTAAATATAAACATGATTTAATTAAATTAAGTGTATAAAGTACTTAGGTTAAAACATGTATTAACATTTATATTAATATAATCTAAGTCATTATAATTAATTAATTACATGTCATGTTTTAATAATTAATTAATTACTATAGTCTAGTTTAAATAATAAAATACTTAGGTTATAATCATGTATTATTAATAATAATAATAAATCTAAGTCATGTTTTAATTAAATTAATTAGGTATCATGTTAAATTAATTTAATTAACCTGAAAAAAATATATGCACATGTAAACTAATTAAACTTGTAAAAATAATTAACCCGATCCCGTGTATTATTTATTAAACCGTGCCGTGAACCGAACCCGTGAAAACCCGTAAACCAACACCCCAGAAAATAGTGGCAAACCGACATAAGCCGGTTGCCCCGACTCTCGACAAGTTGCCACCGGCTGCTGCCGGTGGTCTTGTCCTGCTCGCCCAGCCGCTGACCACAAACGGGCTCCCACCGGCAGTTGCCGGTGGTTCCCCCTGCCTGCCCGCGTTACCCCTGCTTACCATTAATAGCCATCGGCTTTGGCCGGTGGTGGGGCTGTGGCTTCCGCGACCTAAACCAACCACAAGGACACCCTGACGTGAGTCGGGGTGCCTTGTTCCCTGCTGCCGACCGTAACCCAACACCACCGAGACCTTTCTCTCGTGTGGTGGTGCGAACCAAGCGACAACGAGAGTTATAGGACTCTCGGTTATGTGGCGGCCGAACACCAAAACCTGAAAACAACCTTTATTATTACCCACCATGATTTTAACATGTTAATTAATCTTAATTAATTATTCCCATGATCACATGTTCATAAAAACATAAAAAAATTTAAAAAGAAAGGTTTTCGGATTACCCAAAACACGTGGAATGAATAAATCTTGATCTCACGAACACACTCCTAATCAATAATTAAAATCAAAACCCCGTCCTCCTTTTGGCCTGCTACCGGCGGCTAAACTAGACAGTCGCGTTCTCCTTTTGGGTGTTGCTGGCGGCATAACCAGAACATCACGTTCTCCTTTTGGGTACTGATGGCGGCATAACCAAAACATCACGTTCTCCTTTTGGGTGTTGCTGGTGGCATAACCAGAACCGGCGACCACCATGAGGTCTGCTAGGGTTTTTGCTTTGTTTTGAAAATGTGATAAATGAAAATGTAATGGTTAACCTCCGTGACATGTTTTTGTGAATTGGGTTGGGCCATAAGGCCAGTTTCCTTTCTTTGTGTCCGCTGGTAGGTGGGCCCCATAAGGGAAACCCGAACCTTTTCATGCTTAATAATTACGTGTTCGTACGCTTGTATTGTTACGTTATTATAATTTATTCGTGTTATTATAAATACTTGTACGTAGTCGTAAGAATAATATACGTAAATACGTATTTATGTGTTCGTGATTCTTACTTTCATGATTTCATGTTCGTGATTATTACGTTCATGATTTCATGTTCGTGATTATAATTATTATTGATAATAATTATCTTGTATTAATACATACTTAATACTTATCGTGTAATAACACGTATGAAATTCTTGTAATTAATATTCGTGATTCGTGTTCATGTTATATAAGGAAAGTTGTAATCTTGTACGTACGATTATTAGTGTACTGTTCATGGTAAAAGCATGCAGGTTTTACAGTAACTCAGGTTCCACTCTAAGATTAGCCCAGTAACCGTGCTGTCCACTTACCATGATCTCGATGTCTAGTCGCTCCAAGTCTCTTATAATTTCCTCCTCAATTTTAATGCCGTTTATCATACCGGACTTCCTACTAAGTGAATCTGCCACTACATTCACCTTGCCGGGATGATACTGCAGATTAATGTCATAATCCTTCAACAGCTCTAACCATCTTCTCTGTCTCATATTCAGCTCACGTTGAGTGAAGATGTACTTCAGGCTCTTGTAGTATGTGAAGATATCATATGATTCTCCATACAAGTAGTGCCTCAATATCTTCAATGCAAACACGACTGCTGCAAGTTCCAAGTCATGCGTAGGGTAATTCTCCTCATAATGCTTAAGCAGCCGTGAAGCGTACGCAATCACTTTCCCATGTTGCATGAGAACACAGCCAAGTCCCTTCCCTGAAGCATCACTGTATATTTGAAATCTACCTCTACCAGATGGGAGAGTAAGAATCGGTGCAGATACTAACTTCTACTTTAGGTCTTCAAAGCTCTTCTCTCTTTCTTCAGTCCAGACGAATTTCTCCCCTTTCCGCATCAGTTTGGTCAATGGGAGTGCTAAACGGGAAAAGTTCTTTACGAACCTATGGTAGTAACCAGCTAAGCCTAGGAAACTGCAAACTTCAGTCGCTGATGTTGGTCTTGGCCTCTTGGTAATAGCCTCAACCTTTGCTGGATCCATGGTGATTCCTTCTGCTGATACAATGTGGCCTAGGAACGCCACCTTGTCTAACCAGAACTCACACTTGGAGAACTTAGCATACAGCTGCTTCTGGCGAAGTATCTGTAGTACTGTACGAAGATGGTCTTCGTGTTCCTCTTTGGACTTAGAGAAAATCAGAATGTCGTCAATGAAGACAATGACGAACTTGTCTAGGAACTCATGGAAGATACGGTTCATCAGATCTATGAAAATAGCTGGAGCATTGGTAAGGCCAAAAGGCATGACTACAAACTCGTAGTGCCCATAACGTGTACGGAAAGCAGTCTTGGCGATGTCCCGCTCTTTAACCCATAACTGATGATAGCCCGACCTTAGATCATTCTTGGAGAAATGTTTGGCTCCTTGGAGTTGGTCAAACAAGTCGTCAATACGTGGAAACGGATATCTATTCCTGATGGTGATCTTGTTAAGCTCACGATAATCTATGCACAGACGCATGCTGCCGTCCTTCTTCTTTACAAACAGAACAGGTGCGCCCCATGGAGAAGCACTAGGTCGAATGAAACCGCGCTCTAACAGTTCCTGCAGTTGTTCCTTTAACTCCTTCAGCTCTATGGGATCCATGCGATACGGAGCCTTAGATATTGGCTCAGCTCCTGGGACGAGCTCAATATTAAACTCCACTCCACTTCACGAGCAGGTGGTATGCCCGGAAGTTCTTCTGGAAACATGTCTGGGAATTCTAACACGATTGGCTTATTCTGGATAGATGGAGATTCAACCTCCAAATCATGTAAGGTCCAAAGATAGCCCTCACAACCATGTGACAGTAGTGCACGTGCTTGTAAGGTCGATATTATTTGTACCGACCTTCCTGGTACGAACCCGTTGTGAATGTATTATGGTACATATACATCACCGAAGATGACCCGATATGTATGGCAGTCGATGGTGGCGTGATGTTTGGATAGCCAGTCCATGCCTAATATCATGTCAAAATCACACATATCTAGTGGAAGCGCGTCAACTGGACGAATCTTGTCGTCCAACTCTAGGGGAAGGCTCTTGTACACATGGGTTATGCGTACCGAGTCTCTTAAAGGCGTGGAAATGTTTAAAACATTATCTAAAGGCATAGGGGATATCCTAACATTCTTGGCATAAGTAGTAGAAATGACCGAGTGAGTAGCACCTGTGTCAAATAAAACACATGCAGCTTGACCATACATATACAACATTCCAGTGATGGTACTTGTAGACTTTTGGCCTGGTCGCGAGAAGTCGTGTACACCCGTCCACTAGTAGGAGGTGGCTTGGAATAAGCATGTCCAGATGTGCCCTCCATCTCGCCCTTGCGGCAGTCCTTCATGCGATGACTAGTAAGGCCACACTTGAAGCAAGCGTCGTTGTTGCGACGACATGGCCCTGGGTACCTACGGTTGCAGGTAGTGCAGAGAGGGTGAGTATACCCTCCAACAGGTTCTCTTTCTGGCTGGGAGCCGGTTTGGAAAAGTACACATGAGACATGATTATAGGTACAAAAGGACAATGCGGAAAATCGTAAGATGTAATACCAGTGATAGCTGGACGGTTAGGCTGTGAACCTCTTTGGTTCTGCTCCCTCCCGTTACCATGATTCCTGGTAGAAGATTGCTAATGTGTCAGAATTATGAATTATCACATGTAACATAAGGAATGAGTAAGTGTAAGGACCTGTTGCTGTTGGAGTTTCCAGCGTTGTTACGGTAATTATCATTACCGCCTCGCCTATCCGTAGCAGAACGGTCTTGAGTCTGACCGTTTCCCTTGGTCTGAGTAGGCTGTTGCTGAGTAGCCGACTGAGACCAGTACCCAGTCTTCTGCCTGAAAGATGCAGTTTAAATAGTAGGATAAATATGGAATAGTACTGATTGAATTTGAAATTGTCACCGCTGAATGACGAATAAATACCTCTTCTCGGGTCTCTCTGATTACCCAAACTCCTCTCTTTCCTGCAGCATCTCCAGCTTACGTGCTGCATCGGCAACTTGTGCCACTAATAAGTGTGTAAACACTTATCCTTTCGCCACTAAAATCAAGGAAAAACAAGACCTAATCATGTGTTTTGTATCATAAAAGTCGGAATTACGCGTGGTTTTGTGTTTTTGTGTAAAATAGGTACAAATGATCAAAAGGAAAGAAAACACGGGGTTTCACGGTCAAATGTTGAAGAATAGTCCAAGAAAGAGACGAAGACATAGTCAAGAGACCAAAAGTGTGCCAAAGATCACGAAAACCGGCAATTCGACACGGTTTTGAAGAAATGAACAAGAAAGCCAAAATCGAGCTCGTTTTAGTGGATTTAATCATTATTGAAGATTTTGGGCCTAGTGGGTCCCACTTATGCTTAATGGGCCCACAAGCCCATTAAAGAAAATGGTTAACCTAAAATGACGGATCAAAAAGTTTTCAAGATATTGGGCCAAGCCCAAATTGTTTAATAACAATGAGACGGAAGAAATATTAATGGGCAAGCCCAATTGTTTGCACATGCATGGACGGTTAAACAAAGTTTATCTTTGTTGGGTCAACAATCACCCCACTACACAAACCCTGGTCAACACCTCACAACTTTTTACCCACACACTTTTATTAAATAAAGTTTACCCATCCCCACCCCATTTCGATGATAACAAGAAATAAACTTTTCACCCACCTTCATCTCTTCCACAAAATACACAGACACCAATTTTACCCTAAACCCTAATAAAAAAAAATTACCAAGATAAAATTAGGGGTTTTCCCTTAAGTGTATGATTCACACACTTGGGGATTAAATCCCCAAGTTTTTCGGGAAGAACTTGTTGTGGTCCTCAATCCTACATGGCATCTATCCCTTTTGTGATTGGTTATCCCACATCACCACCACTACCTCATCCAATAGAAATAATCCACATCACCCATCAACAAACACAACAAACACAAATCACGCCACCCTGGTGATCTGTGTGATCTTTGATGCGTTTTCCACCGTAGATTGAAGAAGAGAAGAGAGAGAAAGAAGAAGTGATGGATTTAACGGCTCATATTCGATTGATTACTCTCGAAGCTTCATGAAGAAGCCTTGGGGCTTGGCTATAAAAAACCCCCTCATTTGTGTAATTTTAGTGCCTTTCTTTTTAGTTTAATTTTTATTTTCTGAAAAATAGAATTAGGGTTTATTGTAATTTTCTTTTTAAAGTATTGTAATCAATATTTCAGTATTAATAAAATTTTAATTCATATAAATTTTTTGTCTCGTTTGATATTATTGCAATTTATCTTAATTTTATTTTGATTAAATAATTGTTGAAGTAAAAAGGTAGGAATAATTTCCCCTACTGGGAAATTAGAAAAAAATATCTTGATTAGTTACTGTTGATGGTGATGATGGTCTTTGGGTAAAGAACGGTGGTGTTTGTTTGTTTCGGTTCACAAGGGGGTTGAGCGCCCACCTTCGTCCCAACGGTTATCGTCATTAGGTTTGAATCTCTATTTTTATTTTTTTGTTGATGTTTATTATTTAGTTTAAATTTGTTTATCTGCTTGAATCTTGAGTTATATTGGATCTGCTTAGTTTGATTTATCTGTTTAAGTTTGGTAGATTGATTTAAGACTGTTTCAAATAGGTAACTGGTATAGTTTCAGTTTATTTGGTATCTGCTTATTGATATTGATTTGTCTAGCTGTTGGTTTGTATCTGCTATTTAGAGTTTTAGCTTGTTCGCTTATTTGCTTTTGCTTATCTGATTATTAGTTTATTTTGGTTATATTTCTTGTATGCTAGTTATGTTTGCTCTTGGTTTGTTAACTGTTGCTTATTGAATTTTTGATTTAAATTTAGAATTTAGATTAAGTTCTATCTGATTTTGCTTATTTAGCTGTCACTTGCTTATTTGGTTTCATTTTTTTTTGCTTATTGCTTATTGGTTTTCAGCTTTTATGCTTATTTGTTATTTCTAGTTACTGATATTACTGCATAACTCTCAGACCCTTTTGGTATGAGATATCAAAACTTCAAAAAAATAAAAAAAAATATATAAGCAAAATACGTCCACCCCTGGGACTCGAACCCTGGACCTCCTGTCCAACAGTCATACGCCTTTCCAATTGTGCTAGTTCTTCATTTGTGTTTGATTATTAATCCTTTAATTAATATAGGTTATTTAAACTGCTGTTAGATTTAGTTAATTAAGTTTTATTACAAGTTTTAGATAAATTTGTTTTATTAAAAGTTTTATATAATTTTCTCTTATGTAGTTTAAATAAAAAAAAATAAAAAGATAAAAAAAATATATTTTATTTAAATTGTTTTAAAATTAGTTTTATTTCTATTAGTTAAAAATTAATTTAGTTTTATTTAAAAATAGTTTTGTTTTAAATATAGTATAAATTAGTTTTAAATTTTATTTAAGTTTTTTTTAAATTAGTTTAATTAAGAATTTGTTTAAATTTCAAAATAGTTTTTTAAATAGTTTAAAATTAGTTTAATAAATTTAAAATTAGATTAGTTTAATCATTTTAATTAGTTTTAAAATTTAAATAGGTTTTAGTTAATTAAATTAGACTTAATTTCAAAATAGTTCAAATAGTGTTTTATTACATAGTCTTTTAGTTTAAAAAATACCAAAAATATTCGTTTCACCAAGAACAAATAAGTTTCACGTTTAATCAGAAATCAATTTCGAGTGAGTCGAGGAAAAACGAACATTAATTGTTAATTGGATTAAAAATTCTTACATTAAATTGACGCCGCTGCCGCTTCGCTCGTTACGATTGACGATTTGTCGTGAGACGATTTGGATTTTGGGATCCGTTCGGTTTTGAACGTTATTTTTCTTGTTTAAAAATCAAAAACATTAAAAAAATCAAAAAAGATAAAAATACAAAAAAATTAAAAAAAACAAAAAAGCAAACTCTTTCTTTAGATTTGCACCAAAAAAATTAAAAAATCCAAAAGTAATACTTTTTCCTAAAAGTATTACACCAAAAAAATATTACGTATTAGTGTTATTTTTCTTAGTTCGATTTCTTTCGATTTTTCTTGTGAATATATATTTTTCTAAAAATACAAAAAAGATTTTTCTTTTACTATATTATATTACGTAGCACAATTAATTTACCTACATTTCAAATAAGACCTTAGTTGGGATTTCATCACCTAACTATTGTATTCGCATCCTAAACGAAATAAAAGGGCAAAATAGATAAATACTAGTAAGACGTTTGAACTCGATTTATACAAACTATAAGGTGGGTATAAGGCGACACGCTATAAAAGGTCGTCTAAGGAAAAAGGTTTTTAAGTGCTTTGTGCCACCTCGTTTCCCCGCTTGCTTGTGCGTATATTGAGAGGGACGACCGATTATTGGTTTGCCAACTCAAGTAGTAATTAAGTATATATTTTTGTAGCTTTTTAATATTGCACCTCGAGAGGGAAAATCATTTTCCTCTCAAAGTCGACCGAGGTCACCTACCTCATTCCAAAGTTTTAATTGTATGCGCACTCGCGCGCATACATACATACCGATTGGTGTACCGAACACTTCTAATTCTTCCAAAAAGAAGAAGAAGAAGAAAAACAAAAAGACCGTCATTCAAGCCGATCCTGAGAATCGAGCTTTCGACAAAACGATGGCAACGGATAATCGACCAATGATTGAGATTATCCAATCTCACGTTGAAGGAAACGATGACGCGATTGTGGTGCCGGATATTGGAGCAAATCATTTTGAACTTAAAACGGGTTTTATTCAAATGGTTTTCGCTACACCATTTTTAGGCCGTACTAATGATGACCCACACGCTCATATCAAACGTTTCATACAATTGGCAAACACCGTCAAATACAATGGGGTGCCATAAGAGGCTAGTCGTTTACAACTCTTTCCTTTTTCCCTCGAGGGACAAGCCCGAATTTGGCTTGATAAGGAACCACCCCAAAGTATTACTACATGGATTGATTTAGAGACCAAGTTCATAAACTACTTTTTCCCACCATCACGGACCACTTTTTTAAGGAATGAAATCATTACTTTTGAACAACAATATGGGGAAACGTTTAGTGAGTCTTGGGATCGATTTAAAGAACTTTTAAGAAAGTGTCCACAACACGGTTTCACTAAAGTGCATCAAATCAATACGTTTTACAATGGTTTAACTCTTAATGACCAAGACTCACTTAATAGTGCCGCGGGAGGTAATATTCTTGTGAAATCAATGAACGAGGCTTGGGCTATAATTGAAAACAAGGCTAAAGTGAAAACCAAGAGTGTTAGAGCCACTATGGCAAGTACTATTTCTAGTGACAACGACAAAAGAATTGATAAGCTTACTTCGCTTGTTGAATCAATTGCTTTACAAACTCAAGCCCTCAATGGTCAAGTGAATGCCTTGAAAGAAACTAGTGAAACGTGTGAGACTTGTGGTGGACCACATTCATATTTTAATTGTGACAAGGTTTACAATCAACAACAACAAGTTTGTGCTTATAACACCAATGCTAATGAACGAGTTCAATTTAAACCTAATGTTGATGTTAACCATTTGTCTTATAAGAGTACTAATTATTTGGCTCCCCTAGGTTTTGTAGCTCCACAAAGACCACCCCCACCCGCCCAAAATACCCAAAACCAATATAGGAACCAAGGTCCTCAAATGGGTAATTTTCAAGGGAATGCTAATCAAGGGAATTTTAATGGTCAAAATCAAGGGTTTCAAAATAATAACCAAGGTTTTCATAATAACAACGGTTTTCAAGCTTAATATCAAAACCAATATTTTCCTAATCAAGGGTTTAACAATCAAGGGTATAATCAAATGAACATGCATAATACTCAAATGGACTTGGTTCTACAAAAATTGACCGAACATGAGAAAATCATGAAACAAATGCAAGAATCTACTAGACAAATGCAAGAATCGACCGATAAGAGATTTTTGACAATGATTCAAGCCCTTAGACCCCAAGGAGCCTTACCTTCAAATACCGAGATTAACCCTCGTGCTAATGTGAGTGCTATCAATACTCGAAGTGGAGCCACTTTAGTGGGACCTTCCATCTCTTCGCCCATAAAGGAGAGACAAGGCCCGGAGGTCATAATGAGTAATCCTACTCCCCCTTCGGTGATTCTTCCCACTACCACTCCTATTACTAGTACTCCATTACCTAAAGAGCCTTTCCCTAAGGTTGTTCAAGAAACGAGTCCTTCTCTTTCTCAACCTTCCAAGTCTAAGCCTAATATCCCCTATCCATCTAGGTTAGACAAGGCTAAAGTGCTCACCAAAGATGACGTTCATGTCTCCAACTTTTTGAAAATGATTTCCAATGTGAATGTTAACATTAGTCTTATTGAAGCACTTGCTCAAATGCCAAAATTTGTCAAAATTTTTAAAGATTTGCTTAATAAGAAAGAAAAAATGGTTGAGCTCGTGAACACTCGTTTAAATGAGAATTGTTCCGCGATCCTTCTTAAACAGCTTCCCGAAAAGCTAGGAGATCCCAGACGATTCGTGTTACCTTGGTCGTTTCCCCAAATTGATGATTGTATGGCTTTAGCGGATCTCGGCGCTAGCATCAATCTTATGCCACTTTCGGTATGGAAACGATTATCATTACCCGACCTTGTACCGACTCGCATGACTCTCGAATTAGCTAATAGAACTCTCGCATACCCCGTTGGTATTACCGAAGATGTTTTTGTTCGAGTTGGTACATTAACTTTTCCCGTGGACTTTGTCATCGTCGACTATGAGATGGATCCTCGTATTCCGTTAATACTTGGTAGACCATTCTTAAGATCCGGAAGAGCCTTAGTTGACGTGGCCGAAGGGGAGTTAATTCTTAGGGTTCGGGATGAACAACAAGTTTTTAAAATGGGAAAAATCACAACAAAATCAAAGGGAAAAGAGTCGGTCAATATGATTGATGTTCTTAATTATGATAATGATGAGATTTTTATTAATCCTTTTGGAATTAAAACGTCTAATCAAAATGATTTTGTGATAAATTCATCCCTTCCCTTAGAGCCTCAAATTTTTGAAACTCTTATTGATGATACCTATAGTGATGACACTTCTTCAAGTGAACACACTCTCTTCGGTTTAGACGACCTATCTTTTGACCCACCTACTTTTTACCCACCCATTTTTGATACCCCAATCTTTGATACTTACGATGATGACACTTCTTTAAGTGATCTCATTAACTTTGATGACCCACCCCATGATCTTAATGCACCTCATATCTCTATGAGTGATTCTTCCATTGAGACTCCTTTTGACTCTTATACTCCAATTTTAGAAGTCATGACTTTTGAGGAGGATCCTCCACTCTTAGAGATCATTCCTACTTTAGAGGTTATTCCATTTGAGGAGGATTTAGATATCTTTCTAAATACCTATTTTTCTCATGAGGATGAGTTTTCCTATGACTCCGATGATACTTATGTTTTTACATCAAGTTTGGAAGAGGACGACTTTCCCACTTTGGATTTTGATGATATTTTGAGCTTAAATGTCAACACCTCTTGCTATTTTCCCGTTAAGGAATCGGTGTTTGATCCCGGAATAGAGATTTTCGTGCTATCATTTCCATATCACCATACTACCCTTTCATTTAAGAGACTTGTGACCAAGGGTACCCCACTCTTATTTGACTTCGTGATTTTACCACCTCGGGGTTTATTTCCTTTTGAGATGGAAATTATGTGTTTGACCCGGGGGGATTTTCATGGGGTATGCCTTATATGACTTTGTTTCACCCCTTTATCATGGAGAGATTTTCCTCCCTTGGAAATCTTGGTTTTCCCATGATTTTTCCCATTTGAATGATGACATTCGGGAATTCGAGTCGAGCTAGAGACTCGTGATAAATAAATCAAGCATCATTTAACTAGGTTAGATTTTTACATCCTTTCCACCCTTTTTACCTTCACCCATTTTCACCAATAAGTGTAGGGGGAGCCAAGTAGATTTGTTTGTGTGTTGTGATGATTATGCAGGGAAATGTGCTTTAATGATCCACTTTTGGTATTTTTGACGCGACCTGTGATCCCGTGTTCCCGTGTACCCGGTTTCCTTGATAAGTTTTTGCTATTGTGATTCAATCTTGTATATAAATAAAACGCAAATAAATGTAATCACTTTAGTTGTCCCTTCCTTAGCTCGATTTTAAACAATGTACTCAATGTCCTAAGTGTAGGGGAGTTTATTCTCCCACATGTTTAAACATTGAGGACAATGTTTATATTAAGTGTAGGGGGGATTTCTATCGAATTTTAGTGGGCTTTTCCATGAATTTGACCCCATTTAACCGGAAAATTTAAAATTTTTCAACGTTTTTCAAATTTTTGATCTATTTTGGCCTAGTAGTATATTCTTTTATTTTCTTTTGTCACCGCATCATATTTATATTTCCATTTCAAGAATAAAGTCTAAAATAAATAAATTAATAAAATGGTTTAGATATCTTTGATATATTAGGCCCGTCGTGAATATTTTGACTCAACCCGAGTTTACTTATCCAAGTTTACTCTAGCTAGTATCCTTAACCATATGGACCTTAATTGGTTTATTAGGCTAAGCATCCACGAGTCTCATTCTTTGAGATTTTAAATTGTGGAGAACGAGAGATGATAGAGTTGATAATAAGTTTAAGGGTTAATTCTTATTTATATGAGTTTTTGTGGCTCTTTCTTCCCGCTTGTATATTAAATTGCTTAATAAATGAGGATTTTTGCGGTGTCGATTTGATATCTTAACTCTTAGCCAAATCTTTATTCTCCTTGTAATTAAAGCATGAACACATTGAGGGTGCCCACGTTGTGGACTTCCGACTAAGGTGTCTCATAACCACTAAGTAGGAGGTATTCAGACCATGGGACCGTAGAATTTGGCCTACTATATATATCATAAATAAGAAAGAATAAGATTAAAACATGACCTCAAGGAGCCTTAGGGTGTGGGGCATGTAGCACGAACCTTGTCATTAGAGCCTTAGGGTGTATGGCATGGTAAGTGTTGAATAAAAATTGATCCAGAAATCAATTCCCTCGTTTATCGTTCAAGGAGCCTTAGGGTGTGGACAATAGATGAGGAGCATTTTACATCTTAAAGAGCCTAATGGTATATGATGTGAACTTTCTAAACTCCACATAAAGTCTACATGACTTTGGAGGAATAATTAATAAGTAGTACTATTGGCCAAATTTTGGGTCCGGGAATTTATTCCCCAAATCGTGTTAAATCATCCTTGATGTGGGCTTACTTTAGTAACAACGTTTTTGAGGACGAGGTTAGGTTTTGAGTGTCGGGTTTGCATCGTTTAGCCTTAATTTTTGGAATAATAATTATCAAATAAGTCAAATGAGCCTACGGGTGAATGACAATCAATAAAATCTAGAGATACAACGTAGGAATTGGAGAAAGAGTATTACACAATTGTCTTATATGAGTGGTTTTAACCTAAGGACTTATGGTAAACAATGATCTCGTTTTTAAGCTTGGTATGGGGAACGTGAAACTTGAGGATGATTAATATTCATGACACCAAAGCCCTAATCTATGTCTTAGATTTCTTTACGAGTTTCTTCCATCAAATAATTTCCAAGTTAATAAATCATTATAACTTTTGTCTCCTTTTAACTTTTTATCTTTTCATCGTAGTAGTAGTAGTAATAGTAATAAAGGCCAAGATGGGTTAATTATGAGAAAACTGTAACTTAATGCTTTAAACTATGCATTGCATGGGGTCATTGCAATGGTCAAGTGTAGGGGATTTAATAAGTGTGTAAACACTTATCCTTTTGCCACTAAAATAAAGGAAAAACAAGACCTAATCATGTGTTTTGTATCATAAAAGTCAGAATTACGCGTGGTTTTATGTTTTTTGTGTAAAATAGGTACAAATGATCAAAAGGAAAGAAAACACGGGGTTTCACGGTCAAATGTTGAAGAAAAGTCCAAGAAAGAGACGAAGACATAGTCAAGAGACCAAAAGTGTGCCAAAGATCACGAAAACCGGCAATTCGACACGGTTTTGAAGAAATGAACAAGAAAGCCAAAATCGAGCTCGTTTTAGTAGATTTAATCATTATTGAAGATTTTTGGCCTGGTGGGTCCCACTTATGCTTAATGGGCCCACAAGCCCATTTAAGAAAATGGTTAACCTAAAATGACAGATCAAAAAGTTTTCAAGATATTGGGCCAAGCCCAAATTGTTTAATAACAATGAGACGGAAGAAATATTAATAGGCAAGCCCAATTGTTTGCACAAGCATGGACGGTTAAACAAAGTTTAACTTTGTTTGGTCAACAATCACCCCACTACACAAACCCTGGTCAACACCTTACAACTTTTCACCCACACACTTTTATTAAATAAAGTTTACCCATCCCCACTCCATTTCGATGATAACAAGAAATAAACTTTTCACCCACCTTCATCTCTTCCACAAAATACGCAGACACCAAGTTTACCCCAAACCCTAATCAAAAAAATTACCAAGATAAAATTAGGGGTTTTCCCTTAAGTGTGTGATTCACACACTTGGGGATTAAATCCCCAAGTTTTTCGGGAAGAACTTGTTGTGGTCCTCAATCCTACATGGCATCTATCCCTTTTGTGATTGGTTATCCCACATCACCACCACTACCTCATCCAATAGAAATAATCCACATCACCCATCAACAAACACAACAAACACAAATCACGCCACCCTGGTGATCCGTGTGATCTTTGATGCGTTTTCCACCGTAGATTGAAGAAGAGAAGAGAGAGAAAGAAGAAGTGATGGATTTAACGGCTCAGATTCGATTGATTACTCTCGAAGCTTCATGAAGAAGCCTTGGGGTTGGCTATAAAAACCCCCTCATTTGTGTAATTTTAGTGCCTTTCTTTTTAGTTTAATTTTTATTTTCTGAAAAATAGAATTAGGATTTATTGTAATTTCCTTTTTAAAGTATTGTAATCAATATTTCAATATTAATAAAATTTTAATTCATATAAATTTTTTGTCTCGTTTGATATTATTGCAATTTATATTAATTTTATTTTGATTAAATAGTTGTTGAAGTAAAAAGGTAGGAATAATTACCCCTACTGGGAAATTATAAAAAAATATCTTGATTGGTTACTGTTGATGGTGATGATGGTGTTTGGGTAAAGAACGGTGGTGTTTGTTTGTTTCGGTTCACAAGGGGGTTCAGCGCCCACCTTCGTCCCAACGGTTATCGTCATTAGGTTTGAATCTCTATTTTTATTTTTTTTGTTGATGTTTATTATTTAGTTTAAATTTGTTTATCTGATTGAATTTTGAGTTATATTGGATCTGCTTAGTTTGATTTATCTGTTTAAGTTCGGTAGATTGATTTAAGACTGTTTCAAATAGGTAACTGGTATAGTTTCAGTTTATTTGGTATCTGCTTATTGATATTGATTTGTCTAGCTGTTGGTTTGTATATGCTATTTAGAGTTTTAGCTTATTCGCTTATTTGCTTTTGCTTATCAGATTATTAGTTTATTTTGGTTTTATTTCTTGTATGCTAGTTATGTTTGCTCTTGGTTTGTTAACTGTTGCTTATTGAATTTTTTATTTAAGTTTAGAATTTAGATTAAATTCTATCTGATTTTGCTTATTTAGCTGTCACTTGCGTATTTTGTTTCGTTTTTTTTTCTGCTTATTGCTTATTGGTTTTCAGCTTTTATGCTTATTTGTTATTTCTAGTTACTGATATTACTGCATAACTCTCAGACCCTTTTGGTCTGAGATATCAAAAGTTCAAAAAAATCAAAAAAAATATATAAGCAAAATACGTCCCCCCTGGGACTCGAACCCTCGACCTCCTGTCCAACAGTCATACGCCTTTCCAGTTGTGCTAGTTCTTCATTTGTGTTTGATTATTAATCCTTTAATTAATATAGGTTATTAAACTGCTGTCAGATTTAGTTAATTAAGTTTTATTACAAGTTTTAGATAAATTAGTTTTATTAAAAGTTTTATATAGTTTTCTCTTATGTAGTTTAAATAAAAAAATTAAAAAGATAATAAAAAATATATTTTATTTAAATTGTTTTAAAATTAGTTTTATTTCTATTAGTTAAAAGTTAATTTAGTTTTATTTAAAAATAGTTTTGTTTTAAATATAGTATAAATTAGTTTTAAAATTTATTTAAGTTTTTTTTAAATTAGTTTAATTAAGAATTTGTTTAAATTTCAAAATAGTTTTTTAAATAGTTTAAAATTAGTTTAATAAATTTAAAATTAGATTTGTTTTAATCATTTTAATTCGTTTTAAAATTTAAATAGGTTTTAGTTAATTAAATTAGACTTAATTTCAAAATAGTTCAAATAGTGTTTTATTACAAAGTCTTTTAGTTTAAAAAATACCAAAAATATTCGTTTCACCAAGAACACATAAGTTTTACGTTTAATCGGAAATCAATTTCGAGTGAGTCGAGGAAAAACGAACATTGATTGTTAATTGGATTGAAAAATTCTTACATTAGCCACCGTGTTGAAGGTAGCACACACCAAGTTGTTGGCGACCGATGTACGAAGAGCCCACCGGAAGTGGTATGCTTGCTCTTCGGCAGTACCTGCTGCTGCGCCAAGAAAACCATCTAAACAAAGAAAGCGCTGCATGAACTCGTTGCTGTTCTCCCCAAATCTCTGCCTGATTCCGTAGTATTCCCTCTTCAGCTTGTCTTGCTCAGCCTTGGGGAAGAACTGTCCCATCACTAACTCCCTGAACTGAGCCCAAGTCAAACCAGCCACCCAATTGTCACCTCCCTCAGACTGCTTGACTGCCTTCCACCATCCCAGTACATCACCTTCGAACTTGTAACAGGCCAACCTCGACTTAAAAATGGGGTCGCAGCCCATTGCATCGAATATCTTCTCGATATGAGCCAACCAGCTTTCAGCTTTGTAGAAACTATAAGGGGGGGGGGGGGGTTGAATAGTTTGTTAAATTTGCTTGTTAAAGTTTGGTTTTAAAAAATTCTTTTTCAAAACCTTAAGCTTGAGTATTAATGTAAACAAATTTTTGTGCAATTAATCGTTCTCTCCTCGACTCACTCGAATTGATATCAAATTTAAACGTGGATTAATTGTTCTTGGTGAATAAAACTCTAATTTGTATTTTACAACTATTTAATTAAAAACTATTTAATCTAATTAAAAGGAAAATCTTTAAATAAAAATACTTAATTAAAACTAATTAAACTATTTTAAAACTCTTTGAAATTTAAATAAAAATTAAATCTAATTTACTCTAATTAATTTTAAACTAAAACTTTTTAATTTAAATGAATTTATATTTAAAACTATTTCTATATAAAACTAAATTAATTTAAACTAACTTTACAAACTAATTTAAAAACAATTTAGATTTCGAAAAGTAATTAAATATTTTGTTTGTTTTTATTTTTTTATTATTTTTTTAAACTTTAAAAACGTAATAACTAATATTAATCTTAAAAATTTAAAACTTGTAATTAAAATAACTGACAGCTAAGAATAATCCTATATTAATTACTCAAACTATAATTAAACACAAAAGAAAGTCTAGGAGAGTTGGTAAAGATGTTGGGCTGTTAAACTGAATGTCAAGGGTACGAGTCCCTGGAGTAACCTTTTTAGAATGATTAATTTTGGAATTTAAAAATTTTGGACAATCAAATAGCTAACCAACAGACCAATTGGGTCTGTTGCTTAATGAATATCAACACTCAGACAACCAAATAAGCAAATAACACCTCAAACAGAAAATAAGCAAATAAGCTAACACTACTTAGACTGAAAAATAAGCAGATCAACTTTTAAACTATCAAGATAAGCAAATCAAATCCAAACAGCAAAATCAAATCAAATAAGCACATAATCTAAAACAGAAATTAAGCAGATAAGATAATAAGCAGTTTACTCCAAGTGAATCATTCAGCAGACTTTACCAAAACTAAATTGAATAAACAAATAACAACTAAAAGAGACAAGCCAAATCTAAACACTACAAAATCAGATAAGCTAATATATCAATGAAATCAAATAAGCAGTTAAAAACTAAATAAGCAAAAAGACTTAAATAAAAAAACAAACAAATTCTAAACTTCAAATAAGCAAATTAATCCTAGAAAACTTATACCAATAAGTAGATAAGTTAATAAGCAGATTCAAACACTACTGAAAATAAGCAGATCCAACCAAAACTTAAACAAACTTAAATCCAAATAGCAAACTGAGCAGATCTAACAAACTGACTAAAAGCAAACGCAAAGAAGATTAAAACTATATTAATCTAAAACTTAACAATTAAAAAGAAGTTAAACCTGGTGTCGAATCCGTTGAGCAGAAGGGTAGCGCTAAACCCCCTTAATGAACCGAATCAAAAACTCCTTACCCAAATATCATCATCATCCTCGAACCATCATCTACTCACGATCCTCGAACCAGTACCACTAATCGAACCAGTTTTTTTATAAAACTTCCTAGTAGGGAAATTTATAATCCACTTTTTACTTTATATTTATTAATTAATTAAAACTATTAATCAAATAATTATTAAGACAAATCAGCTTAAAGAACATATTGCAGCAACTTAAATTAATTAAATGAGACAAGATTAAACTAAAGAAAATTTTATTGACAATCGAAAACTGAGTACAATACTGAAGAAATTGAAAATACAATTTACCTAAAAACTAATTTGCATAAATAAAAATAAAAGTAAAAAAATGGCACGAATATAAATTACATCATAAGGGGTTTTATAGGGAAACCCTAAAACTTTGCTGATGAAACTTGGTGAGCAAGGAGAGTGATCTTGACCATCCATTCTTCTTCCCTCTTCTCTTTCATGATTAAACGGTTGTCAATCAATCTTGATTCACACGGATCGCCATGCTGGCGTTTTTGTGTTAGTTGTGTTTGTTTAGAGCTGACTTGGGCTCTCATGATTGGTGGATTAGGGAATATTGGCTGTCACAACCAATTAAATCAGGGGAAGGAGCCACGTCAGGATTAAGGACCACATGATGTTGCTTCCAATAAACTTGGGGATTTAATTCCCAACGTGTGAATCACACGCTTCAAGCAAAAAGCTGCGTTTTTCATTTGGGGAGGAGAGAAGGTAGGTTTTCTTGTTTGTATCGAGTGTGTGGTGTGGGTAAAAACAAAATGTGTGTGTGACTAGGTTTATGTTTGACCAAGAAAAGGGTTAAATATTTATTTTAACCGTCTCATATGTTTAACTTGGGATTTTAATATCCAACTTTCATGTTTGTTAATGTCCCATTCGTTTGTGGTTTGGGCCTTGAGTCAACAATCTTGGGCTTTTGATAACTAGGCCAAACCAGTTCTTTCCATCCGTTTATATTGGAAGTAAATTGGGCTTTTGTTATGGGCCTTTTTATCCAAAAGTAAATATCCATCTTCTTAAATGGGCTTTTGGGCCCATTAAGCATAAGTGGGACCCACTAGCCCGAATAATCTTCATTAAGTTAAAATCCACTAAAAACAAACTCGATTTCGGCTTTCTTGATCTTTCTTTTAAACCCGTGTCGATTTTGTCGGCTTTCGTGATCTTTGGCACACATTTGGTTCCTTGACTTTGTCTTTGTCTCTTTCTTTGACTTTGATCAATTTTTATTCAACACTTACCATGCCATACACCCTAAGGCTCTAATGACAAGGTTCGTGCTACATGCCCCACACCCTAAGGCTCCTTGAGGTCTTGTTTTAATCTTATTCTTTCTTTATTTATGATATATATAGTAGGCCAAATTCCGCGGTCCCATGGTCTGAATACCTCCTACTTAGTGGTTATGAGCCACCTTAGTTGGAAGTCCACAACGCTGGCACCCTCAATGTGTTCATGCTTTAATTACAAGAAGATAAAAGATTTGGCTAAGAGCTAAGATATCGAATCTACACGGCAAAAATCCTAATTTATTAAGCAATTAAATATACAAGCGGGAAGAAAGAGCCACAAAAACTCATATAAGCAAAAATTAACCCTTAAACTTATTATCAACTCTATCATCTCTCGTTCTCCACAATTTAAAATCTTAAGGAATGAGACTCGTGGATGCTTAGCCTAATAAACCAATTAAGGTCCATATGGTTAAGGATACTAGCTAGAGTAAACTTGGATAAGTAAACTCGGGTTTAGTCAAAATATTCACGACGGGCCTAATATATCAAAGACATCTAAACTTATTAAAACCATTTTATTCATTTATTTATTTTTTTGACTTTATTCTTGAAATGGAAAATATAAATATGATGCGATGACAAAAGGAAAGAAAATTAATGGAAATATTACTAGGCCAAAATAGATCAAAAATTTGAAAAATGTTGACAATTTTAAATTTTCCGGTTAAATGGGGTCAAATTCATGGAAAAGCCCACTAAAATTCGATAGAAATCCCCCTACACTTAATATAAACATTGTCCTCAATGTTTAAGCATGTGGGAAAATAAACTCCCCTACACTTAGGACATTGAGTACGTTGTTTAAATCGAGCTAAGGAAGAGAAAACTAAAGTGATTACATTTATTAGACTTATTTATATACATGTATGAATCACAATAGCAAAAACTTATCGACGAAACCGGGTACACGGTAACACGGGATCATGGGATCACGGGTCGCGTCAAAAACACCAAAAGTGATCATTAAAGCACAAATCCCTGCACAACATCACAAAACATAAACAACCTACTTGGCTCCCCCCTACACTTATTGATGGAAATGGGTGAAGGTTAAAAAGGGTGGAAAGGATGGAAAAGGTAAAAATCTAACCTAGTTATACGATGCTTGATTTATTTATTACGAGTCTCAAGCTCGACTCGAATTCCCGAATATCATCATTCAAATGGGAAAATCATAGGAAAACTGAGATTTCCAAGGGAGGAAAATCTCTCCATGATAAAGGGTGAAACAAAGTCATATAAGGAATACCCCATGAAAATCCACCCGGGTAAAACACATAATTTCCATCATGAAAGGAAATAAACCCCGAGGTGGTAAAATCACACAAGAAAAGTGGGGTACCCTTAGTCAAAAGTTTCTTACGAGGAAATGTGTTATGGTGATATGGCAATGATAGCACGAAAGTCACTATTGCGGGATCAAACACCAGTTCCTTAACGGGAAAATAGCAAGCGGTGTTGACATTAATGTCATCATAACCCAAAGTGGGGGAGTCATCCTCTTCCAAAATCGATGTGAAAACATAAGTATCATCGGAGTCATAGCAAAACTCTTCCTCGTAAGGAAAATAGGTATTTAGAAAGGTATCTAAATCCTCCTCAAATGGAATATCCTCTATAGTAGGAATGATCTCTAAGAGTGGAGGATCCTCCTCAAAAGTCATGACTTCTAAAATTGGGGTATAAAAGTCAAAAGGAGTCTCCATGGAAGAGTCACTCATAGAGATATGAGGTGCATTAAGATCATGGGGTGGGTCATCAAAGTTAATGAGATCACTTAAAAAAGTGTCATTATCGTAAGTATCAAATATTGGTGGATAAAAAATGGGTGGGTCAAAAGATGGGTCGTCTAAACCGAAGATAGTGTGATCACTTAAAGAAGTGTCATCACTATAAGTATCATAAATAGGAGTTTCAAAAATTTGAGGCTCTAAGGGAAGGGATGAAGGTATCATAAAATCATTTTGATTAGACGTTTTAATTCCAAAAGGATTAATAAAAATCTCTTCATTATCATAATTAAGAACATCAATCATATTGACCGACTCTTTTCCATTTGATTTAGTTGTGATTTTTCCCATTTTAAAAACTTGTTGTTCATCCCTAACCCTAAGAATTAACTCCCCTTCGGCCACATCAACTAAGGCTCTCCCGGATCGTAAGAATGGTCTACCAAGTATTAACGGAATACGAGGATCCATCTCATAGTCGACGACGACAAAGTCCACGGGAAAAGTGAATGTACCGACTCGAACAAAAACGTCCTCGGCAATACCAACGGGGTATGCGAGGGTTCTATTAGCTAACTCGAGAGTCATGCGAGTCGGTACAAGGTCGGGTAATGATAATTGTTTCCATACCGAGAGTGGCATAAGATTGATGCTAGCGCCGAGATCTGCTAAAGCCATACAATCATCAATTTGAGGAAACGAGCAAGGTAACACGAATCGTCCGGGATCTCCTAGATTTTCGGGAAGCTCTTTGAGAAGAATCACGGAACAATTCTCATTTAAACGAGTGTTCACGAGCTCAACCATTTTTTCTTTCTTATTGAGGAAATCTTTGAACATTTTCACAAATTTTGGCATTTGAGAAAGTGCTTCAATAAGGCTAATGTTAACATTCACTTGAGAAATCATTTTCAAAAAGTTGGAAACATGAACGTCATCTTTGGTGAGTACTTTAGCCTTGTTCAACCTAGAGGGATATGGGATATTGGGCTTTGAAGTTGAAGGTTGAGAAGGAGAAGGACTCGCTTCTTGAACAACCTTAGGGTTAGGCTCTTTGAGCAATGGAGAACTAGTACTAGTAGTGGTAGTGGGAGGAATCATCGGAGGGGGATTAGGATTACTCATTATGACCTCCGGGCCTTGTCTCTCTTTTATGGGCGAAGAGATGGAAGGTCCCATTAAAGTGGCTCCACTTCGAGTAGTGATAGCACTCACATTAGCACGAGGGTTAATCTCGGTATTAGAAGGTAAGGCTCCTTGGGCTCTAAGGGCTTGCAACATTTGCACGAACTTCATATCGGTGGACTCTTGCATTTGTTTCATAGTTCTCTCATGTTCGGTCAATTTTTGGAGAACCAAGTCCATTTGAGGATTATGCATGTTCATTTGATTAAACCCTTGATTAGGAAACCTTGGTTTTGATATTGAGGTTGAAAACCGTTGTTATTATGAAAACCTTGGTTGAAGTTATTAGTTTGAAACCCTTGATTTTGACCATTAAAATTCCCTTGATTTCCATTCCCTTGAAAATTTCCTCTTTGAGGAGCTTGGTTCCTATTTTGGCCGGGTGGGGGTGGTCTTTGTGGAGCTACAAAACCCGGGGGAGCCAAATAGTTAGTACTCTTATAAGACAAATGGATAACATCAACATTTGGTTTGAATTGAACCCGCTCATTTTCATTGTTGTTATAAGCATAAACTTGTTGTTGTTGATTGTAAACCTTGTCACAATTAAAATACGAATGTGGTCCACCACAAGTCTCACACGTTTCACAAGTCTCTTTTAAGGCATTTACTTGACCATTGATGGCGTTGGTATTGTTAGCGGTTTGTAGAGCAATTGATTCAACAAGCGAAGTAAGCTTATCAATTCTCTTGTCGTTCTCACTAGAACTAGCACTTTCTATAGTAGCCCTAACACTCTTGGTTTGTACTTTTGCCTTGTTTTCAATTATAGCCCAAGCCTCGTTCATTGATTTCACAAGAATATTGCCCCCCGCAACACTATTAAGTGAGTCTTGGTCATTAAGAGTTAAACCATTGTAAAACGTATTAATTTGATGCACCCATGTTGTGGACATTTTCGTAAAATCTCCTTAAAACGATCCCAAGACTCACTAAATGTTTCCCCATATTGTTGTTCAAAGGTAATGATGTCATTCCTTAAAGAGGTGGTCCGTGATGGTGGGAAAAAGTAGTTAATGAACTTGGTCTCTAAATCAATCCATGTGGTAATACTTTGGGGTGGTTCCTTATCAAACCAAATTCGGGCTTGTCCCTCGAGGGAAAAAGGAAAGAGTTGTAAACGAATGGCCTCTTGTGGCACCCTATTGTATTAGACGGTGTTTGCCAATTGTATGAAACGTTTGATATGAGCGTGTGGGTCATCATTAGTACGGCCTAAAAATGTTGTAGCGAAAACCATTTGAATAAAACCCGTTTTAAGTTCAAAATTATTTGCTCCAATATTCGGTACCACAATCGCGTCATCATTTCCTTCAACGTGAGATTGGAGAATCTCAATCATTGGTCGATTATCCGTTGCCATCGTGTTGTTCAAAGCTCAATTCTCGCGATCGGCTTGATTGACGGTCTTTTTGTTTTTCCTCTTCTTCTTTTTGGAAGAATTAGAAGTATTTGGTACACCAATCGGTATGTATGTATGCGCGCGAGTGCGCATAAAATTAAAATCAAGGAATGAGGTAGGAAACCTCGGTCGACTTTGAGCGGAAAGGGATTATCCCTCTCGAGGTGCAATATTTAAAAGCTACAAAAATATATACTTAATACTACTTGAGTTGGCAAACCAATAATCGATCGTCCCTCTCAATATACGCACAAGCAAGCAAGGAAACGAGGTGGCACAAAGCACTTAAAAACCTTTTTCCTTAGACGGCCTTTTATAGTGCGTCGCCTTATACCCACCTTATAGTTTGTATAAATCGAGTTCAAACTTCTTACTAGTATTTATCTATTTTGCCTTGATTTTTTGTTTAGGATTCGAATACAATTGTTAGGTGATGAAATCCCAACTAAGATCTTATTTGAAAGTAGGTAAATTGTTTGTTCTACGTAATATAATATAGTAAAAGAAAAATCTTTTTGTATTTTT